>OY757929.1:73734640-73884640 GCA_963585895.1 Sepioteuthis lessoniana
AGGCTGTAGAGTGAGTGATCATCATGTTGTGGAGAGAGTGATTACCTGGCGGTAATAGTGAGTGATCATCAGGTTGTAGAGAGAGTGATTATCTGGCGGTAATAGAGAGTGATCTACAGGCTGTTGAGTAAGTGATCATCAGGTTATAGAGAGAGTGATTATCTGGCGGTAATAATGAGTGATCAACAGGCTGTAAAGTGAGTGATCATCAGGTTGTAGAGAGAGTGATTATCTGGCGGTAATAGTGAGTGATCAACAGGGTTTAGAGTGAGTGGTCATCAGGTTGTAGAGAGAGGGATTATCTGGCGGTAACAGTGAGTGATCAACAGGCTGTAGAGTGAGTGATCATCAGGTTATAGAGAGTGATTATCTGGCGGTAATAGAGAATGACTAACAGGCTTTAGAGTGAGTGGTCATCAGGTTGTAGAGAGAGTGATTATCTGGCGGTAATAGTGAGTGATCAACAGGGTTTAGAGTGAGTGGTCATCAAGTTGTAGAGAGTGATTATCTGGCGGTAATAGTGAGTGATCAACAAGCTGTAGAGTGTGTGATCATCAGGTTGTAGAGAGAGGGATTATCTGGCGGTAATAGTGAGTGATCATCGGGTTGTACAGAGAGTGATTATCGGAAACTTGTGCTTCATCCTTATATGAAGGTTATTCAAAGGTTTTGCAATATTTTGGTACGTGCTAATTCGCGGCGTGTACATCATGTGACCAAAGCTGATCAAGCTGTGGAGTACTCGCTATTGTGATAGTGCACCGACACGTTATGCACTACTTTATTCTCTATGTGATTTGAAAGCCGTGCAAAGAAGTCGAATTCGGAGGATTATTCTTTACGAGTTCGAATTGGATCATAACGCCGTAGAATCAACTAAAAACACGTGTTGTATAAAAGATGAAGGCATATTACGGTAACCAGATGGTTCAACAAAATTTAGCTCGGGTTAGAAGAACCTCGACGATTACATAAGGCCAAGTAGACCTAAAACCGTCGATTCTGTGTTCAAAGAGAGGCAAAGTATAAGGCTAGTTTTGTATCTCACAGTTCAGTCTGGTTTGTCACCTTCATATATTCGATAAAACAATTTAGAATTTAGATTCAAGTATGTATTTACCCGATCCAATTTTATAGTTCAGTTTGTTTTCCTTTACTTTGACGGTAGTGTCCAGAGTATACCGACTGCTTGAGCAATACCCATAAAAAAAACAGGTGATATTAAATTGTATCAGATGATGAGGTTCTAGTTCTGGAATATAGACTCACTCCTTCCTTGCCATTACTCGTAGCTCCACACTGACCTGGAGTGGCAGTACGTGTTAAAATCTCATGAATTGAACAAATCGATCTGTTTATTAGTATTAGATAAGGATACTTGAAATCATATATTTGTGCGCAAGCAAATATTTATTAAACCGGAATAGTTTTTTGAAACCTAAGTAGACCTAAAACCGTCGATTCTGTTTTCAAAGAGAGGCAAAGTAAAAGGCTAGTTTTGTATCTCACAGTTCAGTGTGGTTTGTCACCTTCATATATTCGATAAAACAATTTAGAACTGCCGAATACTGCTTCACGTTACAAAATATTGCAAAATATTTGGCTCATACGAGCACACACACTCACACACACACACACACACACGTGTCTTTTTTTATCTAAAAGATCAGAAGATGTCCTGGTAATTTTTTTTTCGTGTTTTTGAAAATTTCAAAAATGCGTAACAAGATGGAAATAAATTTATAATCCTATGTGACCGGTTTTGTTGTTTTTCTTAAAGTATATATATATACATATATATATATAAATGGAAGTAAATAATGAAAATAAATCCTACTATATGGAGAAACTAGAAAAACAAAAAGTAATAAAAACGTCTATCGTTGTTCTGTCAACACTTGTTTCACTATCTGAAAGTCCTGATGAAGGTTTACGAAAACCGAAACGTTTTAACGTTGACTCTCCTTCGTAATAAATTCATCACTTTTGGATTACTTTGTTTTTATATTTTCTCCATATATGTATATATACATCCATCCATGGGTAAAAAATGTGGAACAGATTGGACTCTTTAGCTTTGGTAGGGTGGCCGGTCTTGGAGAAGGAAGAACTCTGTATTCAAAACCTGAGGATTGTTCTTTAGAAGAATCTCTAGAGCATTAATGCACCCTTCTTCTGTTATTAGCTTCTCCAAGAAGTGTGATTAGTTCTACACAAACCTTTACCACTATAAACGAATTAAATGTGTTGGTAAAAGAATTGTTCAAAAAGTTTTAATCCTCATCCGGATTGTAGATTTCTCGCATACCTTTCACCTTTGTATATATAGAACTTAAGCCGTATATCTGAAATACTTTTTCTAGTTTCGCAAGAAGTGGTAGTGTGCTGCCATAAAAAAAAAATGTTTGACTACTGCTCTTCTTTCTGAGTGATAGATTAGAACATTTCAAACGAATTGTTGGGGTCCTCATACATCGAAATCGACGCGAGAGTCCATCATATATATATATATATATATATATATATATATATATATATATATATATATGTATATTTAGGCAGCATTTCCTTATTAATGCAAATTTCATTAAACGTAATAGACATTTTATGCCTACATATTTTCTTCTGGATCCGTTCGAATTCCCGTATTACTTTTATCGTATTCGGGGGGAATTGATTTAGGTATTGTCCATAGTTGTATGTATCCCTAGTACTTTCTGCCCGACTTTGGGCCATCACCAGGGGAGAATCTATTACAAAAGTGATGTAACTTTTGTTTTAGCAAATTACTACTGTGTAAGGACATCTTTGCTGTTGGAGATTATGGCGTTTGCTTTTAAATGTAATTCTGTAAATAGTGCCAGTATATATATATATATATATATATATATATATATATGTGTGTGTGTGTGTGTGTGTATTAAATAAATGAGCTGGTTTTTTGTTGTTGTTTTTTTTTTTTTACTAAAGATAGAAATTTCATCTCAAATTCTGTTGGTATAATTTATTTTTTGTAATCATTTCCTTGAAATTAGTTGTCTGAATTTCTGAGACGAAGCTTGATGATTTTTATCATTAAGGGTTTTTGAACTATTGTCATCATCTTTATTGTTATTTCCACGACGTTTCGGCCGATATGTCCTCCGGCCTTCTTCAGGTGCGTGTCGAACTCGGGAACCTACACGGAACTTCGAACTACGTCCTTTATTGAATCCACGGTGGTCGCCTGTTCTGATTTCGTTAACCATAACCGGATAAGTAATGTTAAGTATTATTGTGTTGTTACTCGACAGCAGTCAGGATTGAACCTGCAACCTCCAGGTGATTATCTCCTTAGAAACTTATTTCTAAGATGAAGACAATAGTCCGAAAACCCTTGATGATGAAAACCATTTCCTAGAATTAATAAAAATTTGCTGAATATCATATCTTCCATCTCGGAATGACGTGTTCATTTGAACAAGCTTTAAGATCTTCATCAAAACAAAATGAAATTGTCATTTACTGACCAAAATATATAGAATTATCTGATCCTCTCTGTAACTAATTTAACTCCAAACAATTGAAGTTTGATGTTGAGTCTCGAGAAGGGAAGTAATGCTCATCTTGGCTTTATGTAACTAATAGAATACACATTTTTAGCCTTAAAATAAGCAACAAAAACATACATAAGAACATTCTAGAAATTTTGGATCAAAACCGCATTAGCATTGAAGTTACATTTTTATATTTTTCAACCAATCAGCTAAAAACAGAATAAGAACATTCTAGAAAAACAGGATCATAAAATAATTAACAGAAAATATTTGGCTCTAAAATAAATAAGTAAAAATACGAATCTGATTGGTCAAGAAATGTCTACGCGCTAAAATTTTAGGACTGCAATAAAACTATTTTTTATCCACTACTAAAGTATAAATGAGGAAGAATTAAATCAACCAGGTCAGTAGTCGGTTGTAAGTCATTCAATTCATTTCTTCCACAGCAAAAAAGTCATTCCGTCTACTACCCCAAAAGACTTACCACTAAAGGTCATGAAACGGGTAACAGGAAAGGCTTGCAACTTTCTTGCATCATCGCGACAAATTGTCACCAAAATCTTAAGAAAAAACACAGTGCGGACTTAATGAAAACAAAGACCCATACGTACGGTCCATTCTTCATGTACACACACACATACCCACAATTATTTTTATCCAACTTACTTCGGCCAACCATGGAAAGATTTATTTAATAGACTTTATTAACATTTAAACAGACACACACGTGTGAACAATCTTATTTTCATCTAACTGGCCATAACCTTTTTCTTCAAAGGCCACTCGCACATTATATTTCTCATTTATTTTCATTCCTGTTTTGTTAAGAATATTAAATTGTTTGTTTCTTAATGTTCGTTGTTGTCATATTCCATTTGTTTTACGTGATTCTAAAAATTTGTGTTGTATTTGTAGTGGAACTAAGCGTTAAGTAATAGCCGTTAAATACGGACGAGAACTCACTCTCACTCGCTACATTCACCCACTACAAACTCAATTGTATTTTTATTTAGTAAACTATATAAACATGGTAAAGTAAGTAAAGTTGGCAACCGTAGTTGAGGGTGACCAGAAGGCTCCTTTTTCTTTAGCTACTACACCGAGGTGTAGGAGAGGGCGCTACTTTACCCTTGATACATACTTTATATCGTTACTTTACCCTTGATACATACCTTATATCGCCGAGTGTTAAGCGAGGAGGTATCAAGTACCATTTTTAAAGTCTTTGGTATGACTCGACCTGGGATTGAACCCAGGTCTTCCGGACCATTGACAAACACTCTACCCACTAGGCCAATATTTAAATATATATTTTACAACAATTTAAAGAAGTCAAAGATTTGTATAAAGCGTATGAACTTGGGAAAGAAAACTGAATACAAGTAATGTGAAAGGTTACCCCCACCCTACAATCTTAATGTATGACGAGGTGTGGTCATGCCTAGCTGATTAGTTGCCGTTGTCAGGTCAATAAGGCGTCGACTATGTCAGGCAACCTACTGTTTTGAGTTACTTATACCCAGTCGGAACTCAATATTTGCAGAATCGACAGTTGTAGTTTCACTTGTCTGCGGTTGACCCGGCCTGCAAAAGAATCGTTTTCAAAATTTTTAAACTACAACTGCTTTGCAAAATATATTTCAAGGAAGTAAAACAATATATATGTAAGAAATTAAAATCTTACCCCTTATCAAAGCTATCAGCTAACTAAAAGTTTGAAGTATCAACTATGATAATATCATTAGATGAAACTTCTCTTAGATTTTATCTTGCTCAGCTGGTGAGCATTTGAGAACTTCCTGTTTTACCAAACGTTTTTAAACAATTTCTTTATTTTCCTCTGTTCACTATATATATATATATATATATATATATATATGAAGAGTAAATAAAGGATTATAATCCGACAATATGTAGAAAAACTGATAACAACGATCCAAGAGGAAGGAATGATTTATTAACGGGTCAACACTATAGCGTTTCGGTTCTACTGAACCATCATCAGGACCATGAGGGGTGATATTTATAATTTTAAGTTAACGATGGATGATTAGAAATGTGAAATACAAAAACCTACGGGAAAATATGTATAGTTAGAAAAAGTTAGCCGTTTAACTGGCAAATCAGCGTTTGATGTTTAAATTACGTCATTTGACTTATTAGGAATATTGTATAGAATTATGTACGTTGTTTAAGAAGAACTTTTTCTTACTATACATATTTTCCCGTAGGTTTTTGTATTTCACATTTCTAATCATCCATCGTTAACTTAAAATTATTAATATCACCCCTCATGGACCGGATGATGGTTCAGTAGAACCGAAACGCTATAGTGTTGACCCGTTAATAAATCATTCCTTCCACTTGGATCGTTGTTATCAGTTTTTCTACATATATATATATATATATATATATATATATATATATATATATATATATTGAGACAGAGAGAGAGAGAGAGAGAGAGAGGGAGAGAGAGAGAGAGAGAGAGAGAGAGAGAGAGAGAGAGAGAGAGAGAGAGAGAGAGATCATTTAAGTACTTCGAAATAGTAATTTCGCAAATATAAAATAATTAAGTAAAGATTTCTCGAAGCCATCAAAGTCGGAGTCATAAGATTCTGAATAGAGAAAGCTCAAACTAATTCAAAAGTTTTGTTTATTCTCTGCCGAAGTATTTTTTGACTTGTAGAGAGACAATATCTCAGAGAATGAGCGTGTCTGTGTGATAGCTCATAGACTGTCACAGGTCAATCTAGACAACCATTCTCACCCTCTTTTGCTTCTGTTCTTTGAGCAGCAGAGACGTTGTCTCCCTCTCAGTCATCAAATAGTAAAGTCGACATTGCTATCACCATTTCACATTCTATTAATTACAAGCAGCTCTTTTTTCCATTTTTGTATCCCTTTGACAAACTGCTGGTTCATAGAACAATACGTGTATATGCCCATTTTTATCTGTTGGGATACATTTGTGCGTTCTGTCTAATACTTCTTCAATGTATATTATGTATATATTAAACGTTTCTGCATGTGTAAATGAGCTTATTTTGTTTTTTCTTCCGTTTGTTCAGTGTTCGTAACCGGCTCATTGGGTTCAATCCCAGGTCGCGTCATACCAAAGACTCTAAAAATGGTACTTGATACTTCCTTGCTTAACACTCAGCAATATAAAGTACGTATCAAGGGTAAAGTGGAGCAATCCAGAGAAAGGAGTAGCGCCCTCTCCTACACCTCTGTGTAGTACTATTGAAAAGGGAGCCTTCGAGTCACCCTCGAGTAAGATCGCCAACTTTACTTTTACTTATATCCAGGATATACCATTCTGGTCCTTGGTGAGTGAAGACTTAATTAAATATCTTCCCTACCCCAAGCAACCCAGTAGTCTAATTCATTTCCTTTTTTTTTTACAATTGGTTTTGCGCGTTAGTCAAATGTATTTCTTTGTGAAAGTGAGGGAATCATGTTCCTAAAATCATGAAATAGGCTTAAGGTTGGTTAATTGTATGGTTGAGTTTATATATATATATATATATATATATATATATATATATATATATATATATATATATGTATATTTTGGCAGCATTTCTTCATTAATACATATTTCGTTGAACATAATAGACATTTTTTGTCTACATATTTTTTTTTGTTGATCCTTTCATATTGCCGTATTGATTTTATAATATTCGGCGGGAATTAGTTGATGTATCTTCCATAATTATTTATTTCCCAAGTATTTTCTGCCTGACTTTGAGCCATCATCAGGGGAGGATCTATTACAAAAGGGATGTAACTTTTATATGTACATTACTACTTCGTAAGAAGAAGAGCGTCTGTGCCGTTGTTATAGAAACAAATATAAAAGTAAACGCTACACACTGCAACGGCACAGATGCTCTTCTGACAAAGTAGTAATGTACATACAAAAGTTACATCACTTTTGTAATAGATCCTCCCCTGATTATGGCCCAAAGTCGAGCAGAAAGTACTTTGGAAATAGATAATTATGGAAGATACATCAATCAATTGCCGCCGAATATTATAAAATCAATACGGCAATATGAAAGGATCAACAAAAAAAATATGTAGACAAAAATGTCTATTATGTTCAACGAAATATATATATATATCTATATATATATATATATATATATATATATATATATATATATATATATACAAGATTTGTTAGTGAATAGATTGTAGGTAACATTATTTTTGAATGCGCCAGAGCTCATTTGTTTGCACACTTAAATAGCTTCAAGTTACACAATTTATTCATTTCAACATAAATGCTTTCAAGTCTTGTAAAAAACCTGAACTGTTTTTTTTTTACCCATAGATGGGACCCTAGCAGGTACTGCCACTCCGGGTTAGAGAGTGCCTGAGAGTAATAGCAATTAAGGGAAACTCAACATTACTCAAAGCTCTAGGACAACATCCTCATCATCAAATGCATCATAAGATAATGGTGTTCTACCGCCTCAACCGACTGAGCTGTGTTTAGTAAAATAGCGCTCTGCTCAAAATATCAATTGCAGTCCGCCGAAATTTAAACTTAATAAAGAAAGATATTTTCTTGATAATGCCACCGGAGTACAAGAGTAGCGATGCTAGCAATTCTGATACACCAAAGAGAAAACATCAAGTGTTTTTTTTTTAATTTTTTTATTTCATTTTATTCTATTCTATTGTATTTTGTTGTAAGTTGAATGTCTATTTCCCAGTAAACATTATTTTTGGATAAGCTTAATATATATGATTCACCATTCGCAAGGGTCTTGGAACCTGTCTACTGAAGATAAAGGTGTTCTACTCTTATAGAAAATTAGATTATACTGAAATATATAAAATCTATATTAACTGGTACTGTTGTCATTTCCTTGCCAAACCTCCATATTTTAAATGTATTTCTTTCCGTCTCTCTCTCTCTCTCTCTCTCTCTCTCTCTCTCTCTCTCTCTCTCTCTCTCCCACTTCTCTATCTCTCTTCTTTTTCTCTCTTTTTTAATTCTCTCTTTCTCTCTTTTTTCTATTCTCTCTCTCTCTATCCTTCTCTCTTTTTCTCTGTCTCTTTTTCTCTCTTTTTTCAATTCTCTTTCTATTTCTCTCTCTTCTTTTTCTTTTATTTAAATTCTCTCTTTCCACCTCTATCTCTCTTCTTCCTCTCTCTTTTTTAGTTCTCTCTCCCTTCTCTATTTCTGTTCTTTCTCTTTTTTTCCTGCTCTCTTTCTCTCTCTCACAATCTCTTTTTCTCTCTTTTCAATTCTTTCTCTCTTTCTCTATCTCTCTTCTTTTTCTTTTTTTTTTTTTGAATTCTCTCTTTCCTCCTCCATCTCTCTTCTTTCTCTCTCTTTTTTAGTTCTCTCCCCCTTCTCTATCTCTCCTCTCTCTCTCTCTCTCTCTCTCTTTTCAATTCTCTCTCTCTCTCTCCTTCTCTATCTTCCTCCTTTCTTTTTTCAATTCTCTCTTCCCTTTTCTGTCTCTTTTCTTTTCTATCTTTTTAAAATATCCCTCCCCTTCTCTATCTCTCTTCTTTCTTCCTTTTTAAAAATATCTCTCCTCCTCCTCACCCTCTCTCATCTTTTTTAACTCTTTTATCCACTTTTGAATTTATCTTATCTTCTTTCTTTCTTTCTTTCTTTCTTTTTCAATCAGCGTTCTGATATGACTCGTCTTTTTCTTTTTTTCTATCATCTGCCTCTGTGCTTCTCTCTCTACGTATTGCATCACTTTTCTCTCCTTTTCCTTTTTCTGTCTTCTTTGTCTCTCCTCTCTAGAAACGTTTTGTGTTGTTCGAGAACAAATAAGGGTAAATAATAGAAAGTTTGTGCAGTATCGATCTTCCGAACAAGAATGATCGGTTTAAAAAATCCCTGTTAGACATTTTGGTTCATACCCATCTGAGATGGTAAACTTATCATAAATATTAAGTCCATTTAATTTAGTTATATAGGCTCTCGATCATATGGAAGTCGGACCTAACTGATAAAATGAAACGCAGTTTCTTCCAGGCAGCGGTTGTGTCGATACTGCTATATGGATGCACCACATGGACGCTTACGAAGCGGCTGGAGAGGAGGCTGGACGGAAATTACACAAGAATGTTGAGAGCAGTATTAAACAAGTCCTGGCGACAACACCCCACGAGACTCCAACTATACGGACACTTGCCCCCCATCACGAAAACTATACAAGTTCGACGAACCAGACACGCAGAACACTGCTGGAGAAGCAAGGACGAGCTCATAAGCGATGTACTCCTGTGGACCCCCACAGATGGATGTGCAAGAGTGGGACGACCAGCACGAACCTACATACAGCAACTATGTGAGGACACAGGATGTAATCCTGAAGACCTGCCGGAGGCGATGAATGATAGGGAGAAATGGCGAGAGAGGGTCAGGGATATCCGCGCTGGCGGCGCGACATGATGATGATGATGATATATACTAACAGAAAACAATTTTTGTCCCTTGTTATTTCATATTTCAACAGTTGATCAGATAAAACACTGTACACTCCGATAAATCGGCGTAAAATGGGACAATGGTTGAGTGATAAAAAAAGGGCCGAATTGTGATCAGCATTCCACCTAATTCATCCAAGGTTCGTCAGGTGATAAAAGGCTGGATGTATAAATTCTTTGAATAAATAAATTGAGTCATGAAAGTTTATTTTGTAAACCGCTAATTGGTCTAGTGGGTAGAGTGTTCGCCTAATGATCCGGGAGACCTGGGTTCAATCCCAGGTTGCGTCATACCAAAAACTTTAAAAATTGTACTTGATACCTCCTTGCTTAACACTCAGCAATATAAGGTACGTATCAAGGGTAAAGTGGAGCAATCCAAGGAAAGAAGTAGCGCCCTCTCCTACGCCTCAGTATAGTAGCCATCGAAAAGGAAGCCTTCTGGTCGCCCTCAACTACGGTGGCCAACTTTACTTACTTATTTTGTAAGAAAATTGTGTACATCATTTTTAAGTCAATAAAATTACTCCTTTCAATGATGCATGAAATCTCTACATAAAATATCATTTCGACGTAATAAAATCATTTAAAAAAATATCTTTCTGTAAAGTTCAGTCCAAGAAAGATTCTTTTTCTTATATGTAAGTTTGAGTCGTGAGATGAGCATGATATTGCAACCTGTGAGAATATTCACCATAGATAAGTTGTAATTCAAGAAGGTTTTAGATTGGCACTGAGCCAGAAGTAAAGAACATCAACTGAGAATTGACTCACTAGCAATGGTCTACGAAATCAGATCACCACACTGCGTGTCACTAAGTAGAAAGAAAGAAAGAAAGAAAGAAAGAAAGAAAGAAAGAAAGAAATGAAATGAAATTAGATAGATAGATAGATAGATATGGAATAAGAAAGAAAGAAAGAAATTAGATAGATAGATAGATAGATAGATAGATAGATAGATAGATAGATCGGAACTGAAACACTACTATATGCCAATAGTTTATATGTAGTGTTAGGAGGAAATACGTAATTCTGTTTTGTCTTCATTTTTCTCTTTGTTTCACACATTTTTGTTCGTTTCCCTTCTTTTTCCTTTCTTTCTTTCTTTCTTTCTTCATTCTGCATCTTCTTTCGTCCATTTTTGGCTAACTCATTCTCCGCACACGCCTTTTTTTAAATCCTTACCGCTCCTCTTTTTAAACAAAACAGTTACACGCTTCAGCGACAACTGACTCACATATTAAACAGCTGTCAAACTGCCTACCACAGAAGACCAGATCAATAAAAACAACAGCAATAAAACTAATAACAAAGATATTCGAAGAAGAGATCGATCGAGAATTTAATAAGCGCTGTGTATATACAACAATCTAAATGTTATACTCAACACCAACATCATCATCATCTTCATCACCAGGGACAACATCAAAAAACTGATTTACAAGAGACCCAAGAAATTTTTTTTCGATAGGTTTATTGAAAATACTTAATTTCAAGTTTTTTTTTTTTCTCTTTCAAAGGGAATAGTTTGGGTTTTGGGAAGAACATGGCACCGGTTGGGGAAATAGTGTACAACGTTAAAAGAATTAGGCTCTTGATAAGGAACGACAAGAGGAAAATTTTTAAAAAAATAAAAAAGAAATTGTGATAAATGTATAATTTTTTCCCTATTAGACGTCGCTTCGATTACCTAGATGAACGGGTCTCTGCAACATCTTTTGTTCGTTTCATCCACGCTTGATCTACCATCGGTAGACCCTCCCGGCTTTAAACACTGATGCACCAAACCTCACCCAGGTCTATCTAACTGTTGGTGGGGTCATTTAGAGTCTGATCTGTAGCTTACGAAGGAAAGACATATTGGACATTATTCGATCGAGGTATTGGACGATGATTTTTTTTTGTGATGATGATGATTGAAAAACTGTTAAAGGAGGGTGGAGATTTTTTTTTTACTGATGGATGATGGGATAGGCTAAAGGTCAGGGGGAGAGAGTGTAGGACGAAGAGAGGAGAAGGAGGAAGTGGACCGGCTGAGAGATGGGTGCTCGGTGGCTGGGGCAATGCGTGTGTTGATGTGGAGAGATCAGAAGACCCGGGGGGTTTTGAGGGAGGGAGCGATAAAAGATAAAAGGTCTGACGGTAGAAGGAAAAAACTGCTTTGTGGGAGGGAAGCGGCGGATCGAGATGTGGTGACTTGTTTGGGACAGGAAACAGTGCTTACTTGGCTCTTAGAAAACGTTACGTATTGACAAGCGCATCCACATGGTTAGTAACAAACAATGACAAGAGCTTTTAAAAGCAGTTTATCATTTACACGAGTCGGATAAAAAGGCTCACAGGATAAACGTTTAAGTCTCCCTTTCTTTTCATATGAATGCCATATCTCTGTATATTGGTATATGTGTGTATATGTAAATCTGAGTAGTGTGGTGAGCATAGTATCGCAACCTGTGAGAATATTCACTACATGCCACAGATAAGTTGTATTTCAAGTTTTTAGTTTAACCCTGAGCCAGAAGTATGGTAGTGTAACGGTTATGTTTGTAGGAAGTGGACACGGCTATCCGAGATTATTTACTTTTCCCATAGGGCTAATACTTTGAGGAAAGGTATAAATCCCACAACCCTCCCTCCAGTTAAGGGTAAGTAGTAGGGCAGACTAGGTTCTTTAACTCTGGTATGGCAACCAGTCCAGGACAAGAAAAACTCTGAATTCAAACAAGTTTTAGTCCTTGTAACGGATAGGTTCAGCCAGTCTGTAGCTGTCCAATATGAGTATCTTCTCTCAGAGTCTAGTCTAGGAGAAGGAAAACTCTGAATTCAAACCTGTTAAACTCCGCTTAAAAATTGACTTTGTGTCATATCCTGTCCGAGCGGAGGGGTTGGTAAATATGATCTTCCCTCAGAGCAATCCAGTTTACATGAGCAGTGAGTGAAAGTGAATATATGTATATATACAAGGTTTGTCTAAAAAGTAACGGTGTTGCATATTGACTTTTGACAGAGCCGTCAATCAGGGACCTCTGAGACAGGATGTTCCGGCCGTTTAAACAAAACAGCTCGCGTAAGCAAATCACGTGAAACACAACCGGAACATCTAAGCGTAATGAAATTATATATATACAGGTACCCACAGTCAGACAGTCAGTCACAGAGTCAGGGTCAGCTAGCTGGAGCCACAACCAAGTCAGGGTAGAAGCTGCCCTGAGCGCCACGCAAGGAGGGATGTCAGTGGCTCACAGCGGAACCCGGTTGAGAACCTATCGTCAAGGATGCAAAGACGTAAAGCCTTGAATATGGAATCACAACGTGGGTTAAGAAAAGGTCAATGTCTGCGTCTGCTTACTTCGTCTCTCTGTTTCCCAGTCTTTCTCTCATACGTTTATGCTAAGTTCGGATCTTTCGAGCAATAAAGAGAGAGGAATATTTTTATAAAGAAAAGAGTCATGCCTCTTCACTATACCTGTACGTTATATAACAACGGTACTAGTGTCACAAACTACCTATTTCAATTTCAATCAATATGGTCAATCCTCCTTGGGACTCATGGACTTTCCCATCCTTCTCTGGCATGATTTTATTCACTGCTGGAAGAATTCTTCTGGGATGCCCGTCAGCTTCATCGTTACGATCCTCTTGATGGCCTTTCCGCCATCACAACGATTCTCTTCCGTTTGGGGGTGGTGGAAAGTCATACGGAGCAAGATAAAGCGAATAGTGGGGTTCTTTCGGCACGGCAATGTTTCTCTCGGCCAGAAACTGGCGGATCCTCAGCACATCTGGTCCAGTTACTTTTCAAACACGTTCAAATCTTTGGCGATAATCATCCACGATCAGTCCTTTTCTTCTTCGTTCTCTCTTACTATCCTTGTTGTTGTTTTTTTTTTGTTTGGTTGTTTGTTTGTTTGTTTTTTTTGTTGTTGTTTTTTTTTTTCATACTTTCCCTTCTTTTCTTCCTTCTCTTCTCATCTCCTTGTTTTTTACTCACCTTCCTTTTACCTTTATCTCTCTCTTCTTTTATTTACCTTATTAATTCATATCAGAGGCGGGGAGTATATTACGAGTTTTAAACATTCTTTGTAAGATTGTTTAACATCAGTTTTTCTAAGCTGCCTTCAAATTAAAAGTAAGGATCATTTGAGTCAGAAATCAAAAGATTAAAAAAACTCAAGTAAAATTCAATTAAAAACCAGTCCACGTGGTAAAGAATTAAATACAACCTTCTTCATATTTCTACATCCTCTTCTTGTTTTACTTTCTTCCTTTCAGTCTTTTTTCATTCTCTCTTCTCTTCTTTTTCTTCTTCATCTCACCTTTTTCGTTCTTTTTTTTCCCCTCTTTCACTTTTTCATCCTCTTTTTCTTCTAGCTGAGTCCACTAGGGCTGTAGAATACACCGACTCGGCACCCACCAAACGAGTGTCCTGGATATGACACTAAACAATATGATGGTGAGGTTCCAATAATGTTTGAGCTTTGGCTCATAGAGAGAGAGAGAGTACCTGATAGGGTCTTATATATGGGTCAAATAAAACTGTTTCACCTTTAAGCTGTGTGCAAACAAATGACTTATACTAAACTGAATTATTTGAAATAGAACAGTTTGATCATTTAATTGTAAACAAGTAACGGATGTTAAATTGAATTGTTAGTGATACATAGCAATACTTGAAACCATTTAACTTTGTTGACTTATGCTTGATTGAATTTTTAGAAATAAAGCTGTTTGATTATTCAACATTGTGTAACGGTAAAATGTGTTTACAAATCATATATTTAATATATATGTTAAAATAAGATTTGGTAATAAAAAACCAATAATGATTGATATGCTGTAAATCCAAGTCTTGCCTTTTCTTCATAATCCTTTCACATTTACAAGATGTGATCAAAAGTTTGAAATCTCTAAATTTTTATTGATCAGTCGGCTGGGGCTATAGAATACACCATCTGCTTCTCTGAAGATGGGTAAGACCCCCCCCCCAACGGGTGCCGTGGATATGACACTAAACAATTTGATGGTAAGGTTCCAGTAATGATGGAGCTTTTGGGAACAAGGAGTACCCCTTTAGTGCCATCGCTCCCAGGTCCACTCTGACCCGGAGTGGTAGCACCTGATAAGAGTCCTATCAATGGGTTAAATAGAATTAAACCATGGTTTCTTGAGTTTACTGTGTTTTGCATTTAAACTGCATGCTTATGCTGGGCTGAATTGCTCGAAATAGAACTGTTTTGACATTTAAACTGTGTTCTTATGCTAAACTGAATTATCTGAAATAAAACTGTTTTGACATTTAACTCTGTATTACCCAGTCAGCTGAGGCTGTAGAATACTCCAACTGCACCTCTGCAGAGAGCCAATACCCACCACCACTGTCAATGGCTGTCCTGGATATGACACTAAACAATCTAATGGTGAGGCTCCAGTGATGCTGGACCTTTGGGGAATGCAGAGCACCCCTTCATTGCCATTGCTCCCAGGATCTCTCTGGCCTGGAATGGTAGCACCTAATAGGGCCCTATCTATGGGTTGAATAGAACAAACTATATACTTATGCTAAACTGAATTGTTTGAATTAGAACTGTTTGACTAAACTGAACAGTTTGAAATAGAAAAGTTTTTGACAATTGAACTGTGTACTTACATTTAAACCGCATACTTATGCTAAATTGAATTGTTTAATATTGAACTGTTTTAACATTTAACAGTGTGTAAACAAAATCTATACTTGTACTAAACTGAATTGGCAGAATTAGAACTGTTTGAATGCATTGAATAACTTTTTTTGACGATTAAACTGTGTACTCATGTTAAACTGAATTGTTCGAAATAGAACTGATTATTACTTTAAAAATGGGTTGGGCATTAAATAACCTACAAAGGTTGATATGCCATAAAAACCAACTAACCAACCAACTAAATTTTTTGAATTTATAATCTAAATGAAGATGTGTACCCTACTGAGTAACTTATCTCAAAAAATGATGATGTCTAAATATCTAGGCTGTTGTCTATATGTCTTGTCAAAGTCTAGATGAGACTGCACCATTTTGAAAGAAAATTATCAAACCTTTTTTGAACGGCAGTCTTTCTTGTTGTTGAAAAATAGAATCGTGCATGTGCAACACTTTATGTACCCATTAAACTTTGATTGCTAACTAAACTGAATGTTAATCTCAACAGTAGGATTTGAGTATGTGGAGGATATATAAAAAATACAATTGTTGACGTTTACATTTCATAAGAGGGGAATTTAGAGATGCTTCAGCCAATGGAAAACTTAAAAGAATTAGTATGTTGAATGCCAAAGGGAACTGTTTTAAAGAAAATTAATCTATCATTCATTGTTCCTTTTCTTTTGGTATAAACTACTCATAGCGTAACGGTAATTGTCGTAAGAAGTGAACTTGGCAAGTTTAAATCCTGAACAAGGCTTTTGCATTTTACATCATGCAAATATCCCTTGAAAAAGTATGAATGTAACAATTCTATCTTCAGCTATGGGTAAATAGTAGGATAGACTGACTCTTTAATGCTGGTATGGTAACTAGTCAAGGAGAAGGAAAATTCTGGATTCAAATCAGAACTGGATGAGCACCATCAAGACATGCTACCTGAGAAGTGCCCCCTCCTGACTAAACCATGTAACAGGACTAGCTTTTTTTCTTTATATACTGCTACAGTCTCAATACTTTTTGAAACTACCTAACATCTTTCTCTTCCTTGTTTTCTTCATCCCCTTAATTCTCTCAACTTGTCTCATTTTTTTTTTCTTCATTCTCTCAATTTTCTCTACATTCATTGGTTTCTTATTCTTTCTCTTGGAGATTTACATTTCAAACTTCAGCAGAAGAGATTTCCTAATCCAGCAGATTTCTATTCCAATCAAAAAGCGTTCCACAGGTTATAGAGGTGATTAGTCCAGAAGGTCCTGGAACTAACTTGTCATCTTTAAAAATCCATTATTCTTCTTTCTTTCCAATACTTCTATTACTTTACGCTCAAATGGTTTCTACGCCCCTCAGGCTATTTTGGTCACTGCAGTAGGGGTAGCATGTGATGAACTGACTGGTCACTTTCCCTAATCTTCCCAGATAAATGACAGTTCTGAGATTTTGAGAGACAGATCTATGAATTGACCTGTGTCAGATAAGGCCGAAAAGAAACCATAGAGGACTGGACTCATGAACCATATAATGAGATGATCACTTCTCTTAACCAGCTAACTATTAGATTTGAAAAAGAGAGCAAACTAGTCTGACCATGCGACTATCTGAATCACATATTTGTGGTTGATAAAGTTTTTGTTTTTTCAATATTTGTACTTCAACAGCATGATGGGTCTTTATGATTGAAAAATGAAAGATTCTGGTGTCGGGATAAAAGTCATCATTTTTAGTTGTCACTTTTAGATGAAATAACTCTTTTTATTTTTAGATGAGAAAGGTTAGAAAATGAATTTTTAAAACTTTCAAGGTTTTTCCGAGACAATCTGTCATCCTATGAAATTCAGCAGTCTATAATGATCCTTCTAATTGAGAGGCTTCAAAAACTGCTTGTTACAGAGAAAGATATAGTGAGCAAGATAGTGTTTCATAGACTTGTTCCTTCAATTTCTGTTAAAGTCATACAATAAAATCATTTGAATTTGCTTTTTTTCCTATCATTGCTTTGACAGCCTGAAATAAATAAGAATAAGCTATGAAAAGAAAACCCTAAGGCTAAATTACTAGAACAAATAATGAGCTCTAAAAATGGTATATATATATATATATATATATATATATATATATATATATATATATATATATATATGGAGAAAGAGAGAGATGATAAAGAGGGAGAGGGAGGGAGTGCTCATGAACCGATTGGGTTACTGTTTTAACAGCATTTTGTAAGAATATTCATGCATCTATTTCGGAAGGACTAAATTATTCTCAGTCGCATTTTGCAATTATCTCCATTATATTAGGAGTCCTGGATATGACACTAAATCATCTGATTGTGAGGTTCCTGTCTTGGATCTTTGGGGAATGTGGAGTACTTTGTTGCCATTACTCCCAGGTCAACTCTGACCCAGAGTGGTATTACCTGTTTGGGTCCCATTTATGGGTCAACTAGAACTGTTTAAATATTTTCTATACAGCAAACCATTTAATTGTGTGCAACCAAATGATTAATATCAAATTGAATTATTACTATAAGATAGCAATGCTTGAAACCATTTAACTGTGTGCAAACAATAAATAGCAATACTTTAAATCATTTAACTGAGTACTCTGGCTCATTTAAAAATGTTACCGACAAACTGTTCATTAACAAATCATAAAACAGGATTTGGCATTAAATAACCGTCATGATTTGATATGCCATAAACACAACCAACCAACTATTATGTTAGGATTTTGGATGATTAAGTAATTATATAAGATAAGAATGGTTTGCTTTGGTTTCTTTGTTTAATGGCATATCAACCTTCGTGAGTTATTTAATGCCACAGCCACCCTTCTAGAAGAACAAGAGTGGTACTATTCAACCCATACCTAGGAGGATAAGAGGGTTCATACCTTTCCTTAGAGTATTTGTCTGAAAGTGAATGCAATAGCGTGACTTGAGTTCAAACTCAATATGATTCCGCAGTCCAGCGCTTTAACCATTACCCCACAAGGACCCCCCCCCACAAATGAGAATGCAAATTCTACAAAACTATCATTCCCTTGAAAACTGGACTGTAAATTGCTCCAGTTCCTAATTCAGGGTATTGTAAGTGTAATATTTAAATAAAATCTGCTATGGTGTGCAGTTTCTTGCTGGACTACATTTTCATACGTACAAATCTAATGATTATTGTACGAAGTGTTGCAGTTACTGGTATAGAAAATGACATTGGTGACCAAAGATCAAATCCAAAACAAGTATGTTTGCATTTCACTTTGCCCAAATCCTTTTCAGAAAAGCATGAATCCATCTCTTCATCTTCCTCAACTAAGGTAAATACTAGGGCAAACTGGGTTCTCTAGCCTTAATAAGACAACAAGTGTTGAAGAAAGAAAACTCTGAATTCAAACCAGCTGTACTCCACTTAAAAACTGACCTGGCATTGCATCCTAAACATGGCAGAGAGGTTGGGTACATACATACATACATACATACTGACATACATACATAATGAGGATTTTAGAAATATGAAAATAGATTTTAGTTTCTTTTTATTTATATCATTTTCTTGACTTTAATTTCCATTTCATGTCAAACAGCAGATGTTCTGTTGAGGTCACTGCATCAGTAAATAATGACATAGCATTTTGTCAATACATACATTCATTCAATAGTTGAAGTAGTCATCTCCATTGGGTATAAAGTCACGACTTGATTAACAGCTTGTTAAAATGACAGTAGAGACATTCTATAGTAAAGATATTAAGGTAGTAAGTGTTATTTCCCTCTACGTGAAATTATGCACAACTGCTTTCAGTGATAAATCAACTAAAAGATTTTTATATCTCATATGACTAATTTTCCCCAATTACTAATATATATATATATATATATATATATATAGTTTATTTCTTACTGAAAAATATGTACAACTGGAATATGATAAAGTTTTTATGTCAAAGCATTTGGGTTGAAATATCAACTTCTAGAGGAAGATGTCATTTTTACAAATGATTTTTTCATCTAAATTTAATTTGCAATTTGTTGAAACTTATAGATCAGTATTTCCTGATTGTCTATAAATTCTATGGGGTGGAAATAAAATATGAGCACAAAGCAAAATGTGAATTCAGATTTTCTATCTTCAAAAGCCTGACATATTTAGTTCATAGCTGTCATACCCTAAAAGAAGTAAGCACAATAAAATACATACTTACCTTAAAATACACACACACACACACACACACACACACATATATATATATATATATGCTTTCTATTTTTCTTTTTCTTTCTTTTTCTTCCTTTTGACTTGAAATCTTTGTCATTAAACAAATGTAACGTAAATTCTATACAATATTCCTTATAAGTCAAATGACTTAATTTAAAACAACAAACGCTGATTTACCAATTAAACGGCCAACTTTTTCTTATTATAAAAACTTTCGCCTAGGTTTTTGTGTTTTGCATTTTTAAACATCAATCATTGACAAAACATCACTAATATTACACTTCATGGTCCTGATGATGGTTCAGTAGAACTGAAACGCTATAGTGTTGACTTCTTAATAAATCTCTCCTTCCACTTGGATTTCCTTGTTATCAATTTTTCTACAAATTGTCAGATAACAATCCTTTTTTTACTTTATATATATATATACTGTTGAAAATAACCACTAAAAAAGCTCTGGAAAAAGCAAGAGTGGTCAAACATTGGCAAGTTGAACGGCATAAAAACTAAAAACATTTTAAATCTTACCTTTTAGTTTTGTTTCATGACTAAAAGTTTCCAAATTTTCCTATAAAATGGAAAATACATGAAACTATTAGTCATGAAACAAAACAAAGAAGGTGATATTTGAATGGATTCCAGTTCACACATACATATATATATATATAGTTTGAGTGAGAGTCATGGTAACCTTTTTCTCTTGGACAAGGAAGAGTTGGACGACCAGCTAGAACTTATCTACAACAGCTCTGTACGGACACAGGATGTAGTCTAGAAAACCTGCCAAAAGCAATGAACAATAGAGACGAATGGTGAGAAAGATTTAAAGAAATCCATGCTAGTAGTATGACATGATGATAATGAAATAGAGAAAAAAAATTAAGAATTCTGAATTTTTGGAGCATGAAAATCAGCTAAATATATATATATATATCACAAGCTCACTTGGTGTGTTAATAGTAAAGTAAAGTTGGCGACCATAGTCGAGGGTAACCTGAAGGCTCCCTTTTCGATAGCTACTACACCAATGTGTAGGGGAGGGCGCTACTCCTTCCCTGGATTGCTCTACTTTACCCTTGATCCGTACCTTATAATGCTGAGTGTTAAGCAAGGAGGCATCAAGTACCATTTTTTGAGTCTTTGGTATGACTCAACCTGGGATTGAACCCAGGTCTCCCGGGCCATTGGCGAACACTCTAACCCCTAGGCCAATGTCCGGTATTATGGTGCGTTAATAGTGGACCAAATTTTGCAGTATTATTAAATAGTGCTCAATATCCATGATAGGGCTTTGATATATATATATATATATATATATATATATATATATATTATATATATACTTTATATATATATATATATATATATATATATATATATTATATATATACTTTATATATATATATATATATATATATATATTACATTCATACTTTTTATCAATTTTTTAGTTAGCAGATCCTCTGGCTATCAAAGTAGCATGAAATCTGAATAGAATGTAGCCTCTTGTAAGACTTGAACCTTAAATTCATGTTTGAAAAGTTTGCTATTTAATGATAATGCTTTAAGCTATTTATCCATTGTAACTTATTACTAAACAGGGTTTAAATCTGCAATCACTTTCCAATTGTCAACTCAAATATTTTTATGCTAAATGTTTTGTTCTTTCTAACTCAGAATAGTTTTAGATTATTTGAATTTTGTGATTAGATATTGGAAAGTATTTCATCTTGAAAATACAAAATAATATGCATCAATGAGATAGATAAAAGCAGTAGACAAAAATTTTATAGTATAACATACTTATAGTATAACATATACTTATAATATAACATACTTATAGTATAACATATACTTATAGTATAACATACTTATAGTATAACATATACTTATAGTATTACATATACTTATAGTATATAGTATAACATACTTATAGTATAACATATACTTATAGTATAACATACTTATAGTATTACATATACTTATAGTATATAGTATAACATACTTATAGTATAACATACTTATAGTATAACATATACTTATAGTATAACATACATATAGTATAACATATACTTATAGTATTACATATACTTATAGTATATAGTATAACATACTTATAGTATAACATACTTATAGTATAACATATACTTATAGTATAACATACTTATAGAATTACATATACTTATAGTATTACATATACTTATAGTATATAGTATAACATACTTATAGTATAACATACTTATAGTATAACATATACTTATAGTATAACATACTTATAGTATAACATATACTTATAGTATTACATATACTTATAGTATATAGTATAACATACTTATAGTATAACATATACTTATAGTATTACATATACTTATAGTATAACATACTTATAGTATTACATATACATATAGTATAACATATTCATAGTATAACATATACTTATAGTATAACATACTTATAGTATTACATATACTTATAGTATAACATACTTATAGTATAACATACTTATAGTATAACATATACTTATAGTATAACATATACTTATAGTATAACATACTTATAGTATAACATATACTTATAGTATAACATACTTATAGTATTACATATACTTATAGTATAACATACTTATAGTATAACATACTTATAGGATAACATATACTTATAGTATAACATATACTTATAGTATAACATACTTATAGGATAACATATACTTATAGTATAACATACTTATAGTATAACATACTTATAGTATAACATATACTTATAGGATAACATATACTTATAGTATAACATACTTATAGGATAACATATACTTATAGTATAACATATACTTATAGTATAACATACTTATAGGATAACATATACTTATAGTATAACATATACTTATAGTATAACATACTTATAGGATAACATATACTTATAGTATAACATACTTATAGGATAACATATACTTATAGTATAACATATACTTATAGTATAACATACTTATAGTATAACATATACTTATAGTATAACATATACTTATAGTATAACATACTTATAGTATAACATATACTTATAGTATAACATACTTATAGTATTACATATACTTATAGTATAACATACTTATAGTATAACATACTTATAGGATAACATATACTTATAGTATAACATATACTTATAGTATATAGTATAACATACTTACAGTATTACATATACTTATAGTATAACATACTTATAGGATAACATATACTTATAGTATAACATACTTATAGTATAACATACTTATAGTATAACATATACTTATAGGATAACATATACTTATAGTATAACATATACTTATAGTATAACATACTTATAGGATAACATATACTTATAGTATAACATATACTTATAGTATAATATATACTTATAGTATAACATACTTATAGGATAACATATACTTATAGTATAACATACTTATAGGATAACATATACTTATAGTATAACATATACTTATAGTATAACATATACTTATAGTATAACATACTTATAGTATAACATATACTTATAGTATAACATACTTCATCTCAGAATTCGTGTAATTTGAAAATATATTGTATTTTTATAAATTAAATATCTTGAAACAGTATGGTAGATTTTGAACAGCAAAATAAGATTCTTTCAGATTATGATGGTATTTCTAAAAAATACTCTTTCACCTCAGAATTCAACAGCTCAGTCGGCTGGGGCTGTAGAATACACCAATTGCATCTCATCAAAGAGGTATGACTCCCCCAATGAGTGTCCTGATATGACACTAAACATTCTGATAGCAAAGCTCCAGTAATGCTGGAGTTTTGGGGAATGCTGAGTACCCCTTTACTGCCGTCACTCCCAGGTCCCCTCTGGCTCAGAGAGGTAGTACCTGAGAGGGTCCTATCAATGGGTCAAACAGAACTCTTTGATATTAAAACTGTGTGCAAACAAATGACGTACTTAATAGAATTGCTTGAAAATGAACTGTTTTATCATTTAACAGTATGTAAAGAAAAGACCAATATTTAATTGTATTGTCAGTGATACATGGCAATACATAGAACGATTTATCTTGGTTGACTTTGGTTTAGAAATCATATATATCTAATATATATAAAGAGGATTTGGCATAAAACAACCTACAATGGTTGATATGTCATAAAACCTAACCAAACCAAATCAAAATTCAAATGATTTTAAAATATAAAGAATTTTATAAATTAGATACTTTAAAACAAAATGGTTGATTTTTGGTGACACTATCTTATGGTTTTAGATTATAGACCAAACACTGATGATCCTAATGGCATTTTTAAAAAATTATAAATAATACATCAACAAATTTACTTACAATGTAAAATATGAAGATGTTGCAAAGCAAATTTTATTTTCATGTTTTGACAAAGTCAAGGGCACCTTGTTCTACACATCAACCAATGACAAAGCTGAGTTTGTCAGTGATTAGAGATTTATTTTTATTTTTTATTCTGATTCAGTTTTGCTGTCAGTTAGTTTGTCTTCAATTGGAAAACAAGCCCTCAACTGCTTCTTATTCAAAATACTCGTTAGCATCATTATGTGCTTTTGTTCCAACTAAATGCTTCAGAACAAAATCGGAAGAAAAGAGAAGGAATATTAAAAAAAAAACAAAAAAAAAAACACACAAACAAAAACAAAAAGACAAAATATTGCCACAGAAAATGAAACAAAAGTTTAATAATAACAAATATGACGGATGAATTTGAAAAGAAAAAGTAAAAAAAAAGCAAGATAAGAAAGAGAAAGTTAAACTGAGAAAAATGAAAGAATGAAAAATAGAAATAAAAATTGTAAGAAAGAAAAAAGTATAGATAACAAAAAAAAAAAGAGGAGAAAATGAAGAAAAGGAAAAGAAAGTTGAAGGAATGAATGAAGAAAGAAGAATGTGATAGAAAAAGATTAAAGAAGCTGAAAAAAATGGGAAAATTCTGGGAGATAAAAGACTGAACAAATGAAGAGAAAATGAGAAAATATTAAACAGGAAGAAAGAACAAAGAAAGTGTACGGAAAGTGTCTTATTAGTAAAGAAGAAAGTGTATAAAAAGTGTATAAAATAAGAAAGAAGATTAAGAAGTTTTTGTCTGAATTTCTGAGATGAGGAAGTCTCATTTCTGTGCACTGATGTAACCAGATTAGCAATCTCATCTTAGCTGCTATAGTCCTAATATTTTGTCCATAGTACCCTCTAGCCTTCTTCAAATATTATAGTCAGTAACCGTCTGTGATTTTCCAACTGAAACCTTTCATTAACATTACAAGACTTAAGTTGTTCTCTTGGTATTTATTTAACCCCTTATGGTATTGAAATGTGACACAAGGTCAGTTTAAGATGTGGAAATTTTTCTCATTGTTCAAAATAAATTTTCTGGGATATTTTAGCTAGCAAGAATTAACCGATAGGAATTCAATTCCTGGTTTGGGTAAGGTAAATATCATATATTTTGGCATATACATATATATATATATATATATATATATATATATATATATATATATACAAATTTCATTCAATAAATAAGGTGAATTTTTGGGGAAAAGTCAAAATAAGTGTTTTTTATAGTCTTTAAACTTTGCATTGTTCGGAATTGGATTAGAGCAAATTTTATTTTAATCATGCAAAAATATTTGTTTTGTGGCTATTCAAAATGGTAGAAAATCAGTGGACAGTTGTCGGTCAAATTTACAGAAAAATGTGTCCTGTGTACAGAGAATCAAGTTTTAGTCTAAAAAGCATTTACAAATGGCCTAAAGATTGTTTTTTTTATTTATGAGTTGAAAAGACAGTCCAAACAAACAAACTAATCCTTCTGTGAAGAATTAGTTCTGAGTACAGCAGTCAGTAAAGAAGGTCGTGCTGACGGTCTTTTGGGGCATGAAAGGACGATTGATTTTCTTGAGAAAGGTGCAACTGTCAACAGTTGTCTCTCTTTAGGCAAAATTTAACTGATCTATTGAATGACCCCACCTATCTATCTATCTATCTATATCTATCAATATATTAAAAAATTTGATAAATTCATCAAATTTGGATTATTTTGTTTTTTCTGATTTCTTCATACTGTCAGGTTTATTTCTATATTCATTTCATATATATATATATATATATATATATATTCATTTCATATATATATATATATATATATATATATATATATATATATATATATATATATATATGAAATGAATATAGAAATAAACCTGACAGTATGAAGAAATCAGAAAAAACAAAATAATCCAAATTTAATGAATTTATCAAATTTTAATTAATTATCTCTCCTCACATATTTAAACCTCTTTGAGTCCTACGAATTGAATTAAAATTTATTCCAAATTCTTCCTTCTTACATATCCTCATTGGCCGAGTAAGTAGAATGTTCACCAATGGAATGGGACTTCGAGGCTCAATCCCTGGTTGACTCATACCAAAGACTCAAAAAATAGTACTTGATACCACCTTTCTTAACACTCAACATTATAAGATAGAGATCAAGGGTGAAGTGGAGCAATCCAGGGAAAGGAGTAGCATCCTCTCCTACACTTCGATGTTGCAGCTAATGATAAGGGAGCCTTCAGGTCGGCTTTGACTACGGTTGTCAACTTTACTTTACTTACATATCCTCATGAACAGTATGTTTATGTTCTTTTTGTCTTCCTTTCCTTCCACTTTTTTCAAAAAATATTCTAACAATCAATGTTTTTTGTTTACTTCCAATGAATTTCAAACATCATTCTACGTGCCTATTAAGTAATTAATTGTTTCAAAATAAGAACGCTGAGTATATGGTTATGAGTCTTTCTTTATATATATTTTCTGTTCTCCTTTTATTTTCTGTTCTTTTATTTCAACAAAGATCCTACTACATTTTTCATGATCTTAACGTCCAGATAAAGGTTATTAAAACCTTTCGGTTTTAACGGTGACTTTCCATCATAATAAATTCGTCAAATCTGGATAATTTTGTTTTTTCTACTTTCTTAGTATATATATATATATATATATATATATATATATATATATATATATATATATATATATATATATATATATATATATATATATATATATATATATAAGGCCCATTGGCATAGTAGATATAGAGTTCAACAATGGTTTGGTATACCGGGTTTCAATCCCAGATCGAATCATAGCAAGATTAAAAAAGTAGTACTTGATGCCGCCTCAATAGTTAGCATTATAAAGTACGAATCAAGGGTAAGTGAAGCAATCCTGGGAAAGGAGTAGCGCTCTCCTCTACTCTACTCTACGGTGTTGTAGCTATTGAAAACAAAGCCTCTGAGTCGTCCTTGACTACAGTCGGCAAACTTACTTATATATACATATAACCTTTCTTAGGTTGTTGAGATGAAATGCCAAATAAATCCACCTGATTGTATCTCTCTGAGCAATGGGAAGATGAGTTAGTGATACCGATCTACTCTCTAAATAATATTTGATGAGTTCTACTGGGTTTTATGGTAGCGATGATAAAGAACAGATTTGAATTCATTTTCCCTTCTCCAAGACCAGTAGACTTACCGAAGATAAAGATTTCAGTCTGCCTAACTATTTACTCATAGAGGAAGAAGAGAGAGATTCCTGCCTTTCCTCAAATTAGAACAGCAAATTCAAATGGAAATGGCCTCATCCAGGATTTAAAGTAGATTGTCCTAGCTCTTTTTCTTATGATGATAACTATTACACAATGCATGCCTCCATACATCCATATATATATAGAGACAGACAGACAGACAGAGACTGACAGACAGGCAGAGAAAGAGTCATCACTTTCACTAGATGAGATATTGCTGCCAAGGTATGTGAACTTATCCACTTATCTAAAGGCAACCTCTCATCGACTGAAAGCGATGTCAACATACACTTAGCAAAGGCATGGAATGCCAAACAAGTTGTCAATCATATGGAAGTTTGATCTATCCAATAAATAAAACAAGATTTCTTCCATGTTCCATACTACCCAATAGTTTCACCGCATGAAAGACGCAAACAAAATGCATGGAGAAAAAGCTATATGGGAACAACACAAAAATACTTCACACTTTCTTTAACAAATCCATGAAATAACCCCTCACAAAAAGCAGCTTTATGGCCACTTAACTCCCACTTCACAAACCATTTAAGTAAGATGAACAAAACATGTGGGACACTGCTGGAAGAGCAAGGACAAACTCATAATTAATGTTCCTTCATTGACTCCTGCACAAGAACTCGCTAATGTTGGCCAACTGGCAAAAACTTACTTACATCAGCTCTGCGTAGACACAATCAAGAAAAGCTACCAGGAGTATTGAATAATGGGAATGAATGGCAAGAGAGATTCAGAGAACTTTGTGTTGTCAGTAGGATTTGATAATGATGATATTGTGGGGTCAGGCAGAGATCAGAGCGAGTTGTGTTACCGTTTTTTTTTTGTTTTTGTTTTTTTTTTTATCTGACTCCATTCTGGGGTTATTCTATTTTTACCCGACGTTGTCTTGTTGATGTAACTCCTTGAACAAGAAAGACCCAAAAAGAATTATACGAAAGAAGAACTTGGGTCCCTCGTGTCCGAGATATGTTTTTGTCTTCTTCACCGGAGTAATGGCTATGGGTCTGTCTGCCACGAGCCCTTTCCAATAACTGCCTTTTCTTCTCGTTTTTTTTCGCCGACGGGGAGAAGGTGCCACTTCCGTTTTAGGGTCCCAGCCAATCATTTGGCTTCTCCCTCCTTCCCCCTGGTATCCGGCGACCTGAGGTTACTAAGTACCAACATCTGTTGGTATCCCCTCTGTGACCTACATTCTTTCTTAACGGTCACTCTTTGACGGCTTGCCACTGTTCATTCCAACGGGAGGATAGTATTAATCTTATTTCTATCGTCTCCGTGGGATATCACGTGACAGTAACAAAGAAAAGACGGAACACAAAGAGATGTTAACAGCTCGCTGCCGGAGGTAGGACTAACTTATTACCCAGCAATATACTTTATTTACATTATTTACAAGTACCGCTGTTTTGCTCATGACTCAACAGCTACTTCCTTTTCCGGATAGGTCAAGGGTAATATATGCTTGTGACGTGGTTTGGGGTTACTTCACTTTGACGGGTATATTACATGGGCGTAAAACTAAAAGTTTCAAGTATCAATGGTCTTATAACTAAAAGTTTCAAATATCAATGGTCTTAAAACTAAAAGTTTCAAGTATAAACTGAGGTAAAATTATCAGATGAAACTTATGTGAGAAACATTTATATAGTTGGCATTTTTTCTTTAACTTTTCCTCCTCCCCCCCCCATTTTGCCCTTTCTACATTTGCTTTTCTTCCTTTCGTTTTTTCTCTTCTCGTTTGATACTTATCCTTGTGTCAACTATATGTCCAAAACTACCTTTTGTCAACACTTTTTTTTTTTTGCTGTATAATGATTGTGCGACAACATGAAATTTGAATTACAATGCAGAGAGTGTAATATTGAACGTTTCTATTTAATTTTTATACCACTCTGCTGATTTTGAGTTCCAACGGCCATATAGGAGTCAAATTTTTCATGAACCTTACATATGTTAGCAATGTTAGTTTAGTTTTTACTTTTTAAATGAATGGTAATTGTGTTTGATTTAAAGTAATATAGATCTATCATCATCATCATCATCATGTCGTGCCGCCAGCACGGATATCTCTGACACTCTCTCGCCACTTCTCCCTATCATTCATCGCTTCTGGCAGGTCTTCAGGGCTACATCCCGTATCCTCACATAGCTGCTGTATGTATGTTCGAGCTGGTCGTCCAGCTTTTGCTTGGCCATATGCGGGGGTCCATGGGAGTACATCACTGATGAGTTCGTCCTTGCTTCTCCAGCAGTGTCCAACGTGTCTGGTTCGTCTAACTTGTATAGTTTTCGTGATGGGAGGCAGGTGGCCGTATGGTTGGTGCCTTGTGGGGTGTTGCCGCCAGGACTTGTTCAATACTGCTCGCAGCATTCTTGTGTAATTGCCGTCTAGCGTCTTCTTCAGCCGTTTAGTTAGCGTCCAAGTAGTGCATCCATATAGCAGTATCGATACGACTGCTGCCTGGAAAAATATATATAAATTCGTTTTGCTCTCCAAGACGCAAAATCAATTTAATAAAAACCTTAGTCGACCGTGCTTCATCTTCTTCAAAGCAAAACTTGCCGATGAACTCGGTTTTATAAAGGAAACTTTGTTGAAAACTGAATAGTCTGAGGATGTAATCACTAACACCATTAAATATAAATGCCTGCAATTCTCCACCAAACCTAGATTTGGACCAAAGAGGTGGCCGGTATATCTGTGGGGTTTAAAAGGGGTTTTTGAAAGGTCAGGTGCTAAGGGCAAGGCTGTGTTGCCGTAAGATATCTGACTCCATATTTTGATTATATTATTTAACCCCACGTTGACTGGCCAGCGCAATGCCTTGTCCAAAAAAGTCCAAAAGAAATATACAAAAAGAAAAGATAGAAACAGATAAGAGACGAAAACATTTCTTCCATACTTTCCTTTATTTACTTGGTGAATGGACTAACCAACGCTACGTCCCAAGACGTAGCGTGGTGCCCAAAACACCAGACAGCAAAATGATGTTGTTGGTTCGACGGACACTCCCCTGACAAGACTCGGTTCACAGAAAACCTAAATATTTATCTCTCTCCACCGGCTCCAAATTCGCCACTCCAAAATCCTTCTAATTTTGGCACGACCGCTTCCCATTGGCTACTTTACTTTTTATTATTTTTCTTTTTTTCTGATTTTTAACCGGATGGATGCGTGGAGCCTTATGCGTGGCGACGCGTTTATATATTTTGTATGTGGCAGCCGACGAGTCAACATCCGGTTGGGAGTTTAATTGTTAATTCCTAATTCTTAAATCCCCACATATCTAAAATTACCGTGTATAGGCAACGCTTCTCTGCAGCTATTTGAACAAATTAAAAGATCCTTCAACCGTTGTTTTCATTCGGTTAAATTGAGCGTCGTTCTTAAATCTAACGGGTTGTTTTCTCTTAATCTCGAAGATAGGGTGATCGTTCTCCAAAAAAGTTAGCTCATTTACCGGTTTATATGTAAATGTGATGATTGCTATATAAATCACATTTATCAACGTTTAGAGATTAGAATAAACTAACATATTCCTTCGAGTATCCGAACACATACTTCCGACTACACTACAACACCGAGCAGTTATAATTCAACTTCCGTCTTTGGCCACCATCTATTGGCCAATCAGACCTGCGCATGCGTATACAGTCCCACGATGTTTATCATCTTGGCGACATGAGCAAATGAACCACAACCATCCCTTCTGGAAGCATAACTTATTTTTAAAAAATACAAATCGGCATTGTGTCTCCAAAAGCATTCCTATACTTCATTGCTTTTTAATAACTTTCTCGGACCATCAGAAGAAAATACCATGAACCGTACCAACTCTGCTGGCTGAAGGTAATTTTTTTCAATGTGTTTTTCTTCACCCCTCCTGGATTTTCATTTGGTTACAATCCCATTCTTATTTCCTCTTGTACAAAATCGATTATCACAGAAAAATTCTCTGAAGAGAAGTAACTGAAAGAGCCCCCCCCCCGCTTTTTTAGGATTTTAATTCGTTTTTAATACCATGCACTCGCTTTCAAAGCGATATTTAAATTTTGTACGTACCACAAATTTTCATATATATATATATATATATATCACATGAGCAAATTAACGAGGAATAATTAAACAATATGAGATGTCCTCAAGCGTAGAGAGTGAAATTGAATTGAACAGATAGGGGAAGTGATTTTAATAGATCTTCGGAATTGATATTAAACTATGCAAATCGAGAAATGAAGTTAAGAAAATTTTATAAAAAATGTATCATTAATTGGTTTGTTCACTGCAGAATAATAAAGGAATTTATAACATTCAATTCTTTTGGAAAATAAATTGTTTCAGCTTGCTGCTGAGCAGAAGTGCAAAAGACACACAAAGCAGAGATTTATCATTGAATTCCTCCATGTATTAAAGATATTGCAACCGTTGACATTTATCAACACATGCCAAACATTTACACTGATTAAACAGTGGATATGAGCACAGTAAGGAGGTGGGTTATATATTTCAACAATGGGGAAAGAGTACTCCTAATCGAGAAAGTGACAAATCACATTCAATACAGCTGTCAGCGCATGTGCTTTCAGTTTAATGAAAGATGGACAACATGGTCAACAACAATGATGCTCGTCACTGTTGTGAAAAAGTGGGTCACCTCCAGTGGTGCTGATTTTAGAAGCATAGCATGCATAGACTTGCCCAAATTTGATGCAAAAAACGTTGTTTTGTAACTTTAAACTTACTCTATCCAAAGTGCTATTGTGTTCCTTATATCTATTGTAGTTTTTGTAAAAATAAAAAGGAAGCATTATTTTGGATCAAGGGGTTAAAATAAAGAAACTAATTTTGGATCAACTGTCTTATGAGCACACCAATGGACTAAAATGGACAACAGTGTTTTATAGCAGAAAACTTGCTCTATGGTGTTTTTGTGCTTCCTGAATTTGTGGTAGTTTCTATGGAAACAAAAAAGAGGCATTACTTTCCAAGTCCTCTTAAATTATCCATGTTCAGTGATTTTTTTTTTTTGTTAGTTATCCTAGTTGTCTCCCTTTTTTTTATATTCTAACCATTGTTGATATGAATATTTATGGACACTTTGCTTCATTAACACTTTTTGCTGCTCTTTCACTTTCTTTTTATTTCTTCTCTCACTTAATCTTTTAATTCCTCTGTCTTCTAACTTCTCTGTGTCATTTCATGAATTGCACCGTGGTAAAAACTGACAAAAAAGGTGATGAAAAACTCTGGGTGAACCAATACTACTATTTGCTATATGCATCTGAAAATATTCTTACACCATTACAGTGGCTCCTCAGAGCTATATCTTATTTGAAACAAGCAGCCAATGTTAAATAAACCTCCTGCCTGTCCATGTTATCTTCTGGTCTTTTTCTCTTTTCAGAAATTAATAACACCATTGTTGCTAAAAGGGACAATCAGAGTTTTTAGGGAAGGTTGGAAAGGAAATTAAAAAAAAAAAATGAAAAGAATTAAGTATTTGTCTCGATGCTGATCACAAATGAAGACAATGTGAAGTAATTCCTTTGAGGATTTTTCATAAACAGACTGTGCATTCGACAGCAAGATTTAAAAAAATAAATGAAGAGACTTTGATGTTAATAAAAGAGGAAAAATGGTTTGAGGTAATGTGGATGGTCATACATGTGAAGCATACAAGGAACTGCTAGAAGCTAAGAAATAACAAAGAAAATCAGTTAATTTTGTGTTGTGTTTAACTCTTTGTCATCTATATTTAAATACATATATACTGGTATAGGATAACAAGCTACGTCAGCATATATATATATATATATATATACTAGATGATTTACTCCTCTACACTGGGTAAGAAAGCAAAACTAGTTATAAAAGGGATTTCTAATTACTGATTGTAAGCTAGCTCAGTCAGCTGGGGTTGTAGAATATACCGACTGCATCTCTGCAGAGGAGTAAGACCCACTCCCAATGAGTGTCCTGGATATGATATTAAACAATTTGATGGCAAGACTCCAGTAATGCTGGAGCTTTGGGGAAAGTGGAGTACCCCTTCATTGCCATTGCTCCCAGGTCTGCTCTGACGTAGAGTGATAGCACCTGATTGGGTACTATGTATCGGTCAAATAGAACAAAATATGTTTGCAAACAAATGACTAATAGGGAACGGGTTAGTATTTTTCTGAGTCAAATAGTTTCAGAGGTACTTTCACCAAAGAAAAACACTCGGGAATCAGTGTGTTGAATGCCAATGGAACTATTTTGAAAAAAATGAATGTTTCATTCATTGTTCATTTCTGTCTCTTGGTAAATACAGCTTCAGTCTTAATATTTTTTTAACTTATCAACCAATAAAAAACTTGCTGGAATAAGTGTATTGAATGCCAAGGGGACTATTTTGAAGAAAATTAATGTTTCATTCATTGTTCATTTTTAGTAAATTTAGTAGTTTTAGTCTTGATACTTTTTGAACATACCTTTTTATACATAAAAATATGTTCACACATATATGCACACTATACAGAAACATAAATGTGAAAACATATATTTGTCTCAAAATGTATATTTACTTGTAGAAATATATATATATATATATATATATATATATATATATATATTTCTACAAGTAAATATGTATTTACATCTGAACCTTCATATATATACTTTAATTTCTCCTTGTATTTTTCCTCCATAATGGCATTTCAAAAATTCTAAAGAAATCAGGAAAAGAAGCAGAAAAAAAAAAAATAATTTGCCCTTTTGCATAAAATTCCACCATTTTTTTTTTCTTTCTTGTTTTGAAATTTGGTTCTTTCTTTCAATTCCGTCATTTTCCGTTTCAGTTTGACATTTTCCACAAAGATAATCGACAGAAAACCTCTTTGCTATTTTTGCAACCTGATCTTATATGAAAGCAAAATTATTTCTTTGCTAATTTGGTTGTTGCAGTGTAAATATACCCATCTATGCTTCTCATGTTAATAAATACATACATCCTCTCTTATATGCACATAAAATACACATGCACACAAACACTCACACATAAACACACTCATACACACATACAAAATGCATTCATATATATAAATTTATGCATATATATATATATATATATATATATATATATATATAATCTGTACTTTATCCTCTTACTGAATATCTTAATAAATTATATTGTCACTGGCCTTCCATGGTACTTGACAGAGAAGAAAGGAAGAGAGTAAGTGGGGTGGAAGTGACTGGGTAACATTGTGAGAGTTCAATGGGTGCAAGTAGATAAGTTAGAAAAAAGCCACCACCAACAAAAGATAAGTTGACAAAGTTCAACATCTTCTTCAGTGGGCTAGGTGTAACAATATATGCTTTATAAAGCACTCTCCCCACCTACTGAAAACAGCAATTAACTAAAATTTACCAAAATCACCAGACTTGTTCTGCCATCTAAATGTTGGCTGAGCCTAGTCAGATAATGCCACTTACACAAAGTGAAAGTGGAGAGTAAGTGTTCTGTGAACCCCAATAAAGAAGCTAGATTTTTCAAATTGCTCTCTAAGGCTGCTAGGAATACAAGTTAGACAAGCATAGCACAGAGAATGGTTGCACCATTTAAAGATACAAAAACAGCTACTTCCAGCTAAAATAAAGACTCTACCACAAACATCATATCTGATATCTATTTCCACGTAATTCCATGGCTTCAAAAACGGAATGGAAGAATTAAACAACAAAAGCCCAACATTCGAGCCATGTTGTGTTTTAGTGTTTCGTCTCACTCATCAAATGATCAGCCTTTAGCAACATAGCAGTCATTGGTGAGTATGCTACTGTTGAACAATTAAATTTCTCTAATCAGTTATCCTACAAAACAATTAAGTTATCTGTATTTTTCTTTCCACTCATACAAATAACTCTCCCATCATTAGTTAGGATTGAATGGGAGTCATTAAACAATAAAACTTCCGCATTTACAAGAATGACTTTTAGATTGAGTTGAAAAATAGGTATCTGTTTTGTAAAATAAATTCTTTTCATCTTTAGCAAATTGACTTTTAACATATATATTTATTGATAGTATAAAAATTATTCCCAATCATATTTAGAGAAATGTTTGCCATAACTTTTTGAGCAATATATTATATTTGGATTTCAAGCTGGGTATTTTCATTATTGAAAAGTCCCATTGCTAGTCCCATTGCTAATCATATTTGTTCTAGATATTGGTAAAAATCAAATTTTGATTTATTTTCCTTATGTCTATCATTCTTTTTTCATTATATTTTTTCGTTTTGATATATTTTTCTTATCATATTTTAAATAATATTTTAGGCTCTATATTTTTCTTTTATCATATTTACCCGACCCCTCCGCTCGGGCAGGATATGACACAAGGTCAATTTTTAAGCAGAGTTTAACAGGCTTGAATTCAGAGTTTTTCTTCTCCTAGACAAGTTGCCCCACCAAGGCTGAAGAACCTAGTCTGGCCTACTATTTACCCATAGCTGGAGGGAGAATAATTGGATTCGTACCTTTCCCAAGAGTATTAGTGCTATGTGAAATGCCATCAGTTTCGTCCAGGATTTGAACTCGTGTCACCGTGTCCATTCCCTACGACGATAACCATTACACCACGGGCACCTCCTTGATAGTATAAAAATTATATTTTTCTTTTATAGATTTTTTTTTCACTATGACTGAATTTAATCCTATTTTTAACAAATGAATGGTTTGAATCGTTAAACTCAAAGCCAACATCGCAATAAAGTCAGTACTTAACCATTTTATAGAATAAAAAAAGTTTTTCTTTTGCCAATGTTTAATGATTAATGGAAAAAGTTATGAAGAAATTATTTATCAAATATTTTTTTCTAAATTTCCAAATTGAGGAATCATTATGAGGATGCCTTGCTGTACTGAGTCTAGTGTCGTCATTTTGGTTGTTACAGTCTCAGTTCAGCCACTAAACATTTCAGCCTTTTTCAGGTATTTGCTACACTTGCTAGTCTTCAGGAAATTTTTTTATTGAAGCCTTTAGTGGTTTGGTTTGTTGGGTTTTATGGCATATCAACCTTTGTAGGTTATTTAACGCCAAATCAATTTTTATGTAAATAATCTGTTCTATTTAAAACAATTCAGTTTAGCATAAGTGCACAGTTTAATTGTCAAAAACATTTCTATTTCAAACTATTCAAGCAGTTATATGTAACAATTCAGTTAAGTGTAAATACAGTTTTAATGTATAAAAACAGTTTTATTTCAAATAATTCAGTTAAGCATAAGAATGCAGTTTAAATGTAAGTACAGTTTAATTGCCAAAAAACATTTTTATTTCAAGCTATTCAGTTTAGCATAAGTATGCTGTTAGTTCTATTTAACCCATAGATAGGGCCCTATCAGGTGCTACCACTCCGGGCCAGAGTGGACCTGGGAGCGATGGTAATGAAGGGGTACTCCGCATTCCCCAAAGCTCCAGCATTACTGGAACCTCACCATCAGATTGTTTAGTGTCATATCTAGGACACTCGTTGGGGGGGGGTCTTACCCCTCTGCAGAGAAGCAGTCAGTGTATTCTACAGCCCCAGCTGACTGGGCAAGAAACCTTTATTAAATCTATGGATTGTTCTCATTGTATCACTTAGCTCTTATAGTATTGCTTCTGCCTGCATATGACTTTTGACTTTTTGGGAGAATGGTGCGAAGCTTTTTGAAAATCGCGAAAAGAACAAGTAACAATAACACGATTGCATATTGGTCACAGCTGACTTACACACTCTTTTATACTCAAGCAAGAACAGCAACCACAGTGCTCGACATGCCAAACACCCTGCACAATCAAACACGTTCTCCTTGAGTGTAATGCTTTTAATGACGCCAGAAAGCACTATTTCCACGCAAATACCATGAAGGACTTATTTGAGAACGTTCACATGGATGATGTTTTGTCGTTCTTGAAAGAGACTGGGTTGTACCAGAAAATCTAGACTTGGTTACAATCCTGAAAACACAACAAACTAATCAACTGAAAGCAAATTATTGCTGAATAGAAATACCATTATGTTTGTGTTAGTAGAAATAGAAGAGATAAATAATAAAGAAAAACAAAAAAAACTATCATCACTAAATAAACTAATATCATATAGAAATACTTGAAAATATTTACTCATATGCGAGTAAATGAGTTGTTTGGTTTTAGTATGATATCATCAAATTATGTGTTAACAAACCATACATATATTATGTGTGAACAGGCTTTGGCATTAAATAACCAATAGAGGTTGATATGCCATTAAACCCAACCAACCAACTTGACTTTTCTGACCCAGAGACCAAACTTCCTCGTCTGCATTCATCAGTGTCTCTGTTGTTATATAATTAAGGTAATGATTTTTTTTATATTAATCATTTTTCGTTAATCATATTTTATTATTTAGTTTGGTAAGGCCTTGAACTACTCAGTGTCTCTTCATTCAGGTGGATATTCAGATGGTGCACTCTTATACCCGAGGAGAAAGGATATGACAATCATCATCAGTCATAAACCCCCAGACAGGAAATGGGGCTGGACAGCTGTTGGAGTAAATTGAGTCGGTGGTTGATGTCATACTGGGAAGAGATGGTCCAGAGAATTTGAGTGTTTTGAATAGACAGTTAGTTGAGGTTCGACTGTTGAAGCAAGCAGCTGGGTTTTTCAGATCTGATCAAAGCAGATCAGTTTGGGTCTCAACCAGCAGAAATAAGCTGAGATCTTAAACACCACAAGATGTTCCATGCATGGATGAGGAGCAGCATAGTATGGTTAGTATAGGCTTTTATGATTTGTGTCTCTCTCCTTGTGTCACCAAGGACTGAAGATAGAGAGAAATAAACCTGTTGGTATCCGAAACGACAGTCGGCCTGTATTATCGGAATTGATATTACCAAATCAATACAAGACTGTATTAATTATTAGGAAGTGTTCATTTCTTTTCTTGCCATAGACAGTCAAATGATTTGATAATAATCTATAAAAATAAGTATACATATTTATTGGAATATTGTCTAGGGTACTATAAGTAAGTAAGTCAGTAAAGTTAGCGACCGGTGACCCAAGGCCCTCTTTTTGACTGCTACTACACTAAGGTGTAGGGGAGGGCGCTACTCCTTTCCCTGGATTGTTCCACTTACCCTTGATCCTTACCTTATAATACAGTGTTAAGCAAGGTAGCGTCAAGTACCATTTTTCAGTCTTTGGTATGACTCGAGCAGGTCTCCCAGGCCATTGGCATGTTAGAATTGACTAAAGTATTTTTTTTTTTTTTTTTTTTTTTTTTTTAAGAAAAAGGGCTTTCATCCTAAAGGAATCTCTATGAATAAACAGAAATTGATGTCAGGAATTTATTTAAAATCTCAAAATTCAAATAATTGCCATTACTCCTTGATCCACTTTGTTCCAGAGTGGTATTACCTGTTAGGATCCTATCTATGGGTCAATTAGATCTGTTTAAAAAATATTTGTATTTGACTGGACCATGAAAACAAAAGAAAAAGGAAAAACTATGGAAAAAATATAGATATAAACACCATAAATATAATATACATTATACATTCTCGCACCATTCTCCAAAAATATAGATATAAACACCATAAATATAAAAATATAGATATAAACACCATAAATATGATCCCCTAACTTCTAGAAATATAATAATCCTAGATGGATTGACAATGCCATTAAAATCAATCTATCAAATTTCAAAAATAAAGATAAATGAATTAGTTGTCTTACGGGAATAAATATTCATATTTAATTAAACATTACTTGGTTGAGTTATATGTTGGTATTTAAAATAAAAAAGCAAAATAATTAAATAACATTATTGCTTAGTTAAAATTGATTATCTAGACATAAAAGGTTTAAATCTGTTAATCACTTAAGTATTATTCATTTAGATTTTGAGAAAAATATTTAGCTTTACATAACAAAATTTACTTTGTAAGAAAATAAAATATAAATATAATTGATAAATCCCTTTTTTGTTATGTGGACTTATCTTTTATTGTAACTTCTGTTTTTAAAGGGTTGATGTAAATTTTTAATTGACAACAAAGATTTTTAAAACTCTACAAAATGTTCTATTCGTGGCAAGAAAGAATGGTAAATTTTGAAAATTTAAAAATCTTTCATTTTTTTTTTTTTTTTTAACTTATGCACATATCTGTTATATCAGATTACAGCATGATTATAAGAAATAACAAAAAATTTGTTTTCTCTAGCTGACCTCGACTATGTTTAAAAATTTATTGTAAATGAATCATTTAAAATGCTGTAGTGTCTGAAAACAATGATGGATTTTTTTTAATTAAAAACTTTTCATGAGTGTATATAATCAGCAGTTTTGAATAACTTGATTCAAATAAAAATAACACTAACTCACTATAAATATTTAGGATTTATTTTACTGTTTTACTCTCATTATAACCAGCTGAAATAGAGTATGTATAAAGTAAAGTTGGTGACCATAGTCAAAGGTGACCCAAAGTAGCGCTCTCCCCTACACCTCGGTGTAAGGGAGGGCGCTACTCCATTCCCTGGATTGCTCTACTTTATCCTTGATTCTTACCTTAAAATGCTGAGTGTTAAGCAAGGAAGAATCGAGTACCATTTTTTGGGTCTTTGGTATGACTTGACCTTGGATTGAACCCCAGTCTCCTGGACCATTGGTGAACTCTCTACTCATTGGGCCAATCAATGACAAATTAAGTGAATTTCATTGTTTTGTTAGAAAATGTTTGTTTGGTTGTTAGATATAAAGTTTTTGATATTTCTCAATATATTTGTAAAGTAATATATATATATATATATATATATTCCAAATTGATGTGTGATGAACATATTTAAGTTATCCGCCTTTCAATAGCATTACACAAGTTTATATCAAGGATTTTTAAGAGTTTGTGACATTTCACAAGCATAAACATTTTATACAAATCTTACATGGAATGATATAAATACCTGATACAGTTCCATCTCTGGTCTATTGTGTTCTTAATTTCTTTTAATACATTTGTGATGACTTGAGTATATCATTTTAAAAAAATTTTGTCAGTTTGTAATATCAAGCTTTGCTGGCAACGGAGTGCCGTGGATGAACTTAGCAGATTCAGTGTGTTTGCAAGATAACATCGAAAAAGTGGTTTCACAGGAAAGAGAAAAATGTAATCTATTGCTTGTGGATAGAATGACAGATATTTCCATTCACAGATAAGATCAACAAATTACCAGGAAAAAAAATGGAAGTATGTAAGTTCCTATAACCAGAAAATACGTGTTTATGTAAGTTCCTATAAACAGAAAATATGGTGTTTATGTATATGTTCCTATAAACAGAAAATGTGGTGTTTATGTAAGTTCCTATAAACAGAAAATACGTGAAGCAAAGTGAATGTTCATATTTCCACACGGGACTTGAAAAGACAAGATAAGGTCTGTAATTTTGGACTGAAGGCAGAGATTCCGCTGGTCACTCAAGTGAAGGGAGAGATCTGCTAGGCACTCAAGCAAACCTGTCAGCTCCCCAGTATGTGTTCTCTGGCCATCGTACTACTTCACAAAAAGTGTCCCCACAACAGAAGAAAGATATTGCAAACTCTCTCAAAGAATAAAAATATGAATTATATTTTTATATATCGACAAGTTCTTTGTTGTTTGTCCAGTGGTTCAGTATATGACAAGTTATGTTTATCATGGTAATCTTGTTATTATATGGGTGCATCACTTAGACACTAACAAAATGCTTAAAGAAAAAGGCTTGATGGGAACTACATAAAAATGTTACCAGCTATTTTGAACAAATCTGGAAGTCACGGTTCACAAAACAACTGCTATACAGCAATTTACTTCTCATCTAAAAACCATCCAAGTAAGACAAACAAGACATTCAGGACACTGCTAGAGAAGTAAGGACGAACTCTCATAAGTGATGTTCTTATATGGACCCCTATACAAGGACACGCCAGTGTTAGTTGATCAGCAAGAGCTTATTTACATGTGGATGTTTACCATTATCTGATGAAGCCCATGAAGGATAAAACGTTTTTATGAATAAATAAATAAATTTTCCACCAAATTTGGTTTTCACAGCTTATTCTACTCCTATTTTATTGCATACTTTATCTATATATCTATTTACTAATATACAAATTTACATAAGAATAAAGAAATCAAGAATTCTTCCAAGCAGTAGCCATATCAGTACAACTGTATAGTTGCACCACTTGGAATATAACAAAATGGTTAAAAAAAATGTTGATTGGAACAATACAAGGATACTGCATGCTTTTTTGAACAAAGCAGCAGCCTAAAAAACAGCAGTTGTATAGCCACTTACCGCCCATCCCACAAGCCATCCAAGAAAGGCAATCAAGACATGTTGGGCACTGATAAAGAAGTAAGGATGAACTCAAAAGAGATTTTTTTCCCATGGACTCACCAACTAACAAAAATTTATATCTATCAGCTCTGTGCAAACACAGGAGGCTATCTAGAGGACTTCCTCAGTATGATGGCTGATAGGGATGGATGGCAAAAGGAAGTCAAAGGAATCCAAGCTGCTGCTGATGATGATATAAATAGAAAAGAGTTATAAAGAACACAAAATTAACTGTCCATCCACATTACTGCAAACCCTTTTTCCACTTTCATTAGCATCAATGTCTCTTCATCTATCTTTTTTAAATCTTGCAGAAGAATACAATCTGTTCGTGAAATATACACAAAGAAATTGCTTTACTCATGATATAAAGATACTTTAGTCAGTAATACGTGTTAATGTACTTCAATCAAGTTCTTGAGATTTGCAATCTCTGACTTTCAAATCTTCTTCCTTTCCTCTGCCTTGATTGTACTAATTTTAGTTCACTAATTATTTCACCGAGCAAAAGGTCTCTGGGAAAATATGTGATGGTCAGTGGAACAAGAAACATTGCTGATTTATTGTATGGGTTTGAGTCGGTGTGTCTATGGGACTAGGTTAAGGAGAAAACATATCAGGGTGCAAGCAATGCAACAAAGGGAATTTCATGTATATTTATAGCTTATTGAAAAATAATGATAGGTGACAGGAGACTGGTTAGTGTAGCTCTTAAAGAACAAGTATTTGCATGGTCAATAAAGATGGATGGTATGTGAGCTGAAGAGGAATAGTGTATTGATGAAGAAAGGAAAAGAGAATTACAAACGGAGATCTGTGATTCATCAATTCAGCACTATTTAGCCTCTACTTCATCCCTTGCTGACCAATTACAGTGCTGTTGTCCTGCCTAATTTGACTTATTCCTAAAAGCAGTGTCCAGTGATTAATCTCCACTCATGAGCTGGTCACCTTTCTTTACTCAAATCATTTCCCTAATGGTCAAGTTTCTTCTCATAGCTAAAAGAAACTGACCAGAACTTTTAACTGAGACAACACATTGTAATAGCCAGCCTTAATGGGGAGGGGGCTTGTCTTGAAAGCAATTGATAGTTCTAAAGTTAATGAGCTGGCAGAAAACCAAATCTATCCCTTAAAGTCACTCATCATTAATCCTCGATGCTTGGTGACATATTCATCATTGCTTTTGTATAAAACTCTCATGGCTCAATCAGCAGAGCAGCTGCTATACCTGAGCAGGCTTCTCTCAAGGTGAAAGAGATGTGAGCTCAAGTCTCTCCAGCTCTTATTCTTTACTTGTGTCTGATAAATGCTATTTAGTCACCACTATAGACTGACAGTCTGAGTAAGTTGGAATAAAAGCAACAAAAATTAGAATCAAAGAGATTCTATTTAAAAATTAATGATGGTTGACAATGCTGAGTATGTAAAAAGAAAAAAAAACGATATTTGTACATGGAAGAAATTTTTTAATTTCTTAAAGGAAAACAGCAATGATATAATTTTACTCATAGCTTGGAGGATAACGAGGTTCATGCCTTTCCTTAGAGTATTTGTCCAAAAGTGAATGTAATAACATGACTGGAGTACAAGGTCACTTCGTACGATGCTGCAGTCCAACATTTTAACCATTAAGCCATGAGGACTCTCCTACAAAAATGTATATTTAAAAACATTTGAAATTAATACTTTGATGTTGTCTCAAAATATACTGACCAAGCCCCCTTAAAAACACATTATTATTATTACTGGAGGACATAAGCTGTTGTTGTCAAAATTAATTCATATATTTTCAAAGGACATTTTGATTGAAAAATCCCCACACGTATACAAATTGATAAATTATCAAGTTCTGTATATACGATGCAAAAACAATGTTTCTGTCAGTGCTTGTTTTTTTCTATTCCAAGAATTGATTTTTAAGGTGAAAGTTTCCTATCCTAAGAGAAAAATAAAAAAAAAAATTGAGTTTTTTTCAGTTCAGTTGAAAAAAAAAATTTCTTGTCTTCTCATTAATAAAACTTTTTGGAAGGGATTCCATGTTTAATTCAGAACCTTCAGTGGTCAATGAGATTTGCATGAGACAAGCAAGTTTTTCAATAACAGCTGCAGGAGATCTGGCTGCTAATGGGACTTTTTTTTGTTTTCATTTTGCTCTATTTGAATTTATAAGCCTGTTTGTTGATAAAACTTTTAAAAATTAATACTCTATTTTTCCTTATCTTTCACAGTTGAACTGAATTCTACAAGATCTTGCTTCTCATAAAATTTTACTCTCAGTGCATTATAAGTTACATGGCTCAATGAAAGTAATGCTTGCTTGGTGCTTAGGACAAGATTGATACTACTATTGATCCTTTACAACGGCATTAGAGTCGAATATAGCATGTATTTTAGTATCGACACCCTTTGACTTCCTTGCAAACTGGAGCTATACTTGTTTAGTTTGTTTGTTGTAAGTTTTCTCTAGGTGTTTCTCTCTCTCTCTTAGGTAGATGACTGAGTTGGCAGAAGTAGTCTTTCAGCTGATTTTCATAAGTAAGGCTGAAATGTCTTGCTATTTACATAATAAACTGACTTATAAATCTTTTGTAAAGGTTTTATCTTCTGAAATGAAATTGAGTGAGAAGTAGCATTTTTCCTAAATTTGATGTCTGGCTTATTTATTTATATATGATCTCTAAAAGCATTTAAATAATGTTAAAATATTTAAATGTGATGTATTTACAATATGAATCCTGAGGAAAAAATGGCCTATTGAAACACTTTGAACTTAAAATCTAGTCTGTGTAAACAAACCATTTACAGATTTTTTTTTCTGCATTTTCTGGTTTATCATCGGCAGATTGCAGTCTTGTTTATATGAAACTATGGCTACTGAAAAGCAAAAATTAACAAACACAAAAATCGAGAAAAAAATAAAAGAACAAAACTAAGATTGAGATATTTGTCAACACAAATCAAATCTGTTTTCTGTGAAACAATTTTTTAATTCCTTCTTATTTGCTTCCAATCAATCTCAAATACTCTGCCAAAGCCAATGTATTGATATAATAAAAATAAAAAAAGAATGTCCAACTTCTTGGAATATTTATAACTTACGTACATTCATTGTTGCTTTGTCCAAGACTTTTGATATAATGAGAGTTTTGGTGCAGATAAACGAAAACAAATTATTTGGCTTTTTTTTACAAACATTTTAGAATGTATCACCAAAACAAAGCAGTTGCTATTGAATAACATTGACTGAACTGTAATTTTATTCATTTTTATTTTTTAAATGAAGATTTTTCAATCTTTGTTATTAATAAATTCAACTAGGATATGAGGTATGTTCAAAAGTATTGAGATTGGAGTTGTATTTACCAAGATAGAAATGATTGATTGGTTGTTTTTTGGTTTTCTTTTTACGGAGTAGCAACCCATTTCAGGCCATTTAACACCAAATTAAATTCCTAACAATTCAGTTTAGCATAAGTGCACAGTTTAGTTCTATTTAGCAAAAGTACACAGTTTCAATGTCAAAAACAGTCCTATTTCAAACGATTCAGTTTAGTATGAGTTCAGTTTTGTTCAATTTGACCCATAGATAGGACCCTATCAGATGCTACCAATCCAGGCCAGAGTGGACCTGAAAGCAATGGCAATGAAGGGATACTCCACATTCCCTAAAGCTCCAGCATTACTGGAGCCTCTCCATCAGATTGTTTAGTGTCATATTGAGGTCACTTGTTGTGGGGGTGGTCTTACCCCTCTGCAGAGAAGCAGTTGGTGTATTCTACAGCCCCAACTGATTGGGCAAAAGATAGAATTGAACAATTTAGCAAATAGAAGTTTTTTTAAAACAGTCCACTGGGCATTAGATACAAGTTCTCTGTGTGTCAGACTCTCTTTGGGATATGGTATGGAACAGTGCATCAAATCTCCTACTCTCGAGATTACTTTTTAGCTTAAAAAACAAGAAAAAGTCATATGAAGTTAGGGAGTCAGAATCTTACCAAAAAGGGTTGTTCAAAAAGTATTGAGACTCACTTTATAATTTCTTTCAAAGTTAAACTGACTAATCTAGATGAAGTTTAAATATCTAGACAACATTTTAAAAAATCAAAATTAAAAACAATGAGGAACAGCTCATAACAGAGACAATGATAAATGATAAGCTCTCAGTGAGAACCAAACTCATGTCCTCTTTGGTCTAAAGGAAACATGTTTATCTATACAATGTGGTTTACAACTCAGCTATAAGAGAATTGGTATCACAAAAGTCAAGATATTATAACTCATTCTCTATTCTCATCTCTAACGCTCCATATTTTTTTGGTTTGGTTTGGGTTGGTTTTATGGCACATCAACCATTGTAGTTTATGTAATGCCAAATCCATTTTTATACATATAAACAGTTCTATTTCAAGAAATTCAATTTAGCATAAGTACACAGTTTATTTGTATTTGACCCATACATAGGACCCTATCAGGTGCTATCACTCCAGGCCTGAGTGGACCTGGGAGCCATGGCTATGAAGGAGTACTCTGCATTCCCCAAAGCTGCATTACTGGAGCTTCACCATCAGATTATTTAGTGTCATAAACAGGACATTCGTTGGGGGAGTCTAACCCCTCTGCAGAGATGCAGTCAGTGTATCCTATAGCCCCAGACAACTCGGCCACATGTTTATTACTTTTTTATATGCCATTAATATCAATAGCATATTTTACTTATTTATTTTAAAACTACTTATTTATTTTAAAACTCTTATATAAATTGATATCAGCAATTTGAGATAATCTTGCAAGTTAATTGTCAAACACTTTTGTAATTTGCAAGCATTTTGTCCCTTTGTGGATGTCAGCAAACCACAAATTATGTCTCCTTCATTTCAGTTGGATTTGACTCAACCCATCAGGCACAACTATTTTAACTCACCAACTTTTTATAAATTTGTTTTATTTTCATACCTTGAAAGGATGATTTAGATAAATGTTTTTGACAGTGTTTATAATAATGTTAGAAAAAGAAAAGAAAACATGGCTAGTGATTTTGGGCTTATGAACATCATCCCTAAAAATCAAAGAAAATCCTTATAAAAACACGACTCAGATGAAAAGCTTAATGGTGAAAATAATAAGAATAATCTTTAGAAATATTAAATGTGTTTTACTAACCATTTTACAAAGAATATATTTTTGTTTCAGCTTAACAGCTTAATTTTGACTGTAAATTATTTCTTTCTGTTTATCACAGGAGGAAAATTTTCTAATACAACATTGGCCCTAAAAGACCCATAATCCCATCAAAGTTCTGTCCATACTTGTGTACATTTGTCTATGTGCACATGTGAGTCTGTGATCTGTTCCACTGACCCAGACATTGAGCATCTAACATCAAAGGTTTCAGTGGTGACTGAGAAAGGTGATTGACCTGGGTCAAAGATATTCATTTTTAAAACACTGCAGATACAGATAGAATATCAATTTGTCTTATGTAGAATAGCCTGTTGTCAAGTATTAGATATATATATATATATATATATATATATATATATATATCATCCTCATCATTATGTTGTGCCGCTAGCACAGATATCCCTGACCCTCTCTCACTACTTCTCCCTATCATTCATTGCCTCTGGCTGGTCTTCTGGGCTACATCCCGTATCCTCATATAGCTGCTGTATGTATGTTCGAGCTGGTCATGCTGCTTTTGCTTGGCCATATGTGGGGGTCCATAGGAGTACATCACTTATGAGCTCGTCCTTGCTTCTCCAGCAGTGTCCTGCATGTCTGGTTCATCTAACTTGGATAGTTTTCGTGATAGGAGGCAAGTGGCCGTACAGTTGGTGCCTTGTTGGGTGTTGCCGCCAGGACTTGTTCAATATCGCTCGCAACATTCTTGTGTAATTGCCATCTAGCTTCTTCTCCAGACGTTTAGTTAGCGTCCATGTACTGCATCCATATAGCATTATCAACATGACCGTTGCCTGGAAGAAACTGTGTTTCATTTTATCGGTCAGGTCTGATTTCCATATGATCGAAAGCCTATCAATAGCTGTCCATGCCTTCATTAGCCGTGTGTCGGTGTCTTTTTCGGTTGATAAGATGCTGCTTCCTAGGTAGGTGAATTTGTCTACCAGTTTCAGAGAGGTTTCGTCTAGTGTGGAAATGTCACCTGTTTGATTATAGCACATATATTCAGTTTTGTGTGCATTGACATGGAGGCCAATGCCTGCGGCGGTATAATGTATTTTTATTTTAGGTATATCCCTAACTTTAACCCAAATGATCCAACTTGTTGATTAACAAATACACAAATTGATATTTGGGGAAAAGAATTCCATAAAAGAAAAGACTAAAAACATACATAGTGTTAAAAAAAATCAAAGAATATCATAATTTCTAACCAAAAGAAAAAACTCTGACAGAGGACTAAGTAAACGAAGAAAGTGCTCTATATAAGGTAGAGCAAATATTAATATAAATATCTAATGGGTTGTAAAAGGTTGTTTGTTACCGAAATATATATATATATATATATATATATATATATATATATATATACACTCACACATACATATATACTAATATAAGTACCTAATGGGTCAGACAAAATCTTCCGAGGTTTCATCTTTCAAGATCATCAGCTTCATCCTGATGATCTGGAATGGTGAAACCTTGGTAGAATTTGTCTGACCCATTAGGTACTTATATTAGTATATATGTGTGTGTGTATATATATATATATATATATATATTTGGGTAACAAAAAAACCTTTTACAACCAATTTTTCACCCCAAACAAACTAACACACACACACACACACACATACATGAATAAGTATATATATATATATATATATATATATATATATATATATATATGTATATAAAGAATGAAATGACTCATCCAGAAAAAACAAAGAAAAAACAATGAGTTGCAATAGTGATTTTATCGAAGAAAAAAAAAATAAAACACTGCTGGGCAATTGTAAGTTTTCCTTACATTTTCCAATATTTTATATATATATATATATATATATATATATATTCAAATAACTGTCAATCTTTTTTAACTTTGTGAATGAGTGTTCAATAGATGCCAAGTTGTTGCCTAGATATACTTTGTTCAATGTATATATATATATATATATATATATATATATATATATATATATATATATATATATATATATATAACAAAGAGGGTAGAAGAAGAACAAGAAAAATGATACCGACTAAAAAGAAGAAAAATAATCTCAGACATGACTTTTCAATTTCAGGAAGTTTGATTGAACAAAACCAGGTCTGTGTAGAAGGTGTTGAACAAGTGCAAATTTCCCGCTTTTCACCATTTGTTGGCTGCAATATAAACTTGCCTTATCCTCATACAAAAATAAAATAAAGTTTTTCTTTCAAGTCTTATTCTGCAGATGCATTGTTTGGGTGCTTAAATTGCTGTAGATTTCTTTCTTTGAATTTTGGTTGCAACTTTCAAACACCAAAATTCTATCACTGATTGCTTCTTTATATGTAACACATTACTAATATTATGTATTGCCCAGTCGGCTGGGGGGGGGGCTGTAGAATACACCAACTGCACCTCTGCAGAGGGGTAAGACCCCCCCCAACGAGTGTCCTGGATATGACACTAAACAATCTGATGGTGAGGTTCTAGCAGTGCTGGAGCTTTGGGGAATGCGGAGTACTCCTTCATTACCATCGCTCCCAGTTCCACTCTGGCCCGGAGTGGTAGCACCTGATAGGGCCCTATCTATGCGTTAAATAGAACTAACTGCATTCTTATGCTAAAATGAATTGAGTAAACTGAATAGCTTGAAATAGAAATGTTTTTGACAATTAAACCGTACTTACACTTAAACTGCGTGCTTATGCTTAACTGAATTATTTCAAATAGAACTGTTTTTCGACATTAAAACTGTATTTACTGTTAACTGAATTATTACATATAACTGCTTAAATAGTTTGAAATGGAAATGTTTTTGACAATTAAACTGTACTTATGCTAAACTGAACTGTTTTCAAGAGAACAGATTATTTACATAAAAATGGATTTGGCGTTAAATAACCTACAAAGGTTGATATGCCATAAAACCAAACCAAACCTAATATTATGTATGTACTCATTACTAATACTATTACACAATATGACCATAGTTGAATTGATACTAAACATGGTTGAACAGGACTTTATATGTTAGCAATACATGTTTAAAATAATTTTCAATCTTGATTATGACTAATACCATGTGTTATATATCAACCCTAATATTTTACACAACTAATATAAACTTCCTGGTTGATACACTTAATTTACAGTTGAGTATCAATCACTTAGATTGAACATTATAAAGTGAAAATTTCAATATTAGTTTATCATTAAAATTTTAAAATACAATGACAAATGTCCAAAAGGGACAATATAAACTAGCTGAAGTACCCATCAATGCCAGGTAAAAGGTCAAGACTTAATTTGCGGTTACTGTGACATTAACAGACAAACGTCAAAAACTTTTGCTTTTTTTTAAATTTTTATAAACAATGTCCATTTCACAAACATTGTGGCCAATTTAAAATCTATGCTGAACAGTTCCAACTAACAGTACTTGTTATTTACTCAGCTTAAATTGCTTATAGGACCTGTTGTTAGTATGTAGTCACCCATCTAGGTATTAAATAGGCTTATCACAGCTTAACTTTGGTGATCTGATGATTGGTTGGTTGGTTTTATTGCATGTCAACTCTTGTAGGGTTATTTAAGTCAGGGACACTCAGTTCTATTTCAAACAATTCAGTTTAGCATAAGTATACAGTTTAAATATCAAAAACAGTTCTATTTCAAACTATTTAGTTTAATCAACAAAGTTAAATAGTTCCAAGTAAGTGATGTACTCCTATGGACTCCCCCCCCATATGGCCGGGCAAAAGCAGGACGACCAGCTTGAACATACATCCAGCAGCGATGTGAGGATACGGGATGTGACCCTGAAGACCTGCCAGAGGTGATGAACGATAAGGAGAAGTGGTGAGAGAGGGTCAAGGATATCCGTGCCTGCGGCACGACATGATGATTGCTATGTATCATTAACAATTCAATTAAACATCAGTCATTTATTCACCCATAGTTAAATGCAAAAACAGTTCTATTTCAACCAATTCAGTTTAGCATAAGTACATAGTTTAGTTTTATTTGACCCATAGATCGAACCCTATAAGGTGCTACCACTCTGGGCCCAAGAGGACCTGGGAGTGATGGCAATAAAGGGTACACTGCTTTCCATATAAGCTGGAGTCTCACTATCAGATAATAATCAGATAGTGAGACTCCAGCTTATATGGAAAGACTCACCCAATGAGTGTCCCTGATATGACACTCCTTGGGGAGTCTTACCCCTCTGCAGAGATGCAGTCTGTGTCTTCTATAGCTCCAGGCAACTGGACCAGTTGTTAGTCCAGTATAATTTTACAACTTTAGTAGGAAAAGCTACCTATAAACAAGTTTAATTAAATTTGAATAATCATTTTCTAAGACAATTCATTTTCTTCCAAAGTTTGGAAATTTAAATTTTATATGCTTATTTTTCCTTCGCAGTAATATTGCTATTATTAAAGAACCCCTCTTAAAGGGATACTCCATCACATTTTTTTAATGTGATATAACTCATAGCTTTTTCAAACAAATCCTTATAAGATGAACTGCATTGGATAATCTTTCAATGCAATTTACAATCATTTTCTATATATATGAATGTCACTGGATGACTTTCAGATGACAGAAGATAAAGAAGAAAATCTGCTATGAGATCTGCCCACAATACTTCAAAATGACTACGAGAATATTTTTCAGAATTGGAAAAATGCTGGAAATGGCATATAAACAGCAGAGGAGATTTTTAAAAGGAACTTTTTGACACAGTTTACATATACTGTTGTATCATGATAAGGAAAAGATACACAGTGAAATCGAGTTAATTGTTTATTAACCCAAATGGTACCTTGGTAGGGCAACTAGTCTAGGAGAAGGAAAAACTCTGAATTCAAACCTGTTAAACTCCGCTTAAAAATTGACCTTGTGTCATATCCTGCCCAACCAGAGGGGTTGGTAAATATATAGTTGGTCTTACTCCTGACCGACATCTTTTCAGAGCTGTCTCTCTCTGCTTCTCGCTTCTCCTTCTCGCTTCTCCATTCGTAAGAGACATGGTGTCTTTTATACTTCCACAATATCAGAAGTCACATGGTAAAAACCACGATACGAGATATACTTACACAAATATGCACAAAAAAATTCTATGAATTTGTTTGGTACACTAAATCTTACTAATTGACCTCTCTTGACCAACTGACTATTAGTTTCAACCGCAGACTTTTTAGTATGTATCATTAAAGAGAAAGAGAGTTATGCATTGTTGACTTCTGTGATATATGTGCTTGTATAGACAGACAGACAGACAGACCTACAGATAAGTTAGAAGGAAATGTGCTATGAGACCTTCCATAGTAGAAATGAAAGATGTGCTGAGAATGGTGTATCAACTACTTGAAGGAGACAAGTCCCATTAAGTTATAGGCAAAGCAAAAAATTTCAGGGAAAGTTTGTTTTTGACATGCCTCATATGATTATTCTTTTAGACATTCACTCTAAGTTATTTTAACACAATATCTTCTACCCTAAAAAAAAAAAAAAACATAACACATAATAAAGAAACAAAAAAAAAAGATGTATACAAAGAAAAGAAGAAAACAACACCAGTACAAACAGAAGTTGGCAAAAATTTAAAGAAGTATGGGAAAATTAATGAAGTTGGTATGTCTTTCCACTGAAAAGCCTGCACTTTGCAAGAATGGAATCTGAAGTTTCTTATAAAGAATTCTTCAGTAAATTGCAAACAATAAAGAAATTGAAAGCAGAAAAATTAATAATAGTAAAAAAAAAAAAAAGGTCAAGAAAATCTTGCTTAATGTCTGGTAATGCATACATAAGTAGACAATTCTTCTAATTTAGCAAATGAATGCCTGAAATTCTCTCAAGACCTTCTTGAAATGAACTTAGCAATGATGGCACCAAATTAGTGTCGGTGGAAAACAGTCTAAGAGATGCAACCAGCAACACTACTTATGCAACTGATGATGCTGTTACTAATAGTATAACTTTTCTCTAATTTTTTACATTCATTCAATCTTTTTTTCTTTCACTTTTTCTTCCATGCACACTCTTTCTCTTTTCTTCTTTTATCCCGCACTCTTTATCTCACATTTTTTGTATCACTTGCTCTTTCTCTCTTATCACTTTCTTCATATATATATATATAGTTGTAAAAATCAAATATATTTACTTTCTCAAATAAAGTGTTTTTTTCATGTAATCATGCATCTATTTATACATATTTCTCTCTCTCTTACAAATATATATGCATTATGTATATTCATTTTCTCGTTATTTTTGTATATATATCAATAAAAAATGACTATATTATAGTGAGATTTTAATTTGAGCAATAGACTTCATCATCATGTCATGCCGCCAGCACGGATATCCCTGACCCTCTCTCGCCACTTCTCCCTATTATTCATTGCCTCTGGCAGGTCTTCAGGGTTACATCCTGTGTCCTCACATAGCTGCTGTATGTAAGTTTGAGCTGGTCATGCTGCTTTTGCTTGGCCATATGTGGGGGTCCATAGGAGTACATCACTTATGAGCTCGTCCTTGCTTCTCCAGCAGTGTCCTGCATGTCTGGTTCATCTAACTTGGATAGTTTTCGTGATAGGAGGCAAGTGGCCGTACAGTTGGTGCCTTGTTGGGTGTTGCCGCCAGGACTTGTTCAATATCGCTCGCAACATTCTTGTGTAATTGCCATCTAGCTTCTTCTCCAGACGTTTAGTTAGCGTCCATGTACTGCATCCATATAGCATTATCAACATGACCGTTGCCTGGAAGAAACTGTGTTTCATTTTATCGGTCATAGTTGGTGTCTTGTGGGGTGTTAAAATGCTCTAATTAAAGAATAAAGCAGTTTTCAATTGAATTTATACCTGAATTATAATAGTGTGTTGTTTGTGTTTCTCTCATTAAATGACCAGGAGAGCCTCTGTAGTGTAATGGCTAAAGTGATGAACAGCAGCCTCAAAATAAGCAAGTATGAACTCTATTGGTTCTATTACATTCACTTTTGGACTAATGCTTATGAGAATGGTATGTAGCCATTAAACAAAGTAACCATCATACCAACTAAATGACATTTTTTTAATTATCCAATTTCTTGGTATCATAGAGATAACCATAAAATGCTAATATATATATGTATGTTTCATTAAATAATAAAGACAAATTTTGTCTGTATAATTTATTAAAGATCCTTTCGAGTTTCCAGATAAGTGTTTTAGTCTCAGGTTGGAATTGGTAGATGAATTTCCCAAAATTGTCCCAAGAGCTTTCAGAGCCTTCATAGGCCATTGTCAGGGGTTGCTTGCTTCTGTAAGGCGTGTTGTTTTTTTTAAAATGAGTTTTGAAAGTTTTTGAAGTTCCCTTTTTAAAGAGCATTCCCTTTTTTAAATACATTAGTTACCCTGTTTTTATTCAAATATTTTTTTTATGTTATAAAAAACTTTCAAAACTCATTTTTAAAAAACAACACACCTTACACTAGCAAGAAACCCCTGATGATGGCCTATGAAGGGTCCAAAAGTGCTCAGGACAATTTTGGGAAATTCATCTACCAATTCCAACTTGAAACTAAGACACTTATCAGGAAACATGAAAGGATCTTTGATAAATTATAAAGACAAAATTTGTCTTTATTATTTAATGAAACATGCTTGAATGAATGACAACTGCCAAATCACACACACACATATATAAGGTTGATGCAAAAATCATTTTGTTTTTTTTCTTATTCAATTTTTTATGCATATTCTGAAATAGATTATCATTTAACCATGTCCATTTTAAAGTGTGATTTTTATTATACTGATTTATTGTAATAGTCTTGTTTTTACTGTTTAGTCTTATTCAATTTAGGCTGTCCAATTAAAGGCAGGCAAAAGAAACAAATTCAGGCAATTTTATTGAATGACTTTACAAAAACCTCATGATCTTGGCTATGAACCTCTACCTCACTCAGCTTACTCGTTATACCTCTCTCTGATCAACCACCACTTTCTGAAGCTTCTCAACTAGAAGTGAAGGGCAACAACCATGTTGCAACTCAAAATATTTTTGAAGAATTTATCCAAAATTCTTTGTTTCTTGAATAAATAGACCAATTTATTATTGTTAACAAGTAGATTCTGATTGTTCTTATTTTAATGAAAAAATTTAATTCTAATCCATGTTACCATGAAATGAATTTTACAAAAACCTAATATCATGATTAATGATGATAATGACTCAGTCGGCTTGGGCTGTAGAATACACCGACTGCATCTCTGCGGAGGGGTAAGACACCCCTAACAAGTGACACTAAACAATCTGATGGTGAGGTTCCAGTAATTCTGGAGCTTTGGGGAATATGGAGTACCCCTCCATAGTTATCACTCCCAGGTCTACTCTGGCCCGGAGTGGTAGCACCTGATTGGGCCTTATCTATGGGTCAAACAGAACTAAACTGCATACTTATGCAAAACTGAATTGGTTGAAATAGAACTGTTTTTGACATTGAAACTGTACTTATGCTAAATTGAATTGCTCAAAATAGAACTATTTGAACATTTAACCATATGTAAACAAAAACTATACTTATACTAAACTAAATAACTTGAAATAGAAATGTTTTTGACAATTGAACCGTTTATTTATGCTTTACTGAATTGTTTGAAATAGAACTCTTCATTTGTATATAAATGGATTTGGCATTAAATAACCAACAAGGCTTGATATGCCATAAAACATAAACCTAATAATGATGATAATAGAAATGAAAACAATCTTTTCTTTTAGATAAATAATAGTTCAAATCATAACAACAAAATACTAATTTCTCTTTCTCTCTCTTTTTATATATATATATATATATATATATATATATATAAAATAATCTATTAATGTAGAGAGAAATTGAGAAACAATGTAATCAAAAGAGAAGAATTTAATATGAAAGAAAGTCGACATTATAATGTTTCGGTTTCAATCAGGACTTAGAAAAGATGTCATAAAATGTCATAAGGTCATTATTGGATGATTATAATCAAACATTTACAAACTTCATTTTGGATAACCCAAAGAAGTTGATATGCAGTGCCCATGGTGTAATGGTTATCATCGTAGGAAATGGACATGGCGACACGAGTTCAAATCTTGGATGAGATTGATTGCATTTCACATAGCACTAATACCCTTGGGAAAGGTATGAATCCAATTATTCTCCCTCAAGCTATAGGTAAAATAGCAGGGTAGACTGGGTTCTTCAGCCTTGGTGAGGCAACTAGTCAAGGAGAAGGAAAACTCTGAATTCAAACCTGTTAAACTCCGCTTAAAAATTGACCTTGTGTCATATCCTGCCCGAGTGGAGGGGTTGGTAAATATGGATATACAGTTTTAGAAATTGACCATTCTGAACCAAATGAAACATCTTCTTCAAAATAGTCCCATTGGCAAAGAACACTCCTATTCCAGTGAGTTTTCCATTGACTGAAGCACCTTTTGAAATTCTTCTGATATGGTATGAAGCTACACTAACACTCTCTTTTCTAAGTCTTGATGATGGTTTATAGAAACTGAAACATTATAACGTCAACTTTCTTTCATATTAAATTCTTCTTTTTGGATTACTTTGTTTTTTGATTTTTCTCCAAATATATATATATATATATATATATATATATGTATGTATGTATATGGAAAAAACTTGAAATAAATCCAACAGGATGAAAATGTAGATAGATGGAAAAACACAAGATCTTCAGATGATAATTTTTTTTATTGAATTATTTGCCAACATTAAATGTTTCAGTTTTAAGACCATCATCAGGGCGTGTGAGTTATCAAATGACACTTTTGTGTCATTTGATAACTCACACACGCTGAGAAAGTTTTAAAACATTCTCTTTCCATTGATAGCATTCAGTTTAAAATGTGGGTGATGTAATAAGCATTCCAAAATCTATATTAAAAAATTTAGTTCCCATTTACAACTCGCACATCCTGATGAAAGTCTTAAAAGCAAAACATTCAACATTGGCAAATAATGCAATGAATAAAATCATCCTCTGAAAATCTTTTGTTTTTATTCTCTGGACATTTTCATATATCTATCAATTTTACTACACTTCAGGAAGTGAGGTACAACATGTTTATCGAAATGAAAAAGTATCAAATCTGAAGTTATATTAATTAAAACAAGCCATGAATAAAACATTAATTTTCTTTAAAATAGTCGTCTTAGCATTTAACACACTCCTTCATATTTTCCATTGCTTGAAACATCTTTTAAATTTCTCTTTTCATGCGTTTTGAAGATTACAATCTTAGGAATTACTCAACATGACACTTTGACAAGATGGATACTTAATTGAAATTTTGCTAAATCATTTTGAAAATTATAAATATGACTCCAGTAGATTATACTAGGGAACAGAGCCAGCCCATACCTTTGTGGAGCCTTAGGCAGAATTTGATTTGGTGGTCCTTCTCTTCACCACAATGCTTCATTGCATACCTATTATGAAAAAAAAGAAGCTTTTATTGCATATGCTATAATTTTTAATGGCTGGGATATTCTAGCATAAACAGATACTACACTCCAATCATCTGAAGATCAGGTAAATGGTGTCACTTTTCTGTGTGTTACTAATACAAATAAATCTAACTGAATATTTAGCAGATATTGGAAATATAAAATCAATCAATTGATTTTAAAATTATGCTACTGATACCCAAATAACTTACATGAAATGCAATAAAATAAGTCAAAAAGTTTTTTTAAACCACCTATGCCACTGGGCCTTCCATTTATATCTTGAAGCCTTTATTTTACAATAAAATTCTGTACATTCTTTTCTGTCTTGTCGCAGGAGAGACTCACTATGGATGAAAGTCTCCTTTTCCTTACAAGGAACAATTTTTTTAATGTCTTCCCCTGGGACCAATGAATATACATACTAAATTTGGTAGCTTCACATAGAATCATTTAGTTATCTCTGAAGGAAGGACAAACAAACTCTTCCTATTTACACTATAGTCCATAAGTAAGTGTACCTCTATTAAAAAAATTTAGATAAAAGGTTTATTTTCTTCTAAGTCAGCAATACCTGGATTATATTATTGTAAATTGAAAATTATACACTCAAAATAAATTAGTATCTCTTCAGCAATAAAACTTTCCAAGTAAAAATACAATTGTGACGCATCTGAAACCAAAAATAAAATTTACAGCTGGGGTTGTAGACTACACCGACTGCATCTCTGCAGAGGAGTAAAACTCTACCAATGAGTGTCCTTGATATGACACTAAACAATCTGGTGGTGAGGCTCCAGTAATGCTGAAGCTTTGGGGAATGCAGAGTACCCCTTTATTGCCATCACTCCAAAGTCCACTCTGGCCTGGAGTGGTAGCGCCTGATAGGGTCGAATCTATGGGTCAAATAGAACTAAACTGTACTTTTCAAAACTGAATTGTTTAAAAGAGAACTATTTTTACATTTAAACAGTGTACTTATACTAAACTGAATTGTGTGAAATAGAACTGTTTATTTGTATAAAAATGGATTTGGCATTAAATAACCTACAATGGTTGATATGCCATAAAACCAAGCCAATTTGGTAACGAATTATACCTAATAATATCTGTTTGCTTGTAAAATGCTCCACTAAAAATAATAATATTCTAATATTATTGGTTTGTCCGTACTTCTCCTGCAATATCTGACAACGATGAACTCATAAGTGACGTTTACACAGATACACAAGTGTAGGATGATCAACTTGAATTTATCAACAACAGCTTTGTATGGACACAGGATATATCCTGGAAGACCTGCCGGAAGCAATGGATGATAGAGACAGATGGCAAGAGAGAGAGTTAGGGAAATCCATGCGAGCAGCATTATGATGATGATGATGATCATCATCATTGGTTTAGAAGAAAATTGTTTGGGGTGTGCTTATTTAGATTTTATCTGGAAAGGGTTCACGATGAAATCATTCATAAAGATGTTAAAAATATTTGTCAGAAAGTGACAAACTAATGAGATTGCACATGAGTAGACATGGACAAGGCTTAGAAAAGGATATCTAAAAAGAGAAACAAAATCTCTCGTTGTATACCGAGATGAAGGAAGAACCACAACACTTCTTTATAAAAATGTATATGTCTTTTTATTCTTTTGAAAGGGGTCAAATCTCTGTAGTGTGAGAGGGAGGCAATCTGTTATATTGACCCTTAACTTCTTCTCTCATCCATACCACAGTGTTAGTTTCAAGACCCCACGTTACACTTGCTCTATTTCCCAATCAGAGAGTACTCAACCAGAGTCTCGCTGTGGGCTGCTGCACTCAGCTGGGTGCTCTCAGAGATTGCAAGCTAGCATTGACTAAGGCCCTCACAGACTCCAACTGACTTGGACCCTCATGCGGGCATCGGCATACATAATTTCATAAAGTTCACAATTTCCAATCAACTACATGACTGCTTTTGCTCATTTACACAGGTGTGTCCTGTTCTGAGAAATCTCTGATTGACGGCTTTGTCAAGGGTCAATATGCAACATTCTTAAGAAGCACAAAATAATGCAATAAGGATCAATTATGTTAAAGCAGAAATTAATATGGCATAAAAAAAATGGCAAGTGTATATTATGTGGAATAAAAGATGAAATAATTCATTATATAATTTGTTGAGAAAGTAAACTAGCACCAAAGGAGTACAAGACCAGTCATGGCTAGATGGAAAAGGTGGGATTGTGTAAGAGATTGAATTTTGACCAATGGTATATGCACAAACTAGAATCCATCCTAGAGAATGAGACTCATAAGATTCTCAGGTATTTTGAGAAAAAACAGACCACTTAATCCTGGCCAGAAGACCAAACCGAGAAACAAGAAAAAAACTTGCTGTCTTGTGGATTTTGCATCCACAAGACAGCAAGTTGAGAGAACCAAAAAAGTTGTGAAAAATAAGGGTGACGGTAATATTAATTGTAGTTGGTGTGTTTGGAACCATCCTCAAAGGTTTGGAAAGGGGAATGGAAGAACTGGAAATCAAAGGAAGAATAAAGAACGTCCAGATTAAAGCATCGTTGAGAACAACTGGAATACTAGGATGAGTTCTGGAGAGACTTGCTGTCACTCAGACTCCGGCAAAAGACCACCAGTCAATACTGCTGTGAAAAAAACTTGCAATGAAATAATAATAATAGTAATAATAATGATGTTATTTTAGTAAATAAGTTAAAAGTAATTGCATTCACAATACTGAAGCCAATAACTTGCATAATAGTAATGATAATATTAATAATGATAAAAATTATGATTATAATAAAAATAATAATAATGTTTTTATGGAGTGAAGAGAAATATGGTGGGTGATTATAACGGTGACAATGGTAGCAATATTAGTATTGATAATCATGTCAATATTAGTGGCAGTTAGGAGGCGGAGATGATGATGATCATGATGATAAATCAGGTTATGACAAGGAGGATCAGCATCCAGTCATTTTATTTTAATGTTACATTTGCACGAAATGCTTTTTGTTTAAGTGCCAATTGTTCCGAGCAAAAATCATTTTTACTTCAGATTTAAATGAAAGTAAAGCATAAAAAGAAAAAAAAATTATCAGAACAACAACAACAACAACAATAGCATCAAAATAAAAACCAGAATCTTCAAATCACGTCTGCTTAAACAAAACTTAAAATAAGCAACGGAAGAAGAAAAATCTATAAATTTTGTTCGGATTTCAACCTGAATACACAAGAAGTGGATCTTGCTATTTTTTCTTTTTCTTTTTGCCTTTTACTCTTTGTAGAATGAGCTCTTAAAACAAAATATTCTACCCAATCAGTTATAATGACCTATTTGCAGAAACTCTTTTTCTTGAAGAGCTTCATTCTTCTTTCTTCACTTCCTCCTCTTCTTTGCCTCCCATTTGAAAGAATCTTATAGAATTGCATCATCATCGCTGCCTTTTGTTATAGTTAAGTGCCATCATTATGACTGGAAATACCAATGCTTGGAAGGTGCTTCTATTGAGAAATCTTAACTGATTGAAACTAAAACTTTAAATATGATCTATACAGGATCCAAGCTTCTTAAAAAAAAAATTCCTAAAGTCCACTTGACTTCCAGTAATAAATGATTACACAAAACTAAGTTTTTTTTTCTGACAACTAGGAAATTACAATTATTTTTAGTCTAAATTTAGTTTGACTCAAGCACAGGATCATAGGAGAACCCATGATAAATCAAAATTCCCTTCCTGAATTTCCCTGCTGAGATTAATATGTAATATTATTGATATAAGTGTTGGTGTTATGCAACTCATGTAGAAATTTCAAATATTTGAAGATGTATTAAAGTTCTCTTGTGGTGTTAAGGAGATTTGACCAATATGAACAGAATGGCTGTTAGTGACAGTAGCAACAGCAACTCATCTCTATTTGTTTCCATCTTGAATCATTTGTTTCCATCTTCTGTTAGAGTTGCAAAATAGATATAAAACAAAGACAGTCATACTTTAATGTTATATTTTATAAGCATTAACAACAAGAAATAATAAGTCATAACATTCATATTAAGAAATAAACATAAGTGAAACTAGAAATACCTCGTAAAAAATAGAGAATGTGTGCTCATGAGAGTGGAAAAAGTTGCTATTTATGAAAAGGTATAGTCTGCTCCATGCAGGTAAAGGTGATAAAGGATGAATAAAAAATGACATCACTTGGCCTTATATATATATTATTGAAGGAGAAAAAATGCAAGTCATCGTAATAAAATCAAAGTGCTTGAATGCTCATAAGTAGAGCAATACAAAAACTATGGCAATATTTCCTTTTACCATATGAAACTAGTAATTTCTAGTTACAGCAATAGTACCATAAGTAAACATTTTTCAGAGCATATATATAATATTTTCAAGAAATAATAAAATGTTGCATGGAACTTGGTCTAATGAGTAAGGACAGTACACAATGCTGTATTTCATCAAAAGCTGCTAAACAATAAGATTTTCTTCATAATTAAAAGAATGGAACTGACTGTCAATTAAAAAAAGACCATGAAGCAATCTTGATGTTTAGATATCAATCATTTTATCATTTAACTTGTACAGCTGTGTGTACATTTTAATTCAATCTTGAATATTAAAATCTTGAAATTTTAAAAATTCAAACACTTTGGTTTCTGTACTTTTTGATTATACCGTATATATATATATATATATATATATATATATATATATATATATATATATATATATATATATAGGTATCTTTTCAAAGATACCTGTCTCTTTTTCTGTATCTACACATCTGAGTGTGTACCTTAATATACTCATGTATATTTCCACATATTCTAGAATAGTATTCAATATTCCAAATCTATAACTAGTAACATCTTTTTATAAACAAGCAGCTTTTTTATGAGCCACTAAAAGTGTTCCTGTCAGGTTTATTTTCTCTTGTCTATTTTATTCTCCATTTTTATCCATAATATTCCAACACAGTTGGAGAATTTAGGTTTTTCTCCAACTATTATTACTTTTAAATTCTAAGCTTGTTTTCTTGTTTTTATTCAGTTTTTTAGCGTTTGGTTTTCAACTAATATAACTTCAATTATTATGTTTTCTTTGAAGCATTTCATTTTCTGTTTTTTATAAACTACTCTTAATTCTTTCTTTTTCTTTTTTTTAAAACTTTCTTTCCGATAGAATGACAGTAGTTATCATACCATATAAGTATATTTATTCAACATTAAAATGTTTCCATTGATAAGCTAAACCATTCTGTCGGAACTCATTTTTTACTTTGTTTGCTTTCATTTGTCATGATATTTGCTTGTATTATTTTATTTTAATCTTATATTGAAAAACAAAAAATGAAAAATCTACCGGATTATATCTTTGCATTGTTTTGCTACTGTCTGTTAATATTGTCACTATTTTGTGAATGATTATTAATCTTTTTATTTATTGCTTAATTCCTCATTTTGTTTTTCTTTCTCTTTGTATCTTCTTTTTTTTTTTATTATTTCCATTCAGTTTTCAAGTAAATTTTCTTCTTTATATTTTCATTCAATTTTCCCTCAATATTTGGGCTAATTCTCTGCCTTTTCTTCTCTTACATGCCTCATTATTCTTTTTTTCTTAATTTTGTTGATTTTTTTACTTCCTTTTTTTGTTTTTTGATACCATCTTTTGTTGGTTTTCCATCCCCAAATATTTATTATTTTTCTTTTTTTTTTTTATTGTATTTTGGGTCCACCATCTTTACTTTATTCTTCTTCAATGTCATTTTCTATTTTTCCTTCCTTTGTTTCTTTCACTTAAGCAGCAAAATTTTCTTTACTTCAATGTCAACTTTCAAATTAAAAAGAAATGTTTTTCAATTTTTCACTTATCTTAGAATTTTCAAATATCCTTCTCCTTTCTCTTCTAATTCTTTCTTTTTCTTCACTTCCTTCCTCATTTTCTTGTTTCCTTTTATTCATTTCTTTCCTTCTCTTTCTATTTTGTTTGTTCCTTTCCTTCATTTTTTCTCTTTTACTTCTTTCATTCTATTCTAATTCTTTCTTTAATTTCTTCCTTTCTGTTTTCTTTCTTTCTTTTACATATCCTTTTTCTTTCACCATTTTCTTCCTCTTTCACTCCTTTCCTTCACTTCCTTTTTTTCTTGACTTTATTTTCCCTTCTTTTTTTTTTTCTCCATCTTAGAGTACCTTTTCTTCTTTTTATTTATTCCTACTCTTAATCATTTTTCCTTTTTTTCTTGCTCTCTATTTTTTTGTTTTTATACCTTTTCCGATTCCTCCATTTTCTGCACTTAGAGATTTTAACCTAACTTCCCAGCACGCATCAAAAATGCACCACAGCCATTAAGACTGCTTCTTAACACTATTTTCTTAAGAATTTCAGACATTATCCAAAATTGTTTATATCTAAGAAAGCTTTTATATTAGATTAAAAAGAGGACATGATTAACAGTCATAATATAAGATAAATTACTGTTTCTTTTCACCTGTTAGTAACATACTCTTTTCCTCTGAAGAAAGAAAAGCTGTATAAATATCATCCGGCATTATCCTGGAGCTCTGAAGGATATGAACTTTTGAGTGAAAAATTGAGAATGAGTAGTTATAAGGTAGTCACATGAAAGACCACCCAAAGTAAAACAGTAATCTTATATTTTTATCATTAAGGGTTTTCAGACTATTGTCTTCATCTTTATTGTTATTTCCACAATGTTTCGGCCGATATGTCCTCCGACCTTCTTCAGGTATTTGTCGAACTCGGGAATCTTAAAAAAATCATCAAGCTTCATCTCAGAAATTTAGACCACTAGTAATCTTATAGTTTGGTAAATTAGATACTTTACCCTCTGTGAGTGAAAATCCAGGTTGGATCAACCATTTGTCAGAATATCATGTGTCAGGGAGTGAAAAATTGAAACATTATTGATTCACTAATTATACATCTACTACTTGTCATAAGTCCATCTCCAAGACTAGCTGTCAACCAAAGCTAGAGAACCCAATCTGACATTCCATTTTACTCGTAGCTTGGTGGGGGAAGTGATAGATTCATGTTATTCCCAAAACATTAACACAAAGTTTTCTGTCAGAATTTAAACTCTGCTCACTAACTCCATTGTCTATGTCTCTGTAGGGAGTCAATAAATAATTGTCTTCCGTGGATTTTGAGAGTGGGGGTTCTTTGAACATCTCATGATCACATCTTGGCCTTTTCTTGGCTCTGTTCTTTAAACAGGTAACAAATGTCTTTTATTTCTGTTCATGGAGCAGCAGGGATTTTGTCTCACCACCTGGCAAAGGACGTTTTTGCCTTGGCATTGAAACATAAACACTACACGGTTATAACCACAAAAGAACTCAAGTAAGATATTTCCCCATTTTTGTTCCACTTTCATATACTGCTTGCTCATAGAACAATATGTACACTTTTCATCCGTTGTATTCTTGTTGATAATTCTCGTATCCATATAATGTATATATTGAATGTTCCTATATGTGTAAATGAGCTTATCTTCTCTACCCTTCTGTTTATTCAATGTTAATGTATCATTTGATATTCTCATTCTAATATTGGATCTCGCTGAGTTGGCACTCCACTAAATATCCTCCCAAGCACCAACTCATCCAATCCTATGAATTTCTAGATCCTCACATTTTGATAAGGAAAATATTGAATTTAAATCCAGGTGCATATGAAGTTTACAATTCTACCTGATAAAACCTTCTTGCTATTGCTCAGTCAGCTGGGGCTTCAGAATACACCGACTGCTGAGGGATAAGACACGCCTCCAAACAAGTGTCCTGGATATGACACTAAAAAATCTGATGGTGAGGTTCCAGTATTGCTGGAGTTTTGGGGGAATGCAGAGTATTCCTTCATTACCATCACTCCCAGGTCCACTCTGGCCCAGAGTGGTAGCACCTGATAGGGTCCAACCTATGGGTCGAATAGAACTAAAATGCGTACTTATGCTAATCTGAATTACTTGAAATAGAACTGTTTTTGACATTGAATCTGTATTTAGGCTAAACTGAATTGTTTGAATAAAAACTGTTTCACTAAATGGAATAGCTTGAAATAGAAATGTTTTTGACAATTAAACTGTATACTCATACTAAACTGAATTGTTTGAAATAGAACTGATTATTTGTATAAAAATGGATTTGATATGCCTTAAAATACAACCAACCAACCTTCTTGCTATTGAAACTGCAACAGCATCACTGGTATTGTATGGTTGCATCCCTCAGTTCCATAAAGGAGGTCTACAATAATAAAAATACATGAATAATATGATAAATTATAACTGAAGATTATTATTGAAAGAGAACAACAGTGTCATTGTTCTGCTTTAATTTAATGTTTCATTCCTGTTTATTTATTAATATTCTGCTTTCTTTTGATATCAATTTGGCTAAAAACAAAGATATATTATAACAAATATAACAAACTGAAACAATAATTTTACGTATCAAACACTAAAATGACCACGTGGATTCTTTAATACATTTCCATTTTTATTTATCTATTTATTTATTTATTGGACTGTCCTCATCGTTGTAATTATTGTTTGTTCCTGTGCTGGTCTATTCTCAAGTGGAGGATCAACCGGACATTTTCAAAAAAAAAAAAAAAAGGTACATTGAATATAAATCACCTTAAAACAACTGTATGCATTAAACACCAGAATGCACTAGTGAAACAAGCAAAAGAATAAGAAATAAAATAGACAATAGTTCATTGCATTCTTATTTTGCTTGCAGACAGAAAAATACAATGAAGATAACAATATTCATATTATGGAAATTCTTCACAACTTATTGGCATGAAGTGAATGCAAAAATTGCAAAGGTGCATATCGGGATGACTTGAAATAATGTTTGCTTGAAGGGATCGAATAAAACACCAGGAAATTGGAAAAGGAAAAAAAAACGTTTATTAACAGAAATAAATTTATCAAAAATTCTATTCTGTAAACATGTAATAACACTGGACTTGTACTGAAATAGAAACCCATTCTAAAGTTTAAGGTTTAAATGATTATACTAAAGAATTTCCTTGACAGGTTATATATATCAACATCATCATGACATGCTGACAGTATGTATTCCCTTAATTCTCACTTGCCATCTGTCCCTACATGCTATTACGTTTTTTGAGTCCTCTAGATGGCATCCAGTGTTTGCAAGGAGTTCATGTATTTTAATCAAGATGGTGCCATCTCCTCATTAAATCGAAAGCCTTTGAAATAAGATCAGTTCACATAACACCAAAACAATATCTTGTCTATTGTAATATACAGTACCAAAGAATGTAATATAATGGCCAAGGGATTTCGTTTTATATATCTTGCCTTTCGGTTTAGTTAGGCTGAGAACCTTTCGCTTAGCGCATGGGTTAGTTAGGTGCCACATGAATGCTGGTGTTCACATGTCATTCAGAGATGTCAAAATAAAACCCCAGATAGGAAATGTGACTAGCGAATGTGAATGACATCACACACCGGAAGCGTGGGCTGAGATTTGAGAAAAAGTCAGTTAGCTGAGTTTTAGTGTCAGAAGAAGACGGTTGACTTTTGGAGCTTGCCAAGGCCTTGCGGTGGGTGCCGCACATGGTTTGGGGCAGATGGAAAAGTTGTCATAGAAAGATTGTGCCTCTCTCTTCCTCATGTCAAAAAACCTTTTAACTCAAAGGTAATAACAAGTTTGGTACCTGAACTAAGAAGTCGTAAGTGTTTTTTGTGTTTTGGGATTCCTATGTTATCTATATATGAGTTATGAACATTCTATGTACATTTCACATGTCTGTATCATGGGTATGTTACAAGAAAATTAATGAGTATTTACCATTCCGCATAAATATGCTGGACACTATTATGAGGTGGTTAAATATGCTGACTAAGTAATCACCACAAGCAGTGGTTTACCTTCTTCAGGCTGCTGGCAAGTATCGTTTTTTTGTTAATATTAAAAAGATTTCCATTTCTTCTCCAACCTCCGTTAGGGTTATTTCTCATTCTGTAACCTTTTGTTAGGTTACAACAAAAGTTGAACATAGAAAGTACAGACCCTCTGTCATAACCTAAAGTCAGCATATTTAACCACCTCATAATAGTGTCCAACATATTTATGAGGAATGGGACATACCCATTAATGTTCAGAGGTACTGTATATAACAATAGATGAGATATTGTTTCTAAGGTATCTAGATTGATCTACTTATTTCAGAGGCTCACCATTTAATGAAGAGATGGCACCATCTTGGTAAAGTATAAATTGCTATCGGCGTGTTAGTGACCATATGAAAAAAACTAATCTCTATGATTAAATAAAACAGGAATTCTTCAGAACAGTAATCATGTCAGTACTAGTGTATAGTTGATTATAATGAATAATAATTAAAATGTGACTATAATAAATTGGTCACTATTAAGATGCATGCATAAACCTTCCGAATAGCATTATATTTTATCAGAATAAATCTTTTCTTTTTATTAAATTATTCGATGAGAAATTTGGCGCTTAACTTTTGAGCAGGTGTGTGTACACAAAATGACTGTCAAGTTCACATGAAATTAGTAAAGATATATTTATTTGTTTTTAGGATCTAGAAATTTCGTAAGTTTAATTTGATGGAAGAAAAAATGGAAAGAAATTGGGATATAAAGATTATGTAGCACCAATATTTTAGATAGAAGAATCTTTCAGTCTTAAAAAATAACCAATAATATAATGAGACATTTATGTGTGTTCATCTAATTTTGATAATCTGAAACTTATCACTAAGTTTACCATTACATAAGCTGCCTGTGAATGATGTAAATTCTGACACTCATGAGCTCATTTGTTTGTTTTGTTGTCTAATGGCACATTAACCTTCTTGGGTTATTTAATGCCAAATCCCTTCTTCTAGAAGAACAGTAGTGGTACTATCTAACATATAGCTTGGATAAGGGGGTTCACACTTTTCACAAGGGTATTTGTCTGAAAGTGAATGTAATAGTATGACTAGCATTCAAACTCGCTTACTACGATTCCGCAGTCCAGTGCTTTAACTATTATACCACAAGGACACCCCAACTCATGTAATCACATTTTAAAATTCTTGTCTTGAAATGACATAAACTTGTATTTTGGTATCACTTATATATATATATATATATATATATATATATATATAGAAAGAGAGAGAGAAATATTGATACATACAGATAGAAAAAATGTGACAGAATTTTGAAATGCCTAATATTGTTGATTCTCCTATTACTTCTGCCCCAACCATTGATGAGTATTAAAATATGTACATATGCGTTGGCATAAGAATCTATAATATATAATTTTGTGAGCATATATTTGTTTAAACATATATTATTCCATCGGAGCATACATATGCACAATTTTGAGGATATAAGTATGAGCAGATATATGCACACTATTCAATACACTCAAGATAAATTTACTATGCATACCTATATATATATATATATATATATATATATATAAAAACATATGTATGTATACAATTTGTCTATAACAAGCCTAACAAGATAGGATGACCTCAAGGTAAATAGAGATTAAATCATAAACATGGAAAGGTTACAGAAAGCTAGGTTAATTTTTTTTCTACACCAAATTCCTGATTATTCACAGAAATGAACCACTGGGGAGAGCCTAACTAACAGAAAATAAACAAAAAGTATATCTTTATTTTATGCACATATCCAGAATCATAGCTATCCTCGCAATATCAATGCATATAAATATTCATGGCTAAATATACACTTATACACACACACACATATATATATATATATATATATATATATATATATATATATTATTATTATTATTTCACTGCTTATAAAATTTTCCCATCACTATTCTTGGTGATCTTTCACTAGAGTCTAAGAGACAGCAAATCTCATTAGGTTACCAGGACTCGTCTCAGTATTCTAGCCATTTTCAACAATTATGTAATCTGGATAGTCTCTATTCTTCCTCTGAGTTCCAGGTCTTTCAGTCTCCTTTCCAAGCTTTTGGGGACTATTTTAAGTGCTCCAATTACAAGTGGCATCATCATCATTCTCATGTTCCACAGCTTTTAGTTCTCCAGCAAGGTCCCAGTATTTGTCTGTCAAAATCCTAAAAAAATGTATGCATCTCATTTTCTACGACAGATTCTAGTTTCGGATAATACCATTTGGTTGTTTGGTCAAAATTTAATCTCTTGCACAATTCCCAGTTGATCACCTTTCTCACCCAATCATCTCTAGTCTTGTTCTTTTTTTGTGCGAGTTTACTGCATTGCTTACAATGCAATTGACAGTTTTATCTTTTTCTCCACATAATTAACACTTGCTATGCTGTTTTGTCTAATTGATTTTCGCTTAAACATTATTGGTCCTTATAGCATTGTTTTGTGCTACTATTAGAATAGATTCAGTTACTCTTTTGAGATTTTCCTGTCTTAACCATATCCATGTTTTTTCATGTGCAATATCACTAGTTTGTTGCTTGAAATATCCATGCAGTTGTTTTTCTTCCCACATCTATTTCTTGGCTATTTTTAAAGAAGTGTTTGAGTCCTTGTGTTGATGTGTCAATGCAATCAAGTTCTCTTCCTCCTTCTTTTCTTGACACATATGAGTCAAGTCATTTTTTGAATGTTAAGCCTTGTACAATGTCACTAACTTTCTTGTTCATAGGTCCATTTGTCGGAATTACTCTCTTGTCCATTTTAAGAATGGTCCCATGTATCTTACAAGGGGGACTGCCCAGATATTTATCTCTTTGATGTGATTTTTGCTATAGGGCTTTCTTGTTCTTCTGAAGTACCCTTTTCTTGATTTTTTTTTCATCTGCACTTGTATAATGGTATCCACTTCCAATATTCCCAAGTACTTATAGTTTTCCTTTTCTCCTGGTGTTCTAATACTTTCCTGATTCTTTAGTTCTATTCCTTCAACTCTTTGTCTTCTCCAATCTTCATTAAGTACACGACACAGTTTTCAATACCTAATTCTATTGCTATATCTTGGCTGTTAAAAACAAAGAACTCAGACTATAACACTCGGCATACGGAGACGCCTTCTTACACCCGTCCTTCTTACGCTCTCACATAAACCAATATGGCCGTTTGTTTACTTCCAGTCATCGAATAACGCTTTCTCTTCTCGAGAGTATCAGTGTAGGTAACTTCACGTCTTAACATTGGCTGTATATTATTGCTTGTATCAGGATTTCCAATTCTTTTTCATTTTTTTGCAGATGCCTTTATATAATCCATATACAAAAGGTGATTGATCTCATAAGATTTAGTGAATTTGTAGCCCCTCACCCACTGTGCATTTCTTGATTATATAGTTGAGTGGGATCATTGCTATAACGAATAGCAGTAATGGAAGTAAGTCTCCCTCAAAGATGCCTCTTTGGATTTTTACCTCAACAAAAGTTTGTCCTCCCACTGTCAATTCAACTCTCCAGTTTTCCATGACATTCATGATGAAGTTAATGATCTTGTTGGATATTTTGTACATTTTCAAGCACGCTGTTATCTAATATCATAGGCATTCTTGTAGTCAATGCCATGGTTACATTTTTCTGCCTTGTTTTAGCTTCTTTGAGGATGAGCTGGTCTATATGTAGTTGGTGATTTCTTCCTCCAGTTCCCCTATGCCATCCTTTTTGTTCTTCCAGAAAATGTCCGAGGCATATGAGCAAGTAATAGAATTCTTCTCTTTTCCACAGCATAAGTAAACATGTTATCAGTAATAGTTGCTGAGGAATGGTCCCTTTTTGGGGTCTTTCTATATCAGTATTATTTTGCTTGTCATCATCTTATCAGGTATGCTTGTTTTTTTTTACCTAGTTACAAGGCCAGTCTGTCATGAATGGACATGAATTATGTCAACCACAGTTCATGTATTCCATCATTGCCAAACATTTTCCAATTTAGCATTTTCTTGAATGCTATTTCTAACAAACCCTGGTGTATGCTTGCCTCGAGTCCTTCTTTGAGTTCTTCAAATTCTTTTTTATGTTATCTATCCATTCAAGATGTTTTTTTCCATTTCCATACATGACTCCAAAATTGTATCGTTTCTTTTGTATCTGGTTGTTGATTTGTCTTTGTGCCATCTCTATCTACTTGTTGGTAGAAAGTTATTTTGGAAAGTCCTATTTTATTTGAATTGCATGACACTATGTAAGTATCTTTTGAGTCTCCTTTCTTTTACTAAGATCTTTTGATTTATTTCTTCCAGTTGTGTCTTCAAACTTATCAGCAGTTGTTGTTTTGGGACATGTTCATTTTGTTGGGTTTCTGTGCATTTTATGTTAGCAGTTTCACTTGTCATAGCTTCTTTATTTGTCTTTCTATCGTCATTTCCTATGAAAGTTTGTATTTCTGTTTGGATCCCTTTCGGGGATGCATATTTTATCACCAAATAGTTTTGCTCCTGCATAGATTATTAACTCATTAAGTTCTCTAATGTTGTCCATTGGGATATATTTCAATAATTCATTTACTTTTTTATTCTCTACCTTTTGCCCAGTCGGTTGGAGCTGTAGAATCACTGACTGCATGTCTGCAGAGGAGTAAGACCCCCCACCTCAATGTGTGTCCTCGATATGACACTAAACAATCTGATGGTGAGGTTCCAGTAATGCTGAGGCTTTGGGGAATGTGAAGTACCCCTTCATTGCCATTGCTCCCAGGTCCACTCTGGCCCAGCGTGGTAGCACATGATAGGGTCCTATCTATGGGTTAAATAGAACTAACGGAATATTTATGCTAAACTGAATTGTTTGACTAAACTGAATAGCTCGAAATAGAAATGTTTTTGACAAACAGTACTTACATTTAAACTGTGTGCTTATGCTAAACTGAATCATTTGAAATGGAACTGTCTTTTGACATTGAAACTGTACTTACACTAAGCTGATTAGTTTAATATAGAACTGTTTTGACATTTAACTGTGTGTAAACAAAATCTGTACTTATACTAAATTGAATTAGCTCTGTATGACTAAACTGAATAGTTTGAAAAAGAAATGTTTTTCACAATTAAACTGTACTTACATTTAAACTGTGTGCTTATGCTAAACTGAATTGTTTGAAATAGAACCGATTTTTTACGTAAAACTGGATTTGGCGTTAAATAACATACAAAGATTGATATGCCATAAAACCAACCAACCAACCTCTACCTTGACTTTCTTCTAGTTTTGATTCCTGAGGGGTGGTAATGTAGTCTTCTGTTCACTCATGATTTTCATGATTAAATGTACATTTTCTCTGTCTTCTTCTATGAAAAGTGATGGTGTTGTGGTGCTGGAATTTGTGATTTCTTTTCAATATTTATTGTCTCACCTTGTTTAGGAAATCCTCTTTGAGCACTTTCTTCACTATTTACCTATCTACATATTCCTAGTATTTCAAAGTCAGAAAATTTACTTTTCTTTAAAATCAATCTTGTTTGGTCAGCAAGTCTTTGACTTGTATTAAATTTAGTGGATTCCATCCAGATCTCTGTCATCCTTTTCTTCAATCCTCTTTGCATAGGGTTGCTTTTAAAATAACTGGCAATAACTTTTTGTTGTCTTCTCTCGTCTATTTTTTCTTTTGGTGTCTCTCAGATGCTGTGTTGCTTTGGTCTTTGTGTAACTGAAATTAGAACAGCCAACATTTGCAGGATGCTGATCTGGTGCTTTATATTGGTTATCAGGATATCAGACTAATCATGACTCTTAGATTTGTCATCTAAATTCCATGTTGACTTGGATTTGAATTTGTAATTTTTCATGGGTCGTATACAGTGGCTATAACAGACCCTATCCGTGTTTCCTTATCCTCATACCTATGGGTTAAATAGTACCATGACTGTCCTTCTAGAAGGGTGGATACTGCATTAAATAACCCAAGAAGGTTGATATGCCATTAAACAACAAATATTATCTGTGTTCTTGTCACAGATATGACCAAGTATTCTGACAAGGTCATAACCCCCCCCCCAAAAAAAGACTTAGTTTTAACTTAGTAGAAGTCCAATGGTCTCTTTCTTTAAACCGTTGGGGTTTAAATCTTAGTTTATAACTTAAACTTCTATTTTCTGCTTGGACTTGCTCATGACTGATACAAGTGTTTAGGATTTTAAACATGAACCATTTTGGGTTATTCTACCCGGCCTGAACTTTGCTCTCTGTTTGAGTGTAATATTTCCAACTCCTTAACTATTCCTATCACCCACTTTTTGGTTAACATCTTTTTGTTAAAAATATTCTTGTCATGTGACTTGAGAGAGAGTACAGCAGCAAAAAATTCTTTACTCTTCAATTTCCTAATGTTCTTTTACTAATAATCAAAATTTCTGGGTTGTTTTTTTAAAAAGAAAACACAAAACAAAAGAATTAAAAGAAAAACACTGATTCATACAACATAGATTCTGATAAAATATCTATAGACAAGCAAAAATTTCAGGGCATCAATGAAACTAACAAATCTAGAAAGTTTATTGCACTCGTATAGATCAACACTCAGCCACCCGCTGAGATCTCCAACTCCTTTACCAAAAAGTGGGTGACAGGAACCATCAAGAAATCAGCAACACCCAAATGGTAGCCAAAAGCCATAGCACCCAGATGGGAAACTAGGCAAGCAAGTACCACATTATTATTTTACTCTTTTGAGAGTTTTTCACACCAGTATTAGCCAATAGATTCTCACTGGAGTTTAAGTGACAGCTAGTCTCTTCAAGTCTCCAGGACTCTTCTCAGTATTCTGGCCAATCAGAAAAATGCCATAGTTTGAATGGTCACCACCCATCCCATTATTTCCAAGACCTCCAGTCTCTGTACCAGTCCTTTGGTGATTGTATCAAGAACACCAATAACAATTGGTATCACCATCACTTTCATGTTCCACAATTTTTTATTTCCCTGTCAAGGTCCAGGTACTTATCCCTCTTTTCACTTTTTTCAAGTTTTCTCTGTGGTCTGCAAGGACAGCAAAGTTCACAATTCAGCAAGTTCTCTTTTTTTGTTGACTACCACTAGGTCTGGTTGTCTGGCCAAGATTAGGTGATTTGTCTGTATCTCCAAATGTCAGAGAAGTTTATGCCTCTCTTTTTCCAGCACAGATACTTGGTTGTGCATATACCATGGATAATATGATCAAATTTCAATTTCTTGCACAATTCCCAGTGGATCACTTTGCCCACCCATTCATGTCTAGTTTTACACTCTTCTGTGCTAATTTGCTGTATATTATTATATTATTATTATAATTCCTTGCAAGTTTTTCCCACTAGCATTAGCTGGTGGTCTTTCACTGAAGTCTAAATGACAGCGAGTTTCCTCAGGTCTTCCGCACTCTTTTAAGAATTCTAGCCAATCTTAACAATGTTGTGGTCTGGATGGTATAATTCTAATTCCTCCAGTTTTTTTCCAAGCCTTTGTAAACTGTTTCAAGTGCTCCAAGTATAACTGGTATCACTGTCACCCTCATGTGCCAGAATATTTTTACTTCTCTGGTAATGTCCAAGTATTTGCCAGTTTTTTTGCTATTTTTTATTTTCACTCTGAGGTCTGCAAGAATCGCCAAATTCACCAGATGACAAGTTCTTTTTTCCTTTTTATCGACACTTGGTCTGGTCTTCTGAATGGAAGAAGGTAATCCATTTGTTTTTTAAAATCTCAGAGAATTTAATGCATCTTATTCTTTGGGACAGATTCTGGTTTGAGCATTAGTATTATTATTATATAACTTCTTGAGAGTTTTTACTGGAGTTTGAGCAACAGCAAGTCTCCTCAAGTCTCCAGGACTCTTATCAGTATTCTGGCCAATCTCAATAATGCTGTTGTTTTGACAGTCTCCACCCATCCCGTTATTTCCAAGTCATCCAGTTCTTATACCAATCCTTTGGAAACTGTACCAAGAACACCAATTATAGTTGGTATAACAGACACTTTAATGTTCCACAGCTTTTTCTATGTGATACTGTGAATAGGCTGTAGCACATAGAAATTAAAATCACATATTTTAACTCATCATTTCCCAGATGAACATGCAACATGGTCTAATTAGAGATCTTCGGCCCTATGTGTTTAAACAGCACCTTAATGCTGCAGACACCGCCAAAAACATTTTTTGTAGAAAAAATAAAAGCACAGTTGAACATAGTACAGTAACCAGGTGGTTTAAGAAATTTTGCTCTGGTTGCAAGAACGTCAATGATCAAGCAAGGTCAGGTAAGCCTAAAACAATGGATTCTGAGGTCATGCACCAAGCCATAGATGCAAATCTGGTTAGTTGAAGTTGGAGAGTATCAGGCAAGCTTGGCATCTCATAGTCTCATCTCATCTTTATAACCTCAACAAAATAGCACAACACTTTTGGTTTTACTCTTGTATTATATCTATTACTGCCAAGTTAACATTAAGGTTTGATCACTATAGAGTTGATCATTATAAATTAAACATGGTATTTAATAAACCATGATCCAAAAACAACAGTGGATGTGATATTATGCCTTTACCCCCACCAGCTATGGTTTAAATATCATGAACTACAGGTGTTTTCACATGCCTTCAATTTTCCAACACTATCTGGATTGTTTTTCCTATCCAATTGTATAATTTAGAAAATATATTTCAGAATTTTCTCTGCTTTTTCTTTTAAATTATGTTTTAAAGGATGGGGAAGATAAAATTCAAATTTATTTCAGTTTGGGAATATATTCTTTTTTTGCAGATTTTTAAGAAATTTTTGTCCAGGAAAATAAGAAAATGAAAAATTAATAATTATTTAATCTCTGTTCATTCTCAGTATGTCAGTCAGGTCAATTAGGAGTTTTTATCCATTAAAAATTTTAGGTGGTAAGTATTAATAATTTTTTCCAAGAAAATTCAGAAAATTATCTGCATATGGGAACCAAATTTTATGAAAATCAGTTGAACGCTCAAAGTTTATTTTTATAGTATTTCAATTTACTCAAGATTAAAAATTCTGGTAATGACAACCCGCTATAGTCATACACATCCACACACATATATATGCACAATATGAAAAAATAATATATATATATATATATATATATATTTGTATATATGTGTGTGTGTGTGTGTGTGTCTACATATGTATATATGGTTTTGTAAAGGCACATACATACACATGCACACATACCTATATATTTGTATGCATGCATTATGAATACATGCAAACATATATACACAGAAGTATATATGTTATATATATATATTAGTACACACACACACACACACACACACACACAAATATATATTTACAATTATACATTTAGAAATATATACATATATTTATACCATAAACATATTTGTTTATACACACATTATATATATATATATATATATATATATATATATTAAGGTGCATAATAAGCCATCTTGAAAGAGTTGTAGTGGTAAGACCAACATACGTATTATTTTCATTGGAGACTGTCTCCCAAGGGAATATATATATATATATATATATATATATATATATATATGTAAATGAGCAAACATATTTACAATTATACATTTAGAAATATATACATATATTTATACCATAAACATATTTGTTTATACACACATTATTTATATATGTATATATATATATATATATATATATATATATATATAAGGTGCAGAATAAGCCATCTTGAAAGAGTTGTAGTGGTAAGACCAACATACGTATTATTTTCATTGGAGACAGTCTCCCAAGGGAATATATATATATATGTATATGAGCAAACATATTTATACACACAAACACATAATCATATGAATGCCAGTGTTTGTGTGTAAGTGTGTGTGCATGTACACATGAATTAACATTCTCTTTTGAAAACTATTGACAATAAGTTCATTCCCTTTCTGTCCATTATGCTGCTGTTCATGCTACTGAATAATCCTAAGGTAGATATCCACAGAAATGTAGCAAAGAGAAAAAGAAAGAGGCAAGAAATTCTTCTTCTACTTAAATTCAAGAAACTCCTCTTAGGAAGGTAAGCAGAAAGGTTAGTAGATGACAGTGTGGGTCAGCAGAATTAGCATTAGGCTTTTGGGTGAAGGGGAAACAAAGTCGAAGAACAAATGTAATCCCTTTGGGATAACCAATTTAGCTGGGGTCACATGCAGTCGGATGAGCAGACACCAGGAATCTTTCCACATTTAAATCATTACTCTTCCCCAGCACCGGACAGGCTAATTCGGCCAGATGTTTGGACATGTCTGTGACAAATTTAATTCATTAGTTGATTGTACTGATGTCAGGGTAGTGGCCTCTGACTCCAGTATTGCATGTAGTTTAGTTCAGCATAAGCCTGATTAAGAATGTGCCGGTAGTCAGTGAAGATCTCATCTTTCTCATCTGCATTGGGTCAGATTTTTAAGGGTAATTTTAGAGGGTAACCTATGGGGATTAAGTTTGTTGTTTATTAGTAAAATTGCATTATGGCAGGCGTTATGAGAAGAAATTATAATCACAATTGTTTATAAGTTTGAATGGCAGGCTGCATTACAAGGTTATCAATGCATCATATATATGACAGACAGACAGACAATATGCCTGAGATTGTTAGCTTATCTTACAGGCTCTAATTAGTTTTCTCTTCATGTGATATACTATTTTTTGGCAATTTGCCAGACTAAGCTAAATATCTGTTTTTATACACATTATGATAAAAAAAAAGTATCAAGACTAAAACATTAAGTTTTTTTAATCTTAAAATTAAAAATCTAAATGAAGATATGTAAACAGCTGAGCAACTTATATAATAAAAGGATGATGCCAAGATGTCTAGACAGCTGCCAAGTGCCAATTTGAAAAAAACAGCAAAAAATACAGGATTGTAAATATGTAGCACCCTCCATGAGTTGATAGTACCAGACCCAACTGTGACATTTTCTTGACACAAACTCATTTAAGGATTAACCCTGTCAACAGGGTTAAAAATATGCTAACTGTAGCCACACCCTCTGCAGAGAGTAATATCCTCCCTCCCTTGGGGTGTCCTGGAAAATCCCTAGTCATATCCAGGTCACCCAACAAAGCATGGAGGCACCCCTTCATTGCCATTACTCCTAAATCCACTCTGACCAGTTGTGGTAGTATCTGTTAGGGCACCATCTTTGGGTCAAATAGATTTGTTTGAAAATTATTTTCATTCAATAAGACCACGGAAAAAGAAACCCTGTTAAGAAACATCTACACAAAAACTATAAATGTGAATATACAATGAATACAGTTTTCTAACATCTTGGTAAAAAAATAACCCTACGCAAGTTTATATGGGTAAAAATTAATCATTCAAGAATGTCTAGCTGATGAGTTAACCCATGGGAGAGTATCTGTTCTTAGATTCAGAGTTCAATTTATCCTCAGGGAGCAAATTTTAATTAATGGCACAGCGGATAGAGGCGTTGAGTCTCTACGGTTCCAGGTGAGCATTGACAGAAGATAGCGGTTTCAAATCCTACCCAAGCTGGCCAGAGGTTTACTTGGTCAAAAACGTGGTGCAATAGACAACAACTATGGAAGGCAGTAATTACTGGGGATATGGTTACAAAACTCAGCATTCCTATCCGAGGTTGCGGTAAATCACCTGAAGAAGGCCAGAGGTGAAATTTGGCTGAAACGTAGTGAAAGAAGAAACAACACAAAAACTACCAAGATGAGGAAAAAAAGTCCGCAATAAATAAAAATTAATTCTCAGATTAAGAAGCCTCATCTCAAAATGATTCCAATTAAAAACAAGGAACAAATTTTGTTAGATCTTCTTTGGCAACCGTAGACCATAGTCGAGGGTGACCAGAAGGCTCCCTTTTCAATAGCTACTACACCGAGATGTAGGGGAGAGCACTACTACTTTCCCTGGATTGCTCCACTTTACTCTCGATACATACCTTATATTGCTGAGTGTTAAACAAGGAGGTATCAAGTACCATTTTTAAAGTCTTTAGTATGACGCGACGTGGGATTGAATCCCGGTCTACCGGATCATTGGCAAACACTCTACCCACTGGGCCAATGAGCTGGTAAAAGTAAACTCCTATATTAAGATCCTAAGAAAGAACCACCAACAGAAATAAGCCACTTTGTCATAGCAAATGTCAAGAAAATGTGCATATTGTCCAAAATAATTATTAAGGTGTTTAGCTCTTTATAGACAATACTCTGTGTGCCATCATGGGTACCCAATGATTCTTGGGAAAAATAATAAGAGACAAAATAATCTTAAATGAAACAATTCTGATATCGATTTTTGCAAGATTCTGTGGATATGGAAACATGAACTTAACAAAAGTTTTTAAAATAAAAAAAACTCTGATTAGCTTCTGAGAACCTTTTTGTTCACATTTCTTGTTGTTCACTTTTAGCAAATATCTAGAATCACTTCTTATGACATACTCATGAATATCCAACATGCCGTTGCTCACGTGAATATCCACATTCTGACTTCACTCAACTGTTTTATTGCCCAGTCAGCTGGGGCTGTAGAATACACTGACTGCACCTCTGCAGAGGGGTAAGACCCCCCTAATGAGTGTCCTGGATATGACACTAAACAATCTGATGGTGAGGTTCCAGCAGTGCTGGAGCTTTGGGGAATGCGGAGTACCTCTTCATTGCCATTGCTCCCAGGTCCACTCTGGCCCGGAGTGGTAGCACCTGATAGGGCCCTATCTATGGGTTAAATAGAACTAACAGCATACTTATGCTAAAATGAATTGAGTAAACGAATAGCTCGAAATAGAAATGTTTTTGACAATTAAACTGTACTTACACTTAAACTGTGTGCTTATGCTTAACTGAATTTTTTCTAATAGAACTGTTTTTTTGACATTAAAACTGTATTTACACTTAACTGAATTATTACATATAACTGCTTGAATAGTTTGAAATAAATGTTTTTGACAATTAAACTGTGTACTTATGCTAAACTGAACTGTTTTCAATAGAACAGATTATTTACATAAAAATGGATTTGGCGTTAAATAATCTACAAAGGTTGATATGCCATAAAACTAAACAAACAATCAACTGTTTTACATTTTAAACTGAATAAGAATATGATTTTTGTATTAACAAATACAAGTATTGGGATAGTAACAAATATGAAACCTAGTTTAAAAGGATTCTTTGTATTTAACATCCACTGTTTAGCCATCAGGGGATTGGCCTAAATAGTTGAGTGTTCGCCAGTGGTCCGGGAGACCAGATTTCAATGCCAGGTCCAGTCATACCAAAGACTTTAAAAATGGTACTTGATACCTCCTTGCTTAACACTCAGCATTATAAGGTATGGATCAAGGGTAAAGTGGAACAATCCAGGAAATGGAGTAGCGCCCTCCTCTATACCTCAGTGTGGTAGCTATTGAAAAGGGAGCCTTCGGGTTGCCCTCGACTAAGGTCGCAAACTTTACTTTTACTACTTACATTTAGCTACCGTAAATATTGAGTGAGGATAGTCCCTGTGGCATAATGGCTAATATCACTACTGTTTTTCTACAAGGATGGTTTTGGCATTGAATAACCCATGAAGGTTGATATGCCATTCAACAAAGAAACCTTATCAAACCAAACTAAACTAAATCAATTAGAATATTTAGCAAGCTCCAATAAATGTTAAGGGGATGTAATTTTTTTGCATGGAAGAGTTTGATGACATAACTCTATTTTCCGGTTAGATGTTATTGCTCCAGAATGATACTCTGATAATATCTGTAACGAGGAAAAAAATATGGGTTATTTTCAAGAAGGTTCAATATCTACTGCAATGCCTACAACATTTGCCTCTCATGTGAGAGTCAACATTATAAAATTGGCCTTATTTTTGGAAAGATCATCTTATAAGCACAATGTGCAGGCTCTCCTCCATTGCTGGCAAAAATATATTACCATGGTAGTGAATATGTGGAAAAATAGTGTTTTGTAGCTGAAAACTTCCCTATCCAACTGTATTATCATGTTACTAGTATTGAACTTTCCATGGAAATAAATAGAAAGGTTTACTTTCAAAGTATTTCTTGTATGTATTTATCTACCCCTTCTACCAGGGGAAGGATGTGAAGCAAGGTCAATTTTAAGCTGAGTAAAGCTTTGCCAATGGTCCAGGAGACCAGGGTTCAATCTCATTTCGAGTCATACCAAAGACTTAAAAAATGGTACTTGATACCCCTTGCTTTAACACTCAGCAATATAAGGTACGTATCGAGGGTAAAGTGGAGCAATCCAGGGAAAGGAGTAGCGCCCTCCCCTACACCTTGATGTCGTAGCTACTGAAAAGGGAGCCTTCTGGTCACCCTCAACTACAGTCACCAACTTTACTTTTTTTAAAGCTGGTTTGAATTCAGAGTTTTCTTTCTCTTAGAGTGGTTGCCTAACTAAGGCTACTGAACCCAGTCTGCCCTACTATTTACCCATAGCTGAAGGGAAAATTGATAGTCATTTTTATCCTAAGAGTATTTGCACAAAGTGAAACACAAATAACTGCATCTAGGATTTGAACTTGGGTTGCCAATTCTATTTGCTACGACGATAACTATCATGGCATTTTTCCTTTGTAACATTAAAGATAGAAAAAATTACTGATTAAGAAAAAAAGAGTAATTTGAATTTTAAGATGAAATATTGTCATAATTGATATTTGACTAGTTTTATTTATTATTGCTTTTGATGACAACACACTACTTACTTTAACGAACAGAGGGTATCCAACCAAGAATTTTGAGATAAAAAGCAACAAGATAAAGCTTGGTGAAAATAAATGATAAAAACAAGGATAGTCCAAAATTTTCACTGAATATTAAAGACTCATCTCAAAGTCTCCAATAAAACAATGAAGACAAGTATCATCTAAAAATATTCTTTGAATATTAACAAGAGTGAAGATGGGAATTATCCAAAAATTTCATTGAATATTAAAACTCATCATAAAATCATAAAGAAAACCAAGAAAATGAAGGTAGTCCCAAAAAATTACTGGAAGTTAAAAATTCAATTCGAAATAGGAAACAAAAATAAAGATGATGAGAGTCCAGAAATTCATTGAATATTAAATAACTCATTTCAAAATCTCTTACCAAATCAGTGACACATTTCACTTCAGTAGTAGCATCATTGTCAAATGCATATGCCATTTTAATTCAAACTTTAAATACCATTTTTAAAACCAAATAAGATCAACTAAAATATGCCATACAAGAATAATTCCCATCAAAATGACAGAATTATTTACATACAAGACAGAATTCTTGTCTTGGATCCAAAGCAATATCTGTACATTCTTTCTTGCATTGAAATGTTGTTCACAAGGACATTTGCTAAGGATCAGAGAATTAGATTGATTGATTGATTTTAATGGTAGTTCAATTCATGTAGGGTTATTTGATGCCGAGAGGTTAGGTTTTCTGATCATGGTGATTCAATTTATAATACATAATTCATCTACTTGAAAAAAAAAAAAAAAGATGTATGTTATTTTTCTTACCCATGGGGTCATTATTACGTGGATATGCATTTCCAATCCTCTAGAGGTGACCATGTCCTCTGTAAGAGTATAGATGTAACTACAAGATACATCAGGTTAATTGGCTGTGCATTTACCATGACTAGTTTATTTTGCATTGCTTGTGTTTGATGTGAACCCGTAGTTCAGTGGTAGAGTTTTGGCTTTGCATTCTGTGATCATTGGTTTGATCTCCACAGGGGAGATCATGGTATACACTGCTGATGAGAACGAATATGGTCAAAATAGTTGTCCAGTGGTTCCTTATGTCACACACAGTGCTGGCTGGATTTTCTGATCATAGTAATTCAATTTATGATATATAGATTCCTCTATTTAAAAAAAAAGTTGGAATAATTTTCATTGTACATTTATATGTAGATTTTTCATTTGTTGTTTTTCAAGATTTTTGGGAGCAAATGGTCTTATTGTATATGAATAATTTTTAAAAAGATCAATTTGATCCATTGATCAAACCCTAACTGGTAATACTACTCTGGATCAGTGTGGAAGTGGGAATAATTGCAATGAATGGATAACCTACTCCCCTTAGAAGTCTTGAATAGGAGCCTCACCATCAGATGCAGTTTAGTCATACCCAGGACACCCTCACTCCTCAGCACAGAATGCAGTCATTATATTCTAAGCCCCACTGACAGGGCAACTAGTATTTGTATGTTCTGTCAAAGATGAGATTGTGACTTGCTAGCAATTCTGCTAAGGATCAGAGGCCAATATTTTTATATTCTACTAAGGAACAAATCGTCTCTCTCCAATTCTTCCCAGTAGAATCAGAGCATAGCTCCTCAGAATTTAGACTGATTTTCATCGTAGCTGTTCCTTCTCCAATGGGTGTGTATATATATATAGTTTGGTTCGGTTTTATGATATATCAACCATTGTAAGTTATTTCATGCCAAATCCTGTTTATACATATATATTAGATATATATATGAATTGTAAGCACATTTTTTAGATAACATTCTTATACAGGCCTGAGCTTTTTGCACACAGTTAAATGGTTCTAACTATTGCTAAATAACAGTCGCAAGTTAACATCAGACATTTGTCTGCACTCAGTTTGTTCTATTTGATTCATAGATAGGACCTTATCAGGTGTTGCCACTCCAAGTCAGAGTGGACCTTGGAGCAATGGCTTGGCTAAGTTTTAAGGCATATCAACCATTGTAGGTTATTTAATGCCTAATCTGTTTTATACATATATATATAAAATATATGATTTCTAAACACATTTTGTAGATAATATTTTTAAATGAACCTGAGCTCCTTTTTTTTTTACTGACAGTTAAATGGTTTTACTGACGTCTATCTAATACAAACAATTCTATTTAAGATTAGCTATTTATTTGCACACAGTGAAATGTTTTCAAGCATTGCTATTTAACACTAACAATTCAATTAAACATCAGTCATTTGTTTACACACAGTTAAATGATCAAACAGTTCCATTTGACCCATAAATAGGACCCTATCTAGTGCTAAACTCCAGATCAGAGTGGACCAAGGAGCAAAGGCAATAAAAGGGTACTCAACATTCCCCAAATCTCCATCTTGCCATCAGATAGTTTAACGTCATATCTAGGACACTCGTCGGTTGGGGTCTTACCCCTCTACAGAGATGCAGTCGGTGTTATCCACAGCCCCAACCGACTCAGCTGTGTTATATTTGTGTATATATTTCTTATTGTTAATGGACAGAAGTAGTCATAAGTTTATAAACTTAGCTTCAAATTGACAAAATTTGGATCAAAGATGAAAAAATAATGCAACAAAGGCAAAACCCAAACAAATATTAAAATGAAAATTGTCTTTGATATCTTTGTTGTACTAATTTTTATATTTTTTCTTAATTCAGTCAAGTTTGAAGCTGCTTTTTACCATTTACTAACATCATCATTAACAACCTGGTCTCTCAATTGAATAATTAGTCCCAGTTTATGGTAAAATGAATCATACTCATTTCAAGTGGCATTCATTGTTACAATAACCAAATTTCTAATCACTCTGCATTGCAATCAGGTTGTAACACACACACACACACACACACACACACACACACATCCAATAAAATGCATAAAAATCTGAATTCTCAAATAAAATAAAACAAGACTTCTTCCAAGCTATAGCTGTGTCAATACTGCTGTATGGATGCACCACTTGGATACTAACAAAATATGTAAAGAAAAAGCTAGATGAGAAATACACAAGAATGTGACATGTTGTTTTGAACAAATCCTGGAAACGACAACCCACAAAAAAGCAACTGTACGGCCACTTACCTCCAATCTTAGAAACCATTCAAGTAAATCAAACCAGGCATGCAGGCACGGCTGGAGAAGTAAGAACAAACTCTTAAGAAACTTTCTCATATGGATTCCTAAAAAAGGACATGCCAGTATTGGCTGTCCGGCAAAGACTTATATCAGCTCTATGCGGACACTTGATGCAGCCAAGAAGAAGGTGCGATAAATGATAGGGTCAGATGGTGAGAAAGAGTCAGAGATTTCCAAACTGTCATCATGACAATGATGATGATGTTAACTAACATTGAAAAGATATCTTTGTTAAATCTAGTGTCCTATTGACTTCTCAGAGCTGCTGTAATGTAAAGCCAATACTGTTTCATTGTTTATGCTTCTAGAGCACCTCCTTTTCATATCACTTGTAATTCTTTAAAATGAGGATCAGAAAGACAGGCAACTATTAATTGCAATGTGTATTTAAAATTTCTGTCTTATACTGGTTATATATGAACAATCATTCTCACTGTAGATACTGCAACCATAAACACAGTAATATATATAAATATATAATGTAATGGTTCATGGTTATCTCTAACTCACTTGATGAGTGAATTGTGGACCAAATTTTGCAGTATTATAAAATAGTGCTCAATATCAATGATAGTGCTTTTATACATATAAGAATATATATATACATATATATATATATATTAAATGGTGGTGTCTGTGACCCTGGGTTTTATGCTTTAAGCATTCATTAGACAGAATGAAGGGTTTTCAAAAGACTGATTAATATGGTTAATTTTTTGTTTTGGTGGTGTTGGAAGAAGAATTTTGTTTGTGTGTATAAGTTTGTGTGCAGTTGAATGTTCGTGTGTTTGTATATGTGCTGTTGTTCATGCATACAAATGTACATATATCTGCGCAATAATATATGTATGCATGAGTAAATGAAATGTATTCATGCTTTACCCAAGGGCATTTGCACAAAGTTAAATGCAAACAGGTTTATCCAATATTTGAACTCGGGTCTTCAATTTTGTTTCCTACCACAATAACATATATGCCAAGAGCACCACCTAATCCAATACCTCTGCCCAGAGCAGAATACAACATCAGGTCACTTTTAAGTAGTTTGAATTCAGAGTTTTCCTTCACCTAGATTGGTTACTTTGCTATACAAAATACAACATTATCAATCATATGACCAATTAAGTAAACAACATTAGGTGTTGATATGGATTTGGTGAGAGAAAACAATAATAAATACTACTTGTAAAGCATTGCAGACATGTACCTTGATCTTTTCTTTTTTCCTTTGAAGCACTTTGGTGTGAGGATAGTGGGTTGCAACACACATTGTTGATAATGGTCAATTTGAAATAAGGAAACTGTCTCCTTTGTTCAGCCTGGACAGTTTTAATTAGGGAAACCTTGTCCTTTCTTTGATTCAAACAGTTTAAAATGGAGAAACCATGTCTCTGTTTGACCTGGATCATTTGAAATAAGGAAATCTTGTTTGACTGAGATATTTTGAAATACTGAAAGTTTATCCTTTGTAATGGCGGTAATTGTAGAAAAATACGATGCAATTTGTTCTGTGATTGAAAAATTATTCAATTATCGAATAGAGAGAGAGAGAGAAATGAATTTTTCTACTACTATCACCACCATAACAGAAGAAGGTTTAACATAATGATTATTGTTGTTGGAAAGGGAGACGCAAGTTCAAATTCTGGACAAGGCTGGTTGTATTTCACTTTGTGAAAGGCATGAATCGAACAGTTCTCCCCAAATTATGGGTAAATAGGCTGGGTTCTTTATCTTTGATTAGTCAACCAGTGTAGGAGAAGGAAAACTCTGAATTCAAACTAGCAAAAATTTGCTTAGATATTGACCTTTTGTTGCATCCGACCCCCATAATGTCGGGGTTTGATAAATACATACCCCCATAAAAGAATGCTCTTGGCCGTCGCACATGTTGATAATACATTGTGAATCTTATCCAGAAATGACTGCTGATATAATTTCCATAGAAACAGGTTTCCTATATTCAAAGCTTCTGTTAGTAAAAGATCTTCTAATGGGGATAATACTATAATAATAACAACTCCATTGACTAAATTTGCTACAATATCACACACGTTTCTAGGATATTTATTATTACATGGGTGAGTAAAAAGTTTTGAATTATTTTGGTTCAAGCAGTGGAAGATGCCTGCTGTGGTTGGTAGTATTGTGGTAGTTGGTGCACTGACATGTTGTGCATCGCTTCACTCCATGAGTGATTTGAAAGTTGCACAGATGAATGAGTAACATATTCTAATTTGGTAACTTTATAAGTATAAATTGGGTCATAATGTCATCGAAGCAAATAAAAATGGTTGTTGTACAAAAGGTGAAGGGCCAGTTGATCATAATACAGTAACCAGGTGTTTTAAGATATTTTACTTGGATTGCAAAAGCCTTGATGATCAAGCAAGATCAAGTAGGACTAAACCATGGATTCCAAATCTGTGCTTCAAGCTATAAAGACAAATCCTGCTAGTTATAAATAGAGAGAGTATCCTGTGAGCTCACTATCTTACAGTCTGATATGGTTCATCACCTTGACATTCTCGACAAAAGCATCCAGAACTGTCTAATTGTGACTCATATTACTAAAATATTACAACACTTTTGACTCACCCTAACATTATATCTCTTATCACCAAATTAACCTTAGGGACAGATTGCAATATAGGATTTAATGAACCATGATCCCAAAAACCAAATGTTATATTCCATGTTTACTCTCACAGGGATAGGGGAAAAGGATTTCTCTTTTAACTAGAGCATGCACTCCCTGGTATTTAATTCTATTTACTATCCAGGTGTTGACATTTATTCTCTTATACAGAGATTAGATTCCTTCCTCACCCCCCCAAAAATGTACAAAGAGCTTAGAAAACTCAATGAGTTTCGAGAAAACCTTTTTGAGCACTCTTTATTTTTTTTAAAAACTCGCTCAGATCCAAATTGATATGGCAGACATTTTCTTATATTTAAAAAAAAAAACAACTCATTTTCATTTTTTCTTTCAGACTAGTTGTAGAATAAGAGTATTAACCCTTTCACTGCATGTTTTACAATATTAGAATTCCTAAAGATATAACGATGACTGCTTGAAGAAAACAAGGAAATGTCATTTGTCATTTAGGTTTGCAAGTCATTTAAAGGGAAGATGGAAATCATTACCTCAACAATAAAGGCACAGGACTACACAACAATCCGGGATAATTTTCTCATTCCATTGAGAGAAAATTGGCTGGACGATGATAATGATGATTTTTTAGTTATTATTTATATATTTATTTATTGAATTTATTTAAAGAAAAAAGTAAACTTTTGAAAAATGATTGATTTATTTTAAAGGCATATCAACTTATCCTCGGTCATTTCACACCAAATGTTAGATAATTGTATACATTGTATGTTCTACAAAATTTCCCCAGGTTTTTGTATTTTGCATTTTTAAACATCCATCATTGATTTAACATCACTAATAACATCCCCCATAGTCCTGGTGATGGTTCACTAGAACCATCACCAGGACTATGGGGGATAGTGTCGACTTTGCTTCTATGGGGGATAGTGTCGACTTTGCTTCTATGGGGGATAGTGTCGACTTTGCTTCAGGACTATAGTGTCGACTTTGCTTCTCAATAAATCTCTCCTTCTACTCGGATTACCTTGTTATCAATTTTTCTTCTCATTGTATGTTTATATTTACATTCTTTTATTGTTGTTTCTTAAGAGTTGTTTTTGTTTATATTGAATACAAATCATTTTTCAATCAAATACAAATAATTTTAAAACAGATCTATTTAGCGCACTGAAAAGAATCCTAAAAGATACAGACACGCTTGGTTAGAGAAAACCTGAGAGTAATGGTAATCAAAGGCGACTGTTCACTCTCTCAAGCTCCAGAACTTGAGCCTCACCATCAGATGCAGTTTAGTATTATACCCAAGACATCCTTTTTTGGTGGAGACCTCTTGGCCCCTCAGCAGGAAATACAGTCAGCATATTATAACAACAGGATGAAGGAAATACTTTTAAAATATTCAACTATGAAGAAAAGATCTGTTCATTTCCAGGCATAGGATAATTGAGCAGTTGTTAGGATTACTTGTCTAAATTTCTGAGATCAAGTTTGATAATTGTTATTACTCAGAACATTCAGACTACTGACCTCATCTTTATTGCTATATTTACAACATTTCAGCCAATATGTCCTTTGGCCTTCTTCAGGTATATCATGTTGAACTTGGGAATCCATATTTACCAACCCTTCCGCTCGGGCAGGATGTGACACAAGGTCAATTTTGAAGCAGAGTTTAACTGATTTGAAATCAGAGTTTTCCTTCTCCTTGACTAGTTGCCTCACCAAGGCTGAAGAACCCAGTATTTCCTACTATTTACCCATAGCTGGAGGGAGAATAATTGGATTCATACCTTTCCCAAGGGTATTAGTGCTATGTGAAATGCAATCAGCCTCGTCCAGGATTTGAACTTATATCGCTGTGTCCATTTCCTTCAATGATAACCATTACATCACAGGCACCTCCAGTTGAACTTGGAAATCTCGAACTAAACCTTTTATTTATAGGGTTGGGTTGACAGTTCCAATTCTGTTAATCATAAACAGATACAAGTTAAGTTATAGTAAGTATTTCTATTGTTACCTGTGGTTGGGATTGAACCTGCAACTCCCAGATGATTTCACTTTCCATCCAAACGCCTTATCCCCTGCAACATGTGTCCTTATAAGACAATTCAGAGTGAATTTTTGGAACTCATAAACCTAATGTCTCCATCAACTCATGAGATACTTCTCTCCCCTATCATATCAGATGATTTTGTACCATAGCTGATATAGCGGGGGGGGGGTTCTAGTATTACTTCTCGTATCATTTTTCTGGGGCTATGCTGGAAACTTCTGCAAGTAAAAATATTTCAACTTAATCATCCTTAATTACCATAAACTAATGATACTTTTCATTGTTCCCATTGGCTTTATAAACACCAGTATTTATCATGTTTTTAACTGTCTGTTGCAATTTTCCCACAAGCAGTTGATCTGACAAGCTTTCTCTTTTTTCAGTCACTCCTGAGACCTCATAACTGTCAATGTCCTTCTTGAATAGTGAGCTTTACTGGTAGGTTTTGGGGTTTAAGGAATTTTTTTCAAGTCTCATAGATGGATGAGGAATGTCTTCATGAAAAATTGAGTAAGTGGTTAGGTGGCAAATCAATAATAGCCACAACGTTCTTTTACATAGAAGCCGAGTTGCTTTATTTCCTTTCCCAGCTTCTTTTACAGCTTCTCGGAAAGGAGAATTTCAAGCAAATTGAGATAGTTGTTTTGTATCATCCCTCTTTTATTTTGAACTGCTTCAATCGTCTTTGACTGTCTGTCTGACTCTCATAACCCCCTTTGAGGCTCTGACTCGATATGCAATGACTTCTTTTCCAGATTGCTATAATTCTAACCAAATTTGTAAGTCTCTATATATTCACTAGATATGTGTAGCCTAACAGTTATTGTCTTTGGAAATGGAATAGGTGACATTAGTTCAATCCTAGGATGAGGTGGTTTTCATTTCTTAATGTTAAAGCCCTTGAATAACGCACAAATCCATCTGTTCTTCTCCCAGCTATGAGTAAATATAGGGCTGAATGAGTTCTTTTGCTATGGTTATGCAACCAATGAAGGAGAATGAAAACTGAATTCAAACCAGCTATACTCTGCTGAAAAAATGATCTTGTGTCATATCCTGCCAGCGAGGAAGGGGTTTGATACATATACTCAACAGATCTAACACTTCAAGTAGTTTGAGTTAACTAACCGGAAAATTAATCTCAAGAGTAAGATTTAAGAACTGGAGAACATGAAAAGAAATAGGATGTTACAGCTTTGTACCAGATCAAAAGAAGAGTTTCAGAGGTGCTTTGACCAATAATCTCTCAGGTGGAAGAGGGATTGCCTGGATTCAAACACTAACCAAGGGCACATGATAATAGTGGTAGATGTTATAGGAGAAGGAGGAAAATGGTGGTAGGTTTAGAAAGAGGATAATCTTGGAGGTAGGAAGATGATAAGGTGGCAGTGGTATTAGGAAAAGGAGATGGTGGTAGTGATTTCAGGAAGAGGATAATAGTGATGATGGTTTTGGAAAGAGAATATGTTTTTGGTGGTGGTAGGAAGAGGATAGTGGTGGTGGACAATGATAGTGGTGATTGTGATTGGTTATGATGATGATGATGATCTTTTTTTTTCTATAGTTTCATTTTTTATTTTGAAAGCATTTAAATATCCTCAATAATATTGCAGTTATTCTGGATAATGAGAGTAAAAACAAGGAAGATATTTGCATAAATTTTTGTAATTGATATATTTTTATCATACATTGTTTTTTTCGATTTTTTCATGGTTTTTATTCTCCCAATTTATTTCTTCCTAAATATTGAAATAACAATTTTCAAAATAATGATTACATTCACCTGGGAAACACAAACCTGACTTTTCAGAACAGGTGACTGCATTTTCTAGCCATTAATGCTCCAAATTATTTTTTTTTCAATTCTTCCATCAGTCTTTTTTGTGTTTGCATTTTTCATTCCATTTCTATCTTGATCTTCGTTTTCCTTTTTTTCTTCCTTCAATTTGTCAGATTTTTAACAATTGTTTATAATTTTTACTCTTTCATTCTTTTTTTTACTTTAACATTTCTTTCTTCTTTTTCTTTCTTTCTCTTTTTCTTTTGTATATTATTCAATTTTTTATTTCTTTTATTCTTTTTTATTATTTTTTCATTCTTTCTCCTTTTTTTCTTTTCTTTCTGGCAATTCAATTTATTTTCTTATTCCTTTTCTCTCCTTTTATTCTTTTTTTTCATCTTTTTACTCTTATTCATTTTTCATTTTCACAGTACTTTTTTCTTTCCATCATTTTTTTTTCTTTCCATCATTTTTTCTTTCTTTCTTCTTAATTTACTTTCACATATTTATCTGACCAATCTCACTTTTCTTTCAAATTGATATTTTATTAATGTTTCAATTTTACTTCCTTTTGTCATTATCCTACAATTTCTTGCTTTATAAGGTTACATCCTTCTTTTCTATCTTATTCTTTCTCTCAGCTTTCTATTGTTTTCCATTTCTCATTTTCTTTTATCAGTTCTTTATTTCCCATCTCTCCTCTTTTCCTTTTTTTCTCTTCATCTTTTCTTTGATTCAATCAGTCAAATTTTTCTTTCTAATTGGACGCAATTTTCTATTCTGTAATTGTTTTTTCTGTATATAGTTTTTTCTTAAACTTTTCCCTTTCTTTTTAAAATTCTTTGATTTTTCAATTCTTTTATTCTTCATTTCTCCACATGAAAAAATGGTTTTCTTCCATTCTTCTTTTTCTTCCTTTCTTCTTTTTCTTCCATTCTTCTTTTTCTTTCTTTCTTCTTTTTCTTTCTTTCTTTCTATTTTGATCTTCATTGTAACTTACATAAATAATTTCATAATAAATTATTTTTCTCTTTGTTACTGTCTTTTAGTTTTTTACATTTTTCTTTTATTCTTTTCAAACTTTTCTTTTTTTAAGCTTCATCTTTTCACCTACCATTTCTTCAATTTTCTTCTTCTTTATTCCTTCTCAATTTTTTCTCTTTTTGTATTCTCAAAATCTTTATTTTCTCAATTGTTTCTCTGAGAGTGCCTTTAAACTGCTTTTTGATGGCCTAACTTTTAATAAGAAAACATTTTTTTGTACTCTTGCTCCTTCAAATACATATTGAAATCTACTTATGTCATGAATTGAAAATGAAGGGTATATACTGGAAGAATAAAATTCACAAAGATCAAAGCAGGAGAGAATAAAATTCTCAACACTCAGTAAAAAGGAGCAATAAAAAAAAAATGTGAAGCAACAATGTTTAGTCAAGAATGCAATGAATTCTAGAATACATAACCCCAAAAATGATTATTCAGAAGAATGAAACAATAAAAGAAAATGGATATAGAAAAAAAAGTGTTCGAGGAACCAGAAAAAGAAAAGCATAGAGTGTAATCATCTCAGAAAATAATTCCCACTTAATATTTATTATTCCTGGAGACAGTCAACTGAATTTCCGACTTTTATTGTTTGCTATTTTTACTATTCTCAATTTTCTTCATTTTTTTTCTTCCTTTCTTTCTTTTTCTACTATTATCAATCTTTAATTTTTTCTTTTTCACCATCTTGTTTTTCTTATTTCATATTTCCTTTTTGCCTTTCATTTCAGTTTCTGTCTCTCTTTCTCTTTTCATATTTACTCTATTTTTACTCTCTCTCTCTCCTTTTATTATACCTACGCATAGTCTTTTTTTCTTTCTTCATTTTCTCTCTCTTTAGTGTCTTCTTTTTTTTTAATCTCCCTTTCTCAATTATTGTACTCTTTCTTTCATTCCCATCTTTCTTCATTTTTTATATATATATCCACACACACACTAACTTTAATCCCATTTTACCTTTAACTTTCTTTCTCACTCCTCTTTAAGTTCTTTTCTTCTCCTCATTTTTTCTTTTCTTTGTTTTTGCCCCTTCCTAACTGACATTATGCTATTCTTCATTTTGTCCACCATATTTTCTTCTCTTTTTGCAATGTCATTTACCCTTTCCTTTTTTCAATGACTTTCTTTATCCAAATTTCATAGCATACTTTCTTAACTTTCCTTCTTTAATTTTCTTTCCATTTCATTTCTTTTCTTTCTTTTGTCTTTTTTCTCTTTTTTTTTTTCTCTTTTAAAATTCTTTTTATTTATTCTATTTTTCTTTCTTCATGATTTTTATTTTTCTTTGTTTTTTTTTTTTGTTTATATTTGTCTACTGTATTATTTTCTTTTTCCTTATTCAATCTTCTTTCTCTTCTTTTTTACTTTTTTTTTTCTTATTCCATCTTTCTTGATCCTTTTTCCATTAATTTCTGTCCTTTTCTTCATTCATCTTTTATTTGTTACATTCCTTTTTTTTATTCCATTTTCTTCCTTTCTTTTTTTATTTTTTCATTTCTTTTGTTATTTTTCTTTACCTTTTCCCTTTTTTTCTTTTCTCTTATTTTATTACATTACTTTTCTTTAACTCAGTTTTCTTTTTCTTTTTCTCCTCTTTTCCTCTTTTATTTTCATCTTTTTACATTCTTTCTCTTTTTATCTATTGTCTTTTTTCTCTTTAGTTTTCCTTTTCTTACAGCATTTCAAAATCTTTTCTGCCATTTTTTCTCTTTCACTTTTTCTCCTTTTTCTTGTTTTTTGCATTTCTTTCCTGGCTTTTCTTTTTCTTTCTATTTATTCTTTTTAACCATTACTCTTTTATTTCTCCTTATATTCATAGATTTTATCTTTCTTCTATCTTCTTGTTCAATTCTTTCCTTCTAATTTCTCTTAGAGCAAATGCAGTTTTCTTTGTACGCAGCATTTATTCCTACTGTTTTCTTTATGATGCTACAATAATGAAGATGTCATCATTTTAAATTGTTTAGACAATAAGCTGAAAAAGGCCATAAAGTTATAGCTTAAAAATGAAGGCCTGACAGATGTACAAAACAGACTCAACAATACACAGAGGAGATAAACAAAACAAGAAACAAAAAATAAACAAATAAACATTTAGAAATATTCAGAAAAAAGAGCAATAATCCGATTTTTATCAGGACTTATATGTCTCTTCACATTTTATATAACTTTTCACACATTTTTAATTCATATTATTTTCCTATTTTTATAAACATAGATACAAATGTACAAGTTAAGAACACTACGTTTGGGCAAACATAAGAAAAAATATAGTTCTTGAATTTCTCATTGAAAAATGTGCAAGGCTTCTAATAAAGATTAAAAAAAATTGCTGATTTTTTTTTGTAAGTCTGCATGGTTCTAAAATTCTCAGTACTCTGAACTTGACTAAAATATTCTTTCAACTTGATTGTGAGTTTTTTGAGAAAAATATATTTTTGAAGATCTTAAATAAGGATGAAAAAATTTGAACAACTTGAATATATATAGAGAGTGAGAGAGAAAGAGAGAGAGGAATAGATAGAAAAATATTGTTAAAGACACTTATAGTTAGATATGAACAGACTATGATAGATAGATGGATAAGAATAAAAACAATGATAGGAACAGGCTTATAAATAAGTGAAAATTGTATAAATAAACAAATGAAGATAAAAAGGCATTTTATATATATGTTTTTTGTGTATACAAACATATTATATATTTATAACTACATATATATGTGTGTGTGTGTGTGTGTGTGTGTGTGAAAGTATATGAAAAAGTGGGTCAATAAGTGCATTCCAGAAATGTAGGCTTCAGCTCAGTTTTGATCTGAAAGAAATTTTTCTGTATATAATGTTCAATCTTTAGGTGTAATATTCACCTCTTTGTATGAACACTTAGACAAACCACTCTCCCATTACTACTTTACCTGAATAGGTAGGCAGCAGCACCAAATAAAATTTGTTTCTTTATTGGTAAATTCAACTAGAGGTTTGATTTGGTTTTGTTTTATGGCATATCAACCACTGTAGGTTATTGAATGCCAAATCCTCTTTATACATCTATGTTAAATATATATGATTTGTTAAAATTTTGTTGATAGCAATTTTAAATGACTCTAAGCTCATTCTTTTGCTCATAGTTAAAGGATTTGGTCGGTTTCTTTGTTTAATGGCATATCAACCTTTGCAGGTTATTTAATGCCGAATCTATCCTTCTAAAAGAACAGTAGTAGTGTTACATATTGACCCTCAACTGAGCTGTCAATCAAGAGATGCACCTGTGTAAATAAGCAGAAGAACAACGGAAGCAGGTGGGCATCAAACAAAAATATAACCAGGACACAGGTGGCTTGAGTCAGTTGGAGTTGGAGTCAATTGGGGACAAGATGCCGAAATGAGAGCCAGCGGCAGACAGAGGGCTTTGGGCCCTCAGTGACCCACAGTTGAGCAACACCAACCAAGATGAGAAAGAAGTGCTGCTATGGTCAGAAGAACTTGGGTCAATATGTAGTGGTCTGTTCCCATCTCCAACTCACACACAGCCAACATCAACCCTTTCAAGGATAAAGTGTGAGAGATATATTTTCATAAAGAAGTGTGTTCGTTCGTTCATTGAAGTTCGTCATTATATTTGATTATGTTCCGCATATATTTGTATATGTATATGTATACGTGCAGTTGTATTACAGCTATACAACAGTAGTACTATCTAACCCATAGCTGAGAGGATAAAGGGGTTCATACCTTTTCCAAGGGTATTTATCAGCAAGTGAATGTATTAGCGCGACTGGAGTTCGAACTGGTATACTACAATCCTGCAGTCCATGGCTTTTGACCATTACATCAACAGGACACCACCACAAGTTAAATGGTTTCAAGTATTCCTATGTATCACTAACAATTCAATTAAACATCAGTAATTTTTTTACACATAGTTACATGTCAAACAGTTCTATTTCAAACAATTCAGTTAAGTATAAATCATTTGTTTGCACACTGTTTAGATGTCAAATAGTTATATTTGACCCATAGATAGGAACCTATCTGGTGCCACCACTCGAGGCCAGAGTGGACCTAAGAGCCATGGCAATGAAGGGGTACTCCATATTCCTCAAAGCTCCAGCATTACTGAAACCTCACCATCAGATTGTTTATTGTTATATCCAGGACACTTGTTGGGGCAGGTCTTACCCCTCTGTAGAGATGCAGTTAGTGTATTCTACACCTCCCCACAGTCAACAGGGCCACCCAACTAGTAAATATAACTATATTTAGCAAAATAACCAATATATATATATATATATATACATTATAAGTGCATTAGTGAGAGAACGTGTTTGTGTCTTTGTGTGTAAGTGTGGGTGTGTCCGTGAGAGTGTTTATGTGTGTATATGATTTTCCTTGAATTTTTCTAGATTCGTGAAAAGAAATTTACTTCTCTTTTTATCAAATTGAAGACAATTCATTCAAAAAAATATATAAAAATGCTTGTGGTTTTCCAGGAAATATTTCTAAAAGACATTTTTGTAAAAATTAATATTCTATTCTGATGAACTTTTTTTATCCCACTCCCACTTCCCTCTCAATTCTCCTTCTCTTTTTCTCTCTCTCTCTCTCTCTCATATATATATGGTACTTGATGCCTCCTTGCTTAACACTCAGCATTATAAGGTATGGAGGTGCCTGTGGTGTAATGGTTATCGTCATAGGAAATGGACACAACATGAGTTCAAATCCTGGACGAGATTGATTGCATTTCACTAATACCCTTGGGAAAGGTATGAATCCAATTATTCTCCCTCCAGCTATGGGTAAATAGTAGGACAGACTGGGTTCTTCAGCCTTGGTGAGGCAACTAGTCTAGGAGAAGGAATACTCTGAATTCAAACCTGTTAAACTCCACTTAAAAATTGACCATGTGTCATATAGTAAATATGATAAGGTATGGACTCAGGGTAAGTGGAGCAATCCAGAGAAAGGAGTAGCACCCTCCCCAACACTTCAGTGTAGTAGCTATTGAAAAAGGAGCCTTCAGGTTACCCCCAACTACGGTCACCCAACTTGTATATATATATATATATATATATAGTTTTATTTAGTGCAGATTAGATTTGATACCTACAATGCAAGAAGTGCAAGAACTGAAATTATTACAAATACTTCTAATCTAAGATTTGATTGTATGAAAGAGTAATAATCATGGCATTTATGATATGAGGTTGCATATCATTTAAAAGACAAGGATAGATGCAATTATTGTAATCATATATTGAATTCCTGGACAATTTTCTCATTTCACTGAGAGAAAATAAGTTTGCCGACAATGAAGTCATTTTTCATGATAATGCATTTTATCAAAGAAGAGAAATGCTTTTCTCCAAGAAACTATATAAAATCAATGATATGGTCAAAGAACCGTCTGGATCTAAATCCAATTGAAAATTCATGGTTCAAATTAAAACAATGGTCCATGGGAAGAATTCTTTCACCCAAGATCAATTAAATGGCATTTAGGAAAGTTGGAAACATTTTGATAAAGAATATTGCTTAGAATTAGTGAAACACATGCTTTAAAGAATTAATGAAAGCTTATGGAGGGGTTACAAATTGTTAAATGTAATTTTTGTTTGGTTTGGTTTGGTTTGGTTTGTTAGGTTTTATGGCATATCAACCTCTGTAGGTTATTTAATGCAAAATCCATTATGTAAATAATCTGTTCTATTTAAAAAATTTTAGTTAAGCATAAGTACACAGTTTAATTGTCAAAAACGTTTTTATTTCAAACTATTCAAGCAGTTATATGTAACAATTCAGTTAAGTGTAAATACAGTTTAAATGTTGAAAAACAGTTCTATTTCAAATAATTCAGTTAAGCATAAGCACACAGTTTAAATGTAAGTATGGTTCAATTGTCAAAAACATTTCTATTTCAAGCTATTCAGTTTACTCAAACAGTTCAGTTTAGCATAAGTATGCTGTTAGTTCTATTTAACCCATAGATAGGGCCCTATCAGGTGCTACCACTCTGGGCCAGAGTGGACCTGGGAGCGATGTCAATGAAGGGGTACTCCGCATTCCCCAAAGCCCCAGCACTGCTGGAACCTCACCATCAGATTGTTTAGTGTTATATCCAGGACACTCGTAAGGGGGTTTCTTACCCGTCTGCAGAGGTGCAGTCAGTGTATTCTACAGCCCCAGCTGACTGGGCAATACACAGAGTTAAATGTCAAACAGTTTTATTTCAGATAATTCAGTTCAGCATAAGTACACAGTTTAGACATCAAAACAGTTCCATTTTGAGCAATTCAGTTCCAATGTCAAAACAGTTCTATTTTAAACAATTCAGTTTAGCATAAATACACAGTTTAAATGCAAAAATCAGTATAGTGAAAGAAGCACGGTTTAGTTCTATTTAACCCAGAGATAGGACCCTTATCAGGTGCTACCACTCCGGGCCAGAGTGGACCTGGGAGCAATGGCAATGATGGGGTACTCCACATTCCCCAAAGCTCCAGCATTGCTGGAACCTCACCATCAGATTGTTTAGTGTCATATCCAGGACACTCATTGGGGGAGTCTTACCCCTCTGCAGAGAAGTAGTCGGTGTATTCTACAACCCCAGGCGACTGGGCAAGTAATTTTTGTGAATGAATTACATGGTTTTTTTCTCAATGTTGGGTGATTCAGTAATATTTTACTCTACAGAGCTTAGAAAAAAAATGATACCATCAATTTCAATGATTTGGTCTAGTTTGTTTAAGCTATATCATATGAATCCAAAATGTTCAACAATTAAATAAAAAGTGTTTTGCATCTTATTTGTAATTAGTTTATTTACTGCTGAATAAAAAAAACAAGGTGAACATTCACTTCATTTTTACCAATTGGAGTATAATTGCATTTTGTATTAAACTGATGTATTGATTTATAAAATCATTAAAATCATATACTATATGATAAGGAAGGTTGATTGTTATTAGAAATACTTTTAATCTAAGATTCAAAAGTCTGTTACTTCCAATTGTTTAAAGTTTATTTTTTAATGTCTTACACTTGGCAAATTGTCAATACAGAAAAAAAACTAAAGTGCACCTTAGTTGTAGGAGGCATGTGTAGATATTGGTTTGATTGTGTTTTATGGCATATCAAACCTTGTGGTTTATCTAATCCCAAATTCTTGTTTCCAAACATACACTCACCCACATATATATCTAGGATTTATAAGCAAATAGGTTGTCAGGAAGATTATTTCTAAACACACCTGAGCTTGCCCGGTCGACTGGTGCGGCAAAATACACCGACTGCTTCTCTGCAGAGGGTAAGACTCTTCCAACGAGTGTCGTGGGTATGACACTAAACAATCTGATAGCGAGGCTCTAGTAAGGCTGGAGCTTTGGGGGATACAGAGTATATGCTTATGCTAAACTGAATTGTTTGAAATAGAACTGTTTTAACATTTAACTGTGAGTAAATAAATGACTGATGCTTAATTTAATTGTTAGTGATATATAGCCATACTTGGAGTCATTTAACTTTGTTAACTAAACTGAGTAGCTAGAAATAGAACTGATTTTGACATTTATACTGTGTACTTATGCTAAACAGAATTGTTTTAAATAGAACTGTTTATATGAATAAAAATGGATTTAGCATTAAATAACCTACAATGGTTGATATGCCAGTAAACCAAACCAAACAAAAAAACAGAGCTCATTTGTTTGCACACAGTTATATGGTTTCAAGTATCACTATTTAACATTAATAATTCTATTTAATATTCATGAATATCCCTAGTTGAAGATTGAACAGTTCTATTTGACCCATATATGGGACCCTAACTGGTACTACCACTCAGAGTGGAACTGAATTATGGTAATTAAGGGGTACTCCATTTCCCACAGACTCCAAGATTGGAGCCTCAACATCAGATGTTCTACCAAGGACACCTTGGGAAAAGAATATGGCGAAAAATGTAACAATTGTGTACAATGTCAAGAAACAAGAGAAAAAGTAATTTTTTTACTGGTAACAAAATTAAGAAAGTTATTAAAAAGAAAAGCATCAAAAGAAAGTAAAAAGTCAAAAATAACACAGGTGGAGTTGTTTTTTTCACAGTGGTACTATTTACCGACCCCTCCGCTCGGGCAGGATATGACACAAGGTCAATTTTTAAGCGGAGTTTAACAGGTTTTGAATTCAGAGTTTTCCTTCTCCTAGACTAGTTGCCTCACCAAGGCTGAAGAACCTAGTCTGTCCTACTATTTACCCATAGCTGGAGGGAGAATAAGGGGGTTCATACCTTTCCCAAGGGTATTTGCCCGAAAGTGAACGTAATAGCGCGACTGGAGTACGAACTCGCGTACTACGATTCCGCAGCTCATCGCTTTAACCATTACACCACGAGGACACCCCACACAGTGGTAGTGGCAGTTTCATGATGATGGTGGAAGTAAATTACAAAGCGCTTTGCTCTGATGTGGCACAAGGCCAAATAAATGAGGCGCCCAATGAGACTCAAACTCACTCGTGTAGGTTTGCTAGTCTAGCTTGCTAACCGTTACACCACCAGAGGTGCCCTGATGATGGTGGAAGTAGTTCAGAAGAAATAATCATTGCACTTGTTGAAATAGAAACACTTTGCATATTCAAATGGAGGTTTCACAGTCTTAAATTGAGACACAAGATCAGTTAACATGGTAAATGGAAAAATGTAGAGGAATTGTCAGTTTACAAATTGAATGACCAGTGAAAATTTATTGCCAGAGCAAATCTCTCTCGACTACATCTGATTATGGGACTTTGAATCTGGAGCCTTGTGAGAGTGACAATTCAATGGGTTTCACTCTTAGAGATTACTACTTCAGAGTTGCTCTAAGGATTTCTCTTACCATTTTCAATAATTTCTATAATTTTCCAGGAAAATATAACACCAAAATCTTCCAATGTGGCTATAATCCAGAAATTAGTTGGGTTTATATTTTCAAACTCAGAGTTGAAAAATTTTTAAGATATCCATAAACAGCAAATGATGTGATTATGTCCAGATTTATGAGTTGTGACTCATAGGCTAAAAATTAAATTTATTGTTTGATTAAATCTTAATGATATATAAAATAAAATTGTCAGGATAATAAAGTTCAACTTGAGACAAATCTTCTTTGGCTAATTTTATTTTGCCCAGTTTATATGATGCTACACTTTGGTCTTATGTAGGATGTGCAGATAAATTGGTTTTCATGAAGTAATAATATGATTATAAATTTAGGAAAGTAAGTTTTCTTTTTCAGGTATTTATATCTTTATTTTTTTGTCTTTATTTACCTTTGTAACGCTTTGTTAAAATTGCATTAGAAAACCAATAAGAAGGAATAATGGTCTAAAGTATCGCCGTTATTTTGTTACTCAATGTAAAAGAGAAAATCCTTGAGTTAACACTTTCCCTACTAAATTTATTTTCACATTTTACCAGTTTTTAAGTCAAACCAGCTCATTGGGCAAGTGGGTAGAGTGTTTGCCAATAGTCCAGGAGACCGGGATTCAATCCCAGGTCGAGTCATACCAAAGACTTTAAAAATGGTACTTGATACCTCCTTGGTTAACACTCAGCAATATTAGGTATGTCTCAAGGGTAAAGTGGAGCAACCCAGGGAAAGGAGTAGTGCCTTCCCCTACACCTTGTTGTAGTAGCTTTTGAAAAGGGAGCCTTCTGGTCACCCTCGACTACGGTAACCAACTTACTTAAGCCAAATTTAAATTTAATACGTGGTTCGCACAGTATTGCCCATCAACATTATCATCATCTTCAAGATATGCCATGGATTTCTTTGAGTCTTTCTCTCTATTCATCCCAATCAGCCCTCTAGATGGCATCCAGTGTTTGAACAGTGCTGATGAATGTAAGTTACTGCTTGTCAACCAGCTCTGGTGTGTCTACATGTAGGAGTCCCAAAGAGAACATTGTTAATGAGTTCACCCATACTTCTCTACCAGTGCCCAATGTTTTACTTATCTTGTATGCTTTGTTAGATGAGAGGTAAGTGGCCATACAGCTGCTGTCTTGTAAGGCATTTCTTTCAGGGTTTGTTCAAAACAGCATGCAGTATCCTGGAGTAGTTCTCATTTAGTTTTTTTCTCCAGGTGTTTCATGTCCAAGTGGTGCAAACATACAATAGCACTGACACAGCCACAACTTGTAAAAATTCCCATCTTATTTTCTTTGGTGAGAGAAGAGATTTTCATTAGGTCATTAACCAGTCCATACCAATCCATGCTTTATCTAGGTGTATGTAGACATTGTTTTCAGTAGATGAGATATTGCTACCAAGGTATGTGAACTACTCCATTAATTTCAGTGGCTGGCCCTTAAATGTGTAGATGGCACCATCTTTGTTAAAATCTTCATTGTTTGTAAATGAGCTTGTGTTTAGTTGACCAGACTTGACCATTTGTCTTGGAAAGGTTAAGTTAAGCAATTGCAGGAAAAGATATTGTTTCTCTTCTCTGGTTTGGTTTCGTTTGGTTTCTTTATTTAATGGCGTATTTAATGGGTTATTCAATGACAATACACTGATTTCATCTCTGTACAGGGGTAAAAAAAAAAAAAAAACCCCCAGCAGGTATCCTGAATATGACACTAAACAATCTGATGGTGAGGTTCCAGTAATTCTATTAACCCAACCTCTCCGCTCGGGCAGGATATGACACATGGTCGATTTTTAAGTGGAGTTTTACAGGTTTGAATTCAGAGTTTTCCTTCTCCTAGACTAATTGCCTCACCAAGGCTGAAGAACCCAGTCTGCCCTACTATTTACCCATAGCTGGTGGGAGAATAATTGGATTCATACCTTTCCCAAGGTATTAGTGCTATGTGAAATGCAATCAGTCTCGTCCAGGTTTTGAACTCGTGTCGCCGTGACCATTTCCTATGACGATAACCATTACACCACGGGGTTCCAGTAATGCTGAAGCTTGTATTCTACAACCCTAGCCGCCTGGGCAATTAATTTTTGAATAGGATCAAATTTGTTTTTTCTATTTATTTTCCAGATCCAAGAGATCATTTTGCCAATAAGTAGAATAAATAATACCTGGACAGCATGAAAGTTCATGAAAATGAGATCTCAAAATATATAAAGACCTATACTAAGAAAGAACAGAAAAGGCACTTTTCTTTATTAAACTCTTATCACGTCTGAAAATTCAAAGGATAATGATCTTAAAACAGCAATTTTAAGTCCATTCTTTTCAATGGTTCTGAGTGTCACAGACACAAAGGAAAACATAAAAGATGTCAGCATCTATCATAGTTGCTGTCTCTAAAGATCTGTAATATCTTCATCTTTAAAGAAGGAGGATGACCAATGAATGAATCCTTAAAGTTGTCTTGAGTTGGACTACAGCAAGGGAGAGAAAGAAAGACAAAGTATAAACCACCTGGTGAGTGATGATTGAACTAAATGTCTTAAATCTCTCATGGGGCAAAACAGAAGAAAATCATAAAATAGGGGCTTCTGCCGGACTATAATTGCTGCCTTATGTCCCAGCTGAGAGGAAGTCGATGATGAAAAAAATACACTAATTCTCACATCATTTCTTCATAATACACACATATACACACACAAATATATATGTATATATATATATATATATAGAGAGAGAGAGACAGAGAGAAATCATGGATTTTGGTAAATCTGACAAGATGATAAAAACAAGTGGAAAAGTGGATAAACCAAAACATTTACATTGGATTTAGTAGTAATATTTTGTATTTTGGGTTATCCACTTTTCCACTTATTTTCAACATATATATATATATATATACACCCTTTTTTATAGCTAATAGCTACTACACCGTGGTGTTGGGGAGGGCAAGGAGGTATCAAGTACCATTTTTGAAGTCTTTGGTATGACGCGACCTTCACCAACTTTACAATATATATATATATAAAGTTTGATAAAAAAGTTTTTTCATATATATATATATAAAGTTTGATAAAAAAGTTTTTTCATATATATATATATATATATATATATATATAAAGTTTGATAAAAAATTTTGAGATTGATACTCTAAACATGATAAATTTTAAAATTTAAAAAGTAAATAAAAATGTGTGTACAGCTGAGCAACTAATATGATAAAATAATAATACTTACTTAACTAAACTGCTATCTAGACATCTATACTTTCTCTAGAGTCAGTGGTAATTTGAAAAAAAGCAATTATGATTCTAATCTTTTTTAAGGTAAAGTTTTTGGCAAATCACTGGATTCTACAAGTGCAACACCTTTCATACCCACCACATCAGCTCTGTCAGACTATTCTTGTTTCCTAAATGGAAAATTCATTGCAAAACAAAGATTTAACAAAGGATGTGAGAGTTTCACACCAGATCAAAAAAAAATAGTTTCAGAGATGTTTTGACGTAGGTATTTCTGCTGTTATTCATTTACTTAGTTTTGCTTGATCTGATAGACAGGCCTCAGATTGCATATGGTATTTGCTTACCAAACCCTCTATAAGGGAAGGATGTGACAATTTTTAAGCAGAGTTAAACAAGTTTGAATTCAGAGTCTTCCTTCTCCTAGACTGATTGCTTAACAAAAGCTAAAGAGCATAGTCTGCCCTACTACTTACCCATAGCTAGAAGTAGAATAATTGGATTAATTCCCTTCCCAAGAGTATTAGTGTTGTGCAGAATGTAATCAGCCTCATCTAGAATTTGAACTCATGTTGCCATGTCCATTTCCTACAATGATAACTATTACTACATGGGCCCTCCCTGATGTTCCTAAGTAGTCACCCTCCAAAGTACTGAATAGGTCCATTACTGTTTGGTGATCTAGCATGAATGAGAGCTTTAAGCATAACTTGACCATAAGACAAGTGCATTGCGATTATAGATGTGATCAGTACAAGAGAAAGCACATGAACAAGATAAGGTCTAGTCACAGAGTATGATTATGGTCTGATGGCCCAGATGTAGTAAAATGGATGAATTGAAAAAAATTTTTTAAAAAGAGAATATTTATATTTTATAATGGACTGCAAAATATTTATTTGAGGTGGAAGTTTTTGTTTTTATATATTTTGTTGAGTCTATCCCAAAGGAATAGCCAAAGAGAAAAGTCAAATTATTTTTCGATGAAAATGAAAAAAAAACGTTTGTGTTGTCAAACAATGAGAAACCATTCCCAAAGGATTAAAAGGAGAATTAAATAAATAAATAAATAAACAGCCCTGAAAAGATAACTTTTTCTTGTTATGGCTTCTGTGCATGTAAGCACAAAGAGATCTTTGATAGTTTTTCTGATAAAAATACAAAGGATTTTAAAAGACAGGCTCATTTTTCTATATGCATATATTCATAAATATTTGCATGTATGTGTTAATATGTTTTTATAATAGAGAAATAATTGATGATGATAATTTTATCAGTAGAGTTATTAACAAACAAAGCTTGAACCAATGCAGTAAATTATATATAATTCTCCTGATCTCTGTTGGCAAGAGAAAGAGAGGTCGAGAGAAGAGATAAAAAAAAAAAGGACCTTTAAAACCAGTGAAATCTACTGTAGACAACAGAGGTTCGCTGATAGGGGGACATGGAAACTTGGGTTCTTCTCGGTATTCTTTCTCTCCAAATAAAAGACAAAAATAGATATGAATTGAAGATGCAACATTGGGAAAAGGAGCTCTTCTTGTTAACAGACGTTCTTTCTTGAAGGATCCTTGCTGGCCACCAGAGGAAACTACAACAGACCAAAAAAAATCCTCTTAAATCATTATTTACAAAGCCAAGCTTTGATGATGGTATAATGTACACACTCATCTATATATCTATATCTTCACATATCCATATATATATATATATATATATATATACTGGCTCATTGGCATAATGGTTTGTATGTTCACCCACAGTCCAGGAGACTGAGGTTCAATCCTGGGTTGAGTCATACTAAATACTCAAAAAATGGTACTTGATGCTTCTTTGCTTAACACCCAACATTTTAAGATATGGATCAAGGGTAAGTGGAGCAATCTAGGGAAAGTCATAGCTTCCTCCTCTACACCTCGGTGTTGTAGCTATTGAAAAGGGAGCCTTTAGGCTGCCCTCAACTACGGTCAGCCAACAACATATGTATATATATATATATATATATATATATATACATGAATAGAAAAATATTTTTAAAACATTTAATGAATCAAAAAGTGCTCAATACTGGCTAGTAAAGCAGGATAAAACCTAAACTGAATGAATATTTATTTACCCTTTAGTGACTGTTTCCATTATTATTAATTTCATGTACCTAAAGAAATATAATCATCTGAAGAGACTTGATCCAGCAAGTTTTCTCTGATGATTGTATTTTTTTCAAGGACATGAAACTAGCAGTACTGAGAGTGTCTCAGAGGGGGGGAGTACACATTTATTCAATTATATATATACACACATAGTGAAAGAGTTTCCCCTGCCAATCTTCATAAAAATTTGATTTGCTTTGAATCCAAAAATAGCAGGTTTTTATTATTTCCAGATGAACATTATACAATCAAAATGTATATTATTAGGTGCTATTTTTTACCAAACATTACAGCAGTGAAACTGTAGTCAAAAGTATGAAAATATAGCAGCCCCCAAAAAGTACAATCCTTGTACATATTTTATTTTTGGTTATAAAGTTTAAGTGGAGTAGATTCTATATGGTTTTGTTGGGTTTTATAGTATATCAACAATCGTAGGTTATTTAATGCCAAAACTTCTTTATACACACATATATATATATATATATATAGAATATATATGACTTGGTTTGATTGGGTTTTATGGCATATCAGCCATTGTAGGTAATTTAATGCCAAATCCTCTTTATACATATACATCAAATATATATATGATTTGTAAACACATTTTGTAGATAGTATTCTTGAACGAACCAGAGCTATTTTTTGTACATAGTTAAATTTTTTCAAATATTGCTAAAAAACAGTCACAATTTAATATCAATCATTTGTTTGCACACAGTTTGTTCTATTTGACTCATAAATAGGACTCTGTCACCTGCTACCACTCTGGGTCAGAGTGGACCTGGTAGCAATGGCAATGAAGGGGTACTCCACATTCACCAAATCTCCAAGGCTGGAGCCTAACAATCAGATTCTTTAATGTTATATGCAGTACACTCATTGGGTGGGTATTCCTCTATCAAGGTGCAGTCGGTGTATTCTACAGCCCCAGCTGACTGGGCTGAAGTGGAGTTGAGTATGCTAACAAATAGCTAATATTATCCATTCTGATAGTTTGTTACATGAGAAATAATAAATCAAGTTATCTTTGATTTAAAAGGAAAATAACTTTTCATTTTGTTTTGGTTGGGTTTTTATGGCATATCAGCCTTTGTAGGTTTCTTAATGCTAAATCCATTTTTATACAAATAAACAGTTCTATTTCAAACAATTCAGTTTAGCGTAAGAATAGTTTTTTGTTTACACACAATTAAATACCAAAACAGTTTATTTTCAAATAATTCGGTTTGACATACGAAAGCAGTTCCATTTCAAACAAATTCAGTTAGCATAAGTACACAGTTTAAATGTAAAAACAGTTCTATTTCAAGCAATTTAGTTTAGCATTAATATACAGTTTAGTTTTATTTAACCCATAGATCAGACTACCTGGGAGCAATGGCAATGAAGGGATACTCTGCATTCCCCAAAGCTCCAGCATTACTGGAATTTCACCATCAGATTGTTTAGTGTCATATCCAGGACATTTGTGGAAGGCATCTTACTCCTCAGCAGAGATGCAGTCTGTGTATTCTGCAGCCACAACCAACTAGACAAAAAATTACTTTTCAAGAAACTTTTAGAAGAATATGAAACTATATATATCATTTAAGTCTGTAAATTATCCAAATAAAGTGCTCAATGCATGGCTAATTAATATAACACACACATGTAGTACAAAATATAACATGAAAAATAAAAAAAATTTATAGACATATTCCATTATAGATTTATTTCACCAGCATATCAACTTGATCTTCGGATGGATTTGAACAGAAATTTGTTTCATTAGCTGTTAACACCGAGGAATACATTTCACCTTACACAAAGGTTATTATATGAAATCTCTCTGGAACATATTCAGCCATTTTGAATATACCAAGAACTGATTTGAGAACTTGGCACCCAATTAGAGGAAAACTTACCATACGTATGGAAAAATGCTGTGATGGAATTACTCAGTGGTCAGATGACCCTAACAGTGAAAATATATTCTTCATGCCTGGTGCAAGGTATTTTGTGAAAGCCTCACATCACCCAGGTTTGTTAACATCTCCTACTGTCCTGATTTGGCCAACAGTGTCTTCTGGTATTTCCCAAAGCTAAAACTACGATTGAAACACATTGGATGAGATTAAGAAGAAAAAGTATCTGATTGTGATTATGAAAGAAGACATTGCAGACTGTTTTTAAAAATAGAAGCAACAATGGGTGAAGGCATACTTCCGGTTGTTAAGCTACTTTTGTTAATATTAAATGGCTGGATATTTTTGGAACATACCTAGTGCATATCCTATTCACCCACATGCACACACACACATACATATATGTATATAATTGATTTTTTATAACTATTCCATAATTCTGATGGGGTGAAAAAAACAGATAATACAATTTACAGATAAAAAAGATTACACAAACTGATATCTGGGAAAAAATTCCATAAAAAGAAAAGACAAAAAACATATGTACTACTTGAAAATAATCAACCAATAACACATGCCTAGCCAAAGAAAAAACACTGACAGAATTCCTTATGCTAAATGTAAAAATGCCCAATACACTAATACTGATTATCTGTTTAGATGAAACCTGGATAGATTTTTTTGACTCTTTATTTATCTATATATATATATATATATATATGGACACACAAATATATACATGACATATATATCTATACATAATGTGTGTCTACAGGTGTGTTTGTGTGCATATATATATATATAGAGATAGATATGTATGCGCCCATGGTGTAATGGTTATCGTCATTGGAAATGGACATAGCAATACAAGTTCAAACCCAGGACGAGACTGATTGCCTTTCACATAGCACTAATACCCTTGGGAAAGGTATGAATCCAATTATTCTCCGTCCAGCTATGGGTAAATAGTAGGACAGACTGGGTTCTTCAGCCTTGGTGAGGTAACTAGTCTAGGAGAAGGAAAACTCTGAATTCAAACCTGTTAAACTCCGCTTAAAAATTGACCTTGTCAATTGGCCTTGTGTCATATCATGCCTGAGCAGTGGAGTTGGTAAATATATATATATATATATACATGGCAGGATAACCAGTAAAACTGTTTTGTGTAGAGTAACTATAACTATATTACAAATATCAAAATATAATGAGATAATATATATATTTATATACATCATCATCATGATAGTATGGTTTCCTTTGACTCTTTTTCACTATCTATTCTAATTGTCCATCCTTCTTGACGGGTTCTCTAGCTTGTATCCAATATCTATACAGTGCTGTTTAATGTAAGTCTTTGCTGGTTGGACAGCACTGGTATGTGGAAACATATATGAGTTCATCCCAGCTTCCCCAGCAAAGCCTAGCATGTCTTATTCATCTAAAATGAATGGTTTCTGAGAAGGGAGATAAGTAGCTGTACACTTGCAATATATATATATATATATATATATATATATATATATCAGGGGCGGAGACGGGACTGGTGCTGCTCGTGCCCGGCACGACCAATAACTCGGTCAATGTTATTCAAAATGGATTAAAAATCATCCATTAATTTCAAGCAAACATACTTAGTCTGATCTCAATTAAATTACGTATCTATTCAAGTATTCCCAAATATATTTATGGCTACTTAGTTATCGAAACTTGAATAGATACGTAATTTAATTGAGATCAGACTAAGTATGTTTGCTTGAAATTAATGGATGATTTTTAATCCATTTTGAATAACATTGACCGAGTTATTGGTCATGCCGGGCACGAGTAGCACTAGTCCCGTCTCCGCCCCTGATATATATATATATATATATTGCAAGTGTACAGCTACTTATCTCCCTTCTCCAATTATTCTCCCTCCAGCTATGGGTAAATAGTAGGACAGACTATGTTCTTCAGCCTTGGTAAGGCAACTAGTCTAGGAGAAGGAAAACTCTGAATTCAAACCTGTTAAACTCCGCTTAAAATTGACCTTGTGTCATATCCTGCCTGAGCGGAGGGGTTGGTAAATGGCATATATATATATATATATATACATATTTATGATCGTTGTCAAAAATTTCAAAACCTTACCTAAATTTTAGATTTGTAACATACCCTCACCTGTACAGAAATTAAGAGAGAAATCTGAATTAGTTCTTTGAGTTTTATAAGTAGTTATGTGTTGCCATGGTAAAGATGCTCAGCTCAGGTTCTTCTTTCTTGGTGAAGCTTAGAACTTTTTGCCCCCCATCCACATATATATTCATGTGTGTGTGTGTTTGTATGTGTGAACTCATTATGTGAATCAAAATTTTCATAAGGGGAATGTAATAGAAATATATATTTAAAAAATCTATAAGCCTAGAGATATATAGTTTTATATGTAATTGATATGCGGATATCAGATATCAGCCTCACTAAATTATCAATGACTGGAGACATTGAACTGTGTGTCAAGTCAAAACATTTTTTTATAATCTAATCCGTGAGAAAAAAAGTAAATAAAAAGGGATTATTTTTCATTCTGAAAATTGACCCCCCATTAACTAGGCTGTTCTTTCATTTGATAATTAAAATATCTATGCAGTCATCAAATATGATTACAGGGTTATAAACACATTCATGGATGCTGTGCCATGGGCATTTAAATGTGTAACTAATATATACCTATGTCTCTATATATTTGTATGTATAAATGGTAGGTATATAATTAATTATTGGTATTGTAGAGGAAGTAACTATATACCCATATGTTGAGAAGATAAAAATAAGAATACGTACTCACACATACATACATGGCCAGTAGGGTTTGTAATGATTCATGAGCTTGGCTAAGCAAACTATTGTTAGTGATTCTGACTCTCACTAGGTGCCCCATACTTTTGGCTTTGAGTTCTTTGAGGTATGTAAAAGAGAGCTAGACTAACATACAATTGTTTGTAAGTTTGATTCTCTCAGTGTGCCACATAATTCTGGTTTTGAGTTAAACAAAGCTAAGCTTAGTAGATAATAACTAATTATCTATAAACACAAACAGAGCAAAATTTTTATTTTAATTGTTAGTGTATAATACAATTTGACATGATGCTCTGTAGCAGATATTGAGCATTGCTGATATAAGACTTCTGGTCAACAGTATTGAGAAAAATCATTATATATATACTTATACCAATTGCTACTGAGTCAGAAGCTATTTACCTAGGTTTCACCTAACCAGATCATCAGAGTAAATTTGGTGAAACCTAGGTAGATTGATTCTGACTCTGTAGATATTCATATTTTGTTCTACTTTGTGTTTTTAGCACTTTTAATTTATTCTGTTTGTGTTTTTTCTTTTGACTTGGCATTATGTTATTGATTGATTATTTTCAAAAAGTACAAATGTTTTTATTCTTTTTTATATGTTGGTTGGTTGGTTTTTATGGCATATCAATCTTTGTAGGTTATTTAATGCCAAATTCATTTTTATACAAATAATCAGTTCTATTTCAACCAATTCAGGTTTGGTTTCTTTGTTTAATGGCATATCAACCTTTGTACCAAACAATTCAGATAAGCATGAGTACACAGTTTAATTGTCAAAAACATTTCTATTTCAAGCTATTCAGTTTATTTAAACAGTTCTAATGCAGCCAATTCAGTTTAGTATAAGTATAGATTTTGTTTACACATAGTTAAAAGTCAAAACAGTTCTATATTAAACAATTCAGTTTAGTGTAAGAAGTTCCAATGACAAGAACAGTTCCATTTCAAACTATTCAGTTTAGCATAAGCACACAGTTTAAATGTTAGTATGGTATAATTGTCAAAAACATTTCTGTTTCAAGCTATCCAGTTTAGTCAAACAGTTCTTATTCAAACAATTCAGTTTAGCATAAGTACACTGTTTAGTTCCATTTAACCCATAGATAGGGCCCTATCAGGTGCTACCATTCCAGGCCTGAGTGGACCTGGGAGCAATGGCAATGAAGGGACACTTTGCATTCCCCAAAGCCCCTGCATCACTGGAACCTCACCATTAGATTGTTTAGAGTTATATCCAGGGCACTTGTTGGGTGGGGGAGTCTTAGCCCTCTGCAGAGGTGCAGTCGGTGTATTCTACAGCCCTAGCTGATTGGACATTTCTTTTTTATAGATTTTTTCCCTGTTATCAGTTTGTATAATATTTTTTTATTTACAAATAGTATCATCTCGGTTTTTCCCCACCATCAGAATCATAGAATAGGTATAAAAATAAAAATAACATATTTATATAAAATAAGTAAAGTTAGCGACTGTAGTCGAAGGCGACCAGAAGGCTCCCTTTTCAATAGCTACTACACCGAAGTGTTGGGGAGGGCACTACTCCTTTCCCTTGATTGCTCCACTCTACCCTTGATACGTATCTTATATTACTGAGTGTTAAGCAACGAGGTATCAAGTACCATTTTTAAAGTCTTTGGTATGACACAACCTAGGATTGAACCCCAGTCTCCCGTACCATTAGCGAACACTCTACACACTAGACCAATAGGATGAAGCAGTGTAAGGATTATCAATATAAGAAATACAAACTAACTTTGCCTTTTTGCAGAATTGCTTGTATCCATTTACAATTAATGGTCCTTCAAAAGGCATAAATTCATTTTTTCCCACACCCAGTTCTATTGACAGATTTTTTCCATTAGAAGAAGAAACAGAATCAGCAAACTGAATTCCAATTTTAAATCAATCAATCTATCTCAGTTTTTATTTATTCATCTTTTGCAATCTGTTCATCTTTCTCTCTTTCTCCATTTTTTCCTATTTCCATGGAAACTACAACAGATACAAGCAACACAATAACAGTTTTTGATAGAGCAAGGTTTTAGCTTCAAAAACCAATTTTTTTAGAATGACACAATAACTAATACAGAAAGAAAGAAAAAGAAAAAAAAGACTCAAATATGATTTTTTAGAAAATTACAACTTATTTAAAATATTTCTTAACTTTTCTTAATTAAGTTTATTATCTTAGAGACTTCTTCTCAGCTATTTTGTAATATAAATCCAATTCCATTTTATATTCCATGTATTTTATGTACCACTTTCTTATAACACTGAAAAGATTCTTCTGAATATCATTATAAGAATTAATGAAGTGTTAACTGGTAGATAACGAACTGTTTCTTAAAATGCATTAAGTGATCCAAAAAAGTAATCTAACACAGAATATTTGTTTGGAAGAAAAACAGACAAGTGAATTAATACTATATAACACTTAATTCTACAATATACAAGGAGGGAACTAACTTCCCATTCCAAGCTATAAAAGAGTCACAATCCATATGAGGAACATGAAGAAAAGTCTATGCAACAAATAGGTGGAAACCACTTACTACTTCTCAGGCCTGGAAAAAAAAGAGGCCCTGTGTGCATTGCTGCTGAGGTGCAAATGACTATGTCAGCCACTCCTCAAGTCCTGTTTGTGAAAGAGAGGGATTTGCCTTGTCATGTGACCAAAAAGGACCATAACATGAGAGAGCTCCTCAAATTCTGTAACAAGAAGGACTACTCCATTTAGTCTCCCAACATAGTATTACCTGATGATTGAGGGAAGCATGTCTCTATTTGTGGCCATATATGGTGTTAATTTCTGTATAAAACTGCCTAATATAACAATGCATGTATAAAGCTGCTCTCTCTGTCTGTTGACTTGATGGTCCAGGTCTGGGTTCTGCATAAAATTATGCAACTAAAATGACTGCTTCTTCCGACCTCAAATTAAATTCTTAGTAGCCTACTATATAATTTAACTATTTTTTTACAGATAAAGTTTGATAATTTGCTATAAAAATAGCTTATCAAATGAAAAAAATAACAAAATAATAAAAAGGAATAATTGTTTTATTATTCCCTTTTAATCATTTATCAATTCCAGTTTTTATTCCATGCTTTCTATGTTCCATCCTCTTATAATGCTTGTAAAATTCTTCAGAATGTAGACTCGCCTGAAGATTGTAAAAATATGACAGTAATATATATATATATATATATATATATATATATATATATATATATATATAAAGGAGGGTGTGAGCTAATTTCATCTCATGCATTAGAATAAAGAAGTACATTTATTGTTTATGCATAAATACTTTGTCGCAGTATTCTTCTGAGTCGGCTCCTGTCTATAATGGCTTATTTTGATTATCATTCAAAGCTTCCCCAGAACACAAAACATTTTTTATCTTATTTTGCCCTTTAACTTTCACTTTCACTTTATTATCACCAATACCTCATCCTATTTCTCTTCCTCCTCCTCCTCATCATCATCAGCAGCAGCAGCAGCAGCAGCACTTCAGTAAATAATTTGTCTTTGTTTTTAATATTTTTGTTTTGTCTGTAAATAGATATAAGAATATCATTAACATTATCTGATTGGTTGACAATGATATAATAGAGAGAAAGAGAAAAAAGAAGCCTGCCCCCTGAAAAGAAAGGGTCATATAGGAAAATTGACTTTGCGGATAGGGGGTTTCACCAGAAAGATGATCCCGATCCCTTGATACCTATTATTGAATCAAAGAATGGACTTAGATTATCACAGATTTTTGTATCTATGAGTCTTTTAGACAATCAAATGACTCTGACTTCCAATAGGGAATTATGAACTGTTTTTGCGTTTTGAGAGGGAAGGGGGTTATGTTTTTGTATATTGTTCTATTTCTTTATTTAAACATGAACTAACTCATCTCCATAGAAATGAATGATAGACCAACGTCAGATTTTACTCTATATATGTCTGAATGTGCATATATACCCTTATTTCCATCTATAAATGACAATATCTTTTGTGTATGTATGCATATACATACTTTGCTTACGCTGGTTTCCTCATGGTTGTGTGGTAGAATCTTGGATTATTTTATGAGTCAACCAGGTTTCAATACCAGCTTCGAGAATCTTGTGTGTCTAGCCACACTGAAGAGTTGTGATACAATGAAACAGTCTGTCTGTGGATGATTATGTATATATATATATATATATTTATAAAGAATAGAATAGTTAAATATACAAATATATATATATATATACAGAATAAAATATTTGAGTATATATATGTATAAACAGAAAAAGATGTGTGCGTGTGTAAATTAAAATATTTAAACAGGAAAATAATTCATTCCATTTTACTATCTCCCTGAAGACTAACAGTCATGAAACTTGCATTGTCGGAAAACTTCTTGAGTTTCATATTTAATATTTAAATTATGTATGGGATCAACAGACCAATTCTTGATTTGATGATTGCATTGTTGAGAAATTGATAACAAATATGGTTGACTCTATGTCAAGCTATCCTAATATATATACCCTTATCTCTCTCTCTATATATATATATGTATATATAGATATTTATATATCCCCACCCTAATATATATACCCCCACCCTAACATATATACCCTTATCTCCATATATATATATATATATATATATATCCCACCCTTCTTTCCTGTGTCTATTCTGAATTATTTTATCCATAAGATCTGAAAAAGTCCTGTTAATAACAGGATTGAAATAAATTTATAATCCTAATGTGACCGGTTTTGTGTTTTTCTTAAAGAAATTATTGCTCTGTAATGTCAGTTACACTGAGCTCTTTACCAGGAAAATTTAAATGTTCACTGTTGAATGTTTTTTTTTGTCCTGATGGAATTCCTCCCAATTCCGGTTTAACTGAACTGAATAATACACACACACACACACACACATATTTCTTCATCATGATATATTTGATTGAACAATATAGACATTTTTTGTCTATATATTTTTGTATTAATCCTTTCAAATATATACAGAGCACTCCTGAAAATTTATAAGAATCCTTTTATATATTCTCAAATTGAATCATTCCCAGATCTTGTTTGGGTACTATATAGTATAATAATATATATATATATATATATATATAAGCAGTATCCTATCAGCATCCAAAGACAGTGTGTGTGGATTATTTGCATAGAGAATATATGAGGAATTTCATATAAATCTATGGGAGTGCTCGATGTATGGCTATTGATAATGACAATTTAACCAGGTTTGAATTTCCTTCTAAGAGCACTATATATATATATATATATATATATATATATAATACACACACACACACATATATATATATTGTTATCATTGAAACAAATGGAATCTGTGAGCATCTTTGTATTTCACTTCTTGCTAATACCCTTGGGAAAGGCATGAATCCATCTGATCTGATGTGAAACTTATTACAATTATCATTTGTATTTTGATACCTTTTTACTATATATATGTGTGTGTGTGTGTGTGTGTGGTCAGCATTTCTTTATCATGACATAATTTATTGAACAATAAAGACATTTTTTGTCTACATATTTTTGTATTTATCCTTTTAAATTGGTGGATGGATGTTATAATTTCCAGCTGGAATTGGCTAATAAGCCTTTCTTAATTGATTGGTTCCTAAACACTTGAGGACCCTTCTTGGGCCATCATTAGAGGGTGTGTATATTGCAGAAGTGAAATAAGCTTTCAAATGCATTATAACTTTGTAAGAATTAAGTGTTCATCGTTTATACTGGTATTATATTGTAGTGTTTGTTTTTAAAAATTCAGTTCTATAAATAGCAGCCGTAGTTAAAGACATTTGAGTAAATTAGTATTGGAATGGAAATTAATTTTTATTGAGGTTAGGATTTTAGTTCTAATCTGTAGGGCTTCAAGAATATATATATATATATTGTCATCCTGACACAGGCTGTTTTGTTCTTCCAGAACTCTTAAGTGTGGCTAGACACGTAGGACGTTTGAAGCCAGGATCAAAACCCATCCAGATTTACATTAGACTAAGTCCCAAACTGCTCGGCCAACAAGCATACCATGATGGCTTAAGGAATTTTTAAGGTATTATGTAGTAACAGCAGCAGCAGTTTGTTTACATTTTTATACCCTATCAGCTACCAGAGTGCTCAATTCTTTCAAAGAGCTTTGCATTATGCGAGCAGCAGATGAAAATTCCTTCACCAGAGTGCTCAACCCCCTTGTGGGAGTGTATATATATATATATATATATATATATATTTGTATGTGTGTGCAGGGATCTGTACACAGTATTGTCTACAAATATGTTCTCCCTAACAGTTATTTACAAAAAGTTAATTTCTTTCTAAACTAAAGATATCAAGAGTGAATACAAAATCAAAAGAGATTTAGCCCAGTCAGTGGTGCTTAGAATATAAGCTCCTCCCCACAAAGAGAGTGTCCTGAGTATGATAGCCTAGTTCCCTGCGGCTTTAGAATATGCCAAGTACATCTCTGCAGAGGGGTAACACCCCAGCAGTGAGTGTTCAAGATATGACATTAAACCAACTTGTGATGAGGCTCTGTCCTAGAGCTTTGGGAAATGTAGAGTACCGCTTCATTGCCATTGCTCCCAGCTCCACTCTGGCTCAGAGTGGAAGCACCTGATCAGTTCCTAACTATGTGTCAAATAGGACTAAACTGTGTACTTATGCTCAACTGAATTGCTTGAAATAGAACTGTTTTGACATTTAAGTATGTGTAAACAAAAAACTGTGTTTATTCTAAACTGAATTGTTTGCAATAGAACTGTTTATACGTATAAAAATGAATTTGGCATAAAATAACCCACAATGGTTTTATATACCATAAATCCAAACCAAACCTGCATGCTGTGGTGAGGCACCAGTTCTATAGCTCAGAGAAATGTAGAGAGGCCCTTTTCTTAGCTAGCGATAATACTTCTTCAGATCCCATATATAGATCTGTTTGAAAATTATCAGCATTGGATAGGAATATGTGAAACAATACAATTGTGTGCAAACAAATCACTATTTTTAGATAGAATTATCATTGTTTGATAGGAATACTTGAAACTATATAACTAAGAGCTAATTATTTGTTTTTAGAAGTTTATTAACAAAAAATCATTTTAAGAGTGTTTGTTTACAAAAGATTTTAATTTGTTACTTGAAATTATGTAATTGTGTAAATTACCTCATCCGGGTGGCAAAGCTTTGAATATTTTGACAGCATTCTCTGTCAAGGGATAAGATCACAACTGAAAAGTGGTATCCTGGATATGACACTAAATTGCATTTAGTGGTGAGGCTCCAGTTCTGGTGCTCTGGGGGAGTATGGAATCACTTTTTTGTTGCCATTATCTCCAAGTCCACTCAGAGCCAGAGTGACAGTATGGTGGTATCAAAGGTAATTTATAATATTGTTGACTATGTGACTCCATTCTGGGTTATTCTATTCTTACGCCACATTATCTTGCTGGTTTACTTCTCGGATATGAAAGCCGTAAAGGAATTATATGAAAGAAGAACATAGTAAAAGATAGGAGAGGAAGATATCTTTTATATTTTGCCTTTATTTCTGGGTTCAACAACCATTCTGTGGGTGAGGAAATTCTTTGTGAATACAAATGAAATGGTTGAATCTCCCAGTCAAGGTGTTAAAATGTGTCAGTCATTCTTGGGTATATATGTCCAAATTTGGTTTGCCCAGTCAGCTGGGGCTGTAGAATACTCTGACTGCACCTCTGCAGAGGGGTAAGACCCCCCAACGAGTGTCCTGGATATGACACTAAACAATCTGATGGTGAGGTTCCAGCAGTGCTGGAGCTTTGGGGAATATGGAGTACCCCTTCATTGCCATTGCTCCCAGGTCTACTCTGGCCCGGAGTGGTAGCACCTGATAGGGCCCTATCTATGGGTTAAATAGAACTAACAGCATACTTATGCTAAAATGAATTGTTTGAGTAAACTGAAAAGCTTAAAATAGAAATGTTTTTGATAATTAAACCGTACTTACATTTAAACTGCGTGCTTATGCTTAACTGAATTATTTGAAATAGAACTTTTTTTCGACATTAAAACTGTATTTACACTTAACTGAATTGTTACATATAACTGCTTGAATAGTTTGAAATGGAAATGTTTTTGACAATTAAACTGTACTTATGCTAAACTGAATTGTTTTAAATAGAACAGATTATTTACATAAAAATGGATTTAGCGTTAGATAACCTACAAAGGTTGATATGCCACAAAACCCAACAAACCAAACCAAATTTGGTACTTAAGCATTAACAATGTGTTAGATGCTTTTGGGAGATATGTCTAAATCAGGTATTTTCAGTTGTAGTCATTAAGTTCGTTATATGGTGTCTTAATTGTGATTGTGACGAGTTCATTATTGTGTTTTTAGTCGTGGGTCATTGCTAAAAGAGATGGCTGCTACTAGTGGAAAGGTTAGCCAATGCATCATCTAAAGATGGACGCCACCAGTAGCAAGAAAGATTTAGGTGTTGTCACTCTGCTGGTTACAGCTGAAAAAGAGAACGAGAGTCTTTCTTTTGTCAGGACAGTTCCTTTTCTTTGTGCATGCATCGCCCCTCTTCCTGTCAGGGGCTTCTAGGAGTTTCCGCATATTTTTAATTTAATTTAATTTTTTTTTCATTTTTCTATTCCCTACAGCAGTACCTGATAGGTTTTTATCTATGAGTGAAATAGACATGTTTAAAAATTATTTATATTAGATAGAAATACTTGAAACCATACAGCTGTGAGTAGCATTCCGAAACACAACCTGCTAGTCATTGGCGGAGATATGAATGCACAAATCGGGAAAAACAGACACAACAAATACAGCCTACACTACGCGTCTAACAGGAATGGACAGCATTTAATAGATTTCATGATAGAAAATAGATTAACCTGCCTCAATACAAACTTTCAAAAAAGGGAGGGGAAATTATGGACCTACACATACGCGAATAAGAGTAAAGCACAGATAGACTACGTCCTTATAAACAGGAAATGGAAAAACAGTGCGATGAATTGCGAGGCATACTCCTCCTTCGAGGGTGTGTCCTCCGATCATCGAATAGTTACGGCCAAAATACGACTAAGCCTAAGAAAAAACGCCACACGTAAAGCGACGACCAAGCACTATGACTGGGCCCTACTCAACAACAGAGATATTAGAGATAAATATGCATTAGAATTAAGAAACAGATTCGAAGCACTACAAGAGAAGGTAGAAATAGGCACCCCAAATGACGAATATGAAAATTTTGTAGAAGCACACCTGGAGGCGGCAGAAAAGTGTATTCCAACAAAACCTAGAACTAAATATAGAATCCCTTGGGAAACGCTAGCGGCTAGAGAAAAACGTGCACTTGTGAAGACTGCCTCCAAAAACTATCAACAGAACCCAACAAATACAAATGCACGAGAACTAGAAAAGGCGCAACATCAATTAACAGGAATATACCTAAAAGAACAGGCAGAATACGTACAAAATCAGATAGATAAGATTAGAGACTCGGTGGAAGATAGGCAATCCAGGATAGCCTGGCAAACAATAAACGAAGTAAGTGGAAGGAAGAGCACAGCCAAAGCAAAATTGAAAGCTGCAAGCCAACAGGAAAGAATAAAACTGTGGGAACAGCATTTCAAAAATCTACTAGGAAACCCACCGGAAATAACGGATGAACCGATCACCAGAATTATTAGTAAGCAATTAGACGTAAAACTAGGTCCTTTCACCAAAGAAGAACTCGACACGGTTCTCAGAAGAATTAAAAATAGGAAAGCGGCGGGGCTAGACGAGATCCCCCCAGAAGTGTGGAAGACGAGACAATTCGACGATATACTGCTCCGGCAATGCAACGCAGTCTATAGTCAAAATAGGATAGAACGATGGACGAAGGGATGCATCCTTCCATTCCCTAAAAAAGGCGACCTCGGACTAGCCAAAAACTACCGAGGGATAACACTTACATCCATAGCAGCCAAAATCTACAATGCCCTACTACGAAACCGCATAGAACCCAAAATGGACAACATACTTAGGAAAAACCAAAATGGCTTCCGGAGAAATAGATCCACAACCTCACAAATACTGACCATCCGTAGAATCCTGGAAGGCGTTCAGGCAAAAAACTTACAGGCGACATTACTATTTGTCGACTTTACCAAGGCCTTCGATTCCATACACAGAGGGAAGATGGAGCAAATCCTACTAGCTTACGGCCTACCAAAAGAAACCGTAGCAGCGATAATGATTCTCTACAGAAACACCAAAGTAAAAGTACGTTCACCAGATGGAGACACGGAATACTTCGACATTGTTGCAGGAGTACTACAAGGAGACACACTAGCCCCGTACCTCTTTATCATCTGTCTAGACTATGTGCTTAGGACTTCGATCGACAAAATCAGAGAAAATGGCTTTGAGCTGACTAAGAGAAGAAGCAAAAGGTACCCCGCAAAAACAATCACGGACGCCGACTACGCTGATGACTTGGCGTTACTAGCGAATACGCCTAATCAAGCAGAGACACTACTACATAGTCTGGAACGAGCTGCAGCTGGCATTGGCCTACATGTCAATGCAAACAAAACCGAATATATGTGTTACAACCAAACAGGCAACATTGCCACACTAGACGGAGCCTCTCTGAAACTAGTCGACAAATTCACCTACCTAGGAAGCAGCGTCTCATCAACCGAGAAGGACATCGACACACGACTGACGAAGGCATGGACAGCTATCGATAGGCTCTCGATCATATGGAAGTCGGACCTAACAGATAAAATGAAACGCAGTTTCTTCCAGGCAGCGGTTGTGTCGATACTGCTATATGGATGCACCACATGGACGCTTACGAAGCGGCTGGAGAGGAGGCTGGACGGAAATTACACAAGAATGTTGAGAGCAGTATTAAACAAGTCCTGGCGACAAGACCCCACGAGACTCCAACTATACGGACACTTGCCCCCCATCACAAAAACTATACAAGTTCGACGAACCAGACACGCAGGACACTGCTGGAGAAGCAAGGACGAGCTCATAAGCGATGTACTCCTGTGGACCCCCACTCATGGATGTGCAAGAGTGGGACGACCAGCACGAACTTACATACAGCAGCTATGTGAGGACACGGGTTGTAATCCTGAAGACCTGCCGGAGGCGATGAATGATAGGGAGAAATGGCGAGAGACGGTCAGGGATATCCGCGCAGGCGGCGCGACATGATGATGATGATGATTTGATAGGAATACAAGATATCAAATGACTGAGCAAATGAATGATGACAGATAAATAAAGAAGTTCAATTAAAAAAAATCAAACTTTGAAATATAGTTTTTTATTAGATACAAACATTTTTGAGGATTGCTCCATTTTACCCATGATCCTCACCTTATAATGCTGATTGTTAAACAAGGTGTCATCAAGTACCATGTTTTGAGTCTTTGGTATGACTCAACCTGGGATTGAACCCCAATCTCCTGGGCCATTGGTAAACACTCTGCTCATTAAGCCCATGGCCCGGTATTCAGCTTAAATAAGTTGCAGGAAAGTAGTTCCTACAGCAGTAGCCACCAGCCCTATACCAGTGACTACCAGCCCTGACTATCAATGACTACCAGTCTTGCACCAGCGACTAGATCCTGCACCAACCACCAGTTTCCTGGATTTTACGAACTGGCATCCACAGTACGATATTCCGATTATGATTTGCCATAATAAACTTTGGCCTTTCGAAACAACCATCTTGTTTTGTCATTCTTGCCTAGTTTGTAGTCAATCACTAATATTTCAAAAGTTTGAGCGATCGATATATTTATCAGCCCCACAACACAAGAAACACCGAAACTAGTCTTGCTCAAAAGTAAATTCTGCATCTTGAAATTATCAGAAAATATTATGAACAGAATAATTGAGTCTGCTCAAAACTCCTTACCAGATTTAACAAAGATAAGTGAAAGGCCAGAGAGTACATGAGCCGAAACATTTGGATAAAAATTCAAAAACAAAGACAGGAATTCTGGTCAGTCAAATTCCTTGAATAATAACAATAACAATGGCAAAAATTGAGATATTATTTATTGAATTAGTGTGAACTTGAAATAATTTGATGAAAAAAAAATGAAAACTATTGATTTTCTTTTTACTGGTCAGAATATTAAGAAAAAATGTTTTATTTTTATTCTCCTTTTTTTCCATAATTTCTTTATTTGCTTAAATATATTTTTAGAATTTTAACAACCTTTTTCACTTTTTTCTTAATCTCTGTATTCTTCCTTTTTTTTATTCTTTTCATTTGCTCTTTTTTTTTTTTTTTTTTATGAGGCGAACGAAAGTTCAAGTCTGATGTCAACAGGGTAATTTTTTTCTTTTGGCAATATTTATTCTGTAAGAATTCAATTTCATTCCTTCAATTGGTGATGTAGAGAAAGCTATTTTTTCCCCATTTATTTTTCTTTTCAGTGAATGACCTAGATTCTCCCCATCCCTATCCAACCTCTCTCCCCCATAATGATCTACTTCTTCTGGGCATTTTTTCGAATAGAGGGAAAGATAAATAAGATTGGACATAAAATCACAAAGGCTTTCAGAAAACAAAAATAATAATATATTCTTCAACCACAACAATACTTGTACTACTATTACTGCTAGTAAATTTGAAAAGAAAAATACCAACGTAAAATAATATTAGTTATTTTCCAGCTACATCTATAAAAAGTAATAATTACCATATTTAACAAAATGTAGGATGCTCTTATTTTCAAATGAAATGACTAAAATGATTTCCCTGCTTCTGATGTATGAAAAATAAAGCCCTTCCTTCAACTAGTAATTATTTAGTATTACTTTTTTAAACTAACTGTATTCTTTTAATATTTCTTATTGAAATACAGAAGCATTTTTTCATACATGAATCTGATATGCAATCATGTATATTTGTTATAATGCTGATATTGTAATTCCTTTTATAAGTAAAAATCAGAAAATTTGTGAAGAGTTTTTAAAAAATGGTGTTTAAAGGAGGAGAAAAGATATAATTGTGAAAAAAGTTAACAGAAAAAATAATAGAATAAAAAGAACAAAGCATTGAATGAATAAATGAAAAAGAAAATAAAGAAAATAAATAAATACATAAAAGAAGAGAAAATAAATGAAAGAAGAACAGAAGAAAAACATCAATAAGAAATGAAAGAGAAAATAGAAGTGAAAAGAAGAGAAAGAAATAAGTGAAAGGAGAGATGGAATAGAAAAAGAAAAAATGAGGATTGAAAAATGAAGAAAATTTTGAAGAAGATGAAAAAGAAAGGGTTGAAAAAATCTACAAAGATGGAAATAAGAAAAGAAAAGATAGAGATGGACCAGAGAAATAAGTATATTCGGTAAAACAAATAGAGAGAATTAGAAGGGGAAAAAATATGAAGTTGTACATAAAAGAAAAAAGTGGCAAGAGAAAATGATTCAAAAATGAAACTTTACAACAATAAAAGTATAAAACTTGATAAAAGCAAAATCCAAAGAACATTCTTAAGAATCCTTTGAGTACTTTGTAAAAGAATTATATGAAGAGAAAGATTGTTAAAGAGAAGAAATCATCAATAAAAATGAACATGTCTTATAATTCCAAGGATAAAACATCAAGTCAAATTATACAAGGAAGACATAAATCTAAATGAAAGGAAGAACAAAAAAAGAATTTGATACTGAAGATAAAGAAATAGAAAAAAGATATTCAAAATCTTTAACAAAAGAGGAAAAAAAGTCAGAAGCAATATTTCGAATAAGAAGACTCTGACCAAGTATCTGTGAAGGACTGAAATTAATCAAACTAGAAAAAAAAGCTAAAAGAAAGTATATATATATATATAGTTTTTTTTTCAACCCTTATACTAAAGTAGATTTTATTTTTCATCTTTTTAAGTTTTCTTCTTTTTCAGAAACACTTAAAAAATATGAAGAATATTTACCCTTATAAATCTTAAGGCAATCTTCATGAATAATCACAGACATGTTGAGTGTTTATTCTTTTGCTATTTCTTTTGTTATGATAATATTTCACACATAAGGGCAAAATACTTTAGTTTGAATGTGGATATTTGACTCTCACTCACTAACAAGCCAAGTGTGGTCCATATAATGTAAAAAGTTCAAAGAATGTAAGTGAAACCAAGAATGAACTTACACAAGCATAAAAGATTTTGAAAAGGAATGATATAAAAACAAATAATCTATCAAACAATGTACTGATAAAAAAAATGAAATTTCAGCTTTCTGATTAGTGGTAAAAGTTTAAGTACAAATTTAAAACTTATAAAAACAAATAAAACTTTTAAAATGCATAAAAAATACCTTGAACTGTGTTTTTTTTTAATACTTTCCCTCTTCTTTTTACTGTCATTCATTAAATTTCATTTATAATTAGTTTCGTTCCAAGAATAAATGACCAAATGAGTTTTTTATAGATTGATATTCCTGCTTCAACCGGACATTGGCATAATAGAGTGTTCACCAATGGCCCGGGAGTCCTGGGTTCCATACCAAAGACTCAAAAAATGATACTTGATGCCTCCTTGCTTAACACTCGGCATTATAAGGTACAGATCAAGGGTAAAGTGGAGCAATCCAAGGAAAAGAGAAGCACTCTCCCCTACACTTGGGGGTCACTCTCAACAAATTCGCCAACTTTACTTACTCATTTCTGCTTATCAATAAGTTTAATACGGTGGCATCAGTTATCTTGGTTAGATAAGAATGCAGGGGCATTGGGTGTCTGAAATCCTTTCAAATCATAGTAAAAAGAAAAACAAAAGAAAGCGCAGAAAGAAGAAAGTAAAGAGTGAATGTGTTGGAAAAAGAGAAATTGAAAAAGAGAGAAAAAAATACCAAGTGATGCAGAAAAGAGAGTATAAAGTTTAGAAATTTATGGAAGAGATTAAAAAAGAAAAGTCATCAATTTGATAGATTGAAAAAAAGGAATAATCTTAAATAAACAAACTATGAAACAATAATGATTTGATTGGTTGAAATCATGTCCATTAGAAGCAACAAAACTATTTGACACTTTTTTGGCTATTTTTATTTTTTTATTTTATTATATCATTATCTATAGAAATAACTGGGAAAAGATTTTTGCCTAATTACAAAATTAAGATATCCTATTATAACACCCTAATCAATAAACTGGTATTATAAATAGAAGGCTGATACTGATTGGACAAAATATACAAATTGATATTGAACTGGGTTATAATAAATAATTACTCAAAAAGTATTATAAAAGACATTCATATATATGTCAGACCTTGTAAAAATATTGTCTATAACTTTAAGATGAGTCATTCAAATTCCAAGATTTGTTCAGATGATTGAACTCATTCTTTTTGTGATTAATGTTGTTACTTCATTTCAGCCAATCCTTTCTACTACCTTCTCCAGGTTTCTGACACATAAGGAAAGCTTATTCATAATTTATTATAACAAAATCATATCCCCTACTTTGTGCCAACTTGCCAGATTTTTTAAAATGGTTGATAACCTAAAAGTAAGTTTGTTTTTCCGAATTAATTTCAATTCATTCTAAATTATATAATAGACAAAATAAACAGCTGCGATATGATTGATTGATTTTAATGACATGATCTGTGAGACCTGGGTTCAGTCCCAGGCTGCGTCATACCAAAGACTTTAAAAATGGTACTTGATACTTCCTTGCTTAACATTCAGCAATATAAGGTACGTATCAAGGGTTAAGTGGAGCAATTCAGAGAAAGGAGTAGTGCCCTCCCCTATGCCTCGGTGTTGTAGCTATTGGAAAAGGAGTCTTCTGGTCGCCCTAGACTACAGTCGCCAACTTTACTTTACTACATATGCCTAGAAGTTAGGGAATCATGTTCACTGTTTTTTATTTACATCTTTAGTATAGTTGTTTCTAAAGAGTTTCTTTTTGTTTTGTTTTTTGTTTTTATTAAATATGAATACTTTTTAAATAAATCCATTTGACCCATAGATAGGATCCTAGGGCAGAGTGGACCTGGGAGTAATGCCACTGAAAGGGGATGCCACATTTTCCAGAAATTCAGAACTGGAGCCTCACCATTAAATGCAGTTTAGTGTTATACCCAGGACATCCCCTTGGGTGGGGGCTGCCCTACAGCAGGGATACAGACAGCATATTCTAAGCCCAGCCAACAAGGCAAAGCTTTGATTTAAGTTTGGACATCTTACCTGACATAGGTGGATACTTCAGCTAGTTTGTTGATATTTTTAATTCCTCTTTTTTTTCCTATTTTTTCTTATCCACACTTGAAGAAAAAATTCCCAAATGAAGAAAACTATTTAGAACTATCATGGGTCACGAAGCAGTGTTTGAGTTCAGCAAAATAAAAATAAAAGAATACTAAACTTTATGTTGCTTTACATCTTTGTTTTTTGTGATTTTTTTGTTTGTTTGTTTGTTTGTTTGTTTTTTCATCTTTATTTCTTTTCTTTTTCCTCTTCTTTTAAGCAAATAGCCCTGGGACTCTCAGACCGTCTGCTTTTAGCGTCGGTTGCCAGATCTATAGAATACAAAATCAATCAGTTGAAATACAGACATTTCCTTAGAACATTTTTTTCTTTTTTTTTTCTTAGAAGACTGATCAATATTATCAAATTTTCCAACAATTTTATAATTATAAACTTTGGTACATAAATACGAATAAACATATGGAAGTATTTCTATACTATTTGAGATTTGGAATTTACAAGTATTTTCGTGCAATGACATGAAGAATTAAAGAATACTGAAATTATTGTATAATTTTAAGTTATAAGTGTTATTATTTCTTAGTTACAGAGCCACTCTAGGTGCTCCATACTTCTGGCCTTGTACCAAACTAAGCAGAGTAAATTACCACACTTAAGTGTGAGGCTTAATTGAGAGCAACTGATTCAATTAACTTAAATCCAACCCTTACAATAAGTAAATAAATCTTCCTTAACTCTTTGAAAGCTAAACTCCTTGGCACTCAGATACAATGAGCACACAAAATTCATCAAAAAAACAAACAAAATACATTTAAATTTTATTTCAGATCACAGAATAAGAATGAGAATAATTGATATATATAAAGACTTGATTGAAATTTTTGCAATATTTTTGGTACATGACCAAAGCAATTCAATCTGTGAAAGGTACTTGATGTAGTTGGTAGTATCCTGATATAGTTGGTGACATATTGGTCACTGCTTCAATCTTTATTGAAGGTTGCAGGTTCAGTTCTGACTGCAGGAATACTTAACACTTGTACCCGGTTATGGCTAACGGAATCAGAACAGACGACCCCCGTGGATTCAATAAAGGACGTAGTTCGAAGTTCCACAAAGGTTCCCGAGTTCAACAAACACCTGAAGAAGGCCAGTGGACATATCGGCCAAAATGTTGTGGAAATAACAATAAAGATGAAGACAATAGTCCGAAAACCCTAAATGATAAAAATGACCACTATTCTAATACAAAAAGTATATCAATATAATCATCATCATCATCATCATGTTGTACCACTAGCACGGATATCCCTGACCCTCTCTAAACACTTTTCCCTATATAAAATCATTATAAAAATTCAATAAATGAAAAAATCAATAAAGGATTATTATTTTCTTTGGAGGCAGGCATAATTTTCCAATGCCTCAATGTAGAGGGTGTCTCAAAATTGATGCAACCCATTAATACGATAATGATTTATTACTGAAACAAGTGCAATGGCAGTCATTTGGAGCACATCCGGTAAAAAATGCATCCTTTGAGCTAGAGTTTTTTAAATTCTTATTATATCAGCTTCCAGGACATTTTCTGAGTCTCTTATCTCACTCATAAATCATTATCATAAAAATGTGTTGCAAGTTTTAAATGATTTTTGTCTTCAAATAAGTAAGTAAAAAAAGTAAAGTTGGCAACCAGAAGGTTCCCTTTTCAATAGCTACTACATCAAAGGGTAGATTGCTCCACTTTACCCTAGATACGTACCTTATATTGCTGAGTGTTAAGCAAGGAGGTATCAAGTACCATTTATAAAGCCTTTGGTATGACTTGACCTGGGATTGAACCCAGCTCTCCCAGACCATTGGCAAACACTCTACCCTCTATAAGTAGAGACACAAAATATTTTTCTTCTCTTGTCCAAGGCATTATGAGTTGTTATAGTATACTCTTTTCAAATCAGAAACAAAAAAGAACACAACATTATTCGTAGTAGAGTTATTTGCAGTCACATGGGTCACATGTATATTGAGATACCCTTTACAATGACGAGTTCAACTAATATCGGGGAGTCCTCATGGAGAATTGGCTAATATGCTAGATTACAGTATCATGGTAAGGGAGTTTGAACTCCAGTTGCATGTTGCCATTTCAGAAATGTGGAGCACCCTTTCATTGCCATTGCTTCAAGGTCCACGCTGGCCGAGGAATGATAGCACCTGATAGGGCCCAATCTATGAGTGAAATGGAACTAAACTGCATATTTATGCCAAATTGAATAGCTTGAAATAGAAATGTTTTTGACAATTAAACTGTATACTTACATTTAAACTTGGTGCTTATACTATAAACTGAATTGTTTGAAATGAAAGTGTTTTTGACATTGAAACTGTACTTACACTTAACTGAATTGTTTAATACAGAACTGTCTTGACATCTAACTGTGTGTAAACAAAATCTGTACTTACAAAAAACTGAATTGGCGGAATTAGAACTGTTTGAATAAACTAAATAGCTTGAAATAGAAATGTTTTTGACAATTAAACTGTGTACTCATGCTAAACTGAATTGTTTGAAATAGAACTATTTGCATAAAAATGGATTTGGCGTTAAATAACCTACAAAGGTTGATATGCCATAAAACCCAACCAACCATTCTAGTTGTTCTATTGTATTCTGTTTCAGATAAATGCACTTGGTAAAGGCACATACCCTCTTATCCTCCGGCAATGGGTTGGATAACATCACAGCTGTTCTTCTACAAGGACGGTTTTGGCATTAAATAACCTTTGAAGGTGGATATGCATTTAAACAAAGAAACTGAACTAAAACCAAATAGAATGATATCTTTGGTATAATGCAAAACTGCATCTGATGGTGGGTCTTCAATCCTGCTGTCTGTGGAATTCAGAGTACCCCTTCATTAGATCCATTCTAACCCAAAGTGGTAAAACCTGTTAGAGTTCTATCTAGGCGTCAAACAGAATTGTTCAATCATTGAGTATTATTATTATTAGTTATTTTAAGTGAGAGTTGTGTGTAAATTGTTCATATTAGGTTGGAATTCTTGATAAATAGAATTACAGTGAGTGAATAGTAGTACTTGAAATTATTTATAATATTAGATAGATTTATCAATGTTTGAAGGCAATTCTTGAAACCATTTAACTGTGTGCAAACAAATGAGCTCTAACTCATTTAAAAATAAAGTTGCCTACAAACTATCCCCTTACAAATCATATATATATATATATATATATATATATATATATATATATATATATATATATACATATATATATATAAACAGGATTTGGCATTAGATAACCCACGAGAATTGATATGACATAAAACATCAACCAACCAACCAGAAATTTTGCCTTTACTTCAGTGGATATATTCAGGATAAAAAAATAAATATATTTTGGTTCATAAAAAAAGCTTAAAAAACAAATCAAGGTATTACCAAAATTTCTTTTCAAAATATTAAGAAATGTTTTCTTAGATATACACGATAAAGAAAACTTCAAATAATATTTATAATAACATCAAAGTGTACTATATATATATATATATATATATATATATATATATGTATGTATATATTAGTTATCAATACTTTGCATGAAGACAAACACAAAATCAGAGTCCATTTTATCAGTATCTAAATTGTAAATTTTAAATCTGCCATCAAAAAGATAGACACAAAGTCAGAGTTCAGTTTGGCATTATATGTAAATTGCAAATTAAACCCTCAATTTAGAAGCACATCGCTCTTTCACTTTTTACAATTTTTCTTCAGCCGAGTTGTCTGGGGCTTTAGAATACACCAACTGAATCTCTGCAGAGGGGCAAGACCCCCACCAATGAGTATATTTTGCTAAAACATCTAACAGTGAGACTCCAGGCCTGGAGTTTTGAGAAATGTGTAATGCTCTTTCACAGCCATTACTCCCAGGCCCACTCTATTCAGGAATGGTAATACCTGTTAGCATTTCATTTATTGGTCAAATAGAAATATTTAATCATTTACTATACTTGAAACCATACAATACTTGTGCAAACAAATAACTGTTAGATTGAAATATCAGTATTACATAGTAATTCTTGGAATCAATTAACTGTGTGCAAACAAATGAATAATGTTAAATAGAATTACTAGTGATGAATAACAATACCTGAAACCACTTTACTGAGTGTAAAAAAAGTCTTCTGGCTAGTTTAAAAAAATTAATTCTTCACAAAAATCAAATAATCCTGGCCAAATATAGTTAAATACATTTTTAGAATGACCATAAAAAATTCTGAAAGTCTGCCTGGAATTTGGCCAAAACTGGTGGAGTATTAAGGTACAGACACACTAACAAATGGATATTTAGTGAATAATAAGATATATATGTATGTACATTTAGAAAAGTAATAAATGGACATACATAAATAAGACCATGGTTTGATGATGAAAAGCAATTAACATAAATGCCTCCTCTGTCAATGCACTTAATTAACAGGTGAATATTGATTATTCATTCAGACTGAGTATTATACTCGGAAATTTTCAGATCAAAATTCAGCTAATAATTATATGTCAGACCATGGACTTATGTACTTTTGTTTGTATGAATAAATTATGCATGTATAAATATATAAATCATCATCATCATCTTGTCGTGCTATCAGCACAGATATCCCTGACCCTTTCTCGCCACCTCTCCCTATCGTTCATCGCTTCCGGTAGGTCCTCAGGACTACACACCGTATCCTCACAGAGCTGCTGTATGCAGGTTCGAGCTGGTCACCCTGCTTTTGCTCAGCCATGTGCAGGGGTCCATAGGAGTACATCATTTGTGAGCTTGTCCCTACTTCTCCAGCAGTGTCCTGCATGTCTGGTTCGTCTAACTTGGATAGTTTTCATGATGGGTGGTAGGTGGCCGTACAGCTGCTGCTTTGTGGGGTATTGCCTCCAGGACCTGTTCAATATTGCTCGCAAATATTCTTGTGTAGTTGCCATCAAGCTTTTTCTTCAGCTATTTAGTTAGCATCCATATATGCATCCATAGTGCATATGCATCCATAGTGCATAGTGAAGCCACATCCATTTATGCATCCATATAGTGCTATCGAAACAATCACTGCTTGGAAGAAACTGCGTTTCATTTTATCGGTCAGGTCTGACTTCCCTATGACTGATTGCCTATTGATAGGATGTCTATGCCTTTGTTATTCATGTGTCGATGTCTGTCTTGCTCAATGAGACACTGCTTCCTTGGTAGGTAAACTTGTCTACTAGTTTCAGAGAGCTACCGTTTAGTGTGGGAATGTTGCCTGTTTGATTAAAGCACATATATTCCATTTTGTGTGCATTGACAAGGAGGCCAATGCCTGTGGCAGCTCATTCCAGACTATGCAGTAGGGTTTCGGCTTGGGCGGTGCATTTGCCAGAATCGCTATGTCATTGGCGTAGTCAGCGTTGGTAAATATTTTTTGCGGGGTACCTTCTGCTTCTTTTCTTTGTCAGCTTGAAACCGTTTTCTTTGATTTTATCAATTGATGTTCTAAGCACAGACAAATGATAAATAGGTATGGGGCAAGTGTGTCTCCTTGCAGTACCCCAGCTACAATGTTGAAGTAGTCTGTGTCTCCATCCAGGGAATGCCCTTTCGCTTTGGTGTTTCTGTAGAGAATCATTAGGGCTGCGAAGGTTTCTTTTGGTATGCGAGTAGAATTTGCTCCATTTTCCCTCTGTGTATGGAATCATAGGCCTTTGTGAAGTCAACAAATAATATTGTTGCCTGTAAGTTTTTTGCCCGTACACCTTCTTGAATTTTAAGGATAGTCAATGTTTGTGAGGTTGTTGATGTATTTCTCCAGAAGATATTTTGGTTCTTCCTGAGAATGTTGTCAAACTTGGGTTCTATGCGGTTGCGTAGTAGGGCATTGTATATTTTGGCTGCTATGGATGTAAGTGTTATATACCTCGGTAGTTCTTGGCTAATCCGAGGTCGCCCTTTTTAGGGAAAGATAGGATGCATCCCTTCATCCATCTGTCAGTTGGATTTTGATTATAAACTGCATTACAGTGTTAGAGCAGTATGTTATCAAATTTTCTGGTCTTCCATATTTCTATGGGAATCTCATCAAGCCCTGCGGCTTTTCAATTTTTAATTTTTCTAAGAATTGAGTCAAGTTCTTCTCGTGTAAAAGGTCCCAGTTTGATGTCTAATTACTTACTAATAATTCTTGTGATTGATTCATGAGTAACTTTTGGAGGGTTTTCTAGTAGATTCTGGAAATGTTGTTTCCACAGTTTTATTTGTTCTTGTTGGTTTATAGCGCTTGGTTTAGCTCACTTCCTTTATCGTTTGCCATCTCGTTAGATCTGATGAAGTCCTGTTAAAATTCTTTTGGAGTTTTGATTCATATCAATGCTCTTAACAGGAACAAAATAAATTTATTATCCTAATGTGACTTAATATTGTTTTTTTTCTTGAAGAGATATATATACATATGTATATACGAGGATCATTAAATAAGTTTCTAGACTTTTTCGTATGGGCACTTTTATTGATAGTACACACATGAAACTCTAGTCCCTTTTGAAGTAATCTCCTCCAGCTGCAATGCACTTGTTGTACTGTTTCAACAACTTCTGGAAGGCCCCACGGAAGTCCTCTTGTGTGAGCGTGTCAATGACCTTCGTCACAGCCTCATTCATCTCCTCAGTTGTCTCATAATGACAGCCTTTGAGCTTAGGGAATAACCAAAAGTCACAGGGAGCAAGGTCTGGACAATAGGGAGGCTGAGGAACTGTCTTGATGCCCATATTGGTTAGATAGTCTGTGACAAGGATGGAGTTGTGGACTGATGCATTGTCCTGCTGAAAATGCCACTGACTCGATTTGAAGAGTGCTGGCCTCTTCCGACAGAATCTCTTCTTGAACTCCCTTAAAACCTCAACATAGTAACCCTAACCCTAACCCTTTGGCCAATCAACTCTGGTGTATTGATTTCCTTACTCCTCCCACACCTCTCATCATCCCTCATAGACTCCCTGCCTTCCTTGACTCTCTTATGCCACTCAAAAACTGATGCTTGATTTATGCAAGATGCTCCAAAAGCAGTCTGAAGTATTCCATACATTTCTGTGGCATTTTTTCCAAGTTTAAAACAGAATTTTATTGGATATCATTCTTCTAAAGTGTCCTCACGTCCAGATTGTATTTTTGAAACTCACCAGCTGTGACAATCAGGCTTTAGTAGGGTGTATTCCATTGCTGCTGTAGCTATTCATTTGAACTTGAAATCATAAAAATTGGTCAGTCATCTCATAAGATGAATAGCAATAACATACTCGATTTTCAAGAGTCTACGACAATTTTAAATGCCCATACGAAAAAGTCTCTAAACTTATTGAATGCACCACATATATCATATATATGATAAAGTGATGATGCATAAATGTCTAAATAAGTCAGTACCAATCCTAAATATTTTATATATTGCAGTTTTCGGTGCAAAACTGGATTATGTAAGAGCAAACTTCCTTACACAACAGACTCAGAGTTCCATTCAACTTTTTCTTGTTTCTCAAACTGAAAATTCATCTCAAGCACAATAGAGCGTATCAACAGACATCATGTAAAACATGAGCGTATCAACAGACATGATGTAAAACTTTCACATCATATCAAAAAAAAGAGTTTCAGAGTTGAAAGTGCTTTGCTGGAATATATGTGTTGAATGCCATGGGGACTATTTGGAAGGAAATTAACATTTCGTTCATGATTCATTTCTGTCTTGGTAAATACATCTTTAGTCTTGATAGTTTTTGAACATACCTATATATATAAGACCTATATATATATATATATATATAATCTCACAGAAATATTAACATTTCTCTGTCCATGAAAACTAATTTTGTAGTTAACAATAAAAATGTCACCCCAAGGTGTATATATATATATATATATATATAGTTATCCCAAGGAAAGCTATTTAAATTGTATTTCTCCATTATCTACATTGGCTGCGTAGCAAATACAGCACAACCAATTTATTATTTGTTCCATATAACGGAGTCCCAGATTCTATTGACCAAAAAAAGAAGAAAAGGTCAAAGAAAAGAACAATTCTACTAACATATATTCCAACCAATTTTCATTTGGGAATGTTCCATATTTGGGGAAAGGGAACAGAGAAAATAAGTTTGGTCAGAAGCAGTGCTCATTCAAAGAATTCTCTGCCTCTGCAGACAGAATTGTATAGTCAATTCAGCATTCACTTTTCTGTGACAATTCCAGAGAAAATGGAGACTGCCATGCCAATGTCGTTACAAACAGGAATAACAATTGTCCGATCATCTCTTTGCATTGATTCCTTTGAAAGCTCTGTTGTTCTGTTTCTGTTCATCTCTGTCTGTCTGTCAATCACAAAGATTTTGAGTATTATCTGTTTGTTGCACACACTTCAAATCTTGTAATATCAATTTTTATCTCATGCTTTGTAGAAAGTTATGAAGTGCAAGTCTTGTTAGAGGATGCGTGGATTGGAATTGATACATCCTTGTGTGATAAAAAGTTTTTACCTAAGTTTGCAATAAACTATTCTCATTTCAAATTTTAGTTCATGACCTAATATATACAAAACCAAAGCAAACTGTTCATCATCATCATCATCATCATCAAGATGAGCTGACAGCAAGGATTCCCAGCACCCACTCTTGTCATCCCTCCTTATCAAACATTGCTCCTGGTGAGTCTTCAAGACGGTGCCCAGTGTCCATACAAAACTGATAAATGCAATTTTTTGTCAGTTGGTCAACAATGGTATGTCCATGTGTAGGAGTCCCTCAGAGAACATCACTTATAAGTTTGTCCTTAGTTCTCCAGCAGTGTCCAGCATGTCTTGTTCATCTTAGATGGCTTGTGAGATGGGAAGTAATTGGCAATGCAGCTGCTATTTCTTAGGATGCTGTTTCCAAAATTTCTTCAAGCATAGCATGCTTTTAGTTTATTCAAATACTTGTGAAATATAAATATATTACAAGGTTAAAGGGTTCTAACTTCCCTTCTAAAGTGAGTGGGAGAAATGGCTTTCTGCTTTTCCCAAAGCTTTAGACATATCATTTGGTTGATAGTTTTATTCTGACAACTTGTATTACACCAATTCAAGAAAACCACTCAGAAAAAATTCTAGACATGTTTTTGAAAAATTCTTAATATTCTCCTAGCTTATTTTCAGAGACTCTAATGCTTTCGCAATATTAGTGCTACTAAATAAACGAAGAAATAGAATCAAAATTTATTTTTAGATAAAATCTTTTGTCATATTATTTAATAATCCTCAAAATTTGGGAAAACCTTGAAAAAAATCTTTTCAATTAACAATTAATTCTCAATTTAAAAATTTGATTTGGTATACTTTATTTATTTTAAAAGAAACAGGAAAAATTTATGCCAGCATAATATGTTAATATCATCATAAAAAACTTTTAAAACTCGGAATAAAAATATCAAGCATAAAATAATAATTAAAGAATTAAAATGTGGTGCCAAAATTAAACAATTTTATTCCACATGAGTACATAACACTAGAAATTAGCACTAAAAATAGTACCAAAAATTGCACTAGAGAATACCACTAAAAATTGCACTTGAAAATACCACTAAAAATTGCACTAGAAAAAATGGCACTAAAAATTGCACTTGAAAATACCACTAAAAATTGCACTAGAAAAAATAGCACTAACAATTGCTCTAGAAAATAGCACTAAAAATTGCACTAGAAAATAGCCCTAAAAATTGTCCTTTGGTGGTACCATTTTTGTCTCCCTATCTCTCCCTCTATATGTATGTATTAATAAAATTTCATTATATTTACATGCATTCACGCACACATAAACATAGATATATGAAAAAGTTATATAATAAAAGTCAACTTTGACTTACTTCAATTTTCAAACAGTGTTTATACTACAATTACGAGACACCATGTTCTTATTAGTCCAGTCAAATGGAGCTGTAGAATAAAACAAATGCATCTCTACTGAGGGGTAAGGTCCCTCCAAGTGTCCTGGATATAACATTAAACCATCTAATGGAGAGACTCCATCCTTGGTGATTTGAGGAATGTGAAGTGACTCTTCATTGCCATTGCTCCCAGGTTCACTCTGACCCAGAGTGGTAGCACCTGTTAGGGTCCTATCAATGGGTCAAATAGAACTGTTTGACATTTAAACAGTTTGTAAACAAATGACTAAAATGTTTGAAATAAAACTGTTCAATCATTTAACTTTGTGTAAACAAATTACTATCTAACTGAATCATTTGCAAAACTTGGAACCATTAAATTGTGTGCAAATGAATGAAGTGTTGAACAGAATATATATATATATATATATATATAGTTGGCGACTGTAATCGAGGGCGACTAGAAGGCCCCCTTTTAAATAGCTACAACACTGAGGTGTAGGGTAGGGCGCTACTCCTTTCCCTGGATTGCTACACTTTACCCTTGATATGTACCTTATATTGCTGAGTGTTAAGCAAGGAGGTATCAAGTACCATTTTTAAAGTCTTTGGTATGACACGACCTGGGATTGAACCCAACTCTCCCGGACTATTGACGAACACTCAACACACTAGGCCAATGAGTTGAATTGAATGATTAGTGTTGAATAGCAATACTTGTAAACACTTCACAGTGTGCAAACAAATGATTAATATTGAATAGAATTATTAGTGTTAGAGAGCAATAATTGAAACTATTTAACTGTGTAGAAACAATAGCAATGCTACTGTGCAAAAAAATATATTCTTCCTCATTTAAAAATGAAATTACCATCAAATTATTCTCTTACAAATCATATAGGTATTTTAATTCAGTGTGCAAACAAATAAATGATGTTGAATTGTTAATCTTACATAGCAACGATTGAAGCCATTTAGTTTTGTGCAAAAAAATGATTAATAGTTAATAGAATTATTTGTATTGGATAGAAATACTTAAAATGATTTGACAATGTGGAAAAAATTGAGCTCTGGTTCATCTAAAAAAGTTATCAACAAAATATGTTTACAAATCATATATATATATATATATATATATATAAAGAAGATTTGGCATTGAATAACCTACAATGGTTGATATGCCATAGAAACCAACCAACCATATTCTTATTTATACTGATATATATATATATATATATATATATATATATATATATATATATATATGTGTGTGTGTGTCATTATTGTTGATTTAAATGTTTTGAGCAAGTGATTGTTCAAAATGTATGAGATTTTGTTTTAAAAAGAGCTCAATGCTTTTATGACCCAAAGCTAATTTAAAATTTGAAAAAGAGAAATAATTATAATGTTAAATACTGCACATAATTTTCAGTTTCTGCCATAATGAATGGGCTTCGTGTTTGATGATATTCAGCATGTTATGGCCAGAATTTTGCAATGTGACCAATTTTGTTGGTTGGTTGTTTAGTGTTTGTGGCATATCAACCTTTGTTGGTTATTTAATGCCAAATCCATTTTTATACAAATAATCAGTTTCATTTCAAACAATTCAGTTTAGCGTAAGTACGCAGTTTAATTCAAAAACATTTCTATTTCAAACTATTCAGTTTACTCAAACAGTTCTAATTCTAATAGTTCAGTTTAGTATAAGTATAGTTTTTGTCCTCACACAGTTAAATGTCAAACAGTTCTATTTCAAACAATTCAATTTAGCATAAGTACAGTCTCAATATCAAAAACAGTTCTATTTCAAGTAATTCAGTTTAGCATAAGTACAGTTTAGTTCTATTTGACCCATAGAAAGGACCCTATCAAGTGCTACCACACAGAGCTAGAGTGGACATGGGAGCAATGGCAATGAAGGGGTACTTAGCATTCCCCAAAGCTCCAGCATTACTGGAACTTCACCATCAGATTGTTAAGTGTCATATTGAGAGCACATGTTGAGGGATCTTACCCCTTTGAAGAGATGCAATTGGTGTATTCTACAGCTCCAGGCAACTGGGATAACCATTTGTGTGTTATATATATATATATAAAATGATTTTAATTTTTTTTCTTTTACACAGTCTTCATTAAATCTTATATTTACAAGAACATTTTATATAAAATATCATTTTTGGCAGAAAATAAAAACTTCTAACCTAATGATAGTAGGTCGGTCCATTTTTGCAGATCGAAATTGAGCAGCTGTGTCCTTTTATTCCTGCTTTTTTAGACTGTCAGAAAAATTTAAATTTTGACAGGAAACGCTAAAATGCTCTCAGTTAGATCATCCTGTTGGCAGAGTCTAGAATATTTTGGCTGCATCTTCTACTTAGAGCCAAAATACACCGAAAAGAGGTGCCCTTGTTATGACACTAAACTGCATCCAAAGAGGAGACTGAAATTCTGAAGATTTGGGAGCCATTACTCTCAGGTCCACTATAACCCAGATTGGTCGTACCTGTTAGGGTCCCATCTTTGGGTCTAATAAATTTCTTTGAAAATTATTCGTGTTGGATAGGAATACTTGAAACTATATAATTGAGTGTAGATTATTTTCATTAAGAATAGTTGTTTGTAGCTATAATTGTTTATTAATGATTATTATTTGTTACTTGAATTAATATGATTGCTTGAAATAATTGAAATCTTATAAGTGAGTACAAATTATAATTAAATTATTTGAAACTTAAATTGTTTGCAAATGATTAGTTTTATTTGTTACTCAAAATTATATAATTGCTTGAAAAACAAAAAGTCTGACATTAGCATTAAATAATCAATCTAAGATCGACGGGATGTAAAATAATCCTACAAAAACTGTGCTAAACTTAGAGAATAAAGCAATATCCAGTCCAATTCCTAGCTGAATATAAATTTTGTGGGTTCTGTATTTACAGTTGACTTCATTTTTTAATTATTAAAATTTCTTGTTTGGTTTGGTTGGGTTGGGTTTTATGGCATATCAACCATTGTAGGTCATTTAATGCCAAACCCTCTTTGTACATATATAAACATTATATATAAACATATATAATTTGGTTTGGTTGGCTTTTATGGCATATCAACTATTGTAGGTTATTCAATGCCAAATCTTCTTTATACATATATATATTAAACATATATAATTTGGTTTGGTTGGCTTTTATGGCATATCAACGATTGAAGGTTATTCAAAGTCAAATCCTCTTTATACATATGTATAAAATGTATATGATTTGTAAACATATTTTATTGAAAATTTTTTTAATGAGCTCATTCTTTTGCACGCAGTTAAATGGTATTCAAGTCTTGTTATGTATCACTAACAATTCAATCAAACATCAGTCATTTGTTTCCACACAGTTAAATGATCAAACAGTTCAATTTGATATAAATCATTCATTAGCACACTGTTTAAATGTCAAACGGTTTTATTTGACCCATAGATAGGACCCTGTTAGGTGCTACCACTCTGGGTCAGAGTGGACCTAGGAGCAATGGCAATGAAGGGATACTCTACATTCCTCGAAAATCCAGGACTGGAACTCCACTTTCAGATTGTTTAGTGTCATATCCAGGGCACTCATTGGTGGTGGGGGGTCTTCAGTAAATTTTACAGTCCCAGCTGACTGGGCCACCAAATTTTGTATATAAGTCTGATAGATATGAAATACTAATTAGAATCCTTTCAAAATATTAGTTTACCCAGTCAGCTGGAGCTGTAAAATACACCGACAGCACCCTGTTGAGGGGAAAGACCCCTCCAACAAGTGTCCTGGATATGACACTAAACAATCTGATGGTAAGGTTCCAGTGATGCTGGAACTTTGGTGAATGCGAAATACCCCTTTATTGCCATTGCTCCCAGGTCAACTCTGGCCCGGAATGTTAGCACCTGATAAGGGTCCTATCTATGGGTTAAATAGAACTAAACTGTGGTTTGAGTTTACTGTTTTTTGCATTTAAACTGCTTATTTATGCTAAACTGAATTGTTTAAAATAGAACTGTTTTGACATTTAAACTGCATACTTATGCTAAACTTAATTTGCTCGAAAAGAACTGTTTTGACATCTTAACTGGGTACTTATGCTAAGCTGAATTATCTGAAATAAAACTGTTTTGACATTAACTCTATGTATTGACCAGTCGGCTGGAGCCATAGAATACACTGACTGCACCTCTGCAGAAAGGTAAGGAAACCCCCCAATGAGTGTCCTGATATGACACTAAACAATCAGATGGTGAGGTTCCAGTGATGCTAGAGTTTTGGGAAATGTGGAACACCCCTTCATTGCTATTTCTTCCAGGTCCACTCTGGCCTGGAATGGTAGCGCATGATAGGGCCCTATCCATGGGTGAAATAGAACTAACCGTATACTTATGCTAAACTGAAGTGTTTGAATTAGAAGTGTTTGACTAAGCTAAAAAGCTCAAAATTGAAATGTTTTTCACAAATAACCTGGTACTTACATTTAAACTTTGTGCTTATGCTAAACTGAATTATTTGAAATTGAACTGTTTATGTCTTTGAAATTGTACTTACACTAAACTGAATTGTTTAATATAGGACTGTTTTGACATTTAACTGTGTGTAAACAAAATCTGTACTTATACTAAACTGAATTAGCTGAATTAGAACTGTTTGAATAAACTGAATAGCTTGAAATAGAAACGTTTTTGACAAACTGTGTACTCATGCTAACCTGAGTTGCTTGAAATAGAACTATTTTCATAAAAATAGATTTGGTGTTAAATAATGTACAAAGGTTGATATGCCATAAAAGCCAACCAAACCAAATCATATATATTTCATATATATGTATTTAGTGGATTTGGCATTAAATAACCTACAATGGTTGATAGGCCATAAAACCCAACCAACTGACCAAATAGTTGTAGCAGTGTCATAATCCATTGTTCCAATGGGTTCACAGGTAGTTTATTTTATTTCTATGTTAAAATATTCAAAAAGTTTTGTTCTTTTTTAATATTAACACATTGTACAAGTATGTAGTTTAATTTTCTAGCTGTATAATGTGTATGCAAAGGAATCCCTTGAGGTAATGGAGATTTTTGGTCGATGAAATATTGTGGGTTCCACTTTTCAGATGAGGACAAGCTTCAAATAAAACTTGCTATCAACAGCAAAACCCCTCACATCTCACCCCCCATCCATCACCGCCACCACCCCTAACAACAACAACAACAACAACAGTGTAAACAAACAATCACAGTATGAAGTAGAAGGCAAACAATGATGGAAAAGAAACAGATGATGAGAGAAATAATAACAATAGCTTAGTGATAATTAAGGGGGTATGTTACGATTGACTGCTTCCAGGATCTGTGGGAGACTACACACCCATGAACAGATCCCAGATCTCTCTTCCTTCATCTCATGCTTGGCTGGCAAACAATCCAAGCAAGTAGAGTTTAGAGAGAGGAAAGAAAACAGAAATCAGGTATAAAGAGGGAAATTGAACAAGATAATTGACTTGGGTTTGGGTTGGTTTGCAAGGCTAGTTGGTTACAATGAAGGGCTGGCTGGGAAGAGGAGAATGGGAAGGCATGTGATTGGGGTTGTGGGCAGAGGAAATGCAAGATGTCTCAGGGAATCTTGGAGAGCTTTGCATGTCCCACTGAAGAGGAAAGAGTATTTGGTCGGTTAAGGAGGGGCTTATCAGAGATACGCAATATCTGATGGGTTGTCAGAGATAGCCTCAAGGTGCTCTCCGATATACAAAAGAGTGGGGAAAATGGTATAGACTCAAGCTGAAAGTTCTTGGAAATTTTTAGTTTTACAAAGATACTGATGATTCTAATGATTCCTTAGAGACAGAAATGGTAATTTTTATGGTAATGATGCCACAGAGATGGTGATGGTAAATTTGATAATGGAAATGCAGTTCAAGAAAAACTCTAATCAAATTCAATGGAAAGGAATCTATATTAATAATTGGGAAAAGTTTGTCTGTCTGCTATGGATGTTTATATCCCATATCCCATTATAACACTCAATCCAATACTCTGGTATAATGGATAGATGGCTGAACCTGAAGAGTTAAAAATATACAGTGTGTGAGAGGGAATGAGTTGCGATAAACAGTTGTTCAAAATGTTCTTATGAAATATATTTTAGCAGGTCATGTACAAAACTGTCTCTAGAATAATGCACCTGTAAACATTTTTACAAACCAAAGATACCAGGATTTTATTATTTCTATACGAACATTATGCAGTCAAAATGATTATTATTAGATTTTGTTTATCACCAACCTACAGCAGTAAAACCCTTGTAAACAAATGTGAAATTGTAAGTAAAAAAGTTGTTGGCAACCGTTGTCAAGGGTGACCAGAAGGCTCCCTTTTCAGTAGCTACTACACCGGTGTAGGGGAGGGTGCAACTCCTTTCCCTTGATTGCTCCACTTTATCCTTGATACATACCTTATATCGCTGAGTGTAAAGCAAGGAGGTATTAAGTACCATTTTTAAAGTCTTTGGTATGACGCGACCTGGGATTGAACCCAGGTTTCCTGGACCATTGGTGAACACTCTACTCACTAGACCATTGCTTTATTATTTCAAGACTGAAATGTATTTATATTTTTGGTAACACTGAAAGATTTGCTAGGAAGAAGAAAATACGAAAGCATGTGACTGGGCTTATCAGCAATGAAAATATTTAGTTACGAGCCATACTGTATATGTTAAACCCTTAAAAAATATTGTTGATAATTTTTGGCAGAATCATTAAAATTTCAAGATTTCTTTGGACAGTTGAATTCTTTCTTCAGTTAGCTGAAATATCATAGTAATAGAATTTCAGCCAAAGGATTCTACAGCCTTCAAATGTCTGATCCATATGAAAATGTAAAGACTTTTAGGTAAATAGAAAATGATAGCTAATATAATAACTGAGACCTGACCGATAAAAGGAAACACAGTCTCTTCCAAGCAGCTATCATGTCAATACACCTATATGGATGCACTACATGGATGCTAACAAAATGGCAGGAGAAAAAGCTTGAATGCAACTACACAAGAATGCCGAGAACAATATTGAACAAGTCCTGGAGGCAACACCCAACAAAGCAACAGCTGTACGGCCACCTACCACCCATCACAAAAACTATCCAAGTTAGATGAACCAGACATGCAGGACACTGCTGTAGAAGTAGGGACAAGATCATAAGTGATGTACTCCTATGGACCCATTCACATCGCTTTGCAAAGGCAGGGTGGCCAACTCAAACCTACATACAGCAGCTCTGTGAGGATATGGGGTGTAGCCCTGGGGACCTATTGGAAGCGACGAATGATGGGGAGGGGTGGAGAGAGAGGGTGAGAGATATCTGTGCTGATGGCACGACAAGATGATAGATGATGTGTGCTATGCAAATGATATTATTTACTCGTACAACTATTCATATGACACATTATCATCATCATCATGAAGTTGCACTGACTCTTACTCCCCATCTGTCCCAATCATCCATTGCTTCTGACAAGTCCTCCAAACTACATCTAATGTCCACATAGAGCTGATATTAGTAAGTCTTTACTGGTCGGCCAGTATTGGTGCATACATACGTAGGAGTCTATGGAAAATTATAAGTAGTTGGCAAACTTAGTCGAGGGTGACCTGAAGACCACCTTTTCAGTAGCTACCACGCAGAGGTGTAGGGGAGAGTGCAACTCCTTTCCCTGGATTGCTCCACTTTACCCTTGATCCTTACCTTATAATGTTGAGTGTTAAGCAAGGTGGCATCAGGTACCATTTTTTGAGTGTTTGGTATGACTCGAACTGGGATTGAACCCTGATCTCCCGGACCATTGGCAAACACTCTACTCATTTGGCCAATGTACGTAAAAAGTAAAGTAAAGTTGGCGATTGTAGTCGAGGGCAACCAGAAGGTTCCCTTTTCCTTAGCTTCAACACCAAAGTGTAGGGGAGAGCGCTACTCCTTTCCCTGGATTGCTCCACTTTACCCTTGGTACGTACCTTATATTGCTGAGTATTAAGCAAGGAGGTATCAAGTACCATTTTTAAAGTCTTTGGTATGACGCAACTTGGGATTGAACCCAGGTCTCTCGGACCATTGGTGAACACTGTTCATTCCTTGTCCTCTATGTGTGGCCAAGTGGCTTCATGTAGAGCTGAAGAATTTGGTATGCATATTTGTTATATGCTGGTGGAAGATTTTAATTTGAATTGTACTTTCTTATGGTGAAAGGAGGATTCTCATTGAAAAGATGTCTCTGACAGTAAACAATAATCTAAGAGTCTGCAGAATTAAAGTTTGCAAAATTTTCATAGAAAATTATTTATTTGCTTAACAGAAATGATTATTTGCATTTAAACAAATATTGCTAATAAATCTAAAATAACTACAAAGTGAAAAACCCCAAAAATTGAAAGCAATAAATTGAAGTGTCAATATTACTTAAACCTTTTTGAAAATTGTCTCACAGCAATATTGTCTTCCGAAAATCACATTGAAAATATAATTAATAAATATATTTCCTGTTATGGGAATTCATCTTTTTATATAAACAATTTCCAATTATAATAGTAATTGTAATATAATTATAAGATACAATTATAACTATATATTATATTTGATATATCATTATATTATATATGCCTGCAGCGGCTCGTTCCAAACTATGCAGTAGTGTTTCGGCTTGGTTGGGTGTATTGGCCAGCAGTGCTATGTCGTAGGCTGAATTTATGTGCTTTAATCAGAAAGGCGATATGTCCACACTAGACGGAACCTCCCTGAAACTGGTTGACAAATTCACCTACCTAGGAAACAGCGTCTCATCAACCAAAAAAGACATCGACACACGGCTAACGAAGGCATGGACAGCTATCAATAGGCTTTTGATCATATGGAAATCAAACCTGACCAATAAAATGAAACGCAGTTTCTTCCAGGCTGCAGTCGTGTCGATACTGCTGTATTGATGTACTACTTGGACGTTGACTAAACGGTTGGAGAAGAAGCTCGACGGCAATTACACAAGAATGTTGCGAGCAATATTGAACAGGTCCTGGCAGCAACACCACACAAGGCGCCAACTGTATGGCCACCTACCACCTATCACGAAAACTATACAAGCTAGACGAACCAGACATGCCGGACACTGCTGGAGAAGCAAGGACAAGATCGTAAGTGATGTGCTCCTGTGGACCCCCGCATATGGCCAATCAAAGGCAGGACGACCAGCTCGAACATTCATACAGCAGCTATTTGATGATACGGGATGTAATCCTGAAGACCTGCCGGAGGCGATGAATGATAGGGAGACATGGAGAGATAGGGTCAGGGATATCCGTGCTAGCCGCACATCATCATGATGATGATATTATATATATATATAATATCATAATTATATCGTAATGTAGATTATAATATTATGATATAATATTATGATATATGTTTTAACACTCAGAGAAAAAGCTTGATGGCGATTACATAAGAATGCTGTGAGCAATATTGAACAAACCCTGGAGGCAACACCCTACAAAACAGCAGCTATATGGCCACCTACCACCCATCACAAAAACTATCCAAGTTAGACAAACCAGATATGTGGGACACTGCTGGAGAAATAAGGATGAACTCATGAGCAATATACTCCTGTGGATCCCGTCATATGAAAGAACAAAAGTAGGACGACCAGCAAGAACCTATAAACAGCTCTGTGCCAATACAAGATTAGCCTTGAAGACGTCCCGGGAGCAATGGATGATAGAGACAGGTGGTGAGAGCGGGTCAGGGAGATCCGTACTAGCAGTGCAATATTATGATGATGATATATATTAATATACATTTATGATATATATCATATATATTCTATCCTAATATATTCTAACATAAAATAAATTATTCTATGAGGATATATCATTCTATTGATTATATATTACATAGTCTGTTAAGATCAAAATGATATTATTTTAGGATTTCAAAATTGTTTTGATAAAATTCTTGGAGGTTTTGTAGAAAATATTATTTAATCTAAATGAGTGACCAGAGCTTTATTTATTTAAACATTTTTATTTTTTATCTTGATCATTAGATTTAAGTAAGCAATAATGCTATCAAATTATTTCACATTTCCACTCTTGAAGAACTATGTATAAACCAAATCCATAATGTCAATAAATATTTCAAAATGAAAACTAATTTTTCAATTTTTTTTTTTGAATTTTGGAAATTTAAATTTGATTTGATTAGTTATACCTTGAAGGAACATAGTTTCCTGTTGATTATTGTGCATTTTTAAGGACCTCCTCTTGATGAGAGCCCACCTTTCCCTACGTCTAATATATATGCATATTAAATTTGATAGCTCTACATCAAACATTTGACCAAAGAAAGAAGATAGACAAACACTTCCCAGTTATTAATATAAATTAGTTATGTCCAGTTTTTGCTCTTAATAAATATTATTAATGACTGGGTGCTATAAGTTCAACTCTTCACTAGGGAAATAACTAAAAGATGTCACCAATGAGGTGTTAATGGTAAAGATGAGATTTGTGTGTTAACATCGTAATGATGATGGTAAGGTTAATGGTGGTAGTGTCTGTGCGGACACAAAGTGCTGAAAATGAAGCTCAGAAAATACCATGAAAATGTTCATTGTAATCAGGAAAATGAAAAAAAAAATGTGGGCAGCTGGAAACACAGCTCAGAAGAGACAGTTAAAATGAGAGACTGAAGGGTGTGACAGGAAAAGATGAGGGAGATGCTGAGTTGTTGTTGGTTAGCGGTAGCAGAATCATAAAAAATGGGGCCCCAAAGTAGAAAGAGTAGAGGGTTAAAAAGCCTTAGCAAGATGTATGGGAGAGGTAAGAGTGGCCTCTCATAGCCTTACCTCTTCCATCATGCTGTGCTATAATCTAATGCACTAGAGACACCCACCCCAACACATCACTCTATTTCCTACCCCCGAGATGAAACCTTAATCCTAGACGCAACCATCATCACTGTTAACAACAAACATAAGGACAACAACAATAACAAAATGTATCTTCATGATAATGCCCTTACAGTCATTCAAACAGCTTCATGGGTTATTCATCAAGTAATGTTTGATATCTCACACTTCAACGAACTCTCCCATGATGCTTTACTCAGACATGTGTTTCCTGATGAATATTTAAAAAAAAAAAACAGCTCCAATCGAAGACAACTCAAATTTCAACTGAGTCTACCAAATTGTCAGATTAATTTCTTCGACAAATAAAAGGTGGTTGCTTTTCCAAGAAGAGGTCGCTTTTGTTAGAAGAGAGTTCTTTTGTTTGTTTTTTTTTTTAATTTCTTTTGCTTTCAATCACTTTTTGTTTTGTGAGAAAATAGTAGATTGCAGGATAATTTTGTTTTATTTACTCATTTTACGTGGATTACAATTATATCGTGAGTATAGTGGATATTTGGAATTAGGAGGGGTTTTGTTAATCTATATTGCAAGGTGGTTTAGATTTTTAATTTTCTGATATCAGTTATTTTTGGAGATCAGTTTTACTTTTTTAAATAGTTTTTAATAGTTTTTTACTTAAATCTGGGTGTATATATATATATATATATATGTTTGTGTGTGTGTGTGTGTAGTTAGGCAGCAGTTGTTCATTTAAGCATGTTTCATTAAATAGT
>OY757929.1:73889640-74272140 GCA_963585895.1 Sepioteuthis lessoniana
TGGAGACATATGTACATAGGTTTATGTGTGTTTGTATATATATATGTTTATATATGTGTAAGAGTATATAAAGCTATATATATATATACCTCATTTTTTACTTTTTTTATTTTTAACTTATTTTTCTTTTTTGAATTCTCTTTTAACTTCTTTTTTTATATTTTAATACTTTTATATTTTCAATGCATTTTTTAACCTTTTTTCTAATTATTATAATTTTCTACTTTTTATTTTATACATTTATCTTATTTCTTTGCTTCCCTAATTTTTTCTAGCATTATTTTGCCTTTTTTTCAGATATCACCTAGATAACATCACTTGTGAATTTTTATTACATTGGCCATTTTCTCTTGTAATGTTAAGTAGCATATGCTAGTTATTATGAACCGATTGATCTAATATTTCTCAAATATTTCCCAGGAAACCTAACTTTATGTAAAAATAAATGTTTCTTATCATATATATATGTTTTTATATGTTTTGTATTATGATTGGTTGTAATACAGAGTTCATTCAGAAATTTCTGGTTGTCTTCATAGAAAAAAAATCCCAGAAGTTTCTGGGAGTCTTCATAGAAAAAATTCCCAGAATTTTCTGGGAGACTTCATAGAAAAAAACCCCAAGTTGCTTTTCTATAGTTGACAGCAAACCTTGCTTTATTCAACAGAGGTGGCTTTCTTTTTTTAATCATCTGTTAATACATCTGCACCAAATTCCAAGATGTTCAAAAAAGCTGGAAGAGAGCATCTGACTGCAAATGTTGGTGTGAATCTTTTACAGCTCAATTTCATAGATACATTTCCAGATCAGATCCTCATCAGTATCTAGCAACATGTCACATGATTCCATGACATACTATACTGGGTTACATGGTACCAGCAACAACGAAGGATCCCTGACTGGATCAGTTAGTCAAAACAGATTGCCTTTTATGCAGTGCAATTTCAAGCCCTTTAGCCTTTTATGGTAGAAAAAAAGTTCTCAGCCAGGATCATGGAATATACATGATATTCTACATATTCAACAAAACTCTGCCATTTGCTTATAGTTAGGAAAAAATGGATTTATGACTTTGTCACGCCCAAAAGCATAGAATAAATTGAACTTGTCCCAGTGTTTGATGCTTGTCATATACCCTTAGTCAATTCACATCTCTCTCTCTCTCTCTATATATATATATATATAATGTATTTCTATTTTAGATTATTCCCAAACTTTAACTCTGGCAGAGTGAAAAAAAACATCAAATGATCCAAATTGTCAATAAATAAATACACATTTGATATTTATGTAAAAAACTTCTATAAAAAAAGAAAAGACTAAAAACATAGATATTGGCTGGAAAAATGTTTTCTTTTAATTTTGTTTAGTTTTGGGGATTTTTTAATCAATAAAGTGTAGTTTGCACTACCCTCTTTGGTCAGTTTTATCCTGATGATCTGGAAAGGTGAAACCGAGGTAGATTTCTTCTGGACCCATTAGGTACTTACATATATATATATATATATATATATATATATTATAATTGTGTTGGTTGTCATTGTCTCACTTCATGGGTTTGTGGCAAACCAAATGTGATGTAATTTGGAGAGTGCTCAATAACTATTATATTATAATAATGATAATAATAAGTAAATATATATTAGTTTTTATATATATATATATATATAAGAAGTTTGTCTGCAACCACAGGCTTCATAATGTTTTATAAGTGACAATCATCAGGCAGAGAATGAAAGATATTGGAGAAATCGAAAAAACTGAAAAATACACTCAAAAGAACGTAAGAATTGTGTACAACTCTTTATGTGTGTGTGTGTGTGTGTGTGTTTATATATATATATATATATATATATATATATATATATGTCTTGCTGAACATGAGAAAATTCCACATAATACAAGCATAATAACTGCACAATATTTCAAGTGTAAATAGCATTCTAATGTAAATAATTGTGAATTTATATTATTATTTCTAAATTTGGTAAATTAACAACATATGAACCTTATAAAAATAAGTGAAATATAAACTTGCTATATGAATTAAAACTTATAGCAAATAAAAAAGAAAAGCAAAACAAAACAACTTATATGGAATGGCTGAAGACTCTGTTTTGTGAAGTAAGTTGCTCATTTTTGTTGGCAAATTTTTGGAAAAAAATTTAGTTTAGTTTTTTTAAGAGGCTGGTTCAATTTAAATTAAAGTTAACATTGCTATGGCACAAGAAGGTCACGATTGATAACAACACTTTAACAGCTGAAAATAATTATACAAACTATCAACAAAACCATCACTTATTAAAAAACAAAGGTAATCATGTCATGAAAAATAATAAAAATGTTATTCATTTCCAATCTCATTTTTTTCTAATTATCTGTTGCTTTTCTTTTAATAAGGAAATTTTTTTGCAAAATAAGCAAATTAGCAAGTTTTTGAGTTATACACTTGGTTACTTAGAAAATTATTTAAAGCAGGAAGAAGTGTTTGTTTTGATAACACATTTAATGTAGATGAACAAACGAAGCATGCAGCAGTTTTAAATGAATAAATTGTAAAATACAAAAAATGATATATTGAATAATCCATCACATTTAATGTTTGCTTGTTGGTATAGCAGCATTTTATTGGCTCGGCTGCCAAGTAGTCACTGGAGGAAGAATTATTTACTCTAGGGCTCACTCACCCCACTTACATTCTTCTTAACCAAACATGGCATATCAGTAATAAGACATTTTTTAAAAAATATCAGGCAATAGGAACAGAAAGTATCCTACCTGCGATATCATATGATATAAAGATGTGTACTTAAGGTTTTAAACCCTAGTATAAGAATCAATTTATTGTAATTATTTCTTTCTTTTGTGTATATTTAGACAAATGTATTAAAATCTTTTCCATTTTTTTAATGATTTAGAATATGAAGCAAATAAAAAATATGTAAAAAAGAAAAAAGGTTAAAATGATGAAAAGTAATTTATTTTATCTTTATAAAAAAAAGAAAGAAGATGCCCTCTTATCAGTTTTAGTTTGATTTAGTTTATTTGCTTAAAGGCATATTAACTCTTTATGGGTTATTTAATGCCAAAATTTGATTCATTTCTAAATGTGTGATGATAATCGTAACAATTCATATTTTCATATTCCACTGGAAGCATTTTTTATCACACTTTTTTATTTGTCCATTATAATGTGCCTACACAGTTATATGGCATCATGTATTCTGATTCAAATAATTTACATGAAGTTATATTGTATCGAGTATTCCTATGTAATAGGAATAATTTTCAAACAGATCTCTTTGATCCAAAGATGGAACCCTTACATTTATTGCAAGTGAGCCTGGGAGTAATTGCAATGAAAGAGAAACTCAGTTCTTTCCGAAGCTCCAGAACTGGAGCCCCACCACCAGATTTCATTTTAATGTCATTTCCATGACAGCCCTTACTCCTCGGCAAACAATGCAGCTAGCATATTCTAAACCCCACCAACAAGAAAAAATCAATGTTTGCGATGACTTAAATACCTTAATGATAATCCATATTTAACCTCTTCTTACTGCTAATCAGCCAGAGAAAATGTTGACTAAACCAATGTTCATTTATCTCTTTATATATATATGTGTGTGTGTGTATGTTCATTTATCTCTTTATATATATATATATATATATATATATATATATATATATGTGTGTGTGTTCATTTATCTCTTGATATATATATATATATATATATATGTGTGTGTGTGTGTGAGTGCATATATGTACTATATGTGTGTGCTAAAGTGAAAGTTGTTCCACTAAAAGGGAGAATTACATATATAAAATAGTTAAAATTACTTTTACAAAATAGTTACCCATTATAAAATTATAGATAAGTAAAATATTATTTTAAGTAATTTTCAATTTATTTGTTTCATTCATTTGATTTTTAAAATTTCAATTAACAAAATAGATTGAAGAAAAAGCTGCTGCAATTTAAGTCTTCATCTCTTACTTTATAGACAGGTACTTCAATTATTTCATATTATACATATATATATATATATAAGAAAATAATGACAATAAATTCGACAGTATGAAGAAAAAAATATTTTCTTCATATATATATATATATATATATAAACCAAGTTTATTCTACTTAAAATTGATTTAGTGTCATATTCTGTCTGTACTCTGCTTAAATATTGGATAAATACGTACAAAAATCATATACAAGAACTGCCACAAAAAAAGTAGTTTTTGTTCCAATAAAGTCTTCATCCGATGATAACCCTGGGTTCAGGGCCGAAGCATCATTACCACTAACCCAGGGCGACCCAGCAGTATCTCACAATACTACCAGACTTTATTGGATGGTATTTGATCTGTATGAATGCCATATCCATTCAGATGCAGTTACAGTCTTGTTTTGGATTTTTTTTATTTAATCCTCTTCTTTGCAAGTGAAAGTCTGAGTTGGGTTAAAATGTAGAGGTTGAGTTTGAAACAAAACCTCGACATCCAATCTCAAGAGGAAATATGTCTGTTGACCAGCCATTCTTAATACACTGTTCATGTAGGTCTTCGTACTTTTCCATACATACATACATAAACATATGATCTCAAAATATAATCCCTCTTATCTATTTCTATAGAAATTACAGCAGATTCATAGAGCACAATACGATTAGAGCAAGTTTTCAGTTACAAAACACCAATGTTAAGCATGAATTGTCATCTATAATAAACAAGTAACCACAAGCTGCAGTTGTGGAAATGGCCAACTTTTTCACAGCAGCTGGTGATGGTGGCTTTTTCAGGAAAGTATTTCCAGTATGATTGATGCTTTACAAGCTTTATTTATACATATGAGTTGATTGGAGCACTCTTCAATTCAAAGTTTGGTAGCATTTATGAATGTGGCTTTTCTTGATCATTGCTGAAAGACATTGCCCAATGCCTGACTGTGCTTACATATACAATTTACTCTGTAGATATTCAGAAAATTCCAATGGGTTCAATTTGTCCATTTTGAGAAATACAAGGACAGACCTCTGCTTTCATTTTAGATACAATTTTGTCCGATAACAACTCAAAATTGATTTGTAACAAGGCAAAGAAAACTATGTGTTTCTAGCTAGAAGGTACAACCTCAACTGCCATACCACTAGCATCCACTGCTGACAATGGTGGATATTTATAAATAATAAAACCAAAGACTTTCATTTTGGAGTTATTTCCCTTATTAATTTGGTATTGCTGAAGTAAAAAATAAAGTTATAGAAGTGACAGTATTTTGTAGCTGAAAATTTTCTCTATCTAAGGGTGCTATTCTATGTTCTCTGTATCTGCTGTAGTTTCTTTGGAATAAATGGGAGTCATTACTTTCTCAGAAGCATGCTTTGTTTACACACACACACACACACACACTATATTTATATTTATAGAGATTTATATATGCTGGCATATTATTTGCTCAGTTATGTCACTGTTTTTCTTTCCACTTATTTAAAGATTTGAGTATTTAAGTTTGGTATTTCACAGAAGAGGCTTTTCGCCTCCTGGTGCAGGATAACCCATTATTGACAGTGGCGCCATCTATTTCCTCTCTCCCCACATCCATCATAAAAAGTATTGCCAAATTTACAGTAAGACAGATTTTATGCTTAAGTGCTAACAAGGTGATTTTCTCAAATGATCACCCCCACCAGGTTTTGCCTCCAACAACATATTCCTAATGGTTCCAGATTGTTATTAGGTTTGAATTATATATCATATATATCTACGTATATAAATATATCTGTGTGTGTGAAGTTTTTTTTTAAAGGAATAAGTTGTTTTTGGGATTCAGTATATAGTTTTAAAAAAAAGGCCAATAGGACATTTGAACATACCCTGTATCTACTTTTTTGGCTATATATATATATATATATATATATATATATATATATTGTCTTCCAAAAACAGACTATTTCGTTGTATCACAACTCTTCAGTGTGGCTAGACACACAGGATACTTCAAGCTGGGATTGAAACCCACCCAACTTTGTTAGACTTAGTATCTTACCACTCAGCCACCTGGTGGATCTACATCAGTTTAGGAAATGTGTACATATTTTTTTTCATTACTGAATACCGAAGTGCTCAATTTGTTAGAAGAGCTTTGCATTATGCTGGTATATATATATATATGTAAGTTAGGACTTGGTCTGATGATCACAAAAGTGAGAAACAGAGTGTCACTAAGGTCTGTTGACTATATCTATGCTCTCCTTAGTTAGATATCTACGCTCTATCACTGATATTGAGCACTTTATTTATAAATATACCAAACTATAACTTTATATATATATGTGTGTGTGTGTGTGTTTTTATCAAATTTAGCCTGGCACAAGGCTGGAGGAGTAAATATTTCCTGTAAGGATCAAACTCACTTTATAGTCTGTGAGATTATCTTTAAAACCAGCTTTGTAAGGCAGAAGTCTTTTAACATAAATATATATATATATAGGGTGTGGTAGGTAAATTGTCACTATTTTGAATCCTTCATTTTACACATGCACTTTATTTGTTTTAGGTTTTGTTTACTGCTCAGAAAATGAAAGTTACTTTGATACCTTCAGTAAGGAAAGCTACACCATGATGCAATTCACTCTCCCAAAAATTTGGAAATGGCATACTGTTCTATTTGGTATTTATGTTGAAAGTTTCATTACAAAGATTTCACTGTGTTTGGGCGTCAATCTGAGAACAGATTTGTATTCATAACCAAACACCCAGTCCACATCATAGTGTTTAGAGTAATAACCAATGTTTGTGGTGGTCACCATTCATCTTCCTACATGACCTCAGACTCAACATGAAGGCCTACATCAAGTGGCTTGTGGAGGTAGTCCAGCTCTGAATCAAGAGGGTAGTTGCTGGAAGACCCTACATCTGGCAATAGGACCCTATGCCATACTACACAAGCAGGAGAACCCAGTGTTGGCTGTCAAAAAATTTCTATGTCCACATCAACCCTAATTTCTGGCCACTCAACTCCCCAGCTTGTAATCCACTTGATTATTATGAGTGTGAGCAAGAGACAAAGAAAACTCAATGCAATACCAAAGATGACATAATATTCTATTTTCGTTGATATTATTTCCATCTGTTTTAAATTCATTTGATGTCGTCAGCATCTCAACTTATTTACGTAATTTTGTAATGTCATAAAAAACTAAAACACTCTTTACACATGCAAACAACCCCTTATGATGGCGTATGAAATATCCAAAAGCGCTCAGAACAATTTTGTTTTTTGTTTGTGTTTTGTTTTAATGGTATATCAACCTTCTAAGGTTATTTAATGCCAAAAGCACTCAGAACAATTTTGTTTTTTGTTTGTGTTTTGTTTTAATGGTATATCAACCTTCTAAGGTTATTTAATGCCAAAGCAATCCTTCAAGAAGAACATTAGTAATACTATTTAATCTATAGCTGGGAGGATAAGGGGGTTCATACCTTTCCTAAGGATATTTGTCTGAAAGTGAATGTAATAGCACGACTTGAGTTCAAAATCGCTTACTACATCACACACCACAGTTCAGCACTTTAACCATTACACCATGAAGACACCCTGGACAATTTTGGTAAATTCATCTGCCTATTCCAACTTAAAACCAAGACACTTATCAGGAAACGTGAAAGGATCTTAATAAAAATATATAGACAAAATGTGTCTTTATAATTAAATAAAACATGCTTATATATATATATATATATATATATATGTGTTGTGCCCATGGTGTCATGGTTATCGTCATAGGAAATGGACACAACGACTCAAGTTCAAATCCTGAATGAGACAGATTACATTTCACATAGCACTAATACCCTTGGGAAAGGTATGAATCCAATTATTCTCCATCCAGCTATGGGTAAATAGTAGGCCAGACTATGTTCTTCAGCCTTGATGAGGCAACTAGTCTAGGAGAAGGAAAACTCTGAAATCAAACCTGTTAAACTCCGCTTAAAAATTGACCTTGTGTCATATCCTGCCCGAGCAGAGGGGTTGATATATATATATATTATGAGCATTATTAGTAGTAATATAAATCTTTACATATTTCATAGTGCCCTATGCTCTTGATAAGCAGATAAGATTTAGAATGGAAAATAATAAAATGGTCCTAATGTCAAATACAATTTCACATCCAATATGCTGTATAATCATCATATGGATATCAATATTTTGTTAGGTTATTTGCTTTTATACTAGTTTTTATTGTGAATATATGTATATAAAATAGTAGAAGGGGCAGAGAAAAAAAGAAAAAAAAACTAATGTGTCCTTTCTATCTCTTCCCATATTTCTTCATTCATTTTTATTTCACTATTTTTTGACTTCAATATCATTTTTTTCATTTCTGCAGTGAATTAGGCAAATTAGATTGTGGGGTAAGTGCTATACATTCAGAGATATAAAAAATATAAAAATATTGTCACTTGATCTCAATGGCAGGAAAGAATGACAGACATGATGGTCAGAAAAACACTCACAATTATTTCCCAAAGTTGCATTTTTCATTTGATTGATCTCAAAAGGAAGATATAGAGAGGCTTTAGCCAGCTGATCAAAAAAAGAGGACACCTTTCCATATTTAAGCTTTTACCCCTTCTTCCCATGAGGGGAAAGATTCAATTATGTCCCAAACTACTTTGGTGATTCCCAACTGAAATTTTTTAATCTAACTAAATCTCAGACTCTATCTCCTTTAGCATGTGATATGCCTCTAGAAAATGAATAAATGCTCACATGTGTCTCAGACTGGCCTTTGTGATTATGACTACTGACCTGTCACCTGTCAATTATGCCTCATGACCAACACATCTGCTATCTAGAATGCAGTTAGTGGTGGTGGGGGCATTATATCACACAGTAATTAGCTCAACAAGAATTTATTTCTGTGTCAACACTGATACAATCACAGTCTATTGATCCAGCAATTTAATGCCACCCAGGTACTTGGGAAGGGATTCTCATTGTAATGGCTCTCATCATAGAAAATGGAACCAGAAACTAGATTTAAAATACTTGATGAGACTATGTTTAAAATTGTGCCTATGAAAAAGGCATGAATTCATCTATTCATAAAATGTATGGTATACTTGGCACTTTAATTTTGGTTTTGGTAAGACAACTAACCTAAGAAAAGAAAAATTCTGAATTCATACCACTTATACTCTGCTTAAAAAATTGACTTTCTGCCATATCTTGCTTGTAGCAGAGAAGTTAGATAAATACACATACACACACACACACACACACACACATACATACAACCCAGTTCGCTGGACGTGTAGATTTAACTGACAGCATCTCTGCAGTGGGGTAAAATCCCCCAATGAGTATCCTGATATCACTTTAAACAATCTGATGGTGAGGCTCCAGTAATCCTGGAGCTTTGGAGAATGCAGAGTACCTCTTCCTTGTCATTGCTCCAAGGTCCACTCTTGTCTCGAGTGGTAGCACCTGATAGGGTTCTATATAAGGATCAAATAGAACTGTTTTTGACATTTAAACTGAGTGCAAACAAATGACTTACACAAAATTGAATTACTTGAAAAAGAACTGTTTGATCATTTAACTATGTGTAAATAAATGACTGATGTTTAATTGAATTGTTAGTGAACTTGGAACTATTTAACTTTGTTGAGTTATGTTTACAAATCATATATATCTAATATATATGTATAAACCAGATTTGGCTTTAAATAACCTACAATGGTTGATATGCCATAAATAAAACCAAACTAAATCAAGTCAAACCAGAGACACACACACATATGCACATATATATATATATATATATATACATGGACCCACCAAAATCTGACAAACTTTCAATGTTATTTCTTTTAGTGAAGAAAATATTTTAACATTTGATTATTAATAATTGATTACTTTTGCTATGGAAGACACTTACGGCATAATAGTTCTCATTATAGAAAATGGACATGACTACCAGAGTTCAAATCCTTGACTAGGCTATTTGCATTTCACATAATGCTACTACCCTTGGGAAAGGTATGAATCTAACCATTCTTCTTCCAGCATTGAGTAGTGAGAAAAGTGCTCATTAACCATAGCAACTGGTATAAGAGAAGGACAACTCTGATAACAAACCCATGAAACTCCTCTTAAAAAGGATCTTGTATCATATCGTGCTCATGTAAAGGTGTTGGGTGAATTCATATTTTTGCATGCTATATGACATTCCATATATTTTGATTTTCCATTATTTCTCCACACTTTTTTCAAATTTTCAAACTTAAAATTAAACTAATATAAATTAATTTAATATAAAGCTTAATACAGAAAGTTATATTTTATCTGTAGCATTGATGCATATCATAAGACTTAAAAATTTTCATTTTTCTATATTTTAAAATATATGTATAGCCCAATACCAAAACCATATATATATATATATATATATATAGAGAGAGAGAGAGAGAAATGAATGAACTCTCCATAAAGCTAAACGTATAGGAGCGCCAAACAGTTTAGTGAAAGATAAAACTGTTGAAAAGGATTTGTGTAGAACCAGTCTTGTTTTCAGCCCAGTCGACTTGTAGAATGCACCAACTGCATCTCTGCAGAAAGGGGAAGACCCTCCCACCCAACACGGCCAAGCCCAGTTAGCTAGGGCTGTAGAATATACTGACTACATCTCTGCAGAAGGGTAAGATATTCCGACCAACGAATGTCTTGTATATGACATTAAACAACCTGATGGTGAGGCTTCAGTGATGCTGGACCTTTGGGGAATGTGGACTACCCCTTCATTGCCACCGCTCCCAGGTCTACTCTGACTTCAAGTGGTAGCACCTAATAGAGTCTTATCTATGGGTCAAATAGAACTGTTTGACATTTAAACTGAGTGCAAATGATTTATACTAAACTGAATTGTTTGAAGTAGAACTGTTTGATCATTTAACTGTGTGAAAGCAAATGACTGATGTTTAATTGAATTGTTAGTGATACATAGCAATACTTGGAACCATTTAACTATATGCAAAAGAATAGGCTTAGACTCATTTAAAAACATTATCAACGAAATGTGTTTATAAATTGTATATATTTAATATACGTATATGTATAAAGAGGATTTAGAACCAGCCCATTGGCCTAGTGTATAGAGTGTTCACTAATGGTCAGAGAGCCCTGGGTTCAGTCCCAGGTCGCATCATACCAAAGACTTTAAAAATGGTACTTGATACCGCCTTGCTTAACACTCAGCAATATAAGGTACGTATCAAGGGTAAAGTGGAGCAATACAGGGAAAGAAGTAGTGCCCTCCCCTACACCTCGGTGTTGTAGCTATTGAAAAGGGAGTTTCTGGTTGCCCTCATCTACGGTTGCCAACAACTTTATAAAGAGGATTTGGCATTAAATAATCTAAAATGGTTGACATGCCATAAAACCCAATCAAACCAAACCAGTCAAGTTTTTTGGATAAGCCGATACAGTAGATTAGTGTGTCAATATGCCATAAATTCTTTGATCAAAATTCTTATTGTTTTGAAATCAGAGGTTTTTTTCCATAACTCTGGTGTCCCTACCAAGGCTAGGGAGCCAGTCTACCCTACTATATTACCCAAAATTTGTCTCAAATTGAAATACAAGCAGCCTTGTTCAGAATTTAAACTTGGCTTCTTATGTCCTTTTTATGCCTCTAATACAGACACGCACACACACACACACACACTGGCTCAGTCATCTGGGGCTGCAGAATACACTGACTGCATCTCTGCAGAAGGATAATACTCCCCCAATGAATGCCCTGGATATAACACAAAACAATCTAATGCTGGAGCTTTAGGGAATGCAGAGTACCCCTTTATTGCCAATGCTTTTAAGTCCACTCTGGTCCTGAGTGGTAGCACTTGATAGGGTCTTGTCTATGGATTGAATAGAACTAAACAGCGTACTTATGCTAAACTGAATTGTTTGAAATTGAACTGTTTTTGACATTCAAACTGTGTACTTATGTCAAACTGAAGTATTTGAAATAGAGCTGCTTATAAACAGGTCATTGGCCTATTGAGTAGAGTGTTCGCCGATGGTCCAGGAGACCGGGTTCAATCCCAGGTCGAGTCAGTCATACCAAAAACTCAAAAAATAGTACCTGATGCCTCCTTGCCTAACACTCAGTATTATAAGGTAAGCATCAAGGGTAAAGTGGAGCAATCCAAGGAAGGAGAAGCGCCCTCTCCTACACCTCAGTGTAGTAGCTATTGAAAAGGGAGTCTTCAGGTCACCCTCGACTAAGGTCACCAACTTTACTCAGCATTATAAGGTATGTATCAAGGGTAAAGTGGAGTAATCCAGAGAAAGAAGTAGCGCCCTCCCCTACACCTCGGTGTAGTCGCTATTAAAAAGGAGCCTTCAGGTTGCCCTCGACTACGGTCACTAACAACTTTATAAAAAGTATTTGGCATTTAAAAATCTAAAATGGTTGATATGCCATTAAACCAAACCAAACCAAACCAGTCATGTTTTCTGGACAAGTAGATTTGCATGTCAATATGCCATTGATTCTTTGATATGTATAAAAATGGATTTGGCATTAGATAACCCACAATGAGTGATATGCCATAAAACCAAACCAAACACACTCACACACAAATATACGCACATACACAGATGTATCTATCTATCTATATATATATATATATATATACAAATATGTATATACGCATTATATATTGATACTTCAATTAACAAAATTAATGTTCTTTTATTTTGCCATCAGAAACTTTGTTATTAGAGAAATATAAAACATTTTTTATGTTCATGAATTCTTTTAATTATTGAAAATACAAGAGGCGTAAATGTTTAAAAAACTCTTAAAAATTATGAAATTGCTACACTGATGGTGCGATATCACATGAGCAACACTCCCAAAATCAAAAGCAATCTGATGACTTGCTTTCTTTTGTGTACAAACACAAAATAAGATAGTTCCTTATAAGGAGGTTCAGATTCAAGTGTGAAATTCCAGGGATGGACAAGCAATGAATTCTTTTTACAATTTTTGCTGTCACTTTCAGCAATATTAAGTTTCATTTTAATGATATTCTGTCAGAGGATGAAAAACTATGTTATTTTGTGTATATATAAATCAGTAATTACATTTGCAAGCAAAAATGTTTGACTATATTCACTTGTAGATGTGCACACCTAAATAATTATATTTTTTATGTATACAGTTGTCTTTATTAAATGCTTATATATATATATATATATATATATATATATGGCTTCATACAGGCACATATATCTATATGCAATCATATATTCATAATAATAATAATATTCATTCCTACAAGGAATATTACAAACTTGTTGAAGTATGCATCTATGTAGGGTATTATTTATACCACACCTTTACCATGAGCAGGCACAAGGTCATTTTTAAGAGGAGTACTGTTGAATTCAAAGTTTTCTTTCTTGACTGGTTGCTTTAGCAAATCTAAAAAATTCAATATGCCCTACAATTTACCCATAGCTAGCAGAAGAGATCGATTTATGTCTGGTTCAGGATTTGTAATTGGTTTGCCAAAATCATTTTTTATAGAGGTAACCTTTTTACAGCATGCGCCTCCCTAAAAATTAAGAAGTAAAGATTGAAGACATGGTATGACTAATAGACAAATGCCAAAGACCCCTCTACATTTACAAACGGTAAATGTCATTGGAAGTAATAAAATAAGATAATGGTAAAAGAGATTTACTAAACTAATCTTATTTGGTGAAAAGTTTCAAGGAGGGAAATAGTTTTTTTAATTAGTGTTTGTACGAATTAAGAAATTTCAAGGTTTAGATTTTTTTCTTTTTTCATCTGGATTATAAGTCTGAACCAAACATTTATGCTATGCAATTGCTTTATATCTCTAGTCTCGTGAACATCCTTTAGAATTAATTTGTAATGTTTAATTGAATGTTAATTATTTTAATTAGAGAAATAATTAATTATTTTTTCTATTGAAGTTTGAAATTTCAAATTCGAGTTACATCTTACATGAACATGGCTTCTCTGTAATTATTTATTGTTAGACTATCTCTGAATGAGAGGCCACCTTGAGGAATAAATGATTTTTTTAGATTATTAAAACCTTTCTTCAGGCTTAATATGTCTGCATATCAATGTTCATAGCCTCTCTGAGATTTTATTTAGCATACAAGATTGCATGAGAATTTCAAATAATGTGAGTAATGCTCATGAGAATAATCTTGTATATTTCTAAGAGAGAGTAGAAGTCACTGCTCTAACGTGCAGAATAAACAAGAATAATGACACTTATTGGTTCAGTGGCCCCAGCTTGCATCCGGCTGGCAGACAAAAAGTAGAACGGGTGATAATTCAATACAGAACCCGTAACAGCTGAAACATGACTGAAGCAAGCCAGTGTATATATACGCTAATATGCCCACTCACTGGGCCAGCAACTAATCACTATCCAGGAAATGGATTAGGCCACCTTTGAATACTGGAAAGTCCCTATGTAATCTCGCTCCAACTTGTAATTCATTACTACACATGTGAGAACTGACTCATTGCTGCTGAGCCTTCGATAGAATTCCAACACAGAGACTGATTTCCTGGGATTTTCTCAATTTGTGTATCAATTATTTGTAATCATTCCTAGTGCTCCTATTACTATCAGTATATTAATTGGATATAAATCCTGCATTCTTTCTTCTTCTATTTCAAGGTCTCTGTATCTTGAAAGTTTATCAAATTAATTTGCTGCTATGTTTTTATTAGACAGAATGATCATGTCAATGTGATACTATTAAATATTCTAAAAATCTTTTTTATTATTATATCTGTACAGTATTGCATTTTCTTGGGTGGATTACTGGTTTTGCACAATTTTGGTAAAATGGGGACCAATTTGGCAGCTCCATTTTGCAGGTGTTAAACCACACCAGACTTTGTGATGCCAAGCTTGCATGATAGACTCCAAGAGTGATGCACTAGATTTGTCTCTATAGTTAAAGCACAACCTCAGAATCCACAGTTTTATGGCCCACTTGACCATGCCTGATCGTCAATGTTCTTATAACCGAAGCAAAATTTATTAAACTATAATGTAATCAACTGCATTTTCAGCTTTCATGCAACAAATGTTTTTGGTGGCTTTTTTGGTGTTATGGCCCAGTTCAAATTTTAAAGCATAAGTTTGTAAATTAAATTAAATTGTATATTGATCCATGTGGCTTTTAAATCACTCACAGAGTGAAGCAATGCACAATGTGACTGCACACCCATTATCATGATACAAGCACTGTGGGTACATTTGAACCTGAAATCATGAAAATTGGTCAGTCATCTCATAAGATGTATAGCAATAACTTACTGAATTTTCAAGAGTCTACGACAATTTTAAATGCCTGTACAAAAAAGTCTGGAAACTTATTGAATGCACTGCGTAATGCCAAATCCTTTTTATAAGTAAGTTAGCAACCATAGTTGAGGGAAGCCTGAGTTCAATCCTAGGTCACGTTATACAAAAGACTTTAAAAATTGTACTTGATACCTCTTCTGGTCGCCCTCAACTAACGTCGCTAACTACAACTATTTAATCAAATGAATAGATATAAAATTTATTAATTGCAATGTCACTTTTTTGTGTCAATATTTACCAGTGTAGAAAGTTATTATAAGTTAAGAAGTGACTATTTAAATGCTGACTTTTTTTCTGTTTGGTCTTATGAAAGACACTTTCCTTTATCCAGAAGAGGCTTCTAACTGATGTCCCTAAGTTGAATAGCTGCATAAGCAATAAAAAGCAAAATAAACCTCAAAGATTTTTCTAATACTGTCCAACAGAAGTGCTGAGAACGTTTACATCAGCTGGAAAGAGTATACCTCAAGTAAATACTTTATTTAGAATACTAGAAAAATAATTTGCAAATATACCAATTTAAATATTATCTATGTTTGGGAGGAATATTTGAAACTCTATTAGAGTGTATCAATAATTAATATCAAGAATAGATCAATAAAGATAGAAAAATTTACAATAGATTATCATAGGTTATTTGAAACTATATCATCCTCATCATCATCATCATCTTGTCGTGCCCCCCCCCCAGCACGGATATCCCTGACCCTCTCTCGCCACTCCTCCCTATCGTTCATCCCTTCTGGCAGGTCCTTGGGGCTACATCCCGTATCCTCACAGTGCTGATGTATGTAGGTTCGCACTGGTCGCCCTGCTTTTGCTCGGCCATGTAAGGGGGTCCATAGGAGAACATCACTTATAAGCTCGTCCCTACTTCACCAGTAGTGTCCTACATGTCTGGTTCGCCTAACTTTGATAGTTTTCCTGAGGGGTGGTAGGTGGCCGTATAGCTGCTGCTTTGTTGGGGGCTGGCCTCCATGTCAGTGCACACAAAACAGAATACATTTGAAACTATATAATTGCATGAAATAATATAAATCACGTAATTGTGTGTAAACAAATTATTATCAAATAGAAATAGTTATTTGAAGCAATTATGTTTGTTTAATGTTAACCGGCTCATTGGCCTAGTGGGTAGAGTGTTCGCCAATGGTCCGGGAGACCTGGTAAAATTGTATTTGATACCTCTTCTGGCTGCCCGCAATTGACGTCACTAACTATAACTATTTAATCAAACCCAGGTCACGTTATACCAAAGACTTTAAAAATGGTACTTGATGCCTCTTGCTTAATACTCAATAATATAAGGTATGTATCAAGGGTAAAATGGAGCAATCTATTGAAAGGAGTAGCACCCTCCCCTACACCTCAGTGTTGTAGCTATTAAAAAGGGAGCCTTCTAGTCGCCCTCGACTATGATCGCCAACTTTTACTAATGTTAGCCTTCAATTAAAATTATCTCAGCCTTTAATTAAAATCAATATTAGCCTGTAATAAGTCTTGAGGAATTGAAGGCTAATATTGATTTTAATTAACTCTTGGCTTACGGTATTTTGTTTTTTTATCTGTTTTTCACCCACTCCCGGCCTTTTTGATTGACAATATCACATATTTACTTTCTCCATTATAAATTCTGTTGTCGCTGACATAATATTCTGAAGACAACTGACTAAAACAAAAGGGTTCTTTTTCTTAGGATTAAAAATATTTTGATCGTTTTCAAAATATTTTATTAAGCTCAAGTTTTTAAAAACAATATTTAGATACTGTAACAACCACTAGATCTTCATATATAACAACTTACCTAAGAAAAGGCAAAGTCATCAAGCACAATTTTGTGTGCTGTACCAACAGAAAATCCCAGTCAGCCACAATTAGCTCATAAACTAAATCCACCATTTCAGGTTTGCTCACCACTGTATGCCTGCCTGGCCTTTTTTCATCTTGAATATTATTTTTACCTTCTTTGAAAAATTTTTACAATTTTTAAAACATTCTTGTAACAAAATGATACTTTTCCTTATACATCTTTCATTCTTCTGTAAATGTTACATGATTTGCACATCTCAGCCAGCAAAAAGTGATGACAGACCTTTGTTCAATCATCAAGCTCTCTGTTTTATTTACCTCCATTTTGAATAGTCTTAAACAAATATTTCTGTGTAATTAAAAAAAAGTTTGCTATAAACCAATTCCAAAGAATGTAAAATTTCAATTCATTGAAAAAAGATCCCGAAAAAAAATTAATTTTGTTTTTTTCAATTTCAAAAATTTACCTTTATTGAATAACCCTCGTGAAGATAGATAGATAGATAGATAGATGTGAACAATCTGAGGTAGATATGAATAGACTTGGATAGATAGATAGATAGTGTGTACTCAAGAAACAATTTCAAAAATTTAAAGAAATACACAAGTTTATGAATGTAATTTTTCATCACTGAAAATTAGATGCACCTTAAACCAATGTTAATCTTTACGATACTCGTACAATTAGTTGTCTAAATTTCTGAGACGAAGCTTGATGATATTTTTCAGTAAGGGTTTTCGGACTATTGTCTTCATCTTTATTGTTATTTATCCAGCAGGGCACATAGCGTAACGGTTATAGGCGTTGATTCCCTAAGCTTCTAAGGAGACAATCATCTGGAGGTTGCAGGCTCAATCCTGACAGCAGGCGAGTAACAATGCAGGAATACTTAACTCTTGTACCCGGTTATGGCTAACGAAATCAAAACAGGTGACCCCCGTGGATTCAATAAAGGACGTAGTTCGAAGTTCCGTGAAGGTTCCCGAGTTCGACAAACACATGAAGAAGGCCGGAGACATATCGGCCGAAACGTTGTGGAAATAACAATAAAAATGAAGACAATAGTCTGAAAACCCTTAATGATAAAACTCGTGCAATTGTATACAGAATTCATGCCATACGGTTTTGTCTTGGTCACTTAAATTTGTATGACCAGCAATTTAAAAGGAATCATTTTCAAGTCTTTCTACACATTATTTAAAGTTTCCTGTTGTGAAATTTATAACTGCTAATTTGTCTTAGATTTCTGTGTGTTTCAAAGGTAACTGATAGTTTCTCTGGTTCTAATGGTCACCTTGGCCTTTCACCTTTATACAAACATTCAATTGTTTCAAATTTCTTGTACTAACTAAAGTTGGATTATCTATTTGGAAGTGATTTTCCAAACTGTACTTTAAAATGCTGTCGCCAGACGATAACAAAATTCATTTGCTTAATTCAAGCACACGTCTTCTTAACAGCTCTAAATTTTGGCACTTTGACTGACAGTGAAACACCTGGTACACCTAAAAGCCTCAGCTGTTTCTTGTGTTTCTGTATAAACCTGTGTATTGTGAGTTGTAATATCTTAAATAGATTCTTAATCAAATTTTTAAAATTATTTTATGAACACCATACATGTATGTGTGTGTGTGTGTGTTTTCTTTCTATTTACGTAAAGTCGTCAAAAATTTATCAAAAAGAATAGATGTGTAGTGGAAGAGAAATTTCGTATTTTGGTTTGGCGTGCAATTTAATTCGACACTTAATTTCACCCAATCAGGATGACCTATCCTATTCATCCCGGGCCTTCCTTTCCCGGGCAGCAGAAATTGGATAAGCTGCCAAACACACTCTCTTTAGCTGGACAACGCCGCCCAGTGCAGACGTCTCACTGGGGGCTCTTAACTAGCAGCAGCAGCAGCATGGACACATAAGGGAACCTATCTAATTTATGAATTCCTTGCAAGGAATCCCAGTTGAATATAAATTAGATGCATTCAACACGCCTCGCACAGGCACAACTTTATGTCACCCTAAAATTGGCTATGTCAATGCGATGCTTTTATTCCGCTCTCGACACCTAGCTATCAATTCACCTCTGGACCACTTTAATGGAGACAAAGCATACTCTCCTCCCCAAAAATACCAGACACACGAAACTCACGGTGACATCCAAAGTTCAATTCCTCCAACTGCAACATGGCTTTCGTTAAACTACAGCGAACACAATCCCTCACGTCCGACGACACACGCTGCCATCTCAACCTTCTCAACTTCTCATAATTCAATTTCGTCTCAATACTCACAACTTTTCCACGAGTCTTGCAGCACCAAAAGCAAACCCAATATTCCATGCTGCAAATAAAAACCATTCCCAAACACATTTCGACCTTTGGCATCTTATTACTTCATCTTCCTTTTATTTCTCACAACCTAGCGAGGAAGTAACTAAACACAAACACGTCACAACTCTTCCTCGCTCAACAACAAAACTTACGGCTAAAGATGTATTCTGATAAGAAGATTTAGATTTAATAAACATGAATAAAAGAAGTCATCTAATAAATTTTGACTTTCCAACGGACCACAGAGTGAAAATAAAAGCAAGTAGAATGATAATCAAATACTTGAATATGTCCTGAAAGCTGAAAAACTGTTAACGTGATGGTGATACCAATACTAGGTAGTGCTCTTGAAATGGTTCCTAGAAGCCCAGAAAAGAGATCGGGCAATTGGAGATCGGAGGAAGAATCATAGTTTAGATCTGCTAGAATACTTAGAAGTGTCCTGGAAACCCGAGGACCCTTGCTATCTCTAAGACTTTGGTACAGAAAATGAAGGTGACAGTGATACCAATCATAGTTGGAGATCCTGGAAGACCAAAAAAAGAAGCTAGAGGAACTTGAAACCTGAAGAAAAATTGAGACCATTCAGACCACAACTCTGCAAAGACTGGCTAGAATACTGAGAAGAGTCCTGGAGAGTTGAGGACACTTGCTGTCACTTGTGCTTCAATGAAAGTACCAGTCACTACTTATGTGAAAATTTTTTAAAATAATAATAATAATAATAAAAATAGTGCACACGGTACAGTCACCAAACGATTGATACAGGGACTGGGGGAGTTGAAAATGAGAGGACATATGGAGCCCATCCAAAGTACAGCATTATTAAGATTGACCAGAATACTGAGAAGAGTCCTGGAGACTTGAGGAGACTTGCTGTCACTCAGACTCTAGTGAGAATCCATCAGCTAACCCTGGTGTTAAAAATTCTCAAAAGAGTAAAATAATAATAATGATAATCGATTTCTTTCTTTATTCAATATATATATATATATATATAGTCTATGATGAAGAAGAAATATATTTATCTATATATGTTTAATGTTAGTTGATATGTTTGTTGGACTTTTTGTATTTATGCATCTTCTATATGTATATATTGTGTAAAGTATTTGTGTAAGTGTTTATGTATGTTGTGAAGAAGTACGTTTGTAAGTGTGTGATCATGAAGAATTCTGAAATATGAGACGTCATACATACGTGTATATACATAAATAGAAATGTCTGTTTTTTTATTTAACTTTTGTCTTTGTTTTTAATATTTTTTCTTTTTTTCTCTCCCTTTCTTTTTTGTCCTTATCGTATTGTAAAACGACACGGAAATTTAATACAGCCGGGAAAACAGACTAATCTTGATATGAAATAACACGAGTTGGCCTATATAATGCAAAGAAAGAGAAGAAAAGGATGAAAAAGATGGAAGCGGGAAAGGTAAGAAGAAGGAAAAAGAAAGAGAATGAAGAAAAGGAGATGGTAGGAGAGAAAATGGTAAGACGAAAAAGAAAAAAAAAGTAGCGTTGTCTGAAGTTTCCAGTTGAAGTCTTCATTATTCTACAAATTATTCCTACTAATATTTCCAGCTTCTTTGTTATTTTTCTCACTACGTTTTAGCCAACATTTTTTCTTCTTCCCTCAGGTGTATCTTGCAACTAGTAATCCACGAAACTTGTTTATTTCTGTCACGAGAAAGGCCATAGATAAAAAAATCAAGAAACTTCCAGGAAAAAACAGCAAAAGGAAAGAATAAATTGTTTAATATAATCGTTTTCTTTTTCCAGTTTAATTTCCACGAGTTTAATCGAAAAAGTAATGGAATGGATTTTTTTTATTTTTCAAGTTGGCAACCCTGATTTAAAAATCAATTGATTAATGTTGACCTTGAACACGTGTGACTATTTTCAGTTCAAGTTTGTTTCTCAGAATTAAGATTTAACTGAGTAATACTGGGTTTAGTGCGTTTAAAATATAACACAAAATCATGTTCTAAGTCGAACTTTGAACATTATGACATAAATGTAAGATCTGATTGACGTTTGATGGTGAGAATAATTCCTCATCACCATCAAGATATTTAGTTAGCATGGATTCCTTTGACTCTCTCACGCCATCCGTCCTTATCGTCCATAGTAAGAACTCTAGACAGCATCAGGTGTCCGTACAAAGCAGATTAATATAAGTTTTTGTTTGTCGACCAACTGTTGTATTAGGTGTTAGTTTAAGTGTAGGAGTTTAGAGAAGAACGTAGTTTACAAGTTCGTTCAAACTTCTCCAGCAGTGGCCAGCATATCTTGTTCCCCTTTGTTGAATAATTAGAGAGATGGGTGGTAAGTGGCCGTACAAATGCTGTTTTGTCGAGTACAGCTTCCAGAATTTGTTCAATATAGCATGCAAGGTACGTTTTTAGTGATTAAGAAGTGATACAGAAGTACTCACACGGTTAGAATTATCTTAGAGATTAATTAATCTCGATATTTTGACACCAAAGAATATTGGTCTGGTATTATGGTCTCCTTGCTCCCTATGATCTCTTTAGAATATTTTCTCTTCCCAAAAATCAAAACCCATTCCCTGGTCGCTTAGTGGAAACTTTTAAAAACACGTAACCAATGACGAACCAACTAAAGGCAGTGTCAGATGAAGAATTCCAGTACTGTTTCCCAAGGCGGGAACGATGTTTTCGTCATTGTGTCTCTTTTAAAAAGAACTATTTTAAAAAAGATAAATTTTACCGGCTCATTGGACTAATGAGTTGAGTGTTGGTCAATGGTCTGGGAGACCTTGGTTCAATCCTAGGTCGCGTCATACCAAAGACTTTAAAAATGGTATTTGATACCTCCTTGCTTAACCCACAGCAAAATAATGTATGTATCAAGGGTAAAGTGGAGCAATCCAGGGAAAGGAGTAGCGCCCCCCCTACATCTCGGTGTTGTAGCTATTGAAAAGAGAGCCTTCTGGTCGCCCTCGACTATGATCACCTACTATTGTCTCTTTAATCAGTATCATTATCTAATAGAGAAAATTTGTATATACTAAGAGTAAATCAGTAAAATTTAAATCATTGCAACTCCTTTAACTCCTCTCTTTTAAGATTGGTTGGTCAAGGGTGTCGTGGGTATTAATAAAAAGAAAAAAGTAATAAGATTAAAAAATGTAGCAGTTCCTAGAAGCCTCTAAGAGGAAGCAAGAACTGTGCATCCCTAAAGAAGGTCCTTCCGAGCGCTGAAGAGAAATTCACCCTCTTCCGCCGTACCCCTAACACTGGACGAACATTCTTCTTTTACCTGCTGGTCGGTAGCGCAGGTGTTCGCCCAGTTATCGGACTCGGCAAAAGTTCGCGTCTCCCGTTAGCAGCAACCTCTATTGAAGACACCTACAAGTAAGTAAAAAGTAAAGTTGGCGATCGTAGTCGAGGGAGACCAGAATGCTTCCTTTTCAATAGCTACTACACCGAGGTGTAGGGGAGGGCGCTACTCCTTTCCCTGGATTGCTCCACTTTACCCTCGATACGTACCTTATATTGCTGAGCGTTAAGCAAGGAGGTATCAAGTACCATTTTTAAAGTCTTTGGTATGACGCGACCTGGGATTGAACCCACAAAACATACCACAAACTTCAACTTCATTAAAACCACCAAAAATTACTCTTAATATATTTTAACGCCTTGTCTGGAAGACAGGACTATTTCCACTGGTTTCAAGAAGAATTTCCACGCCCACAGAGCAGTCGTTAAACCCCGAAATAAAGTTTGAGTTAAAAGGTATCTTTGTCCCTTTCCTTCCTTCCTTAAATTCTTTTGCAGCTTTCCACATGCAAAGAAACCAACACGTTAAATGGGGGTCAGATGAAGAACAAAGGAGTCAGATACTTAAACCCAAAATCAACAACCAACGAATAATCACCAAATCTTCTTTATACGCTAAAGTAAAACTGCCTATTTTATCAATTTTACTACACTTCAGGAAGTGAGGTACAAAGTGTTTATCAAAATGAAAAAAGTATCAAATCTGAAGTTATATTAAAACAGAAATAAGCCATGAATAAAACATTGTCGTTAAAATAGTCGTCTTAGCATTTAAAAACTCCATCATATTTTCCATTGCTTGAAACATCTTTTAAATTTCTCTTTTCATGCGTTTTGAAGATTACAATCTTAGGAATTACTCAACATGACACTTTGACAAGATGGATACTTAATTGAAATTTTGCTGAATCATTTTGAAAATTATAAATATGACTCCAGTGGATTATACTAGGGAACAGAGCCAGCCCATACCTTTGTGGAGCCCTAGGCGGAATTTGATTTGGTGGTCCTTCTCTTCACCACAAACAATGCTTCATTGCATACCTATGAAATGTGTGTTGAGAGTAGGTTATGGTCAAGTGTGATTTAAGATTGGATCATTAAAATCTTCGCAGGTTTGAGTTGGGTTTTGACGAAAGAAAGAAAGAAAGAAAGAAAGATATCAAATTCGAAACGAAAGAAAGAAAGAAAAGATCGAATAAAGAAACAAACAAAGAAACAAAATTCGAAACGAACGAAAGAAAGAAACATATCAAATTCAAAATAAAAGATAGAATGAAAGAAAGAAAGATATCAAATTCGAAACGAAAGAAAGAAAGAAAGAAAGAAAGAATCGAATAAAGTAGCAAAGAAAGCAGGAAGGAAACAAACAAAGATATCAAATTCGAAACGAAAGAGAAAGAAAGAAAGAAAAGCTCGAATGAAGACGGAAAGAACAAACAAACAAAAAACCAAAGATATCAAATTCGAAAAGAAAGAAAGAAAGAAAGATATCAAATTCAAAACGAAAGGAAGGAAGAAAGAAAGAAAGAAAGAAAGATCGAGTAAAGAAAAAAAGAAACAAACAAACAAAAAATAAACATATTAAATTCGAAACGAAAGAAAGAAAGAGAGCTCGTATAAAGAAACAAAAAAAGAAAGAAGAAACAAAGATATCAAATTTGAAACGAAAGAAAGAATGAAAGAAAGATCGAATAAAGAAAGAAACAAACAAACAAACAAAGATACCAAATTCGAAAAGAAAGAAAGAAAGATATCAAATTTGAAACGAAAGAAAGAAGAAACAAAGAAAGAAAGAAGAAACAAACAAACAAAGATATTAAGTTCAAAACGAAAGAAAGAAAAAAAGATAGAAGAATGAAACAAACAAACAAAGATATCAAATTCGAAATGAAAGAAAGAATAAAAGATATCAAATATGAAACGAAAGAAAGAAACAAAGAAAGAAAGGATTGATTAAAGGAACAAAGAAAGAAACAAACAAACAAACAAGCAAAGACATCAAATTTGGAACGAAAGAAAGAAAAAATACTTTAAACAAGGAAAGATTGAATAAAGAAAGAAAAAAACAAACAAACAAACAAAGATATCACATTAGAAAGAAAGAATGAATGAATGAATGAAAAGATAGCTTTAATTGTATTGGTCGGGTATTCCTCTTTTGATATGGTGTGAAGCTAAACAATCGTATTCTTTTTTAATGTCTTCCACATCCTCAAAAACTTGAAATAAATTTTCTAAAAAGTCAACGAGGCTTAGAATATGCTGACACTCCCCTTCGCCCCGCAGTGGGGTTTGATCCACTTCCCAAAAGGCTTGTCCTGGGGATAATACTAAACTACAAAGTACTTCTAATGGTGAGGCTCCAGTTCAAGAGGTCAGGAGAATGTGGAATAACTCTTCATTGCCATTACCCCCAGGTCCACGCTGACCCAGAGTAGTTGTTTGGTTTGGTTTGATTTCTTTGTTTAATGGTTTATCAAACTTTGTGGGTTATTTAATGCCAAAGTCACCCTTATAGAAGAAGAGCAGTTGTACTGCTAGGTGTTCATACCTTTTCCAAAAGTATTAGTCTGAAAATGAACGTAATAAATAGTGTGACTGGTGCTCGAACTTGCTTACTACGTTGTCACAGTCCAGCACGGTAGCCACTATCCCACCCTCATAGTTATGAATGAATGATGTATCCAAGTATTTACTCACCTGAACTTTCCCCATTAACCCTTAAATGCTAAACAGTGTTTCTATGATGCACAATTTCGGTTGGTTGGTTGTTTTATTTTACAGCGTATTAACCCGTTTGGGTCATTTAACGCCAAATTAATTATTTCATATTTACCAACCCCTCCGCTCGGGCAGGATATAACACAAGGTCAATTTTTAAGCGAAGTTTAACAGGTTTGAATTCAGAGTTTTCCTTCTCCTGAACTATTTGTCTCACCAAGGCTGAAGAACCTAGTCTGCCCTACTATTTACCCATAGCTGGAGGGAGAATAATTGGATTCATACCTTTCCCAAGGGTATTAGTACTATGTGAAATGCAATCAGTCTCGTTCAGGATTTGAAATTCATTTGATAAAAGTTCAATTTAGTTTAGTATAAGTACAAGATTTTTGTTTACACACAGTTAAATATCAAAACAGTTCTTTTTCAAATAATTCAGTTTAGCATGTACGTTGTTTAAATGTCAAAACAGTCCTATTTCAAGCAATTTACTTTAGCATAAGTACACAGTTTAGTTGTATTTGACCCATAGATAGGACCCCCCCTAACAGGTGCTCCCACTCCAGTCCAAAGTGAACCTCCGCATTCCCCAAAGCTCCTTCATTACTAGAACCTCACCATCAGATTGTTTAGTGTCATATACAGGACACTCGTTGGGGGAGTTTTCCCCTCTGCAGAGAAGCTGTTGGTTCATTCTACAGCCCTAGCTGACTGAACACAAGCTAGAATTAGCAGTAAATAAGTAGGCCTGGCGTAATCGAGGATGACCCAAAGGTTTCTTTTTCAGTAGCTACTACACTGAGGTGTAAGGGTGGGCGCTACTCCTTTCCCTGGATTGTTCCATTTACCATTGATCCGTACTTTACAACGCTGAGTGTTAAGTAATGTGGTATCAAGTATCATTTTTAAATCTTTGATATGACTTTATCTGGGATTGAACCCCGGTCTCCTGGACCATTGGCGAACACTCTAACAATGCTAACAAGCTATTGTTCTTGTTAAAGAATAATTTATGTAATTATTTTGGATATGGAAGACAATGATGATTGTCTCTCATTGATAATGTGAAGTGTCCGTGGTTACATGTGTCCATACCATAATCCATCTCGGTTTCTTTTACCTCTGTTCTTTGAATAGTAAAGTCCTACCTTTGTTTTTCTTCTATTTTTTTCAGCAACAGAGACGTTATCTCCTATCCCGGCTATGGTCATTGTACTAACCAACTTCATCAAGTAAGCACTTTTACGTCTTTATATCCCTTTTATATGCTTCTTGTTCATCGAACAATATCTGCGTATTTTATCCGTTGGGACACGTTTGTGTTATCTTTTCAACCATTATTATATGTATATTAGAGATATATCAAATGTTTCTGTACGTGAAAATGAGCGTATTTAATCTTTCTTTGCGTCTCTTCAGTGTTAGTGTATTATGGATATATTATCCCTATCCCAACAAATCTAATAAAGGTTACCAGTGATGTGGTAATCTTCTGTTTTAACTCTTGGTTTGTTGTACATCGGTGTTCAGTTTGTAAAAACAGTATTTAAAGAACAATGTCCAATTGAAGAGGATGAGGTTTGGTGGATAGGAGACTCGAGAAAAGGTTTTGCAAGGAGGGATTTAACATTTCACTGCTCAGACTTTAGTTTGGATCCTTAAGATGGTTGATTTAATATGAGCGATTGTGGAACTAACCGGCAAAGATTATCATGATATGTTGCAATCCAGAGAAGTGACAATCCACATCCATCTTGAAGACAGCAACGAATGTAACAGTTTTCCTTATTAGTTCAAAAAGTTTTTACTGTTTTCTTTTCTTTTGACTCTTAGGAGATGACATGGTTTAAGTTGGAGTAATTTTTCTTCAACTGTGTAAAAGATTCAACTCTCTTTTCCACCTCCTACGGAACTTCTTAACACGAACTGACCACAGAATCCATAGTGACGTTCTCACTAATTATTTATTCAACTGACCCCTCTCTCTCTCTCTATATATATATATATATATATAGCGCTATACCCTTAGGAAAAATATGCCTCCAACTAATCTCTCTCCAGCTCTGGGTAAATAGTAAAGACTGCGTTCTTTAACCTAAGTGTAGAGACCAGTCTATGAGAAGGAAAACTGAATGAAAACCTATTAAACTCCACAAAATGACCTTGTGTTACATACTGCTCGAGTGGGTGTGGGGTAAATACACACGCACACACAATGTATATATATATATATATATTTAGCGACTACTACTCCTTTACAGAAGAAAGTCTTATCCTCAATCCTGCAAAAACCACCCATGAGGACGCATGTAATTCCTCAGGCCAAATTAATCTTTGAAAACCCTACTCTGTATATGACAATTGAAATATCTGTTTTGGCGTTGACATTAACCCAGTGTGACTTATCAGACCAGCAACAAACACATACTTTGTCATAGAATTGGCATGAATTACACGTGAGTTGCTGAGGAAGGACCAGTGTATACACAGTAAGTGATTGTCTGCTGTCATAAGATTTCATATGACAAGCAAATCTAGAATTTTAAGTCTGACTTTAAGCAAAGAATCCTTACAACAGATTTTACAAACTTTTTCAGACTAAAAAGTGTCCGGGACGGAGGTTGAGTCCTATTTTCGAAATGTTCGTTTTAAGAAACAGTGTTCAATTTTCCATATTTTAAATGCTTTACTATCATCATAGATTACTATTTCCAAACTGATCGGTTTGATGTCATCTGCCCCCCAGTCTTCAATGTATACACTATGAGCCTCAGTGTTGATTTTGACGACATCCTAAAAACGTTACTTAGGTTTAAGTCTCGGATGTTTACTATGGGGTAACTCTCCATAGAACAACTGCTTAGGTGACCTAACATCCTCCATACTAGTAGGTTACCCAGCCCAATGCATCTGATTGTGTATGTGGACCACCGCAATACTGAATAATTGGGATCGCTGATGAACAATAATGTCTAGTGTTATAAACTGCTATTTGGTGCTTAGGGCCCTCTTAAGACAAGCTAGACGGAAACTTTCCAAGGCGAAATATAGTCTAAGTCTCTAAAGGGTATAAAAGGGCAATTAAAATGCACGATTCATGGTTTTTATGGTGATGCTTCTGTCAGACCGCACACCATGTTTTTTTTTATATATATCATGTCCCTCCTTGACCTGTCTTTCGTCATCAGAGACATATTTACATTTTTTACTTTCCAACGACAACAAATCTTCATCGAGTGACTTTATTAACAGCTCGTGTAATGACGAATCCAATATATTTTACATTATCGTAATGTTGATCTCTAACTTGAAGAATCTTTGGTTTCTTTGGTTAATGGCATATCAACCTTTGTAGGTTATTTAATGCCAAAGCCATTCTCCTAGAAGAACAGTAGTTGTACTATTTAACCCATAGCTGGGAGGATAAGGGGGTTCATATCTTTCCCAATGGTATTTGCCCGAAAGTGAACGTAATAGCGCGACTGGAGTACGAACTCGCGTACTACGATTCCGCAGTCCATCGCTTTAACCATTACGAGGACACCCCCCTCTAACTTGAAGAAGGTAATTGATAAAGTAACATATATTCGATAACTAATGTTTAAATAACTATTGTGGAGGAGAGTATGTAATTTGTTTTTTTCTGTAGATTGCTCTCTAAATTATTCCCAACACAAATACAACACAAAACATTACAATTGCGCAAAAGAAATGGAATAGAACCCAACGAACATTAAATAACAAACAATTTAATATGCATATAACAGAATATGAAAAACAAAATACATGATGTGTAAATGGCCTTTTGGAAAATAAAGTTTGAAGAGAATAAATTTGTTGAAAGATGTGTGTATGTTCATGTTATCAGAGTCCGTAAATAAGTCGTTCTTACTTACATTAAGTTTATAGCGGGTTTTATGATTGTGGCGCCAGCGTGTCTCGTTGATGAATGAATGTTTGTCGGGTTTTCCTTTTGAATATAATTTTCGGCCATTTGAAAAGAGGTCATGAACTTTAGTTGAGGAAGGAAAGGAATTGGTTGGACATAGTATCGGCTACTGGCTTAGTGGCTTGTGTTCGTCTGTGTCTTCGTTTGTGTGTAAGCTTGTGTCTTGTGTGTCTGGCTTCCTAACTCTGTGTTATTTATATCCTACAGGTGGATCAAAGAATCGTCCTAAAATCTTGGCACGTAGACATTTATTGACCAATCAGATTTGTATTTTACTATTTTATTTTCGAGCCTAAATATTTTCTGGAGGTTCACTTCCGATCCTAATTTTCTAGAATGTTCTATTCCATGTTTTTAGCTGATTGGTTGAAAAATAAAAAAATGTAATTTAAATGTTAATACGGGTTTGATCCTAAATTTCTAGAATGTTCTTAAGTATGTTTTTATTGCTTATTTTAAGACTAGAAAAAATGTGTATCCTATACTATCAACATTTAATGGCAAACTAAACAAAGAATAAATTTTCCGTAGACTTCTTTTCTTAACACGGTCAGATTACCAAACCTTACCAATATATACATATATATATATATATATATAAGGTTTGGGGTATAATATGAAAAAGACTCTTTGTAATAATTTTTGCATATGTAAGAGATACACACGTATATTAAGCACTGTTTTTCACACATATATATGTATACCTCTCATTTTCTTATCACTTTGATAAATCAGAAAAGATAAAAGATATTGGATCTTTAAATCGCTTAGAAATAAGGGATCTCTTTACTGTTTGATTCGCATAGAAATGATAGGATTTAAACTCCTATATTTTTAAAATGACCGTGGTACAAGAAATTCTAAAAAAATAGGATACTGATTCACTTGTTCCCGAAACAAAGATTGTAGACGCCGGTAAACTAAGTAGTCTCGAGATCCTATTGGTCAGGAAAGTCACGTGATTTATGCTGCTAACTATGTTCGCAACTTTGATTTTATCCCGCGCGTTTGGAGCCGATGACATGACAATGATTAGCCATATATACTCACGACTTACAATAACTCACCCTCTCTAACATTTTGACTTCCAGAGACAGCTTGGCTTTGCCAGCTAGTGACACACAGCTCAATACCCATAACATGAGTGCGTATATATCCTGCGACTTTTTTCTTTTCTGTTCTGCCTTTTCGGTCCAGTTCCAGTCTTGCGCATAGCCTCAGACATTTCGTTAAATCCCGAAAGAGACAAACCGCTAACATGTGAGAAAACACATCTTCCTAAAATACATTTATAGTCTACCGGACACTTTTAATATTTAGTCTTTCACCATAATATTCGTGTTCGCTACACACACACACACACAAAGGAATATTTAACAAGCTCTATTAGAATATTTGAAATGTTTTGTAATGTTTTATTTTATGTACTTGTTATATAAATTTATTTTTGTTTATATTGCTTTCTTTTTAATGTTCTTTTGTCTGCGTCGTTTACGACGTTTGCTTGTGGGAGCAAAATATCGAGCAAACATACCCCACAGAATCATATCCTCTTTTTATGATGTTCAGTGTGTGGGTATTGACCTTCTCATGTAAATAATTAGAAACAATTATACATAGGTGAAAAAATTTAATTTATAGAGAATAATTCTTTCTGTCAGAACATTTACTTAAGTGTGACGTGGTATGCTACAGAGAGAGGGAAGGGGAGGTCAATTCCCTTACCCTGCTGTATTTGAATCAACAGGTATTAAGACTGACCGCTAAAACGGTAGGAGAATGAAGTTCAAAGCTACCCACACTCTATGACCTACAGCCTATTGAACAAAGAAAGGAATCCAGGTCACTCGGGTATCATGACCGGATGGAATAGTCGTAGAAGGAAAAAGTCAAATGATTGGCCCATAGACCCTTTGTGCCAAAATGCCATTTTTCCGTTAGAGAAATTTGGAAAAGAATCTTCAGTTTGGGGACAGAAGTCAGCGGAGGAAGAGATGCTAATTTACAGCCAACTATGGGGAAAGTCTTCCATAAAAAGAGCCTTTAGTCTTTGGTCAGAAGTCAGCAGAAAAAGACGCTGATTCAGCCGAATCCGGGGATGTCACTCGCCTGTAAAAAAGACAGATGGGAACCTGAACATTAAACCTTGTCAAAGATAAGTACAACTTAAACTGTTTTCCTTCTACCCTTCCTAAATATTGGTAAGTTATATGTATTCAAAAAAGAAAGAGAGAAACCGAAAAGATTCTGTTTCCTCATTAGCAAATTATTGAATGAACTTTGTTACATGCTTCAGTCCGGCGACTTATACATTTTCTCAAGTAAAAGAAAAAGAAAAAAAGAAAAAAGAGAAAGAAGAAAAGGACTGTTGAGAGACATTTATGTTTGATACTTCCTGTTGGCTTAATATTGCCGTTATTCTAAAAAGAAAAAAGAAAAGAACTGTTTCTTAAATCTTATTATTTGTTTAGTTGTCGCCTATTAAATTTTCTTTTGTGTTTTAAATGCACCCTTGTGTTGAAATCTTTTGGTTGTTATTTCCTCTATGGATTCGTCTTCTTTTTTGCGTATCTGTTTCAGCCTCGTATCGCTTTCATTAATTCTCGCTAAATGTCTTATTGCCACCCTAAAACATTACAAGAGAATTTTCGAAGTTCGACTGCAGTTGATATTTTCTAACCTCGAAGTCCGTTTTCTCCGATATCTGGGGGGGGGGGAACGAAGAACTTGGTGGGCTATGTGAAAGTGAATTGGTATCCCACTTACCAGCGTCGGAGATCAGTCTGGCCCCAAATAAACCCCCACATTATTTGCCGGTTTACCATATGCCCGAAATAGGTGTCTTGACTGGGACTGATTTTGCGGAGGGTCGAGTGCCAGACTGCCCTCGACGTCACATGCGTATAAAATAGACTCTCGTCCTGGGATAATTATTTATGCAGTGTCAGGATAAGAATCAATTTTTAACGAATTAACTTTGAACTAAAAAACGATGAAAATATTAGGAGTGATGTATTATGCTCTTTTCTTTCAATACATTTACCTTTTTTTGACAAAATTTAAACTGTTGATTATGTTAGTTATTTCTCGTATAATACCATGCAGAGATTACAATGTTACCAAAGAAAGTAGACAATTAGAAGGATTAACCGAGAAATAAGGCTTTAGAACACCCCTGTCTTTACTGTGATTCGGTTTCTACGAATGTATGCATTCATTAACTGTTTTCGGATAATATCTAAATTATTTCATCTTGAGATCCTTTATTGTCGTCTGAAAAAAGAGAATTGATATTCTGCAGTCTGTATTATGATCAATATTTTTTTTTACATTTACTCAAGGGCAGATAACTAGAATAACTCCATAGCAGCATCTTAGTAGTGCGCTCTCTTTGGAGATATACAAGAATATAAATTCACTCTAAACTCACTGTGTAATTCTAGATGTATCATCTTAATATGTTTAAATGAATATATTATTTCATAGTAAAAGTAAGATATGAATCCAATGTTAAATCGAATAATTATTGGTTGTAGTTTGGTGCAGGGATTTGGAATTGAAATGGTCGAGTATATTCTGAACATCTCTGGCCTTTCAGAGAGAAATAGGCTGGACTAGCAGATTCTTGTAAGAAAATTAATTCAACATCTCTTATTAATGATTAAGAAGATGAAAGAAGTAACATTACATCATTTTTTTGTGAATAAAATGCTAATTGTCTTCTCAGCTGGTTTTCAGTTGCTATTTTTACATTCATTATTTATTCATATGTATATATGTATATTTATTCTATGTATATCCATATGTATATGCAAATTTTCAGTGATTATATATATATATATATATATATATATATATATATAATGGCGTCTCGAGTTCATATTTTTAATATGATTTACCATATGTATAATTCAGAACAAGAAAAATGTTAGCATCCAGCTACATTTGTTTTCTAAAAACAATCCATCAAATCTCTGGGCCAGTGTAGATTTACACCACTAAAACTGAACAACTGACAATTCGGCAAAAACTAAAACCATTTTGTATTTTTCTACCTGCCATATTTTTAGAAGATATGTCTTTGACGGAGTTTAAGCCACTCTCTGGGTTGCCATTTGAATATTTGATTCTGACTGCTTAATATCTGTCAATTTATGGCGAAGAATACATGATTTGGCAAAGAGAGAAAAAAGAAAGAGTATTAGCTCTTAAAAAGAATATTGATAATGAGAAGTACTGGTTTAATAGGGTTAATTGTACAGGGACAAAATCAACTTTTGATTGGCACAACCACTTTTAAGTATTCAACTTAAAATATCCACGTACACACAAACACTGAGATGTGAGCAAAATTTTCCTGTTTTAGCAGAAAGAACTATTTTCAAATTATTAATTAGTGCGGGAATTATTTTGGCCATCGAGTTTCGAATTTTTATATTTCGTCCAATGAGAATGATTCATGCCATTCTGCCCGGATGACTTCCCCGGGCAATAAAGAAGGCATTCTTTTGTCCTCTCTTCTTCACTGACTCTTCTTGACAATTCCAGCAGCAGTAACAGACCATCACAACATGAGATGAGCACATTCAACTTTTGGGCCAATGTTCCTTTAGGAGTTCATTCTTTCATCGTTTATTCATTCCTCCTAGACCCACTGGTCCTCGAAACTTCAGGGTTAGATGTTTAATTCCGGCTCTATCATATACAACCGTTTTCTTCCATGTTTGAACTCACAGCACTAGGGCTCTCTTTCTAGCAGTCATTAAACTTTTTGAAACTCATCAATATTCTCGCCCTTATTCCTGTATTTCCTTTCTTCTAACAGGGCAGACTACAATTTGCGCTTTCGTTCAACTGTATTTTTTAAAACGAAAGATGCTGTATATGTCTTTGACATATACAGTATATATATTTTCTTTGATTTTTATACCTAATATATAATTCTGACATTCTGAAAAAAAAAATCCATATGATACAATTCGCAAATAAAAAAGATATTACACAAATTGATATCTGGGGAAAAAATTCCATAAAAAAATGAAAAGTCTAAAAACATAATTACTGTTAGAAAATAATAAACCAATAACGTATGCCTAGTCAAAAAAAAAAAAAACACAGACAGAATTTCTTTAGCTAAAACATGAATTGCTCCATACACGAAGTAGAGTTAAGTACATAATACCTACAGAGTCAGAAGTAATCTGCCTTGGTTTCACCAAACCAGATCATCGGGATAATTCTGACCAAGGTAGATTTCTTCTGACTCTGTTGGTATATATATATATATATATATATATATATATATATATATATATTTCTGCCCGTGGTGTAATGGTTATTGTCGTAGAAAATGGACACGGCAACATGAGTTCAAATCCTGGATGTGACTGATTGCATTTTACATAGCACTAATACCCTTGGGAAAGGTATGAATCCAATTATTCTCTCTCCAGCTATGAGTAAATAGTTGGGCAGACTAGGTTCTTCAGCCTTGGTGAGGCAACTAGTCTAGGAGAAGGATAACTCAGAATTCAAACCTGCGAAACTTCGGTTAAAAAAAATTGACCTTGTGTCATATCCTGCCCAGGCGGAGGGGTTGGTAAATATGATATATATATTTCTTTAAGAAAAAACAAAAATTGGTCACATTAGGATAATAAATTTATTTCCATCCTGTTATGGGTTTTTGATATATCTTTGATATATCTTTACCAGGAAAATTTAAATGTTCACTATTGAATGTTTTTTTTGTCCTGATGGAATTACTCCCAACTCTGGTTTAACTGGATCGAATAATACTATATATATATATATATATATGTGTATATATGAATTGTTTGTTTGTCCATAATAGAAGGCCAAATATTATGTAGTGCAACTAAATTTGGTATATATATTTATGAATCATACATTGGATCCAGGTAAAGTTTTAAATGCTTTTCCCTGTGTGAGGAGGAACTAACAATAATAACCAATAATCAGCAGAAAGCTAACTTGCTGCAAGATGTAACTCAATGCATAAGATTTTAATTCTAAAACCTCAAAAGAAAAAAAGAAAAAGATCTCTGTCTCACTAAAATATTTAATAAGATTTAATTAGGCATTACTTAGTTGATATAATAATAACCATCAACTGAAAGTGATGACAAGACATGCCTAGTGAAGTCGAAGACAGCCATACACACGTTATTGATCATAGGGAAATTTGATCTCCCAGATAAAATAAGAATGAGACTTCTTCTAAGCCATAGCTGTGTAAATACTACTGTATGGATGCAGCACATGGTCACAAGTGAAACATTTGGATATAAAGCTAGATGGAAACTATGCAAGAATGCTATCAGCTATATTGAACAAATCCTGGAAGCAACACCTAACAAAAAGATAGTTGTACGGCCACTTATCTACCATTTTACAAACCATACAAGTTAGATAAACAAGACATACCTATGATTACTTACTTAGGACTAACAATTCAGACAAAAAACAAAAATGTCTACACATATAAACCTCTTTAGAATTGCACAATTAAATTTAAAGAAATGTTCTTCTTTTCTTTTTATAAACTTCTTATTCTTATTTCACACAGTATATATATATATCTCATGTAATAGAGGAACTCAAACCTGGTTAAATTGTCATTATAGATTTATTTCTGTTTATTTTAGCTATATATATATATATATATATATATATATTCTTCTTGGCTAGACTTTGCGAACAAAGATTTATGTCTACATTGACTGCATGCATGCTGATGGCTGACTAGGTTGACGCAAGACAGGCATGTCTGACTGACTTTCAGGCAGGCCTACAGTCCAAGTTTGAAAACAGCGACTGCCCAGAAGACACTTCTAAAGCACTGGGATCAACTGAAGAGTGCTATCCTGCAGACATCTGAAGATGTTCTGGGGTTTACCACTGAGAAGAACAAAGACTGGTTTGACATGAACAACCAAGAGATTCAGGAATTGCTAGCAAAAAAGAGATCATCCCACCAAGCCCACTTGGCTCAGCCGTCATGTCCTGTAAGGAGGACTGCCTTCCATCTAATTTGCAGCATCCGCCAGTGCATGCTTCGAGTGATCCAAAACGAGTGGTAGACCAATCTCGCATATATATATATATATATATATATATAATTATTTAAAAAACAAGATGTTTGCCTATGGTCCGGGTGACTGGAGTTCAATCCCAGGTCGAGTCATACCAAAGACTCAAAAATGGTACTTGCTTCACACTCAACATTATAAAGTAGGGATCAAGGGTAAAGTGGAGCAATCCAGGCTGTGGAGTAACATTGTCTCCAACACCTCAGTTTAGTATCTATTGAAAAGCCTTTAGGTCACCCTCAACTTATTCTTTTTCCATATTAGATCTCTTTCATTTATTCAAGCTCGTCAGATGGAATTCAAATGAAGTTTATATATATATATATATATATATACATGTGTGTGTGTGTGTGTGTGTGTGTGTGTTTACACCAAGAAATACTGCAAAGCTTTTGGTGTAACCATGAAGACAAACATTGGGCCATAAAATGTCCTTGCTATTCCATATATTCATCCTGCAATTCAAGACTATTGGCATCTTATTTCTCAAGTTTCTTTAACCCTTCAAAAATATGCATTCCTTTTTTTAGATAGGGCCAAGAACTTTTCAGCACATCTTGTACTTAATAGTGATGTAAAATATAAAAAAATCACCGAAATTGAAGGGGGAAAAAAATCTGACAAGATAATAATGAAAACAGTAAAAAAAAAATGTCAACATGAAATAAAAAACAATAAAAGGAAATTTGAAGAAAAACATGAAACAAAAATCAATAAGTAAGTAAGTAAGTAAATAAATAAAAATTCCTGACACGCAAAAAGTCTGCCTCACAAGAAAATGGGTTGTGCAGAAGAAGTGGTTGCTTGTAAGGGAAATTACTGAGGAAGGAGAAGAAGGAAAGAAGGAATTGAGAAATCTCATCTCTCACTTTCCATTCAGACAAAGGTTTTATTTAATGACAACAGCTGTGTATTTTACTTGAGGTGATTCAAAAACCAAATCCAGTCATCAGCAACCCTTATCTACATTTCTCAGTTTTTAATTTGTCTGCCGGCTGATCCAGATGTGAACAGGAATCCAGCTCAAGATACGATCTTCGTTTACAATATAGATATATTCTTTACATTTATATTCCTTTAAGACTACAAAAATTTGATATTCTTTTTTCCCTTTTTTTATGCAAGAATGTATCTATTTTTTAATCATTTTTTTTTACCAAATTTATAATGTTTTGAATTATTTTTGGATTGTTTGGGGTTTTTTTTATTTTTACATGTAAAGATCTATTTTTTGCTGGGGGTTTTTTTTTCAATTTTTTTTTTTTTTTAGATAAAAATGAAAATAGAGAATAAAAAGTAAAGTGTGATTTTTAGAAAAGTTCTTGAATTTTAATATGATTTTATCTTGAATTTTGCCCAAGTAGAAAATGAGAAACTCCTAGAGCTTTTCCCCCCTTATTTCAATCTCTTGCCCCCAAAAAACAGAACAAAAATAAAAAGAATGATGAGAAAAATGACATAGCTTCAACCAAAACAGAATAAATTCTGTCAGAGTTTGGATAGAATTACTTACTTTCTATCAAAAAGAACATTTTTTAAAAAGGATAAAATGTTAAATGCTGTTTCAGAAAAGTTATTTCCTTGTTGAAAAAAATGGTGTCTTAAATCATTCTTGCAGACATACTGGAATATTCAAAAAATTGGGAAATAATCTCTGATCTTTGATTTTTGCCAGACAATGGACTTTTTAAAAACATTTATCATTCTTAGATCTCATGACATTAAAGAGTGAGTTGAAGGGTTGAATTTGATCTTCTGATAATCATAAAAGCCCAAATGTTTCAGTTGTTTAAGCAGCTAATACAGTTTTGATTTGAGTCAGTTCCAATTCTTAATGCTTTTTGATCAGCAGTATCCATACTTTTTAATTATAAGTTTTTGGCAAAATTCAGGCTTCTGTAAATGCATAAACAGTTCTGTTTGATTTTTCTTATTTCCTTAACTGAAAATTGATCTCAAGAGGAAGAGAATACCAAAATAAAGATGATAGTACAAATGTCACACGAGATCAAAAGAGAAGTTCTAGAGGAGCTTCAAACAATGTAGAGTTTAGTGGAATATATCCAGTGAATGTCAAGGAGACTATTTTAAAGAAAATGTTTCATTTATTATTTTTCTTTTGGTAAATAAAGCTTCAGACTTGATACTTTTTGAACACATCTCATTCACATATATATATATATATATATATATATATATATTTCATTGAACATAATAGATATTTTTTGTCTACATATTTTTTTGTTGATCCTTTCGTATTGCCGTATTCATCTTATGGTTTTCGGCAGGAATTGGTTGATAAATCTTCCATAATCATTTATTTCCCAAGTACTTTCTGCCCGACTTTGGGTCATCATCAGAGGAGGATCTATTACAAAAGTGACAATAACAATGATTAGCCATATATACTCACGACTAACAATAACTCACCCTCTCTAACATTTTAACTTCCAGAGACAGCTTGGCTTTGCCAGCTAGTGACACACAGCTCAATACCCATAACATGGGTACGTATATACTCTGCAACTTTTTTCTTTCCTGTTCTGCCTTTTCAGTTGGACTTGTTCCAGTCTTGCGCATAGCCTCAGACATTTTGTCAAATCCCGAGACAAACTGCGAACATGGGAGAAAACAAGTCTTCCTAAAATACATTTATAGTCTATGGGACACTTTCAATATTTAATCTTTCACCATAATATTCGTGTTAGCTACATACACACACATAGAAGAATATTTAACAAGCTCTATTAGAATATTTGAAATGTTTTGTAATGTTTTATTTTATGTACAAACGCTCTTCTTATAAATTAGTAATGTACATACAAAAGTTACATCACTTTTGTAATAGATTCTCCCCTGATGATGGCCCAAAGTCAGGCAGAAAGTACTTGGGAAATAAATAATTATGGAAGATTTATAAACCAATTCCCACCAAATATTATAAGATCAATATGGCAATACGAAAGGATCAACAAAAAATATTTAGACAAAAAATGTCCATTATATTCAGTAAAATATGTATTAATGAAGAAATGCTGCCAATATATATATATAGTAGCTGTTTATTGGGCATAATGTATGAGTGTCAAACTGTTTAATGAAAAATGTGAGCCTCTAGATAACTTGTATTTGATGATGTGTATATATTGTAATGAAGAATTGTGTGGGACCAGCAAAAATATTTAGATGAGCTGATAACTGAGGAATGGTGCACCAGTGGGCCACTGATTCTTTGAACAATGTTCAGATTTTAATCTCTAAAATTATTTGCATTGCCAAGGCTTGAGATTCTGCTCTTCTACTTTAGCCACATCTAAGGCAGGGAGATATGGATTAACACCCTTTTCTTAGGCAAATATATAAGGAATATATATACACACACACACACACACACACATATATATATATATATATATAGAGAGAGAGAGAGAGTTAGTTTTAAGCCAGTTAGACATATTTGTTCAAATTGTGCTCCATGCACACATGAAAATGTTTTTTGAAACAAAAACTGATAAAAACATACCTCTGGTCAAGAATTTAACTAGAGAGACTAAATGATTTGGTGATTGCTATCTATTGAAAAAGACATTACAAACACCATTAACTTTGAAATGATGAGGGCCTCAACAACAATTTTCTGATTAGGTCCTACTCTTCTTAGCATTGCCTCTGTACACGTACACATCATATGTATATTTTATTAAAGAGAGGTTTGAATATGTATATATAAATATTTATGGTCACTTTTACATTGTAAGTAAAGTTAGCAACCATTGTTGAGAGTGACCTGAAGGCTCCCTTTTCAATAGCTACCACACCGAGGTGTAAGGGAGGGTGTTACTCCTCTCCCTGAATTGCTCTACATTTCCCTTGATCCATACCTTATAATGCTGAGTATTATGCAGGGAGGCATCAAGTACCATTTTTTGAGTCTTTGGTATGACTCAACCTGGGATTGAACCCCGGTGTCCCAGGCCATTGGAGAACACTCTATCCACAAGGCCAAGGGGCTGGTATACAAAAAGTAGCATAAAAAATATATATTTATATATAATACATGGGTGAGTCAAAAGAATTGCAATATTTCGATTATGTAAAGTATGATTCAGTGGCTCTAAATGGTTTTGTCAAGGTCATGAAAGAGTGTTCTAGATATGACACTAAACAATTTGATGGTGAAGTTATAATAATGCTGGAGCTTTGGGGAATATGGAACACCCCTTCATTGCCATTGCTCTGGCCCCGAGTGGTAGCACCTCACAGGGTCCTATGTGATATGACACTAAACAATTTGATGGTGAAGTTATAATAATGCTGGAGCTTTGGGGAATATGGAACACCCCTTCATTGCCATTGCTCTGGCCCCGAGTGGTAGCACCTCACAGAGTCCTATCGATGGGTTAAATAGAACTAAACTATGTACTCATGCTAAACTGAATTGTTTGAAATAGAATTGTGTAAACTGCATACTTATGCTAAACTGAATTATCTGAAACAAAACTGTTTTTGTATGCTAAACTGAATAGTTTGAAATACAACTGTTCTGACATTTAACTGTGTGTGGACAAAAAATATACTAAAATGAATTGTTAGAATTAGAAATGTTTGACTAAACTGAATAGCTTGAAATAGAAATACTTTTGACAATTAAACTGTGTACTTAAGCTAAACAGAATTGCTTGAAATAGAACTGTTTATTTGGTATAAAAATGGATTTGGCATTAAATAACCTACAATGGTTGATATGTCATAAAACCAAAACAACCCAACTCACATTCATCTGTGTGACTTTCAAATCACACACACAGTGAAGCAATGCAAGATAAGTCAGCTCAACAACTACAATAGAACTACTTACTACAACAGGTACCTTCCACAGCTTGAACTGCTTTGGTCACATGATATACATGGAGCAAACTATTATTTACAATAATAATGCAAAACTTTTGCCTCATCCTTGAAATTTAAATCTAATATTTTGCATGTGCTTATAAAAGCAGAATATTAAGATTTATTAAGTTTTCCACAGTCTTTCATCATGGTCACATTTAATATTATAATGGAAAAAAGGAGATGTTATTCAGTTTGTTGAAAATAAAACAATCCGTTGATCAAAATAGCTGAAGAATCCCTAACATAACTGATCTTTATGGCACATCAACCATTGTAGGTTATTTAATGCCAAATCCATTTTTATATCTTTTAACAGTTTTATTTCAAACAATTTAGTTTAGCATAAGTACACAGTTTAAATGTCAAAAACATTTCAATTTCAAGCTATTCAGTTTAGTCAAGAAAGTTAAATGGTTCCAAGTATTGCTATGTATTACTAACAATTCAATTAAGCATTAGTCATTTATTTACACACAATGGAATGTAAAAACAGTTCTATTTCAAGCAATTCAGTTCAGCATAAGCATGCAGTTTTGTTCTATTTGACCCATAGATAAGACCCTATCAGATGCTAACTCTCCAAGCCAGAATGGACCTGGAAGTGACAGCAATAAAGGTGTACTCTGCACTCCCCAAAGCTCCAGCATTACTAGAGCCTTACCATCAGATTGTTTTGTGTCATATCAAGGACACTCATTGGGAGAGTCTTAACTTTCTGCAGAGATGCAATCGGTGCATTCCGCTGCCCCAGTTGATTAGACCATAAACTTAAATGGTAAACTCTAACCCTTATATCTATATTACTAAAATTCAGATTATATTTACACATACACTCACATATATATAGAATCAATATGAACAATATGATATATATATATATATATATAATTTATATGAACTACGATCACCAGATGGAGACACAGAATACTTCGACATTGTAGCAGGAGTACTACAAGGGGACACCTTGGCTCCGTACCTCTTTATCATTTCTCTAGACTACGTACTTAGAACATCGATTGACAAAATCAAAGAGAATGGCTTCGAACTGACGAAGAAAAGAAGCAGAAGGTACTCCACAACAACAATTACCGACGCCGACTACGCCGATGACATAGTGATACTGGCAAATACACCTGACCAAGCCGAAACACTACTGCATAGTTTGGAACGAGCAGCAGCAAACATAGGCCTCTATGTAAATGCACACAAAACGGAATATATGTGCTATAATCAAACGGGGGACATCTCCACTCTAGACGGAACCCCTCTTAAACTAGTAGACAAATTCACTTACCAAGGAAGCAGCGTCGAATCAACCGAAAAGGACATCGAAACAAGGTTAGCGAAAGCAAGGACAGCTATCAATAGGCTATCGATTATATGGAAATCAGACCTAACCGATAAAATGAAACGCAGTTTCTTCCAGGCAGCGGTCACATCGATACTGCTATATGGCTGCACTACATGGACGCTAACAAAACGGCTGGAGAAGAAGCTAGACGGCAATTACACAAGAATGCTACGTGCAATCTTAAACAAGTCCTGGCGGCAACACTCCACAAGACACCAACTATACGGTCATCTGCCCCCTATCACGAAAACTATTCAAGTTAGGCGAACCAGACATGCAGGACACTGCTGGAGAAGCAGGGATGAACTCATAAGAGATGTACTCTTATGGACCCCTTCACATGGCCGTGCAAAAGCAGCATGACCAGCACGAACATACATTCAGCAGCTATGTGAGGATACGGGATGTTGTTCTGAAGACCTACCTAGGGCGATGAACGATAGGGAGGAGTGGCCAGAGAGGGTCAGGGATATCTGTGCTACCAGCGCGATATGATGATGATGATATACCTATATATTGACTGGCTCATTGTCCAAGTGGGTAGAGTATTCGCCAATGGTCTGGAAGACCTGGATTCAGTACTAGCTCACGTCATACCAAAGACTTCAAAAATGGTACTTGACACCTCCCTGCTTAACATTCAACAATATAAGGTATTGAAAAGGAAGCTTTCTGGTCACCCTTGACTACAGTCGCCAACTTTACTTTTACTATATATATATATATATATATTGCATTTTGGGATAAATTTCTTTTGCGTTCTGATGATATCCCACTTAACACAAAACATGTCAATCTAATTTTCCAAACAATTTTTTACTTTGTCTTATATATGAGAAAAAAATTGTTCATAGAAATTAACATACATTCATTAAACTATTACATTACTTTATTATTGTATTATAATTATTATTATATATTATATTAATATATATTGTGTTACTTTTTACATGAAAAAAATTAAATTAAACATTTATTTGCTGTTTTACAAGAACTTTCTAGCAATAAGGCATATAATAATTTACTGAATAAATGTGAGTTTCTGTGCATATTTCATACTCACGTTAAAATGGAATTTGTAATGTTTAATCATTAATATGCAGGATCATATATATGAGATTTTAACATTGGAAAAAAGACACATCATAGCATGATTTTGATTAGAGCAATACACTTAAAATTCTTAACCAATATCCAGTTCAAATCATAACTAAAAGATAATTTTGTGGGGTCGGCTTTTGCTCTGAATATTATTCATTTTTAATTATCCAGATTCTCAAAGTGAAGGGAATAACTATGAAATACTGTTTAGAATCAATTAATACTTCTTAAATAGAAGCCTCAATATCATCAAGGATTGCCGTTACAATAAAAACCAAATTGGACCATGGGCCATCAAGTTAAAACTAAAATAATCACCATGTTTATTTGTGTATCATACAATGTTTTTGTATATTTTTAGCATAAAAGCTTGGGATGCATATTAAACATAATATATGAATATTACCTTTTTTTGTGTGTGTGTGATTTTTCGGACTGTTGTCCTCATCTTTATTGTTGTTAGTTGTAACATGACATTTCGGCCACTGTATTCTCTGGCCTTCCTCAGATGTCCCTTGTTTATCTGGGCATAGCAATAATTCAACATGGGAAATCATTTTTAAAGTTTGACTGTTGATTAAAAAAGGTGTTCAAGAAATATGAACATATTATTCAAATAATGATGTCATTGTTTTTCCTGCCTATCAATCCAAGAAGCACCATAAGAAGTTTCTCCAGAAATGTCATGCAATGAATTCCTCACATGATGTTTCTCTCAAGAAGTATCATTAGGTGAATTCAAAACATAAAATCACTTATTCTTGATATTTTTAAAGTAATTTTCTTTAAAAACAATTTGATTTGGCCTTTTCAATTATTGGTTCGCATTATTTCTCTGCTTGGTCTACTCAAGAGGTCAATATGGCCCTACATATGTGCTGCTTCTTGGAGATGTCTTCTTGTCCAATGTTCTTCCTTATCTTTCTCATCACAAAACTTCAGATATATAATACCTTTTTTTTTTGGGCTATGTGCATTGTCATATTTCGGATGGTATGACAAAAAGTAAGAAATATCTTATGGTCCAAACAAACTTCTTTACAAAATAACTTCTGTTTTTATACCATTACAAAGAACAGTCCAATGAAATATATGTTTGTTTATAATTTGTTTCTTCTTTTGTGAACTTTTTTTACATGTAAATTTGTAACATTTTTGTGTGGAAATGTCTTTGCCTTTGCCCTCAACACTGAATAGATTTGATGTTTTAAAACATTTTATAAATTATATAAATTCTTATTTTTAGTCAATACAAACTGGATAAAAAGTTAGATGAATGTTAAATTCAGTATGAATTCAGCAGCTACAAATTCCAAAAATTCAATGCGTATTATACACAAGGGATCTTTTTTCCAGAATTTACTTGCTAAAAGTCACAAGTACATATTATACATGAATGTAAGTAAAAGTAAAGTTGGTGGCTGTAGTTGAGGGCAACCCGAAGGCTCCCTTTTTCGCAATTGCTACACCAAGGTGTAGGGGAGGGTGCTACTCCATTCCCAGGATTGCTCCACTTTACCCTTGATCCTCACCTCATAATACTGAGTGTTAAGCTTGGAGGTATCAAGTACAATTTTTTAAGTCTTTGGTATGACTCGACCTGGGATTGAACCCAGGTCTCCCAGACCACTGGCGAACACTCTACCCACTAGGCCAATACACAACTAAATACCATATTGATATTTGCATATTTACCAACCCCTCCGCTCGGGTAGGATATGACAGAAGGTCAATTTTTAAGCGGAGTTTAACAGGTTTGAATTCAGAGTTTTCCTTCTCCGAGACTAGTTGCCTCACCAAGGCTGTAGAACCGAGTCTGCCCTACTATTTACCCATAGCTGGAGGGAGAATAATTGGATTCATACCTTTTCCAAGGGTATTAGTGCAATGTGAAATGCAATTAGCCTGGTCCAGGATTTGAACTCCTATTGTTGTGTCCATAGCCTACGACGATAACCATTACACCACAGGCACCATATTGATATTTGACCTTTATTTGAATCACTGTATTATAATTATTTATAAATTTTCTCGTAAAATTGAAAGTTCTGCTTAAGAAAGGGAAAATATGATTTTGCCAAAATATAAAGTGACAAAATATCTTTGAGCTACAAAAGTCATTTTTTTTTATTGTTTTAAATATCTAATGCCAAACTGCAAACTACAAAATCTCCGTCTAAATATGCTTATCCACATTTTTTGTAGGAACCCTGTATATCCAAATTTGAATAATCCAAGTGCCATCCAACTTGTAAAATCTCTCACTCCCAGAAACTATAAATACCCACTCTGGCATAAATAAACTAAATTCTTGTGACCAGGAAGTACTAAGCTGACCCCTGTGCAATACTTTCTTGTTGAATGTCTTGTCTGTTCATCATAGTGGCCAAGCATCAAATTTTATATTCCTGTTAGGATGGAGTGAGTGACCAGTAAAGGCCAACTTGCTGGTCAGTACGAGTGCCAACTAATTCATCCTGACCACTGAAACCAGTTTGTGCTTGAAATTGGCTCCGACTTTATTGGCATGTTCAGCTGCCAGGTACCAATATTTCTGCCAGACTTTGAGCCCACTTACCAAAATATTAGACGCAGTCGATTTAACACAAAGCATCAATATCCAATGAAATCGATGCATTATGGAAAGGAGATGGGTGCCTCTAGGCCATTCTTCTTCAGTCTTATCCTGAATAAATCATGCAGCCTGATCACTGAAATTGTTTATATGATACTGGGTCAGAGGGGAGTTCATCTGGGCATGCTTTGGTGAGGACATTTGTGGTGAGTTTGCCTTGGAGGGTAGGTCAATGGTCAGTGTATGAAATCTGATAAAGATGATGTTTTTAAAGATAATTAACACAGTATATATTAATGTAATATATAATGATTATTATAGTGTAATAATAATGTTATATGATAATTTAATGAATAATTGCAAATTTCCGAGCATATTTTCTTTTTCTATGCTCTCATCAAACCAGCTTGTTCATTTGTTAATACTTATAATCAATGTGCATTATATGTACTATCAAATGGCATTTACAATGGCCATGGTATATGTAATTGGCATAACGATTTTAAAAAGCAGGTTTTGATAAAGGAACCTTGATCTATACATTGGTAATTTTATTATTTCATTTTTGCATATATATATGCAAAAATAAAATAATAAAATATATATATATATATATATATATGTGTGTGTGTGTGTGAAAATAAGACGATAGAATATAATATATATATATATATATATGTATATATATATATATATATATATATATATATGTGCAAAAATAAAATAATAAAATTACCAATGTATATAGCAGGGTTATATATATATATTTATTGGCCCTTCTGCATAATGGTTAGAGTGTTCGCCAATGGTCTAGGAGACTGGGGTTCAATCCCAGACTGAGTCATACCAAAGACTCAAAAAATGGTACTTGATTCCTCCTTGCTTAACAGACTTAATATTATAAGGTACAGATCAAAGGTAAGTGGAACAATCCAGGGAAAAGAGTTGCATCATCTCCTACACCTTGGTGTAGAAGCTATTGAAAAGGGAGCCTTCAGATCGCCCTTGACTATGATCGGCTAACTACTTATATATATATATATATGTATATAACAGTAGTTTGGTGTATAACTTTTATAAGAAAACCAGAGGTGCAATTTGCAATGTATATCAATGTTTGGGCTTTTTCACTGAAAAATACACCACTGACACGTACTCATATGAGTAAAGAGACATAAAAAGAGAAACTGAGAAGAAATTGTTTTGTAGAGACGGAATGTAAACAAAAACATCACAGCCACATCTACACACAAATATTTGATAACAGTCTTTATTTTCATATCGCATCAGTCAGGTTATGCTGGGTGTGGGTGATAGTTGTCTGAAAAAGTCTGAAACCAAAATCAATCAGGTTAAGATTTTTTGTTTGTTTTTGACATAATTGTAATTTGAAACCCTATCTTAAAAAATAATGTTGTAGCAAAGTGCAGTGACTAAGGCTGGTAATTTAATAATATATATCCATGTAGATATAAACCCACAATAAATACACATAAAGATAGGACTTTAAAGGAAATACACATACAGTAATAGAGAAAAAAAGATAAGTTTTTTTTAGTATACATCAATAGTAGTCATCTGCAGAAATTTTTAATTTTTGACCTGAGAATATGAGACATTACCTGAGTTATTCAGTCGAGTAGCCTTATGTCAATTTTATCTGATACAATATATGGCAAGGTGCCTGAAAAGTTCTTGGCTCAACCAAGAGGGAATGATCTTTTCTTATTTAAAAATTTTTTTACTCATTCTTTAGATTGAAGAAAATTGGAAAATAATATGGCCAGTGTGTTAAACAGAGGAATGAATGCATAGAATAAGATGTAATGATTTATGGATCTCGGATATTTCCTTCTTGGTCAGGTTGAGAACTTTTCAGTACTCTCCATAATTACTATACAATACATAGATATTTTCACACGTACACGCACACACATATATATTTCAACACATCCACACACAAGCATATTTGTGCATCCATAAACACATGCGTATTCACACACCTTAAAGCGTGCACGATTGCTCATACACATTCACACATACATATGCACTCATGTACGTGGTGCCTTCAATAAGTTTACAGATATTTTTTTGTACAGGAATTTAAAATTGTCATAGACTCTTGAAAATTCACTATGTTATTGCTATATGACTGACCAATTTTTATGATTTCAGGTTAAAATGAACAACTACAGCAGCAATTGGAATACACCCTACTAAAGTCTGATTGTCACAGCTGGTGAATTTCAAAAAATGCAATCTGGACATGAGGACACTTTGGAAGAATGATATGCAATAAAATTCTGTTTTAAACTTGGAAAAATGCCACAGAAATGTATGGAATGCTTCAGACTGCTTTTCGACCATCTTGCATGAATCGAGCATCAGTTTTTGAGTGGCATAAGAGATTCAAGGAAGGCAGGGAGTCTGTGAGGGATGATGAGAGGTGTGGCAGAAATAAGTAAGTCAGTACACCAGAGTTTATTGGCCAAAGGGTTAGGGTTACTATGTTAAGGTTTTAACGGAGTTCAGGAAAAGATTTCGTCGGAAGAGGCCACCACTCTTCAAATTGAGTCAGGGGCATTTCCCCCCGGACAATGCAGCAGTCCACAACTCCATCCTTGTCACAGACTATTTGAGCAAGATGGGCATCAAGACAGTTCCTCACTGTCCCTATTGTCCAGACCTTGCTCCCTGTGACTTTTGGTTATTCCCTAAGCTCAGAGGCTGTCGTTATGAGACAATTGAGATGAAAGAGGGTGTGATAAAAGTCATTGACACACTCACACAAGAGGACTTCCATGGGGCCTTCTAGAAGTTGTTGGAATGGTACAACAAGTGCATTGCAGCCAGAGAAGATTACTTCAAAGAGGACTAGAGCTTCGCGTGTGTACTATCAATAAAAGTGCCCATACGAAAACAGTCTGGAAACTTATTTAATGATCCTCGTAAATTCCCATGGACATGCATACACATGCATATTTATACCTGCATACGTACAGACACTCACAAATATTTACAGACACATGCATATTAACACATACAGACACACACACACACACATTTGCACTCACGTGAATACCCGCATGCATATTCATGCACACATATGTTCATATATACATTCATACACATTCATGCACACATACACACGCAAGCATTCTATCCATATACATACATCTTCAAACATATTTCCATATGCATACATGCATATTTACTCACACATACACACACATATTTGCACACATCAATGCATTAAAGAAAATATCTAAAAAACGACAAGTCTTTTATAATAGTAATATTTATAAAAGATTTTAACAAATCACTTTAACCAAATACCTTCCGGCAATATCTATAAGTGAAATCTTAACTTATATTTGTAATTAACTTGAGTAAATGTATACACAATAAAAGATTAGTATGAATATCTATTATATGTTAAAGTTCTGTCTTATAATGAAATATCAAGAGGATCTGAAATACAAACATAACAGGAGAGATGTCGTCGTGGTGTAATGGTTAAAGCACTGGACTGCAGAATCGTAGTGAGTTCAAACTCCAGTTGCACTATTATGTTCACTTTAAGACAAATACCCTTGAAAAAAGTATAAACCCCCTTATCCTCCCAGCTATGGGTTAAATAGTACCACTAGAAGGATGGATTTGGCATTTAATAACCCAAGAAGGCTGATATGCCATTAAACAACAAAAACCAAACCAAACAAATATAACAATGGAATGATGGCACCTATTGGGTTAAATGTCCATAAAGCTATAAAATTCTGAGTCATCATATCTCGGGGAAAAGTTCAAATTAATTTTTTGAAAAAGTTTCTACGGAGTAGAAAGGTAATTATGGGAGACTTTGATGACATTTTTTTTTATTGTCTAATTCATTTTCTGTTTGTTTTCTGTGCAAGTCCAATATATTTCTTAGAGGGAAGATTTTTTTTCTATCAACAAACTGGCCAATGGTGTATAGCAGAATAATACATAGACTTAAATATTATGCATTATTCATATGCTTTTGTTGCCTAAATAACTGGCAATATTTTATTAATAATGGTGAGAAAGAGTAATAAAGAAGAAAATTATGGTATGTCTTCCTTTAAGCAAAAATTTTGGAATATACTCTTATATAAATGACATTAGGTCCATCATTATATTTGATGTGTATTCAGTCACTTGGTTGGCTGGTTTGTTTTTTATAGTATGCAATACTTTGTTGGGTTATTTACCATGATTATTTGTGTATAAAATGTACTCTGGACAATATAATTCTGGTGAAAAAAAAATTCTCGATAATATGCATTGACCTTTTAGAATTTTTAGTACCTAAAAATAACCTTAATTTAGAATCTGTTGAACATTTTTAGGTTTCTACTGATTAAAAATAAGAATTTATATAGTTTATACAATGTCATAAAACAGAATTTATAAAATGATTTGAGCAAATAGACAGACATATTCATACAAAACTACAAAAAGCTTGTGTAAAAAAAAATCATAATAGGAAAAACAAAATTATAAACAAATACACATTCCAGTGATTATTTCTCTTAAATGGTTAAACAAACATTAATTCAGACATGCTGGACACTGCTGGAGAAGCAGGGATGAGCACATAATTGATGTACTCCTATGGACCCCCACATATAGCCGAGCAAAAGCAGGACGACCAGCTCGAATATACATACAGCAGCTATGTGAGGATATGGGATGTAGCCCTGAAGACCTGCCTGAGGTGATGAACGATAGGGAGAAGTGGTGAGAAAGGGTCAGGGATATCCGTACTAGCAGCAGGACATGATGATGATTGATGTAACTTACTTTTGCTCATCCCATCCTGAATATGGTGTAGCATATTGCTAGAAAAAATGTTAATTATATAGTTCTAGCATATGATATGCACCACTAACTTTTGGGCTGAAAATCTGGAAAAAAAAAAGTGCCCCTTATACACAAATAATTATGGTAATACAAAAATCAAGCTTTTCTTCAGCTAATTATAAGGTTTCAATTACCTAATAATAATCATCAGTTGTAAAGAATTATATCTTCAAGTAACAATCCTTTATACAAACAATTTGCATATAGTTATCAGGTTTCAAGTATTTCTATCAATAATAATAATTTACTGGCTCATAGTGAGGTGCCCGTGGTGTAATGGTAATCATCGCAGGATATGGACACGGCGACACAAGTTCAAATCCTGGACCTGACTGATTGCATTTCCCATAGCACTAATACCCTTAGGAAAGATATGAATCCAATTATTCTCCCTCCAGCTATGGGTAAATAGTAGGGCAGACTTCGTTCTTCAGCCTTGGTGAGGCAACTAGTCTAGGAGAAGGAAAACTCTGAATTCAAGCCTGTTAAACTCCGCTTAAAAATTGACCTTGTGTCATATTCTGCCCGAGCGGAGGGGTTGGTAAATATGATAATTTACTGGCTCAATTGACCAAGTGGGTAGAGTGTTTGCCAATGGTCCGGGAGAGCTGGGTTCAATCCCAAGTCACATTATACCAAAGACTTTAAAAATGGTACTTGATACCACCTTGCTGAACACTCAGCAATATAAGGTACGCATCAAGGCTAAAGTGGAGCAATCCAGGGAAAGGAGTAGCACCCTCCCCTATGCCTTGGTGTAGTAGCTATTGAAAAGGGAGCATTCTGATCACCCTCGAATACGGTCACCAACTTTACTTCATATGGTTTCAAGGAACTATTCGTATTCAATAATAAAAATCATTTTTTAAACACATTTATATGGTATCAAGTATTCTAATCTAATTCTAATAATTTTCTAATAGATCTATTAAACTTGACAGGTACTAACATTCTGAGTCAGAGTCGACCTATAAGTAATGGCTGCAAAGTTGTGAGTTCATATTTCCATCAGCTCCAGAATAGGAGCCTCACCAGCCGATGCAGTTTTATGTCATAACCAAAAGAACAATCACTTAATGTAAAGAAAGTTGATAATGTAAATATGTCTCTAAGGGTAAAGGACAAGTCAAGAATGAATATATATATATATATATATATATATATATATAATTATAGCTTGGCTTCAGAAATATGTCTGATGATAAGGAACAAGTCAAGGCAGGTTGGTTTCTTTGTTTAATAACATATCAACATTCATGACTTATTTAATACCAAATCTGACCTTGTAGAAGAACTGTAATGGTACTTTTTAACCCATAGTTGAGGGATAAGGGGATTCAAACATTTCCATGGGGAATTAGTCCAAAAGTGAATGTAATAATGGAACTGGAGCTCAAACTGGCTTACTTCCAGGGCACAGTCCAACTCATTATCAAGCATGATACAAGGACTCCTCCTGAAACAAGTCTAAGTAGAATATATATATATATAAAAAGAGAGAGAGAGAGAATGAGAGGGGACTGGTAGAATGATCTCTCAGGTTTGGAACATGAATAAAACTGGGCTGGGGCTGTAGAATACACCGACTACATCTCTTCACAGGGGTAAGACTTCCCTGAGTGTCGTGAATATGAAATTAAACAATCTGATGGTAAGGCTCCAGTAATGCTTTGTGGAATATGGAGTACCCCTTTATTGCCATCACTCCCAGGTCCACTTTGGCCTGAAATGGTAGCACCTGATAGGGTCCTATTTATGAGTCAAATAGAATTAGACTGTATACTTATGGCAAACTGAATTGTTTGAAAGGAATTGTTTTTACATTTAGCTGTGTGTAAACAAAAAACTATTCTAATAGTAAACTGAATTGTTTGAAATAGAACTGTTTTTGACATCTAAACTGTGTACTTATACTAAATTGAATTGTTTGAAATAGAACTGTTGATATGTATAAAATGGATTTGTCATTAAATAATCAACAATGGTTGATATGCCATTAAACCAAACCAAACCAACCCAAAGAACAATATTGGCTATTTTGTATTAGTATAGTTTTTATTTTAAATTATATCATCCAAAAGCATGACCTCATGAGCTAAACACTCTTGAAGCCTCACCCTAAAGTTCCTCAGTGCTTGTGTCTTGCATTGCTGTGATTTCATGAGAGATAAACACTTCCAGTTTTTGAGTTGTGTGTGGCCTACATTTAAAGATTTGAGTCTTCTGGTATCCCCAGAGGAAATAATCTTAAGGGGATAAATCTGGTGAACGAGTTTTGCAATGATAGAGTCAGCATTTTTTTAAATAAGTTTCCATCACAAATGCACAATTTTTCCAATTCTACACCATGATGGCAATTGACATGGCATGGTAGCTGCTGCTCAAAGACATGCCTCCTACCAGCTCACCGAAACTAATGTTGGCATAGAGACAATTTTAAATCCAGGAAATCATTCTGCTGGACTATATATATATATATATATATATATATATATATAGTCCAGCAGAATGATTTCCTGGATTTATAAATATATATATATATTAGAGTTATTAGGTTTATATCACAAAAGTTTATATCTATTCCGGGTTGAGGCTTTTTTAATAGTTTCTTATATTATTTTTATGGAGTAATTGCTGGGGATGAATTGTTGAACAAATAAACTTAAATTGTATTGATATTCAAAGGGGTTAGAGTAAATACATTTGATATGCAAACAAGAATTGTATAAAATGGACGTTTTTAGATTAAGTAGGGAACAGCTATTGAAATCTAGATATCTGTGATTATCTGTGGGTTTAGTGTGAAAGGATGTACAGATTAGGTTGTTCTGAATCTGTATGAATACATAGAGAAGTGGGATGAAACAGTTATAGTGTTCTAATGTGAAATTGATGGTGCTGTGAAAGTTGTTTATTTATTTGTAAAAATCTAATAATTCAATAAGTAGATATACAACAATACCAGTTCATTTCTCACCAGTTCTTTTGTAGCATATCAACTCTTTTAAAACCTATTTAAGAAACTTTAAAAAAACACAAAATCTTTTTTCCTGATGATAACTGAAGATTAAAAATAGATGAGAATAATGAGAAAATAACTCCAAGAAATATTCCTATCTCTATTTTAACCCTTTTGTTTATATATATGTGTGTGTGTGTGTGTTTGAGAAAATAATTGAAAAAAAGGAGTGAACAAAAAAACCTTATCAGTTTAAAGTTTGCTAGCATGAAGAAGTCCCAAAGTAGAGTGATGAGAACCTTACCACTAGATGCAGTTTAATGTGGGTCTTATTATTTCAAGTGGAACATCATATTACCAAAACAGATATTATTAGTTATTATTTATGACCAAATTCGGCTGCAATGAAAATTTAATCAAAAATACAAACATGTTGCTGTCTAGATATAAGTATACCTTTTTCATATACAATTTTTGAGTAGAGCTTGGTTATAACGAACATCTCATAATTTATATTTTGATTATATGATGTTTTACATGAAATCTTGGTGTCATTTGTTTATAAGAAATGTGACTTATATAAAAAAAACAATGTTGGATGTGTATTCATCAAAATGACCCCCTTTGGCTGCTATCACTGCTTCACCGATTCTCTGCATTCTTTCTGCCAAAAACTGGAGGGAGATTGAAGATAGTTCTGCCTAACTTTCCAGCAAGAGTTGTCATTGGTCAGCCACACTAGTGCATTATTTAGCTTTGACTTTTTCAGGCAAGTTTATTCCTCACAAGTTCAAAGGGATTTAAGTCCATTGATTGCACCTGCTAAGACATCAGTTGAAAGACATGCTGTTCCTTGTTGCTTTTAATGTACCTTTTGTAGAGTTTACTAATATGCTATGTTTGTTTGTTTGATTGGGTTTTATGGCATATCAACTTTTGTAGGTTATTTAATGCCAAATACATTTTTATACAAATAACCAGTAAACTCTTGCATGAGTACAAATCCCTAACCAGATAGGATCACGTGATGCAGCAGTATGCTATGATAGCCAGTCTGCTTCAATTTGCCGTTCATCTGGTGCAAATCCTTAACTTTGCAATTAGCAAAAGCTCCCAAACCATAACAGAGCCTCCTCCATGCTTTACAGTCGGTATGATGCAGAAGTTTGCAGCTTATTCACCAACTCTTTGCTGTACATGGACCCTCTTATTTGAGCCAAATATTTCAAACTTTGATTTGTAAGTCCAAAGGTCTTTATTCCACTATTCTATTATCCAGTCTTTGTGGGCCTTGGCCCACTGGAACATTTTGACATTGTTTGGCTTTCATAATAGTGGTTTCTTAAGGATGTGGTGTAATGATTACCGTCCTAGGAAATGAACACGGCGACACGAGTTCAAATCCTGGACGAGACTAATTGCATTTCACATAGCACTAATACCCTTGGGAAAGGTATGAATCCAATTATTCTCCTTCCAGCTAAGGGTAAATAGTAGGGCAGACTAAGCTCTTCAGCTTTGGTGAGGCAACTAGTCTAGGAGAAGGAAAACTCTGAATTCAAACCTGTTAAACTCCGCTTAAAAATTGACCTTGTGTCACATCCTGCCCGAGCGGAGGAGTTGGTAAATATGATAATAGTGGTGTCTTAACAGCAATTCTGCTATATAGGCCAGCTTCACAGAGTCTTCTTCTCAAAATTGATATTTACACATTTTTTTTTTCATAACATTGATTCAGGGACTTCTGTCATGCAAGTTAGTGGCTCTTTTGAAATTGTCCTCTACTTTTGTTGTTGCTTTTGGTCTACCAGCCCTACTTATCCTCTTATTTTGTCCTGTTTCCTGATGTCTCATAACAGTATTGGCCCCTGTAGTTCTGGAATTTTTATTTTTAGTTCTAAAGAAGAAAAAAACCTTCAAATCAAATTTTTCAAAAGATATCTGGTTATACTGAAGTCAAAGTTACTGAGGAAAACTTGCATTTAGTATAATAAAAAAAACATTGTTATGCTTAACCTGTTTCATTAAAAATAACACTTTTAGAATGAGAAATAAGAAAATTTGAGGGTAGCCAAATTCTTTGGACTGGCTGTATATATATATATATATACTAGCAAAAATATCTGCCCTCCAGGTATAAATATTGAAATTTTTTATGCAATAAAAGATATTAAAAAAGATTACTGGGAAAGGAGTAGCGCCCTTCCCTACATCTTGGTGTAGTAGCTATCGAAAAGGGAGCCTTCGGGTCACCCTCGACTATGGTCGCCAACTTTACACTTACTTGAATTTTTTTATTGACCTCTATATGAATTATCAATTATTAATTATTGAGTTAAACTCTTTAGGGGAAGTCTTCAGGGGGCAATGAATAATGTACTGGATGACAACATTGCATTGAGTTTGATCTTCATCTGTGCTTTGCCCAGTCAGCTGAAGCTTCAGTATACACTGACTGCTTTTCTGAAGTTGGGTAAGACCCCCACCCAACGAGTGTTCTTGATACAACTCTAAACAATCTCATAGTGAGGTTCCAGTAATGCTAGAAGTTTGGGGAAAAGTGGAGTACCCCTTCATTGCCATTGCTCCCAGTTCCACTCTGACCCAAAATGATAGTACCTGAGAGGGTCCTATCTATGTGTCATATAGAACTAAACTGTGTATTTATGCTAAACTGAATTGTTTCAAATAAAACTCCTTTGACATTTAAACTGCATACTTATGCTAAACTAAATTGCTCAAAATGGAACTGTTTTTATATGCTAAACTGAATTGTTTGAAATAGAACAGTTTTGATATTTAACTGTTTGTGAACAAAAAACTATAATTATACTAAACTGAATTGTTTGAAATAAAACTGTTTCACAAAAGGGAATAGCTTGAAATAGAAATGTTTTTGACTATTAAACTGTGTACTCATGCAAAACTGAATGGTTTAAAATAGAACTGATAATTTGTATAAAAATGTATTTGGCATTAAATAACCTACAAAAGTTGATATGCCATAAAACCCAATGAAACAAACAAAAAAAAAATCCTCTGAGCTATTATGTTTACTCTCAGACCAACACCTTGGAGAAAGGTATGACCTCCTTTACCAAAGCAAGTTAGGGTCTAAATAGCACCATGACAGTTCTTCATTGTCATTAAGTAGCCTACAAAGGTTGATTTGCCTGTAAAAAAATAAACTTATTTCAAACAGTGGGAGTAAGATTGAAGAATAGAACTGCTTGTTATTAGCATGTAGATAAAGCTATCAGTATGAATAATATAAAACAATTTTATTAATAATTGATATGAGTCTAAAAAAGAAATCATGGAGAGTGGGATATAAATAACTAAGGGAATTGTGATGTTAGTGGAGACATAGTTTTAGTTACAGACCTATAGACACAATCTCCTTTATAACAAGTTATATATCTAAATTGTTTGCGTGTGATCATATTTGTGTAAATGTATATATATATATAGTTATGAATATATATATATATATGAGATTTTGATATCTATTCATTGTGTATATACTTTACTACTTTACTCATGAGTAAATGTCTATAAATGCAAAATATATATGCATATACAATCTTAGTATATAGTCTATATACATTATATATATATATATATATATATATATATATATATATGAAAACTGGAATGTTAACCATTTGTCATCAACATGAACATGAATTCTTATCTGAAAATCAGAGAAATTGAAGAATTTCTATTAGAATGGGTGAATATTTTTTCCGTCTGTTATTGCTTTCGTCAGGCGGAATAACAACATTTGAGAGTCGTTAAAACGAGATAAAGGAAAAAATGTTGTAAAGGAAAGCATTAAATTCTCAAATGCAGAGATTATCTTTCTCTGATTATTTCTCACTTGAAACTTGTCAGGCAGGAGAGTATCAATTAGCATTTTTCATTCTCCTAGGTTAGACATCCATATGTATGCAAATATTTGCATGTTCATATATTTACATGAATTTTTCTTATAGCAATGTATGAGTAATGAATTTCTATTCCCGAATATGTGTGTGTGTGTGTGTGTGTGTGTGTTCAAGAAAATGACTGGAAAATAAAAACCAAGCTGTTGAAATAATTGTTTTAATTTTTTTCATCATATTTCTTAATTACATTCTGAAATACCAGTATCCAAATTATTTATCATATATATATCATCAAAACAACCCATAAAAAATTGTAGCAGTATTGCCTGACAATCATAAAAAATTGAAACTGATAGTTGCAAGATATGATTTTAATTTCTGTTTTTTATTGCCTAAATACATATACAGGGTGTTTCAGCAAAATCGATATCATTTTGTAATCCAAGACTTGACCAATTCTTGTTCGAATGGCCTCATATTTTAACAGCATGTGTTGAAGCTACTCAGTATTGTATATTTTCTGTTTAATGGATTTCTTGAAGATTTTTTGATGGGAGTTTTGCTAAATATTTATTAGAATAAAGCTAAACAAATAGAAATTAATAAAACAAAGCAAATATTTACTGAAGTCAATTAACTTCAGGGTTGGGGTGAGAACCAGAGTGTTTATATACATACAATTTAAGTAAGTTTGTTGAACATAGTCTAGGGTGACCCAAAGGATCCCTTTTCAATTGCTGCTACACCAAGGCATAAAAAAAATGTGTTAATATCCTCTGTGAAGAGAAGACTTTGAGAAACTGGCCTATATGGCAGAATTGCTGTCAAGAAACCACTGTTGTGGAAGCAAAATAATGTTGAAAGGTTCCAGTGGGCCAAGGTAAGCTTGTATTGACATGTGAAGTCCATTTTCAATCTTCAGGTGAGCTTGTATTCACAAGCAAAGTTCATTTTCAGTCTTCAGGTGAGCTTATATTCACATGCGAAGTTCATTTCCAGTCTTCAGGTGAGCTTGTATTCACATGTGAAGTTGATTTTCAATCTTCAAGTTAGCTTGTATTCACATGTGAAGTCTGTTTCCTATCTTCAGATAAACTTGTATTGACATAGACTTCAGATGTGTTGGTAGAAGCTCACCTAAGTTCAGTCATATGAAAATCTCTGGTGAATTTTTCCTGCTTTATTATATATATATATAACAGAATAAAGGGACCAATATGTGTACGCATAAGCTAGACCAAAAGCGGCCGTTTTCTACAAGCAGTATCCTATTGTCCAGACTTCCCCAGACTACTCGCTAAATTTATGAGCTGCTAACAAGATAATATGGTTTTTGACAAGATACGGACAAGAGTCCAACTCTTGTAAATAATATATATAACAGCTGAGCTTGACTTCAATCACTGAAACACAAAAGCCGGGAAAGTCTGGCTGTGTATAAAAGTCTAAAACTAAAGTTATTAGTAATGCATTTACATTATACATCATTATCATCATTAAGGCATGCCAATAGCACAGATTCTCTATTCTGTCCGTATTGGCTATTGCTCTTAGCAGGTCGTCTTGACAGCATCCAGTGTCTCCACAGAGCTAGTTAAAGTAAGTTTTTGCTAGTAGGCCAGCACTGATGTAAGCATGAGTAGGATTCCATCAGAGATCGGTTATGAATTTGTCCTTATTTATCCAGCATGTCTTACTCAACTTACTTGGATGGTTTGCAAGATGGGAGGCAAGTGGCAGTACAGCTGCTGTTTTATATGGTGCTGCTTTCAAGGCTTGTTCAAAACAGCATGCAATATTCTTGGGTAGTTCCCATTGAGCTTTTATCTATGCATTTCATTATAGTCCAAGTAGTGCATCCATACAGTAGTACTGACATGACTACAGGCTGGAAGAATTCCTGTTTTATTTTATCCAAGAGATAAGATATTCATATGATCGATAACCTTTCAGTAACAGTCTAGGGCTTTACCTATGCATATGTTGGTATCACTTTCAGAAGATGAGATATTGCTACTGAAGTCCTGTTCAATCAGTGTTCCTGAACATTGACAATTCTTTTCTTTTTGATTTTCAGTGCATTTTAATTGTAGAATTATTAGTAATACATTTACATTATGCCATTTATAACTGTCCGTAACACTTGTATAAATTTCAGATCGCTCACCTTCCTGATTTCCAATTTTTTTCTGTCGGAAAATTATGAATAATATTTGTCTATAATGGAATAACTAACAGTGCATATACTACGACAGTCAAATGCCTGTGGTATAATGGTTATTGTCATAGGAAATGGACACAGCGACACAAGTTCAAATCCTGGACGACACTGATTGCATTTCACATAGCACTAATACCCTTGGGAAAGGTATGTATTCATTTATTCTCCCTCCAGCTATGGGTAAATAGTAGGGCAGACTAGGTTCTTCAGCCTTGGTGAGGCAACTAGTCTAGGAGAAGGAAAACTCTGAAATCAAACCTGTTAAACTCTGCTTAAAAATTGACCTTGTGCCATATCCTGCCCGAGTGGAGGGGTTGGTAAATATGCATGTATACTACTACAGTCAGAATTCTTTCATGTGTAAAAGTTGCTTTTTTCTTGATTCTTAAATATTTCTAGCATAAAATACGTCATCAGATTTTGAAATTATATCAAGAAAAGCGACAGAATATCAAAGAATTCTCATGATAGTCATCTACTGAGAAAACACACTCAGAAAACTGCGATCAATTCCTGATTTATACTGTTTATCCATTTTATATCAATGTTCTTAGAGAAGGCATGAACTTACTTCTCTCTCCACTACATCTCACAAACAAATATCTTGTCATTATCATAATTGTTATCAACAAAGAAAACAAAATCTGAAAACTGAGTTAAATTCCTGTCAGATGCTGTTTATTATTTTCATATTAATGTTTCTGAGGAAGGCATGACCATATTTCTCCCTACATTATATCTCAATAAGGAAATTCTTATATCTATGTACCAAAAGGTCTCTTTCAAATGTATCCAAGCATTTTCAACATTTCAAGAACCTGTTTTATGGCCTTTATATAACTTAGCAACCAATTAGAAGGGACCTTACTGTGCATGAGCAGACACGCTTTCATGGAATTACTCAGTAGATAGTATAATAGTGTTAAGTGTGCTGGCATCTGACAATGTTTTATTAACTAAGCTTCTGTCTTTATGAATTTTATGCAAGTAAAATCCTCGGCAGTATAAGTTAAATTTCATTGTTTGCTGCAGCAAATTTAGGCAAACAACAGTAGACTGAGATAAATTAATTCAGCTGAACAACTAAAGTGGCTAAATTCCTTGTGTTAATAACAAGACATAGATTCAAAATTTGGAATTATTAGTGAATCAGAAAATTCTCGATGTTCAGACTTTGGCATTTTAATACAGCATGAAAAGCCAAAGAATGGTTTTCCTTTGTTCACAAAAGCCTCTAATGGGATTTACTTGTTAGATAATCTAAGATAAAGGTATTGAGTATGGGGTGCTAACACAAGTATACAAATGGTGTAAATACAATATAGCAAAGGAGAGAAGAGACAACCAAATCTTGCTCATACAACCTAAAAGAACATGAAGAATCAATTTCTAATTCTATTAAGGGTATTTTATTTTTGGTTGAAACTTCTGATTATTGATTGTGTGATGAACTTCACGAAGAACAATTTGATTTCTTGTTATTTGAATTTTATTTAAGAAAGATGACTTACATGTGCATGAGAGATGATATGCCTATCTTCAAAAAATTCTAACTGTAAGAATTCAAATAAAGGAAGTAATATCTTCAGAAAAATAATGACATTATGACAAAATCTGATAAAAGTTTTTAAAATGAGATATTAACAGAAAAAAAGCAGAAACTCTGGTCGGTTGGTTGGTTAGTTGGTTTGGTTTGTGATATATATCAGACCTGACCGATAAAATGAGACGCAGTTTCTTCCAGGCAGCGGTTGTATCGATACTACTATATCGATGCACTACTTGGACGCTAACTAAACGGCTGAAGAAGAAACTAGATGGCTGTTACACAAGAATGTTGAGAGCAATATTGAATAAGTCCTGGCAACAACACCCCACAAGACACCAACTATACGGCCACTTGCCTCCCATCACAAAAACTATACAAGTTAGACGAACCAGACATGCGGGACACTGCTGGAGAAGCAAGGACGAGCTCATAAGTGATGTACTCCTATGGACACCCGCATACGGCTAAGCAAAATCAGGATGACCAGCTCAAACATACATACAGCAGCTATGTGAGGATACGGGATTTAACCCTGAAGACCTGCCAAAAGCGATGAATGATAGGGAGAAGTGGCGAGAGAGGGTCAGAGATATCTGTGCTGGCGGCACGACATGATGATTATGATGAACCCTTGTTGGTTATTTAAGGCCAAATCCTGTTTATACATACAGGGTGGAATGATAAAATTTTTATCCTAAAGAAAACAACACTACAGCTTTATTTTAAAACTTTCATTGAAAAAATCTATTCAGGTAACTTGATTATGTAGTAGAACTGACATCTATTCAATGTAGCTGCCTTCTGCCTTAATCACCACCTCGATACGGATCCAGAACTGGGAGCATGTCTTTTCCACAAGCACCGGCAGGAGCTCGGCGAATACTCGGCAGATGGTGGAGATCAGGCTGGCTTTAGTGTTGTGGGAGGTCATGTTGGTGATGTTCTCGACGTATGACCAAACAAAGTAGCCCAGCGGGTTCAGGTCGGGGGAGGAGGGGGTCCAGTGAGATAAGGGTACAAAGTTGTAGCACTCCTTCTGAAGCCAAGCCTGGCTCTCTTTGGACTTGTGGACTGGTGCCGAGTCCTGCTGCCACACCCAGGGTCTGCCACTGGCCACCTGACTGCACCAGGGGATCACCACACTCTTCAGCACATCCAGGTACACTTTGGTGTTGACTTTCAAGCTGACTTCGAAGATATGAGATGGCATGATGTGGCCCTCACTTGAAATCACACCAAAGACCATAACTGTAGCTGGAAAGTTTGTTTTCATCACCCTGGGCACATCCCCGTTATTCGTGGCAATCCAGATTTGCATTTTGAGGGTGCTGGCAATGGTCCTGTCGTCATAAGTTGAATTCGTAGAGAGCATGAGTTGTACAGCGGTACATCTCTGATCTCGCTCATTGAAAATTGTGTCACTTTCAGACATGATAGAAGGCTCCTATCGCTCTTGGGATTTGTACACAACTGGCCAACTAGAAGATGGTCTGCAACAGAAAAAGAAAACCGGTTTTCAATTAACGGAAATGGAATCATGTCTTTTTTTGGGCGACAATTTTATTGTTCCACCCTGTATATATTTATTAAATATGATATCATGTGTAAATAAATAGTTTGTCAGTAACATTTTAAACAAGCCAGAGGTCATTTGTTTGCATAAAATTCCATAGTTTCAAATATCTTTATATTACACAAATAGTTTAATTGCACACAGTTAAGTGTTTTCAAGTATTGCTATTTAACCCTAATAATTCTATTCAACTTTACTCATTTGTTTGCACACAGTTAAATGGATTCAAGTATTGCTATGTAATATTAACAATTCATTTTAACATCAGTATTTGCTTGTACACGTTAAAAGTTTAAACTGTTCTATTTGACCCATTGATAGGACTCTAACAGTTATAACCACTCCAGGTCAGATTGGACTAAGGATTAATGACAATGAAGGGGTACTCCACATTCCCCAAAGCTCCAAGAACTGAAGCCTCACCATCAGATAGTTTAGTGTCATACCAGGACACTCATTGGGAAGGGGTATTAACCCTCTGCAAAGATACAGCCAGTGTATTTTACAGCCCAAATTGACTGGGCTGAGAAACTCTTGGCAGATTGTTGAACTGATTAATAAAACTGGCAAACTATGTTTGTTTGTTTGTTTTTTGTTGGGGTTTTATGGCATATCAACCTTTGTAGAATATTTAATTGTCAAAAATATTTCTATTTCAAGGTATTCAATTTAGTCAAACAGCTCAGTTTATAAGACAAAAACAGTTCCATTTAAAGCCATTCAGTTTAGCAGAAGAATTCTGTTTGTTCTATTTGACCCATCGATAGGAGCCTATCAGATGCTACCATTCCAGGCCAGAGTGGACCTGGAAGCAATGGCGATGAACAGATACTCCGCATTTACCAAAGCTCCTGCATTACTGATGCCTCCCTATCAGATTGTTTAATGTAATATCCAGGACACTCATTGAGTGTAAGCATCTCCAGCCCACAGGGCAAGAACTATGTTCATCATTTATGGTATATTTTATTACATAATCTTTCATAATACATTCTAATACCAATTTAACATGTATTTTCTCTGTTTAAAAATACTTTAACATGAATAAACTGAAAAATTATATTTATTTACTTTATGCCAAAGATATCAGTTAACAAATATAAAGATGAAGTCATGGCTGTATTTTCTCTGAAAAGGTCAAGCTCCAGCAATTTATCTATTAACTTGTTTACTCATGGTATAAAAATGACAGTCATATTTTGGGAGTCTCCCCGGCACAATGGCTTAAGTGCTGTACAACAAGATCATAATATGCAAAATCGAACTCCAATCGTGCTATTAAATTCATTATCAAATTAATACCCTTGATAAAGGAATGAACTCACTTATCCCTCAAGCTGTAAGTTAAATAGTGCCTTTACCTGCAAGTGTCCTGGGTATGAGGCTTCAATTCTGACGCATTGGGGAATGTGGAGCACTCTGTTATTGCTCTTCCTCTGAGGTCCCCTCTGACTTGGAGTGGTAATACCAGTTAGGGTCCCATCTATTTGTTGAATTAAAATGTTTATCCATTTAACAACAAATAACTGATGCTAAATAGTTGTGGTCTTGAAAGGCCAGAAATGAATTAACAGGAGATAACTAATAACTGACATCCATTAAACATGGCTCATGGAACTAGTACAGTCTACACCGGGAAGCAAAATAAAGGGTTAGGTTTGACATTCCAACCACCTGAAGAAGGCAGGAGTCCACAACAGCCAAAATGTTGTGATAAACATGGCGACAAAGATGAGGACAATAGTCTGAAAAATGTAAATAATGTACATAATACCTCACCCAAGAAATATAGACAGTTACAAGAAGCACTTGATCATCTGTGTTGTGTATATGTATCAAAACATATCTTACTTTAAAAGTAAAGAGGTAATCTCGTTGTAATAGTAATCATCAGAGGAAATGGACTCAGCAACTTTGGTTCAAATCCTGCAAGAGTCTGTATTTCACTTTGAGCTACTCTTTTTGGGAAAGGCATTAATTCTTCACTTCTCTTCCAAGTTATAAGTAATTAGGAAATCAATTATTTAGCACAGTACTTCTTGTTTAAATTCAAAGTCTTTCTTTTTTGCAGACTAGTTGCTTTAACAAAGCTAAAAAGTCAGCCTGTCCTACTAACTGGGTGAGAAAAGATTGATTCTTGGCTTTCCAATTAAGTAAAATACAAACTGAGAAGATAAACTCTGAATTTAAGCCAGCTGTACTCTGCTTAAAGATGGTCAGGAAGACTGGGGTTGTTAGCCTTAGTAAGGCAATCACTTCAGGAGAAGGAAAACTCTGAATCCAAACCAGCTGTACCTGGCTTAAGAAATTGACCTTATGTTGTATTCTACCACTGGTGAAAGGGTTGGATCAATTCTTTTAATAGAAAGTTGAGCAGATTTGGTACTGTTGCCTTAGTAATATTGTCAAGAATTGGTTTGGTTGGGTTAGGTTTAGTTTTATGGCATATCAATCATTGAAGGTTATTTTATACCAAATCCATTTTTATGCATATAAGCAGTTCTATTGCAAACAATTCAGTTTAACATGAGTACACAGTTTAAATGTCAAAAACAGTTTTATTTCAAAAAATTTAGTTTAGCATAAGTACACAGTTTAATTCCATTTAACCCAAAGACTGGACCCTATGAAGAGGTACTCTGCATTCTCCAAAACTCCAGCATTACTGGAGCCTCACCCTCAGATTGTTTAGTGTCATATACCAGGACACTCGTTATGTGAATCTTACCCCTGTGCTGAGATGCAGCTGGTGTATTCTACAGCCCCAGCTGACTGGGCCATGATCTTGGAGAAGGAAAAATTCTGAATTTAAGATGAAGAGCATGTGTTAAGCAACTTCACCCCATAAAAACTTACTTGCTTCTGAAGCCACAGTACCATCACAGATGTAGTGTAGCGACAGCCTATACTCCATAAGCTGGATGCAGTAAAAAACTGAAAATATTATTGTTAGATGAGATTTCATGAGTTGGAAATACTCTTGTTTTGTTTGGTCTTTTAAAGGAAAGAAATGGATGTTTGCTATTCTTTTGTCAATTTTTCATATATTTAGGATTCTAAGTCTTTTATATTCAAATAAACTGTTATTTTTGGCACAAGGTAATTTATTAAGCTTTTTGCTTAGACATGACACAAAGCCAAATGAATAGGTCACCCAATGAGACTCGTGAAGGTTTACATGTCTAACTTGTTAACCATTACACCACCTAAGGCGCCCCTTTTTTTGCACAAGGTGATTTGTTTCGTCTAGTATATTTGGTAATCATTATTTCAATGTTACCCTGTTCTAGTGGCTCAAGGATCTCCCCTCTTTGACTGACCCCTAAGCAAATTTTTGACAATATTTATGCATCTCATCAGCTTGGAAATGCCACTGAATAAACACAGCTCACCTGGAATAACAAAAAATAAAATTAACAAATCTATGTACATATTAATTGTGGATGATGAGCAGATTTGGCAAAATTTGTGGATCAGCATTTTAAATAGTGACTTTTACCTGGGCTTGAATACTGATCCCTTGAACCAGGGGGCAATACACAGTTAACGGCCACCAAATAGGCAGATTTCTTTTAACCGAAAGGATTTTTTATCTTATATTTCCCTCTCTTTGCCTTTTCTTACTATTCTCTCTTTTTGTTCTCTCTCTCTCTCTCTTTCACTCTTTGCCTTTTTTTTTTTAGATTTCTTCTCTTTCTCTCTCTCTTTCCCCCTTATTTTCTCAGTAACTCTCTCTCTCTCTCTTTTTATTTCTCCCTCATTCTGCCTTTTTGTCTTCAATTCAGATTTCTCACTCCGTGTTTTTCTCTTTGTCTTCTCTTTAGATTTTCTCTCTCTTTCTCTCTCTCTCGTCCTTAGTTTTTTCTTTCCCTCTTTGCCTTTTCTTTAGATTTCTCTCTCCCACTCTCTCTTGGAGGTCTCCTCATAATGTAATGGCTAAAGTGCTGAGCTGTGGCCTCAAAGTGAGTTCAAAATCCAGCCACACACTTTCAGGTCAATACTTTTGGGAAAGGCATGAACCCCTTTATCCCCCTAATCATGGGGGATTAGATAGTACCACTGCTGTCCTTCGGCACTGAATACCCCACAAAGTTGTATATGCCATTAAACAAAGAAACCAAACCAAATCACACGATTTTTATCTTCTCTTTAGAGTTTCTCTCTCTCTCTCTCTCTCTCTCTTTGCTGTCTCTTAAGTTTTCTCTTTCTCTCTCTCTCTCTTTACCATCTCTTAGATTTCTTTTTCTTTGTCTTTTGCATATATTTGCATCTCTGTCTTCTCTCTCTCTCTAAGCCTTATTATCATACATACAGATAGACTCATGCACCTTTATATATCTTTGACTTCTCATTTAATCTCTCTCTTAGCTTCCTCTCTATCTTTCTCTCTCTTTATATATATATTTATATATATATATATATATATATTTCTTCTACTTCTCTTAATAATCTCACTCTCTCTTTGCCTTCTCTTTTGTATTTCTCTGTTTTTCTTTTTTTCTTCTTTCTCTTTTTATCTTCACCATTCCTCACCATTCCATTTTCATTGCACATCATATTATCACTTCTGTCCACTTTTACTTCCCACCCACTTCCTTGACAGCAACTAAAACAATAATAATAATAATAATAATAATAATAATAATGACGACGACCACTTCATTTTCAAGATTAATATTCTTCTTGACAGTTCCTCCCCTGAGGCTCAATGATGACTCGAGTAATGTTTTCTCCCTTAGTGATTGCAGGCCGTCAACATAGTGTATAATAAATACTCCATAAAAAGTATTTATTTTTTTCCAGCAGCTACAAGATATAAAAATGCAGCTCCTCCCCCGCAATACAACAATCACAACTGATTGTACATCTAATCAACAGCGCCATTGACAGACACTAATGTAGAATTAGTTCTATGCCAGATCAGTGGTTTCAGGATTGAACAAAAAGGACAGCAATGAAGACTGTCCCTTCACTGAGGAGGACATTAATTTGAAAGGTTGAAAGAAGATTTAATAAATAGACAGTCTTCTTGATCCACTTCTTGCTACACATATGTATTAGAATATCTAGTTACACCTGAGTGATTTTTTTTTGCATTTTTAGATATTCATTAGACTAGCTGAAGTACCCACCCACACAGAATAAGACACCAAGACTTAGAATATAAAGATGGTAAAAAGATTATTTTATTCTGATGATGAGATATTAAATCTCGTTTCTCAGTGAGTCAAATCCAGTGAAACTTCTGGATACACATTATTACCCATAGCAAACAAATTTTCATAAAAAGGTAATTTTCATCAAATCCAACACAGCTCAGTCAGCTGGGGCTGGGGAATACACTGACTGCATCTCTGTATAAGGGCAGGCCTCCCCACACCAACGAATGTCTTGGATATGACAATCTGTCCTGGAGCTTTGGGGAATGCAGAGTACCCTTTCATTGCCATTGCTCCCAGATCCACTGTGACCTGGAGTGGTAGCACCTGATAGGATCCTATCTATGGATCAAATAGAAGTGTTTGACATTTAAACTGTGTACAAACAATTGATTAATGTTGTATTGGTTTGGTTTCTTTGATTAATGGCATATCAACCTTTTTAGGTTATTAAATGCCAAAATTATTCTTCTAGAAGAACAGTAGTGGTACTATTTAACCTGTAGCTGGGAGGATAAGGAGGTTCATACCTTTTCCAAGGGTATTTGCCCGAAAGTGAACGCAATAGCGCGACTGGAGTACGAACTTGCTTACTACGATTCTGCAGTCCATCGCTTTAACCATTACACCACGAGGACATCCCCCTATGCTGTATTGAATTTTTAGAAATAGAACTGTGTGTAAACAGATGATTGTCTAATTGAATTGTTAGTGATACATTACAATAACTGGAACCATTTAACTGTGTACAAACAAATGACTAATGTTGAATAGAATTATTAGTGTTAAATAGCAACACTTGAGACTCTTCAACTGTGTGCCTAAGTTGAAATATATGTATTACATAGCAAGCAATACTTGGAACCAGTTGACTGAGTGCAAATGAATGAATAGTGTTCAATTGAATAATTAGTGTTAAATAGCAATACTTGTAACTACTTCACTGTCTGCAAACTAATGATTAATGTTGAATAGAATTATTTGTGCAGGATAACAACAATTGAAACTATTTGACTGGGTGCAAACAAATGATTAATTGTGAATAGAATTATTGATGTTAGATAGAAATATTTGAAACCTTTTAACTGTGTGCAAAAAAAAACTGAGCTCAGGCTGATTTAAAGATGTTATCAACAAAATGTGTTAACAAATTATATATCCTTAATATATATGTATAAAGAGGATTTGGCATTAAATAACCTACAATGGTTGATGTGCCATAAAACGAAACCAAGCCAAACCCAACCAAACCAAATCATATATATTTAATAAAGAGGATTTGGCATTAAATAACCTATATTGGTTGATATGCCATAAAACTAAATAAAATTCAAAAATACAATATTTTCATTTCCCAATATCATCAAGTCATGCTTGAACCCACAGATTCCTTTGACTTGATCCCTATCATTCATCACCTTTAGCTGGTCCTTTAGACAGCATCCAGTGTCTGCACAGAGCTGATGATTATAAGTTGTTGCTGGTTGGCTGACACTTGTGTGTCCATATATGGGAGCTTGCAGGAGAACTTTGTCTAATTCACTTTACTTGGTTTGTGAGATAATAAAAATTCAAAGCAATAGCATGATTCGAGGACAGTAAAAGAAATAAAATGATGCAATTTATATGACCAGAAGAAGTTAATATTATTCAGTGAAATATTTCACGGTTTTATTGATATATTTCTTTTAAGTATGTGATGCTTAAGGTATTTATGAACGTAAGCATATCAGTTTTTTATCTGTATTGCTTGTTCTTATTACACAATAATCCTATGTAAAAGAAAAGTTGGCAACCTTAGTCGAGGGTGACCTGATGGCTCTCTTTTCACTAGCTACTACACCAAAGTGTAGGGGAGAGTGCTACTCAATTTCTTGGATTGCTTCACTTTACCTTTAATCCTTACCTTATAATGCTGAGTGTTAAGCAAGGCGGCATCAAATACCATTTTTTGAGTCTTTGGTATGACTTGACCTAGGATTGAACCCTGATCTCCCAGACAATTGGTGAACACGCTACTCATTAGACCAATGGCCCGGTAAGGCTATGTACATATCTGGTATATATCTAGATTGTTAGTCCTTAATACACAATAATGCTATATAAATATTTACTCAATTTCTCTTCCAAGAGCAGGAAGTAACATAAGGTCAAACATTAAGTCAGTTATAACTGGTTTGAATACAGAGTTTTCCTTCTCTTAGACTGGTTGCATAACTAAGGCTAAAGAACAAAGTCTGCCCAACAATTTATCTATAGCTGTAGGGAGATGAGATATAAGAAGTGAAACGCAAAACAACTTAGTCCAGGATTCGAACTTGGTTCACCAATTACATTTACTATGATCCTATTTACCCAACCCCTCCGCTCGGGCAGGATATGACACAAGGTCAATTTTTAAGTGGAGTTTAGCAGGTTTTAATTCAGAGTTTTCCTTCTCATAGACTAGTTGCCTTACCAAGGCTGAAGAACCTAGTCTGTCCTACTATTTACCCATAGCTCGAAGGAGAGAATAATTGGATTCATACCTTTCCCAAGGGTATTAGTGCTATGTGAAATGCAATCAGCCTCGTCCAGGATTTGAACTCGAGTCGCCGTGTCCATTTCTTATGACAATGACCATTACACCACGGGCACTTCCAATCATTATACTACACATGGCTTCCACAATAACGCTATATAATCATTTCATATTTCCAACTTGAAAAACATCTTATAATTCTAATTAGTAAGGTTTAATTGAATGTGGATAATTATTTAATTGAGGCAAATAACTTGTTAATTTTTATTTTTATTGTTACTGATCATTCTTGATGAGAAAAGCAGAAGAAAACATTTTAATATTAAAATCTTCCTCGAGGTCTATTACATACACATATCAAATTTGTTTGCTCTGATCTTTGGCCAAATATAAAAGACTGACAAACAAACTCTTCTCAATTATATATATATATATAATGCCAGCTTCTTTATGCACAACTTACTAATCACATGCATTAGAATATCTCATTATTAGTATATTGAGAAAGGCATTACAACTTTACTAATGTACTTGTCTCAGGCCATTGGCAATGAGCTCTTTCCTTTAGAGTGTTCTAATAATATGGCCTGATGCCAAAGTTGGCCAAAGTCCAACAAATACCTCCAGTTCCAAGAGTTCTTCGGACTACTAAACTCATTCTTTTTATTGCATTTGTTGTTCCTATAAAGTTTCAATCAATAATTCTATTGCTTTCTTCATGAACATAGATTGCTTTGCATTAAACACACTTATTCCAGTGAGTTTTCCATAGGTCAGAGCACCTTTGAAACTCTTCTTTTTATATACTGTGAAGTGAGATTGTTGTATTTTTTTAATCTGCTTCATTTCCTCAGATCTTACCACTGAGATTAATTTTCTGCTAAGGAGAAAATAAAACCACTCACAGAATTTATATATTGTGAAAATATCTAGTCAGTCTTGATACTTTATTGTCTGCCAATAAAGGTTTATATAGATTTTAGAATAAAAATAATTTGCACAATCCTAGGTTTTTTTAATATGCACACGGCATAATGTGAGGCTAATTTCAAATCCTTGATGAATCTGTTTGCATTGCATTTCATGATAATACACTTCAGAAAGGCTTGAATCCATCCTCCCTAACTATTATAGGCTAGACTGGGTTCTTTAGACTTTGTACATTAATAGAAAAGAAAATTGAGTTCAAACTAGCTTTACTCTGCAGGAAAAATTGAACTTGTCTTGCATCTTGCGGATGGCAGAGAGATTGAGTGAATAATCAAGTTTTCTGCTAAAAACTGCTGATAAAAAAGTAGAGAATTAACAATGGTTTGGTTTTATGGCATATCAACCATTCTAGGTTATTTAATGCCAAATCTGGTTTATTCATATATATTAGATATATATGATTTGTAAACATAAATCAATAAAGTTAAACAGTTCCAAGTTCACTAACAATTCATTTAAACATCAAACATTTGTTTACACACAATTCAGCAATCAAACAGTTCTATTCAAAACAATTAAATCTAGCATAAGTCAAAGTTAAAAGGTTCTAAGTATTGCGATGTATCACTAATAATTCAATTAAACATCAGTCATTTATTTAAACACAGATGATCCAACAGTTTTATTTAAAACAATTCAATTTAGCATAGGTCAAAGTTAAGTGTTTTTCTTTTTTTGTAACTCAGTTTGCTTACATATAAATAAGATTTTTTACTTGCCAAGGACAAAAATCCAACATAAATTCATTGTGGAGATGTGTATGATGAACAAACATCTAAAGAGCAGTTTGTTGTTTTGCATTCTTTACAGAAATGTACACAATTTGACGAACGTATCCTGGGTATTGGCATCCAGATTCATCAATAAAAGACAAGAATTGATTAAAGATGATAAATGGTACAAACTTTACATGGAAGTTGATCTTCTATGACATTGTCTTCAAAAATATGGATATTGGAAAGTTGTGTCCCCAAAACAATTGACAAAAGAACACAAAAGGAGGCTATTGTAGCAAAGGGACAACTACATCAGTTTCAATGACAAAAAGTAGCAGAGTAGAGCCAGAAATATATGCTTCCTATTTGATTCATACTGTTATACTCTGCTTTATGTTATTTCAGCCTGTGTAAAATTTGCTTTTATAAAGACAAAATTTCAGTTCAGAGAACATTAGTAATTGTTATATTCTTTCACAAGTTATTTACACTCGTTTTATGGCCTAGTGGGTAAAGTGTTCACTAATGGTCCGGGAGACCTGGGTTTAATCCCAGCTCACATCATACCAAAGACTTTAAAAATGGTACTTGATACCGCCTTGCTTAACACTCAGCAATATAAGGTACATATCAAGGGTAAGTTGGAGCAATCCAGGAAATAAAGTAGCACTCTTCCCTACACCTTGGTGTAGTAGCTAGTGAAAAGAGAGCCTTCAGGTCACCCTCGACTAAGGTTGCCAACTTTATGGTGTTTGTTCTGATCTTAAGACATCTTTAAAACATTACATCTGCTTTACATCAAAAATCTGGTTACATCATGTCTTTTGAAATTATTTAAGAGCATAGAGGATGGTATGACTGTATAAGGATAATCATGTTAGATTAGAAAATTGTTGTTTTAGAAATCTGATCCAGTCTAAAAGAGCTAAATTTGAACTACAAAGTTATCCCACCTCTTATAAATACACTCATGATATCTAAATGTAGGCATAGATATTATTCTGATAATAGCCGATATATTTGTGCAAAGAGTTAATATAATGTTCAAATCCTGGACGAGACTGGTAGCATTTCATATAGCACTAATACCCTTGGGAAAGGTATGAATCCAATTATTCTCCCTCCAGCTATGGGTAAATAGTAGGGCAGACTGTGTTCTTCAGCCTTGGTGAGGCAACTAGTCTAGGAGAAGGAAAACTCTGAATTCAAACCTGTTAAACTCTGCTTAAAAAAATTGACCTTGTGCCCGAGCGGAGGGGTTGGTAAATATGAATATAATGCTGGTATTTGCAACCTTATGCCATGCTAATGCTTCATATATAACTTTATACTTTGCCATGGAGCACTGGTTAGCATGCAAGTCAAGATCTGAATTGACACCCACCCCCAGCCTTACCTGATAAGGCTGGTGGGAGTGTCACTAACTTTCTTCAGGAAAGTAGCTAATCTCCAAGCAAAATGAAAAATAAGACTTGTCAAAGGGCAGATGGACTCTCTTGTAGGATCAATTGCCACCTAGCATGCTTCTTCATTCTTTACAATGAAATTTGGTCTGGTCATTCACTCCAACTGATCCTCAACCAGCTGCCTTAGACTCCCAGTGGGAGTTCATTTTGAGAGGATGGGTCTGGACCTGTGCAACCTTATGTTCCATCTAAATGAAAGTAATCATCATTCCTAGAGATGGATAGCTAACAAATAATTCTCACAGACAACTAGCATTTTAGTGAGTTCAATCCTCATTAAGTGTTCCACATTTGTAGTCTTGAGTTAGACTAACCTAAAATATTGATTTGTAGACAAAGATTTTCAAATGCTTGCATTTGTACTTATTTTGGTGGAGTTACCATATCATGTGTTCCAAAATGGTTTTCTCTCTAGTTTCATATATTGTAGTTTCTTTCTTGTAACTATTGTCCTCCTTAGTAAAGAGTTCCATCACCGAGTTTCTGGTTGTGGTGTAAGGGACTGTTAAAAAAGTGTCCAAGGGGCTCATCCAAGATGGCAACTATATTCATGTGGGAATGATCAAAAATAAGAAACTGACAAACAACACCCTCCAAGCCTATTTTCTGTTATCTCCAGAAACATCTCTTCATTTTAAATCACCAACCAGTGACTTAAGGAAATGAAAGAGAGGCTGAGAAAAAGTGTTGGCTTTATGTTTATTTTTTCTTTTGGTTTATATATTCATTTTCTCTTCCATTTACCCTTTTATTTGCTTCATTTTTCTCTTTTCTTTTCAATTTTTTTCTCGTCTTATTCTTTCTTCATTTTTCATGCTTTCTTTCAATTTTATTCTCTTCCTTCCTTCTTCTCTACTCCATTCAGTTTTCTTCAATTTTTTCCCTTTCTTCTTTATTTTTCTCTTTTCCTTTTAATTTTCTTCTCTTCTTTTCCTGCTTTCTTTCATTTATTTCCCTTCCTTTCCATTTTCTTCTCTTTATTAATGTGCTCATATTTTTCAATATATTCATTTCTCTTTTTATCTTTGTTTTTTCTTCAATCACTTTTTATCTCTTCAACTTTCCCTATTCTTTTCTTTTTTCTGGCCTTTCTTTCTCAATTTTTTTTCTTCATTTTTTCTTTTCTTCCATTCATTATCTATGAATTCTTTCTTCCTTGTCAATTGATTTCATTCTTCTTTCCACTTCATTCATATTTACCTTTCACACTTTTGTTAATTCTTTCTGGTATTCTTTTAAATTTCTTTCATTTTTTTCTTTTCTTCCATATTTTCTTCACTTTTATGGTAATTTAAAATCATGCAAATTCAGTATCTTTCTTCCTCATTTTAATCTTTCTCTTTATTTCATTTGATATTTACTGCTTCCTTCATATTTTGTTCTTCTTATCTATTTCTTCATTCGTCTCTTTATTAACTTATTCTTTTCTCTTCTCTTAATCCGAGATTTCATTCAATCTTTTTTTTTTCTGATTTACGTTTTTTACAGACATATTAATTTCTTCTCTCTCTAATTATCACACTTATTTAGTACCAGCATTTTTTTTTCAATTAACCTATCTTTATTTTTAATTTATTTCTTATACCTTCCATTATTTTTCATAGACATTTTCAAATTTTGTCTCTTTATATTTTTTCTACTGTTCCTTTTGGATCTTTTCACTTTTTCTTTTTGATTCTCTTTCTTTAGTTCTCATTCTCTTTCTTTTGAGACTTTCATTCTCTTCAAATTTGAATCTTAATCTTTCCTTCTTTATTTACCATCACTTCTTTCTTTCTCTTTTTCATTCTCTTCATTCATTTTTTCCTTGAAAGAACAAACACAGTTAAAGAACAAAAGAAAAAAAACAAAATAAACAAAAAACAAAATGGAATTAGGTTTTATTTATTTTGGGAACAAGTTCCAGAGTAGGGAACATTGATGGAGTTGGAATCGAAATCAACAAAATGTGTTTGTTTTGAATCATGTGCCGCATAGCCATGAGTAAAACAGTAATACAGCCAGGGCCACTCTTGCAGTGTGACGATTATCAGTGATGTCATGTGTTAAATAGCTGCAAGGCAAGACAATCTCAGATGGCTTTTTTCCTATTACAGATTGAACCAGATCTTTTTTACACTTATGCATATATACATACATCTACACATATGTGTGTTTGAGTATGCATATATATATATATATATATATATATATATATACGTATATATTCATAGGTGTGTGTGTATATATATATATATATATATATATATATATGTGTGTGTGTGTGTACATGAATTTTTATAGATATATGTCTATATGCTTATGTATAAATATGTATCTATAAATATGTATCTGCATGCATATCTACATATAAATATGTATCTATATGTGAATATATATATGTGTGTGTGTGTGTGTGTGTGTGTGTGTGTGTGTGTGTGTGTGTGTGTGTGTGTGTGTTTGTGTGGATTTAATTATATATATATATAATATATATATAAATATGTGTATAAGAGTATAAACATATATAATATATATATATATATATATATATATATATATATATATATATATAATAGTGTGTGTATATATATATGTGTGCAGATGTACTTTCACACACACATATATATCTATATATATATTTATATGTGTGTATGTGTGCTTATGCATATATTTACATATATAGATACATATCTATGTTTGGATATGCATATATGTGTGTATATATATATATATATATATATATATATCCATGCTTATGTATTTATGTGCATATAAATATTTATCTATATGGGTGTGTATATATGTTTATGAATTTATATATATATATATATATATATATATATATATATATATATATATATATATATAAACTTATGTTAAACATTGAAGAAACTACATTTTAGCTGCAAGCATAAACTTTTTAACTGTGAAAATCTTGTCTTTCATATTCAAGATAACTTATTAAAAAATTTTATCTTCAATTTTCCCCTTTTAAAAATGACTTTAAAAAATAGCTAAAACTTGTTAAGCTGGAATAAATGAAATTGTATAAGCTTAACAGTGCATGCAGCACTAACACAAAAAACATGACGTAGCAAATCAAGACAAATACGTTTTATCTATTCCTCATGAATATTTCTTATTCAGTTGGTAAAACAAGATAGCATAGATATCCTAACCATCATTATTGTCAAACTCTTTGCTACTATACCATTTATATATATATATATATATATATATATATATATATACATGAGGATCATTAAATAAGTTTCCAGACTTTTTTCGTATGGGCACTTTTATTGATAGTACACACAGGAAACTCTAGTCTCCTTCGAAGTAATATCCTCCGGCTGCAATGCACTTGTTGTACTGTTCCAACAACTTCTGGAAGGCTCCATGGAAGTCCTCTTGTGTGAGCGTGTCAATGACCTTCATCACAGCCTTCTTCATCTCCTCAATTGTCTCATAACGACAGCCTCTGAGCTTAGGGAATAACCAAAAGTCACAGGAAGCAAGGTCTGGACTATAGGGAGGGTGAGCAGCTGTCTTGATGCTCATCTTGGTCAAATAGTCTGTGACAAGGATGGAGTTGTGGACTGGTGTATTGTCCTGCTGGAAATGCCACTGACCCGATTTTAAGAGTGCTAGCCTCTTCCCTGGGAATCTCTTCCTGAACTCCCTTAAAACCTCAACATAGTAACCCTAACCCTAACTGGTTCGCCAATCAACTCTGGTGTATTGACTTCCTTACTCCTCCCACACCTCTCATCATCTCTCAAAGACTCCCTGCCTTCCTTGAATCTCTTATGCCACTCAGAAACTGATGCTCGATTCATGCAGGATGGTCAAAAAGAAGTCTGAAGCATTCCATAGGTTTCTGTGGCATTTTTTCCAAGTTTAAAACACAATTTTATTGCATATCGTTCTTCTAAAGTATCAGATTGGATTTTTGAAATTCACCAGCTGTGACAATCAGGCTTTAGTAGGGTGTATTCCAATTGCTGCTGTAGCTGTTCATTCGAAGCTGAAATCATAAAAATTAGTCAGTCATCTCATAAGATGTATAGCAATAACATAGTGAATTTTCAAGAGTCTACAACAATGTTAAATGCCAGTACAAAAAAAGTCTGGAATCTTATTGAAAGCACCACATATATATATAGGTGTGTGTGTGTGTGTGTGTGTGTGTGTGTGTGTGTAAATTCAAATATGGACCAATGACTAAAATCAATTTTTAAAACATGTGAAATCTACTTTTAAAAACATCTAAGAACCCCACATTCACAGGCATAAAAATCAGTTTGCCGATATGAACAGACCTTCAGGTGTTTGTGCAGAGAGTAATTATTTAACATTTATTTGTAAGTATGAACTGTGACCATATGCCTAAAAGAAGAAGATAATGGTCAGTGTTGGTTCTTATGAAAATATAAATATTCCCTCAATTTTTAACTTTCTTTTTTTTTTCTTTTTGCTCATTCAGGAGCTAATAGATTAATCAAGTACTTGTTCTCATGCCTGCATTAACTATTAAGCTTATATATATATATATATACATATATATATATCCTTTTATTTTTTAGAACAGAAGTTTTTGTCCATGCATGTTTAGTTAAAAAGAAAAGAAATTGAATAAGACATGAATTTTTTTAAAGTTTTTTTTGTACAAACAAGAGAATATAAAATCCAGAATTCAATTGACTTTTAAATATATCTAAAAATTTGAATTCTACTCTTTCTTTTGACTGTTGTTTACCATCATCTGGCACTGCTCTGGCCAATACCATTCTCCTATTTAGCACAGTCAGCTGGGGTTGTAGAATACACCAACTACATCTCTGCAGAGGGGTATAACTCCCCCAATGAGTGTCCTAAAACATCTGATGGTGAGGCTCTAGTTGGAGCTTTGGGGAATGTTGAGTTCCTCTTATTGCCATTGCTCCCAGGTCCACTCTGGTCTAGAGTGGTAGCACCAGATAGGGTTAAATAGAACTAAACAATGTACTTATGCTAAACTGAATTGTTTGAAATAGAACTGCTTATATGTATAAAAATGGATTTGGCTTAAAATAACCAACATAGGTTGATATACCATAAAACGAAACTGAACCAAACCATTCTCCTTTTAATCATGATAGTTGCATGATATCAAGTAATGTTTGAATGGCCCATACCAACTTGATTTTAAACAAATATGTAATAATTCATTTGCAACTGATTTTTTGATGACTTGAAACAATAAATATTAAACATTTCTAAATCTCATAAAAAGAAATTGTATCATTCTAGAAATAGTCAGAGACACATTTGGAAATATTCAAAATCCTGAATCTTTTGGATGATTTCATTCTGAAAATCTTCAAGACAAAATTCATACATTCTATTTTTTCTGTTTTTTAACCAAACCTGCACATAAAGAAAAATCTAGATGGGAATCGCGCAAAAATGCTAAAAGACATATTAAACAAATCCTGGAAGCAACATCCCACAAAGCAACAGCTTTACGGCCACCATCCCCCCCATCTCTAAAACCATCCAAATAAGACAGACAAGACTCATAAGCGACGTTCTCCTATGGCTCCCATCACAGAGACATGCAGAGGTGCCCGTGGTGTAAGGAGGTGCCCGTGGTGTAGTCGTTATCGTCGTAGGAAATGGACATGGCGACACGAGTTCAAATCCTGGACGAGACTGATTGCATTTTACATAGCACTAATACCCTTGGGAAAGGTATGAATCCAATTATCTCCCTCCAGCTATGGGTAAATAGTAGGACAGACTAGGTTCTTCAGTCTTGGTAAGGCAACTAGTCTAGGAGAGGGAAAACGCTGAATTCAAACCTGTTAAACTCCGCTTAAAAATTGACCTTGTGTCATATCCTGCCCGAGAGGAGGGGTTGGTAAATAGTATCACAGAGACATGCAAGTGTTGGATGACCAACAAGAACCTATTTAAAACAGTTCTTTATGGATGCAGGATGTAGTCTAGAGGACCTGCCTGAGGTGATGGATGATAGAGACGAATGGCGAGAGAGAATCAGGGAAATCCATGTTAGCAGAATGACATAATAATGATGATAAATATATATATATATATATATATATATATATATATATATATATATATATATATAATCAAAAATATCTTGCTAAAAATGCCTACCATCAACATATTATAATATATTCAGCAGTATGACTTGATATGGAAGGATCATGATCAAAGACACATCTGTCATATCTAGAAAATGATTAAATGAAAACAAGATATCTCATTCATCACATGACTAAGTATACATTGAAGAATCTCATGATCAACATAGTACACACTATGTACTGATGTAGCTTTGATCATAAAATACATGTAAAAAGCAAACAGTAAGTGCTTCGCATAAAGGAGGAAAGTCTATGTTCTGCAGAGCATTTGTTTACAAGCTCTTCTCTGCTTTTTGAACATCAAACATTTCATCTTGGATGTAGTTATAATCAGTTTAGTGCTTTGTCCAAGATTACATATATATATATATATATATATATATATAGTGCAATCAAAAAGTTAAGACTTTTCTTATAAAAATATTCATACTTTATTTAAATTTGGGTGACATCTATTTAAACTAGCCATTCTGTGTCCATTGCTCTTTGTGCTTCAGCCATGTTTTGGGCACTCTCTGAGAGTTCTCCTGTTTAAATATGTCAAATACCATATCCAATAGGCTCAAAATGGTGATTCTTCAGATTGATGTTTGTCTTTGAGAAAAAGAAGAAGTTGCTGATCTGGCACAAAATTTGCACATTTTCAACACACTATGAGTAAGCACATTGTGATGTTGAAGCACCCAATTCTGTGTTAGAGTTCAGGTCATTTTCAGAACAGTACTGTAAAACTTGGCATTGATAGTCTGACCCTGTGATATGAAATTTCTTGGATAGAGCTCATTGAGGGCACCCCTGACCTCTTGTCATCCTCTAGCAATATTCTGCAACTCTTGAAATGCCAGTGACATGTAGTTCACCTCACCTAGCACGTTGTTCCATTGCTGTAGGCTTGCTTAAAATTTGCACGTGCAAATTCTATGATGAAATTGCAACAAATACTGTTAACTTTCATTGCTTGAGCATATCTAATTTGTTTCCAACAGGGACAGTCTCAGAATGAAAATTTTTGATTGCACCAGGTATATATATATATATATATATATATACCCAGGCCATTGGTCTAATGAGTAGAGTGTTTGCCAATGGCCTTGGAGACCGGGCTTCAATCCCAGGTCGAGTATACCAAAAACTCAAAAAAATGGTACTTGATGTGACCTTGCTTAACACTCAGCATTATAATGTAAGGGTAAAGTGGAGCAATCCAGGGAATGGAGTAGCAGCCTCCTCTACACCTTGCTGTAGTAGCTATTGAAAAGGGAGCCTTTGAGTCACCCTTGACTAGATCCTCAACTTTACTTTATACATATATATATTTATATATATGTTTAAATGGTAGATTGCGGTGAATCTGACTTGATAATAAAAATTGCTACAACTAAATCCTTTTTGTAAATGTCTGATTTATCGATCTTTCCACACACTTTTATCACATATATATATATATATATATATATATATATATATATATATATATATATATGTAAAGAGAGAAAGAGAGAGAGAGAGAGAGAGAGATGTACAATTAATGAAACTGTTGGATTCCTGTCATAACAGTAATCCATGATGATATTAATGTTTCTATTCAGGAAGGAGTGAAACATTCTAATAAGCATTTCATTTTTATCACTGTTATATCAAGGATTTTGATGACTGACTACACAAAAGTAAGCTGGCCAACTGTAGTTGAGGGGAACCTGAAGGCTCCTTTTTCAAAAGCAATTACAACAAGGTGTAGGGAAGGGCGCTATTCCTTTCCCTTTGCTATGACTTGAACTGCGATTGAACCCCAGTCTCCTGGGCCATCGGCAAACACTCTAACCATTATACCAATGACTACACATACAAACATATTATTCTTTTTCAAATTGGACTACAATTTGCTTTATTCTCTATATTTGTATTTTAAGTGCATTGTTCTAAAAATATTTCTATGAGATGCTGTTTTTGCATGGTTGTAGTTAAATGTATTAAAACAACGAGAATCTTAATGATATACTGAGTAATCCATAAAACTTTTAAATTGTAATTGTAACAGCAATCCTTGATGCTTCTATTTACAAATATTACAAGGAGTCTAATTTGTATTTCATAATTATCTCCATTTTATAATTTAGGTTAATTGTTCTGTTAGAATGCAGTTCCAAGATTAATATTCAGTTGCAAATTGGACAGTAAATTTCTTTATTTTTTAGGTGAGAGTATTTTAACTGTATTTCTCTGATATAAATCTTGCTCTAATGTGTCATTTTTGTTGGGTTAGGGCTAGGGTTATATATATATATATATATATATATATAATCCTAGCCTTAACCCAACAAAAATGACTCATTAGAGCAAGGTTAGATCAAAATTTTTGTAATATATACACTCCCCTACTGGGGTTGAGCACTCTGGCAAAGGAGTTTATGGCTACCACTTGCATAATGCAAAGCTCTTCGAATGAATTGAGCACTCTGCCATCTGGTAAGGCAAAATGTAAACAAACGAAAGCTACTAATAATAATAATAAGCCTTATAATTTCCGAGTTGACATTGTTTACTTGTTGGCTGAGTGGTATGATACTAAGTCTAACATAATGTTGGGCAGGTTTCAATTCCAACTTCAAGCATCTTACGTATCTAGCCAGACTGAAGTGTGGTGATACAACAAAACAGTCTGTCTGTGGATGACAATATATATATATATATATATATAGTACAATTTGATGGAGACTCAAACTTGGTTAAGTCGTCATAATAAATTCATTTCGGCGGAGAAAATATATATATATATATATATATATACATTATAAATATTCATGTGGGTAAATCAATAAATAAGCTGAATATTGTGGAAGAAGTTAGCAAAAGGAAGCACTGTTTTCAAGGAAATGAATAGTGATGTGTTCTTTTATGTTTGAGAAGACAGTCAGCATGACCTTCTTTAGTGACCACTACACCTGGAACTTTTTTTTTAATGGATAGTCAGGGTGTTTCCACTCCATAGACAATCTTTTCAACACAGGCAAACCAATATTAAGCCCATTTATTAACATTTTTCAACAAAAACTTGCTTCTCCATACACATGACACATTCTTTTTTAAATTTCACATAGTTTGCACTTCTCAGCCACTTCTCAGTTCTATTTATGGACAGAACTCTGTTCAAGCCAGGAGTACTCTATTAGATTTGCCACCATTTTGAATTGCCTGAAAACAATTACTTTTTTGCGATTAGAATAATTTTTGCCTTAAACTAATTTCAAACAATGCAAGGTTTACATATTGGAGAAAAAAATTAGAAAATTTTTTTACCTTTGTTAAAAGAATTCTCCTTATTTATTGAATGTTCCTTGTATATATATTATAAATATGTATTCTTTAAGATGATTGATATAAAGAAAGATTTGATTTAATGGATTTTTACTGTATTTGCACAAGACTCTGATTGTTATATTCAAGTTTGTATAGAAATTGTCTCATTTTTTTCCTCAGTCCTTTTGATTATGATCAGTCACTATCAATTGCGTTCAAATGTTATTAGTTTTGAATTCAGGAAATTCTTGAATTTGAATTTATATTTTAATGTGTTTATTGCTGAAGAGACTTTAACAATACTTGCTAACTATAAGTAATTTGAATTTGAACATTTATTAATTGTTTAATATATTGAGTATCGCAATTCTAAGGTTCAGTGCTCTTTTATTTCTGTAAAAAATTTTTTTCATAGTTGTTTTTTTATCTAGTGTTTGCAATATGTTTTTGTATATTTTGTATAAGATAGGTTTGCTTTATTTGTCTGAATTTCATCGATGAAGCTTGATAATTTTTATCCTTTAGAATGTTCAGCCTATTGTTTTCATCTTAATTGTTATATTCCCAACATTTCAATCAATGCGTCCTTCAACCTTCTTCAAATATTTCTTGTCAAAATCAGGTCCTTTTAAGGAACTTTGAACAAAACCCTTTTTTTAATCCATGGGGGTAGATTGTTTGAATTCTGTTAACACTAACAGGGTAAAAGTGTTAAGCTATTGTAAGTATTCCTTGTTATTTCTATCTGTAGTCAGGATTGAACCTGTAACCTCCCAATGATTTCCCTTAGAAGTTCATTAAAACCCAACTCCTACATCTGTTATGCCACATGTCCTTGCTGGACAATTCCGAATTAATTTTTAGAACTAATGTCTTTATTAACACAATGAATTACTTCTATTATGTACATTTTTTTACTTTAGTTCATATTGCTATTTGATTTTTGTTTATCTAGCCTTTTTGATCATTCATTCTTATACAGGATTCATCTCTTTACTTATTCAACTCAACTGGTCACCATAGCCCAACAAATGTGCTGCTTCTTTTGTTATATTTTGACCTTCGACCCGGCCAAAATGCCATTTCAAGGTGATGCACCGGAAGGAAGTGACACATTCTAATGGCAGTTATGAGAGGAAATCGCGTGGGCGGAAATTGGCTGATGAAATGGGACGAGGTAAAAAAGATTCCCATGGTACACTCATAGACTGATGCACCGGAAGAGAGTGACCTGTGAACTGCATGACAGTTATTTCCGCTGGATGACGATCAATCATGCTATTCCAAAGATTGAGTAGGCGATTGAGTGGACATTGAACTATTATATAATTCAGTCAAGACAGAGTTGCAGTGGGAGATCGGACGGAGTTATAGACGAGATGTGGTAAGGAAAGCCACACCAGGCCGAAGGGGCTCGGGGCCCCCGATTGAGTTGGGGTGCAGAGAAGTTGCTGATAAGATGTAGCAGATCACCCTGCAGAGTGTGCCTCTGGGCCTCTGGTTGAGCAGCCCTGGAGAATGAGAAAGACACAACGTTGACGGCCATATGAGTGGGGGTCAAAATATTGCAGTTTCTGTTCGGTCTCCAACTCCCTCTCACACGCAAACCTTGAATAACCTTTTCGAACCCTTGCAATAAAGTGAGAGGTACATATATTTATAAAAAAGTCTTCCTGCGTCTTTATTATTGTGTCGTTATGATGCTGTAGATGACGATATAATACTTTAAGACATCTTATTCTCCAATATTCTTCCTTATCTTTTATTTTGACTTCATCCCATAAGCGTAGATGGTTTTCCTTTTCTTTCTATATAGGATCAGCCACTCTTGATTTTTCACTTTCACCATGTTCTACTTCTTTTCAATGATCCTCAAGCCTTTTTTTTTCCATGGGTATTAGGGATATGTGAGAATGCAAACAGCCAGGTTCAGAATTTATTACCTATGACGATATCAATTACACAAAAAGAACTTCACAAATATATATGCATATATATATTTATGTATATATATGCAAATATATATATATATATATATATATATATAGTCATCCACAGACAGATCTGTTTCGTTCTATCAGAGCTCATCAGTGTGGCTGGACATACTAGCTTCCTGTAGCTGGGATCGAAACCCGGTTGACTCAAACGCCAATCCAAGCCTCTACTCCTCAGCCACGAGGAACCAGTAGCAGCAAAGTAAATTTTAAACGGTTATGAATCCCAATTACTATTGTTTACATACATCCGCTTAACGGCTACCAAGACCTCAATTCATATATGAAGAGACTTGCAATAAATGCTAATGGCAACGCGATTACTTCATTCGCTTGGAGAACTCAACCCTACGGGAGTAGGGGAGTATATATATCTATATAGTCATATCTAGTTATATATATATATATATATATAAAAGTCATTCAAAAAGTTGTAAGCCTCACCCAGATCATAGATTGTTGCACACTACTCACCTTTGTATGGGCCTTGTCTGCACAGAAATTAATACAAAAATCTGAATTGATTTTTCTACTTTTATAATATTATGCTATGTCTCTTCTTTCTTAGAGAGGATTAGAACTTGGAAAAGGTATGAATCCAACTATTCTCCCTCTAGCTATGGGTAAATAGTAGGGCAGACTGGTCTCTTCCACCAAGGTATGGCAACTGGTCTTGGAGAAGGTAAACTCTGAATTCAAACCTGTTAAACTCCACTTAAAAATTTGACCTTGTGTCACGTCCTATTCATGTGGAGAGGTTGGTAAATAAATACATATATATATATATATATATAAGTATATGCACACACATATATATAAAGTAAGTAAAATTGGTGATTGTAGTTGGAAGTAACCCAAAACTCCTTTTTCAATATCTACGACACTGAGGTGTAAGGGAGAGTGCCACTCCTTTCCCTGGATTGCTCCACTTTACCCTTGATCCCTACCTTATAATGAAGAGTGTTAAGCAAGGAGGCATCAAGTGCCATTTTTTGAGTTTTTTGGTATGACTCAACCTGGGATTGAACCCCAGTCTCAACTTGGGAAACCGGGGTTCAATCCAAGGCTGTTGGCAAACACTCTATCCATCAGACCATTATATATATATATATATATGTGTGTGTGTGTGTGTGGTCTGTCTGGGAAGTATCCAGCCATTTGATATTAATGAGAAAATTACCTAAGAGAGCAATGGTACATTAGTTCCCTTTAAAGGACTCTCTTTAGGGACCTCACATCATCCCTTCTAATTTTCACAACTCTCTTTAAACTTTTGGGATTGCCATCAGGTGCCTCCTTTCATTCACCAAAGTCTTAGCCACAGATTATGCAATTCAGTTTGGGCCCATATATGCATGAAATTAAAGATCTTATTAATTTTTTTTTTTTTTTCTTTTTCTTTTTCTTTTCTTTTTCTTTTCTTTTTCTTTTTCTTTTCTTTTTCTTTTCTTTTTCTTTTTCTTTTCTTTTTCTTTTTCTTTTTCTTTTCTTTTTCTTTTCTTTTTCTTTTTCTTTTATAAACAGAAAATGAAAATACCTTAAGAGAGTCAGAGAAGTTAAATAAAGAGTGAAAATAATCGGGGAGAGAGAAAGAGAGAGGCGGGGGTGAAAGGAAGAAAAGCAATATAAACTGAAATAATATTTATTTTAATTGAGAAAGAAGCATCACAGAGAAAGCAATAAAATATTTTGTAGGAGAAGAGCAACAGAGAAATAAAATAGAGAGAGAAATACAAGGTGTTCAAAAAGTATAGAGACTGAATATATATTTACTAAATCATAAACAATCAGTGGAAATAATAACATAGACCTGCCTGGCATGAATGCCAGGTGGGCCACCTGCTCACAGAGAGCCTTCTATACCTGCTTTGTAGAGCTGTGCTCATCACTTGTCATGTGAGGTGCGGAATTTTGAAGAGACCAAGCATTTTTTGAAATAGCCACACATGAATCTCTATTTGTTCATCCCTATGGTAAAACACCCTTGTGCTATATATTAGCTTAATGGAAAGTCAGCATAATCCCATCAATACAATTTTCATTTTCTTCAAAATGTAACCCTTAGCATTTTACACTGTTATTCTAGCAATTTTTCCATTGGTCCAAATACTTTTGAAACTTTTGATATAAGGTGAAGCTGTATCATCAATTTGAAAAAAATGAAATTTCTTGTTGGAAAAACAGGAAAAAATCATATGGAGCAAGCTGTGATGGGTATGGAGGATACTGCACTTCCATGACCCTGTGTTTCACCAAAATATGTTAATAAAAAAAACAAGACTGCTGATTAAAAACTTTTGAGAATTAGCACTGACTCATCTCAATAAAATCTTGACAACTAGACTACAGTCTAGCGATTTCGACATCATCACTTTATTGAATAAGTTTCTGGACTATGAACAGGTCTTCATTTTTAATTTTAATTTCAAAACAGAAAACATTCAAAATTTGATCTCTACACTTGTGATCAAACCATGTGAAATACTTTGAGAGAAAAATGCAGAATAAATAAAATAAAGTTCTTTGAGAGGGAAGGAAATATGATACTTTAATAGAGAGAGAAAGAGAGATAGAGAGAGAGAGACAGGGAAAAACTTTGGAGAAATAAGATACTTTTTAAGAGAGGAGCAAAGGAGAAAAAACATTTTGAGAGAGAGAGAGAGAGAGAGAGAGAGAAGAGAAGAGCTTTGGAGAAATAAGATACTTTTCAAGAGAGGAGCAAAGGAGAAAAAACATTTTGAGAGAGAGAGACAGAGAGAGAAGAGAAGAGCTTTGGAGAAATAAGATACTTTTCAAGAGAGGAGCAAAGGAGAAAAAACATTTTGAGAGAGAGAAAGAGAAAGACACAGAGAGAGAGAGAGAGAGAGAGAGAGAGAGAGAGAAGAGCTTTGGAGAAATTAGATACTTTCAAGAGAGGAGCAAGTAAGAAAAAACATTTTGAGAGAGAGAGAGAGAGAGAGAGAGCAAGAGAGAGTAAGAAACCATATTAGGAGATCTTCAGTTGGTGTGAAAACAAAAACATTAATAATTTGCATAAGAGAAATCAATATAAGAAGATGGGCAGAAATGTTAAAAACTTATGAACATTTATGCTTGATTTGGTTTCTTTGTTTAATGGCATATCAACCTTTGTGGGTTATTAAATGCCAAACTATCCTTGTAGGACAGTTATGGATAGATAATGGGGTTCATACCATTCCCAAGGGTATTAGACTGAAAGTGAAGTTCAAACTTACTTTCTATGTGGTCCTAGTCAAACGTATTTGCCACCATAACATCATGACTCCTTCCACCCCACTGAAAGTTTTTGTGTTAAGGAATAAATGAAAAAGTGAGTGCAAGAGAAATGGTTTTATTAAAAGAAAATAGTTTACTGAAAAAAGTGATTAGGAAGAAAGAAAGAGGAAGATAGAAATGTTGTATAGTCTTTTATGGATTCGTCAACGAGATAATCAAACATGATTTATGAAATTCAATCAACAAAATGAAACACACTTCTTTATAAAAATCTCTCTCTCTCATTTTATTCTTGAAAGGGGCACACAGTTTGTTGTAAGTTTGAGAGATAGATGGAGAGACATTTACTCAGAAAGGGGACACCTTCTTGCCCCATATCTTCTTCCTGGACCCAGGGGGTGCCAATGCTTGCACCCCCTTGCAAGCCATTTCATCAGAGATGACACTAACATTTCAGATCGGCTGTGTATCCTTGGCTTGACTATTGATTCTGACTCTGAAATAAAGGGAGACAATCTGTTGATTGGTTAATTGGCTGGTTTTTGCGGAATATCAACCATTGTAGGTTATTTAATGCCAAATCCATTTCACACATATAAACAGTTCTATTTCAAACAATTTAGTTTAGCATAAGTACACAGTTTAAAAGTAAAAATCAGTCATATTTCAAACAATCAGTTTAGCGTAAGTACACTGTTTAATTCTATTTAACCTATAGATAGGACCCAATTGGATGCTACCACTCCGAGCCAGTGTGGACCGGGAAGCTATGGCAAAAAAAGGGTACTCTGTATTCCCCACAGCTCCAGCATTACTGGGACCTCACCCTCAGATTATTTAGTGTCGTATCCCAGAAACTTGTTAGGGGAGTCTGACCTCTCTGTGGAGATGCAGTTGGTGTATTCTACAGTCCTAGCTGACTGGGTTAAAGAGACAATCTGTTTAAAAATAACAATAATAAAAAAGAGCAAATGAGAAAATTAAGAAAAAATGGTGAGAGATATAGAAGAATCATTAACATTTAATAAAAGGGGAAAGATTAATGTATCATCAGAAGAAAAGATGAAAAAAAATAAAAGAGTAAAGATGGGATGGGAAAAAGAAGAGAAAATGAAAAAAATGAAAGACATAACAAAGAGATAAAAGAAAAATAAGTAAAATAGAGAGAGAGAAGAGAAGAGAAGAGAAAGAGAGGGAGAGAAAATAAGACAAAAATGAGGGAAGCAAAGAAAAAGAAAATAATAAAAGAGAGAGCAAATAAGAGACGGAGAAAAGGAGAATTGAGATAGAAAAAATGGAAAGAGAATGGGTAAACTTAATGAAACATAGAGATAAGAGAAGAAAAAAAAAGAAAAACCTAAAGAATGAGAAAGAGAGTAAAGATTTGTGTAAGAAAGAGAAAGGAGAGAAAAAGCATTATTAACAGAAAGAGAATATGGTCTAAAAAAAGAGGGAACTAGATAAAACAAACAAACAAAGGAAACATAAGCATAGAGGAAAAAAAAGAGAGACAAGAGAAAATGTAGAAGTAAAGAAGAAAAGGAGCAAGAAGGAAAAATAATAGTTGAAGAAAAAGAAGGAAAAATTATAATAAGGCAGAACAAAGAAACTGAGAGGCAGGAAAGAGGGGATTGGATAGAGTAAAAGACAATGTGAGAGGAGTGAAATAAAAAAAAAAGAAAGAGGCAAAGGAAAAAGAAGAGGAAGAGACAAGAGAAAAAGAAGAGAAAGAATCAAAAGAAAAAGATGAGAAAGAGAAAAAGAAAAAGAAGAGAAAGGAAAAAAGAAAAAGAAGAGAAAGAAGCAAAAGAAAAAGAAGAGAAAGGAAAAAAGAAAAAGAAGAGGAAAAAAGCAAAAGAAAGAGAAGAGAAAGAGGCAAAAGAAAAAGAAGAGAAAGAGGCAAAAGAAAAAGAGAAAGGGAAAAAGAAAAAGATGAGAAAGGGCAAAAGAAAACGAAGAGAAAGTGGCTAAAGAAAAAGAAAGAAAAGTTTAAAGAAAAAGAGACAGAGGTAAAAGAAAAAGAAGAGAAAGAATCAAAAGAAAGAGATGAGAAAGGGAAAAAGAAAATGAAGAGAAAGAAGGGAAAGAAAAAGAGAAAGAGCAAGAGAAAAAGAAGAGGAAGTGGCTAAAGAAAAAGAAGAGAAAGAGTTAAAGATAAAGAAAAGAAAGAGACAAAAGAGAAAGAAGAGAAAGAGGGGAAAAAAAGAAGCGAAAGAACAAGTGAATTAAGTGAGTAAATATTTGGCTGAAAAGAAAGATAATTAAGAATGAAGACAGAACAAATTGAAAAAGATGGAGTGTTATGCAAAAAAGAGTGGATTTGATAAAGTAAAATAGAGATAAAAGAAAAAAAGGAAAAGAAATAGGAGAAAATGAAAAAGAAAGGAAGAGAGAGAATTTGAGAGAGAAATAGACAAAAAAATAAAAGCAGATAGTCCGGACAAAGTAAAAAATAGAGAGAAAAAGAAAAACAAGAGAAAAAGGTAAAAGAAAATGACGGGAAAGGGGAAGAAAGAGTAAGTGAGTTAAGTCAATAAAGATTTGTCTGATAAAGTGAAGGAAAAGAAAAATGGAAGAGATGAAGAGGGAAAAAAGGCTCTTTATAGAACAAACAAAGAATAAAGCAGCACAAAAAGACCCAAAATGGTGGTGATGGAGTGTATAATGTCAAAGGTTGAAGGAAGATTAAATCTCTTGGGGCTGAATACTGAATATGGCTTAATTGGTGCAAAAGGGTTTATGCCAACCTCAAAGGCTTTTCGAGATCAGATTGGATCCAACTACAAGCCCAAAGAAAATGAGAGCAAAAAAAAGAAATGAAAATTTTCAGTAAATAACCATTATTGGTATCCTCGAAAGAACTGGACTAATTTTCAATACATAACATCTGAAAGTTAATTTTTCTCAAGAAAATAAGCCATTCCTGGCAAGAAGCATTGAGGCCTAGATTTTACGCTTGACTTTCAAGATGTTAGTTTCCCATATATTAGCGCCATTTTGATTTGGTTTTATTTTCTTCTTTTTTTTTTTTTTTATAGTGATTCCTTGCATATGATGTTAAGAATGAAAATAAGTGGTAGGAGGTGGTCAGGTATTAGTGAAAAACTGCAACAAGAAACTGTATTTATATTAGCATACATAAATTTAAATGCCCAGAAGCAATTGTATAGTAATGGTGAACGGTCAATTCTGAAATTTGATTTTGTTCAGATTTAGTATATTTTTTTATCTAAAGTTATTCTTAATTCTTATATTTTTTACTTATCAGATAATGGTCTTATATCTTTAATGCTCCATTGGTAAATAAATATCTAAAAAAGCCTACGGCACAATAAAAACTCTACTCAGGCTTGATTTTACAAGCAAGCAGTAGTAATTATACTGATTTGAAAATTAATGAAAATTCTGCCGGGTTTTCACTTTGTTAAGAAGAATAGATAAGTAAATAAATGGAATGCTGATAAGGGTCAAAAGGGGCTAAACTAAAAATTAGGTAAGACCTCAAGATTTAGAAATTTGGTCATTTCTCAATTAAGAAAAAGGTTAGAAGAAAATTGCCTTGAAACAGAGGACGGAGATGAAAATGTCCAATTATAGAATCAACCAGAGGAAAGAGATTATTGCTAAGGGTTTCTAATATTAGAACAATAAGCCAGAGGAATTGACAGTCAACATCTTAAGATTTATGACTTTATCAAAAAATCCCATACAAAGAGCTCTAAGGCAGGACTCTGGCAAGGTGGATAAGAACTTTAAATTGCTATTAACTCGGTTCTGGGCATTCAACATACTCTCTACGACATCTCTCTTCTATTTCTGTTGCTATGACAACCACATTAAAACAGTAAATAAAAAAACATTTGTGTGCCAAGTAAAATAAAACCAGATTGTAGCAATTTGAAGCTATTTCTTCCTTTTTTTTACTTCTGAACATATATGTTGACCAGAGGCCCAAGAAGTGGTTAGCTATCCTGATCAGATATGATTCTTTTCCATAACATATAAGACTTATCCTCACTAAACTAGAGAGAAGAAAAAAACAATTCACAACTTTAAAAGAAAAGAAAAATTGTTTACATTTTTCTGTCAATTGGCACCTCCATAGAGATGACATCAGCCACTAGGAAGCTAAAAAAGAAGGAGGAAGATTACACACCTTTTGAAACTGCATACTGGCTATTTTATAATTAGGTTGAGAGATCAGCTCATCTGTTGGTGGACATTACAGCACTAACTTAAAAGCTTCACATTGTTTTTTATGTGTTAATTTTTTTCTAAACCAAAGAAACCAGGATTTTATTATTTCTTGTATTCAGTCAAAATGGATATTATTAGTGATTATTCATAAACAAAATCAACGGTACGGAAATTCTGTAACCAAAAATAAGAATGTGTAATGTTCCAAAAATTAGTACCCTCTTTAAGTTTATTAATTCAATTTCATTTTTTGTCACTGAGTTCCAATCGCACAGTGTTTGGTAACAAACAAATCTATTTTGATTGTAGAACGTTCTTGTAGAAATAATAAGATCTTGGTGTTTTTTGTCTTTGAAGAAAATTAACTTTTTATGAAAAATTGTTTGGTGGGGTTTATAAATTTTGAGTAAAATCGTATAACAAAAAAAAAACTCATGTTCTTTTTTTATTTTACAGTATTAATCATAAATATAGTACATACTTTTAAGATTTGTTGGTTGGTGAGTTAGTTGGTTTGTGGGTTCGGTAGTTGGATAGTTTAGTTGGTTGGTTGGTTACTTAGTTTGTTGGTTGTTTGGTTGGTTTGTTGTTTGCTTAGTCAGTTGTTTAATTGGTTTGTTAGTTGATTGGTTGGTTAATTGGTTTATTGGTTGATCAGGGATTTGGTTGGTTAGTTGGTTGATTGGTGGATGGGTTGGTCAGTCATTGATTGGTTGGTTGGTTAGGTTATTTGTTTTTTGTTTGGTTGGTTAGTTAGTTGGTAGGTTGGTTGGTGAGTTGGTTGTTTGGTTATGTTTTTGGTTGGTTGGTTGGCTGGATGGTTTGGTTTGGTTTGGTTTTTTTGGTTTGGTTTGGTTTGGTTTTACAGCATGTTAAGTCTTGCTGAGTTATTTGAAGGATAAATCAGTCTTTTTTTCTAAGCAATTCTATAGTTTCAAGTAACTAATGTTTATAATTATCTATGAACAATTTTAGCTCCCAGGAATTATTTTAATACAAACAAATCACACAGTTATATGGTTTGAAGTATACAAATAATTTGTATAAAACTATTTGGTTTCAGATATTTCAAGAATTTACATGATTTCCAGTAATGATATTCCTCTCTAAAACATAATTTTCAAACAGATCAATTTGACCTAAAGAAAGAATTCCAACAGTTACTATTAATCCGGATCAAAGAGGACCTGGGAGTAATTTTAATGAAGTGGTCATTCTACACTTCCCAGAGCTCATAAACTGGATACAGTTTAGTGCTATACAGAAGACACCATGATTTAAAGATATCAAAGTTAAAACAATGGAAAATACATTTATAAGTGCCTTGTTAAAGTACATATCTATCCTGGCTAAGAGATCAAGTCTTGAACTGCAACTAGTTAGTTTTTAATCTCTTAAAATTTGAACCAAATGGTAATTGGTTTCATAAAAAATAAATCCACATATCAGAAAAGAGATGTGCCATATATTATTTTTATATTAACTTACAATGTTGTTCTGGCCTGTTAGGGGCCAGAAAGAAGACACGGAAGAAGAGAAAGTAGGTGTAACAAGTGGATTGAATAAACAGAACATATATACAAAATAAGAGTGTTAATACAGCAGGTAGAAGTGTCTGTCTGAACTGTCATGTTTGACTGCTGAGGAAAAGTTGGTATTTGTCGTACGTCTCACCAACCAGACGAGTTTAACACAAGGCCTTTTTTTAGGTGGGCCCGGGTGCAGGCCCATAGCCCGGACACTTCCAGCAGCTCCAAAAATGCCTCAGGCCCTGTCAGCATTCCTCTAAAAAGGGGAACCTCAGGCGCTAGGCGATAAACCTAGCCTCTCCAAGGAGGGTAAGAGCCTGGGAGATTGTTCCCTGAGGCTCAAGGATGCCAGTCAAGGTGCTCCTTGACCGACTGCCACTGTAACCAGGACAAACCTGACCAGATCTGTGTACCAAATAATGCAGCCAACCAAAGTGTGTCCCAGATCAGCACCTCCCAAAGAGTAGTGAGTGTAAAATAGGGTTAGAATTTATGAAGGAGGAAGAGTTCCTTATCATGTAGATAGGTCACCATAACAGATGATAGTATTGTTTTGTGAAATCTCTCAGAGATTTATTGAGAACTATTTTTTTTTTAATTTAAGTGAGTGACACTTATATGATTTATCCTTTTTTGTTTTTTATCTGGATTGTAAGTCCTAACAAACCAATAATGTTATGTAATTAATTTATATCTTTAGTTTGAAAAGCTACCTCTGAATATTAAAAAAGTAATTAATGTTTAATTAAATGTTCGTAATGTTTGATTAGTTAATTATTTCAGTAAAGGAACCTGTTTCGTTCTTTCTTTGAAATTTGGAAATTTAAATTCAATTCAATTAGTTTCATTTTATAGCCACATGGCTTCCTGTGATTATTGTTTAATGTCAGAGATGTCCTCTCAATGAGAACCCCTCTTTCTCTATGAAAAATATAAATATATTTAAGTTAAAACATCCTCCAAGATGCTATAAGTATGCATGTCAAATCTGTAAATTCTTGATTAAAACATCTTTAGAGAATTGACAGACTATTTCTTATCATTTAGTGATATGAATTATTCTCAGTGGCACCAATCTGCCTTAAAAGAGTCTATTTCTAATTCAGTTAGTCAAAGACTATACATGACAAACTAGCATTCCCAATTATTTGTTGATTATTCTTACTCTTGAAGTCTTGAAATTTAAATCCCATCCTTATAATTTTCTTGCAGCAATATGGCTGATTGTTGCTTATTGTAGATATCCTCTCATTGAAAGCTCACTCTTCATTGGGTTAAGCCCCCCCTCCAAATAAGAGGAGTCCTGGATATGGCATTAAACTGCACCCAATGGGGAGACTTAAGTCCCAGAGCTCTAGGGAGTGTGAAGTACCACTTCATGACCATCACTTCAAGGGTAACTCTGATCTGGAAGAGGTAACACTCTTTAGGGTCCCATCTATTGGTCAAATAGATCTGTTTAAAAGTTTCTCATATTCAATTTGAACATGTGCAAAAAAACAAATCTTAAGACCATTATTACTGTGGTGAGTTTGATCCTCAGTGTGCTCTCGACAATTAGGACCTCGTACCAGATGAATGCTGACTGGCTCCTTTGCTTAGTAGGCTATTATCATTGCAGTGGATTGACTAGTACCTCACCGTGATGTAATGGAGAAGTCTCAAACTCAAGGACACAAAAAGGACTTTATGCTCAGGAGGTAGAGGCTCAACCAACCAAAATTAGAGAGAGAAAGAGAGGAGATTTAATTTTTTCCTGTGTGCTTCTTCAGTATGCTCTCGACAATTAGGACCTTGTGTTATGTTTTGACCTTTTGACCCGGCCAAAAATACCATTCAAGGTGATGCACCGGAAGGAAGTGACACATTCTAATGGCAGTTATGAGAGGAAATTGCGTGGGTGGAAATTGGCTGATGAAATGGGACAAGCTAAAAAATTCCCATGGTACACTACAGAGTGATGCACTGGAAGAGAGTGACCTGTGAACTGTATGACAGTTGTTTCCGCTTGATGACAATTAAACATTCGATTTCAAAGATCGAGTGGGCGTCGAACGATTATATAACTCAGTTGAGTTCGACGAGCCAGTTAAATTGAGTTCCAGTTCAGTTCGACGCCCAGGGGGCCAGTGGAGTTGCCAATAGAGTTCCAGACAGTTGGAGACGAGATGTGGTAGGGAAAGCCACACCCGACCCAGGGGGCCCTCGGAAACCCCGATGGAGTCTGGGGTCCAGAGAAGATGCTGATAAGATGCAGTAAAAAAAGCCAGCATCCAGCAGAGTGGGCCCTAGGCCTCAGGTTGAGCAGCCCAAGAGAACCAGAAAGATACAACGTGATGGTCATAACAGTAGGGTCAAAATATTACAGTTTATGTTCGGTCTCCAGCTCCCTCTCACAGTAAAACCCCACACAACCTTTTCGAACCCTTGCAATAAAGTGAGAGGTAATATTTTGTTAAAGAAGACTTCCTGCGTTTGTCTTTGTTACTGCGTCTTTATCCTGCGTGCGTCTGTTTAATTATTGTGTTGTTATGATACGGCACATGAGAATATAACACTTGTACCAGACGAATGCTGACTGGCTCCATTGCTTAGTAGGCTATTATCATTGCAGTGGATTGACTAGCACCTCACCGTGATGTAATGGAGAAGTCTCAAACTCATGAACACAAAAGGCACTTTATGCTCTGAAGGTAGAGGCTCAACCAACCAAAATTAGAGAGAGAAAAAGAGGAGATTTAATTTCTTCCTGTTATAATTCTAACTGAAGGTGAATGAGACAATAAATTTCAGTGCGTTTGAGGGTTAATACAAAAAGTTCAATATGAATTGAAATAAAAGAGAAAAATTGATTTTTAATTAAAATTTCAGGTTTTAGGGAAATATTTGTTATGAAAATGGTTCTACTTTGGTCAATAGTTTGATAGTCTACAAGGCTGCACTGTATATTTGAGAACCATGGTGTAATTTTTAGCAATCAAACCCCAAAAAACATTACTACTGTAAAGACTTTGATCCTCACTGGGGACTCTATACATTTAAGTTTGTGTCAGATGATGCTCAGTAAATAATTACGAGATATACTTGATTGTTTTCTTTTCATTTTTTTCAGGATATAGTAAATGCTGAAGCAAAATGAAAAACACTTTTTTATCTGTTTGAATTTTTGAGATGAGGCTTGATAACTTATATCATTTAGAATATTCAGATTATTGTCTTCATCTTTATTGTTATTCTATATTGTTTTGAAGGGCAAATTGGCCAAGAGATTGGGGACAATATTCCAATTACTCTAAATAATATAAACTTTCTTATTTATTCAATTAAACAGACATAGCACATTTCTATGAGATTTAACATTCATTAAATCATTCGTGTGCATAAAGAACTATGTATACACATATATATAGTTTGGTTTGGTTTCTTTGCATAGTATATTCCTGCTGGATCTTGCCAAGCAACGAGGAATACATATATACAAATGTAACATATTGAACCTCGACTGAGCTGTCAATCAAGAGTGCACCAGTGTAAATAAAGAGCAGCGGAAGCAGGTGGGCATGAGTCAATTATATAACCAGGTGCCCAAGGCAGTTCAAGCCAGTTGGAGACAAGATGCCAAAGTGAGAGCCAGCAACAGACAGAGGGCTTGCGACCCTCAGTGACCCACAGTTGAGCAACCCCAGCCAAGATGAGGAAGAAGTGCTGCTATTGTCAGAAGAACTTGGGGTCAATATAGCAGTCTGTCCCCATCTCCAGCTCATCTCTCACACACAAGAAACATCACCCTTTCAAGAATAAAGTGTGAGAGATATATTTTTATAAAGAAGTGTGTTCGTTTGTTCATTGAAGTCGTCATAATTGTTGACTATGTTTCTGCATGTATACGTATATGTATGCGGCTATACAACACAAAAATATAATCTTATATTTTTATTCTTTGATGGGGATGCTTGTGTGGAGCAGGAAAACAATGGGAGAGAGTTTGCACACACGAAGGAACTGTCAAAAGTTGAAACAGCCAGTGGGAACAGACTTCAGCCAAAATTCTAGACCTTATTTACTCTTAAAACTCCCATGTGAATCATGTGGCCTGGCCTCTTCACCCATACAATGCTTGCTATGCATTAGCAATAGTTTACACCTGTGCAATGCTGGTTCTCCATTGGTCATGGCTTACACCCATGCATTGCTTGTTTTCTGGCAGTCACTTTGTTAATTTTATCTACAGCCAGATGTATTCGTCAACTTCACCTGCCTGGTTCGTTGCAGGTCAAGGCTATATATTACATTTTTTTAATGGCATATCAACCTCCATGGATTATTCAATGCTAAATCCATCCTTATGGAAGAACAGTAGTGATACTATTTAACCCATTAGTTTAATAGGGTTCGTACCTTTCTTGGAGTAATTAGTTCAAAATTGAATGTAATGGTACCACTAGAGTTTAAAATCATTTACTATGATTTCACAGTCAAACACATTAGCCACTCTGTCGCAGGGACTCTAACAATGTATTTGAAAGAGATGAACTTAGTATAACTGTTACAATCATAGGAAATGAAACTGGCAACCCAAGTTCAAATCCTAGACAAGACTGTTTGCATTTCACTTTGTGTTAATAACCATAGAAAAAGCATGAATCCATCTGTTCTCTCCACACCTATTGGAAAATAACAGGGCACACTGGGATTTTTATTTATTTTTTAGGAAACAAGTCTAGTAGAAGGAAAACTCTGAATTCAAACCAGCTTTACTCCACTTAAATATTGACCTTGTGTCACATCCTGATCATGGTGGAGTGATTGGGTAAATACCTACTTCTCTTAAAAATTGACCTTGTATCACATCTTACTCATAGGGGAGGGATTAGGTAAATACCTACTTCTCTTAGAAATTGACCTTGTGTCACATCCTACTCATAAGGGAGGGATTGGGTAAATACCTTCTTCTCTTAAAAATTGACCTTGTGCCTCATCCTACTCATAGGGGAGGGATTGGGTAAATACCCACTTCTCTTAAAAATTGACCTTGTGTCACATCCTGTTTAAAGCAGAGAGTTTGCATTAATACATACATTGATTGATAGATTGTTAGCAAGATAAAAAATATCATTTGGAATGAAGTGTAATATTTCAGTTTTTATGAAAAAATAGTTTAGAAAGTAAGTTGTATTGTTGTTTATGAAAATATCAATAAAACTTTCAGAGTTTTCAATTGGAATGTCACAACGTTTTGTATTTTGAAAAGTATTAAGCATTTTTAAAAATGTTTTAAAATTGTTATATTTTTTAAAAATTTGGTTATTTTCCTTCTGATAAGAGATTTTTTTTAAAGAAGATATGTAATTTCACTTGTACTTTAGAAACAAAAAAAGATGTGGAAGAACCCCCTATGCTAACAATCTTATCTTTTCTTGGGTTTGTTCAGCTGCAGTTATATTTCCGATGATAATACTTAAATAAATTCAACTTACATTTGTTTTTAAATCTTGTCTGGTAAAATGTAATTACTTTCTGAACATGTTAATATTATGAATTATTGGCCTAGTGGGTAGAGTATTTGCCAATGGTCTAGGAGACCTGTGTTCAATCCCAGGTTGCATCATACCGAAGACTTTAAAAATGGTACTTGATACCTCCTTGCTTGACACTCAGCAATATAAAATACATATCAAGGGTAGAATGGAGCAATCCAGGGAAAGAAGTAGTGCCTTCACCTACACCTTGGTGTTGTAGCTATTGAAAAGGGAGCCTTCTGGTCGCTCTCGACTAAGGTTGCCAATTTTACAACAGCAAAGCTTCAGTGGTTTGTAAATACATTTCTTTCAGTAAAGATTTACTGATATGCTGCAAGCTGTATTGAACAGAGCCTGGAGGCAGTACCCAACAAAACAGCAGCTGTACGGTTACCTACCACCTATCATGAAAACTATCCAAACCAGATATGTGAGACACTGCTGGAGAAGTAAGGATGAACTCATAAGCAATGTACTCCAGTGGACCCCTTCATATGGACGAGTAAAAGCAGGACGACCAGCTAGAACCTATGTACAATAGCTCTGTGCTGATACAGGACATAGCCTGGAAGAATTCCTGGAAGTGATGGATAATAGAGATAGGTGGTGAGAGACAGTGAGGAAGATCTATGCTAGCCGCATGATATCATGATGATCCCTGTGGTGTAATGGTTATCGTCGTAGGAAATGGACACGGCGACACGAGTTCAAATCCTGGACCAGGCTGATTGCATTTCACAAAGCACTAATACCCTTGGGAAAGGTATGAATCCAATTATTCTTCCTCTAGCTATGGGTAAATAGTAGGACAGACTAGGTTTTTCAGCCTTGGTGAGGCAACTAGTCTAAGAGAAGGAAATCTCTGAAATCAAACCTGTTAAACTCTGCTTAAAAATTGACCTTGTGTCATATCGTGTCCGAGCGGAGGGGTTGGTAAATAGGATCATGATGATGATGATTTAAAGTTTTACCTTTGATGACACCATTAACCTCTTACCTGCAAAGTAAGTGTCAAATATATTTCCTCTTCTTCATCAACAACCAGGTAGGCAGACAAAAAAGAGACTCTGCATCATTTGCATGACAGAACATTAGAAATAGCATGATACTTCTAATTATGAATAATATAAAAGTAAATTCGTTAAAGACAAGTTCAGTCGGTAAAGAGATATATTAAATGAAATAATTTTCGATGCAAAACATCAATAAAATGGATTGAAATAAATGGAGGTGCCCGTGGTGTAATGGTTATCGTCATAAGAAATGGACACAGCGACACGAGTTCAAATCCTGGACGATACTGATTGCATTTCGCATAGCACTAATACCCTTGGGAAATTCAATTATTCTCCCTCCAGCTATGGGTAAATAGTAGGGCAGACAAGGTTCTTCAGCCTTAGTAAGGCAACTAGTTTAGGAGAAGGAAAACTCTGAATTCAAACCTGTTAAACTCCGCTTAAAAAAAAATTGACCTTGTGTCATATCCTGCCCGAGCGGAGAGGTTGGTAAATATGATAAAAAGGATTGAAGTTACATGATGGTACCTAAAACAATTTTTTTAAAACTTGATTGCTTCATTGTACACTGCTGCTCAGGTGGATCGAGTTTGAGCACAAAGAATAATTTTCAGGAAAAAGTTATAGTTTCTTATATTCATCTGTTGCAGGAATCAACTTCATCCTAATTTAAAGAGTGCTAAAACCAGGTTTGGCCCAGGATCATTAAATAAGTTTTCCAACTTTTTTCGTATGGGCACTTTTATTGATAGTACACACATGAAACTCTAGTCCCCTTCGAAGTAATATCCTCCAACTGCAATGCACTTGTTGTACCGTTCCAACAACTTCTGGAAGTCTTCTTGTGTGAGCATGTCAATGATCTTCGTCACAGCCTCTTTCATCTCCACAATTGTCTTATAACGACAGCCTCTGAGCTTAGGAAATAACCAAAAGTCTCAGGGAGCAAGGTGTGGACAATAGGCAGGGTGACGAACTGTCTTGATGCCCATCTTGGTCAAATAGTCTATGACAAGGATGGAGTTGTGGACTGGTGCATTGTCCTGGTGGAAATGCCACTGACCCGATTTGAAGAGTGCTGGCCTCTTCCCTAGGAATCTCTTCCTGAACTCCCTTAAAACCTCAACATAGTAACCCTAACCCTAACTCTTTGCCCAATCAACTCTGATCTATTGACTTCCTTACTCCTCCCACACCTCTCATCATCCCTCACAGACTTTGTGCCTTCCTTGAATCTCTTATGCCACTCAAAAACTCATGCTCGATTCATGCAAGATGCTCCAAAAGCAGTCAGAAGCATTCCATACGTTTCTGTAGCATTTTTTCCAAGTTTAAAACAGAATTTTATGACATATCATTTTTCTAAAGTGTCCTCACGTCCAGATTGGATTTTTGAAATTCACCAGCTTGACAATCAGGCTTTAGTAGGGTGTATTCCAATTGCTGCTGTAGCTGTTCATTTGAAGCTGAAATCATAAAAATTAGTCAGTCATCTCATAAGATATATAGCAATAACATACTGAATTTTCAAGAGTCTACGACAATTTTAAATGCCTCTACAAAAATAGTCTGGAAACTTATTGAAGGCACCATGTAACTATGAAAAGTTCATTTCAGCTCAGTCATTAATATTGACAAAGGCTGAGCAATAAAAAAATGGACCCTAAACTTCTGGAAAAACAGTTTTATCTATCATCTTGTTGACAGTATTCCATGGTTGGCTAGATTTTTTTTATTTTCATCATAATTTTGTTTTGAATGACTTTGTTATTTAAGATTTTGCCAAACACATACACTATTCAAAAAATTTGAATTGCTTGATTTCTTTATCATGTCAAGTTTGATTTGCAAAGATCAAATGATCAAAATCTTTAATTTGTTTATAAGATGATATTTATATCTAATGTTTTGCCATTGAAATTGGGAATGAAATTATCCAAAATAAGTTGTAGTCATCAACATCATTATCATCAAGATATGTTGACGGAAGAGATTCTCTTGATTCTCCGTCACCATCCATCACTATCAGCCTTCTTAGTATTAGTAGTAATTGAATTAACCAAAAATGCAAGAGATTTTTTGAATCTTTGTTTAAAAGAAAACTATTTAAAGAAATAAAAATAAACAGTTACTAATTATTTAGATAAATTGGTTCATGTTACATGATTCCATTTGTTAGTCTTCAGAGGGGGTGTCCTCATGGTGTAATGGTTAAAGCGATGGACTACGGAATTGTAGTAAGTGAGTTCATACTCCAGTTGTGCTATTATGTTCACTTTCGGGCAAATACCCTTAGGAAAGGTATGAACACCCTTATCCTCCCAGCTATGGGTTAAATAGTACCACTACTGTTCTTCTAGGAGAATAGCTTTGGCATTAAATAACCTACAAAGGTTGATATGCCATTAAACAAAGAAACCAAAACCAAATAGTCTCTAGATAATCTTCCATGGATCTGTATTTGGATCTGGACATAGGTCTGAGTAAGATAGTAATAACAGTCTAGACATTAGCTGTGTTGCAAGTCATCTCCCTGCATGCCACGGATACTACTAAAGAGAAGAGTAAGAATTTGTGCTAGCATCAACACAGTCCAAGAAATTGATTGAAGATAGCACTGGAATCATTAGGAACTTCTGCTCCAAGTCTTGAATTCAGTTTACACAAACTGGTTACCCACTAAGGCTATTGAGCCCAGTATGCCCCGTTATTTTATCTATAGCTGGGGGGATCTAAAAACATTTCTTTTTCTTAGTAATTTAGAAATATATCCTTATATGTTAATTCTCAGATTCCAAATCGACTGACCCAGTTGGCTGGGGCTGTAGAAAACACCACCTGCATCTTTGCAGAGGGATAAGACTCTCCCAGTGAGTATCCTGGATATAACACTAAAGAATCTGCTGGTGAGACTCCAGTAATGCTGGAGCTATGGAGATTGTGGAGTACCCCTTCATTGCAATCACTCCTAGCTCTACTCTGGGCCAGAGTTGTAGCACCTGATAGGGTCCTAGCTACAGGTCAAATAAAACTAAATTGTGTACTTATGCTAAACTGAATTGTTTGAAATAGAACTGTTTATATGTATAAAGTTGATTTGGCATTAGATAATCTACAATGGTCAATGGGCCATAAAACCAAACAAAACCAAACAAAATAGAAGTCCCTAAATAAGAACCACTTTTTTCTTAGAAATTCAAAGAGAAATCCTTTTTTTCATCATTTCCAAGATTCCAAATTTATTGTTCAACAATAAATAGATTTGCTATTTGTTATTATTGTTTTCATCTTCATTTACAAATTTAACTGCAACCAGGCCATTAGCCTAATTAGTAGAGTGTTCACCAATGGTCCAGGAAACCGAGGTTCAATCCCTAGTCTAGTCATACCAAAGATGGTACTTGATGCCACCCTGCTTAATACTCAGCATTATAAGGTAAGGATCAAGGGTAAAGTGGAGCAATCTAGGGAATGGAGTAGCGTTCTCCCCAACACCTCGGTGTAGAAGCTATTGAAAAGGGAGTCTTCAGGTTAACCTCGACTAAGGTTGCCAACTTTACTTTTTATTTAACATAATCCACTCGACATATTCTATGACCACATCAATAGGAGCTTGATTGATTGATTTTAATGGCATGTCAATCAATCCATTGAAGGTTATTTTATGCCTAGAGGTTTGTGTTCATTGTACATTCATATTTACATTTTTTGTGTAATTGTTTTTGAAGAGTTTTTTTGGATACAGTTCAATGAAATATGAATCATTTTAAAATAGATCCATTTGATCCATAGATGGAAACCAAATGTATACTCTCTGGGTCAGAGTGGGTACTTCACACTCACCGGGTCTCCAGAACTGGAACTTCATCCTCAGTTGAAGTTTAATGTCATACTGGGGGGACACTCTACTTTTGCGGGGAAGTCTTACCCCTTCTGCAAGGGATACAGTCAGCATATTTGAAGCCCTGCCAGCATGCGGTTAGCAGCTTGAGAATGTAGGAAATATAGAAATGCCATTTCAGTGACAATTATTTCAGCAGTTCTCATAAGCTGACAATGTAGATGTGTTTTTGTTGGATCTTCAGTGTCAGCTGTTCTAAAAAGCAGGAAATACAGAAATGCTGTTTCCATGAACTTGTTAACTGCTCCAAAATGGCAGTTAATAAAGATAAAATTTTGTAATAGCCTCATTGCTAGCCACTCTAATATACAAGCAATATGAAAACATTTCTAGATGTTTAATATTTACCTAGCTTAGTCTGATCTGACAAAGAACCAAAATGGTATGATACCTGTTAAAGAATCAGACTCAAAATCCAAACAATGGTCTTCATAACAGACTTCTACACAGCTCTACAACAGGAATTTAACCCAGTCAGCGGGGTTGGTTGGTTGATTGTTTTGTTTTATGGCATATCAACACTTTTTGAATCATTTAATGCCGAATCAAATTTCAAACAATTCAGTTTTTATATCAAAAACAGTCCTATTTCAAGCAATTCAGTTTAGCATAAGTATGAAGTCTAGTTCTATTTGATGGATAGGTAGGACCCTATCAGGTGCTACCACTCCAGGTCTGAGTAGACCTGGAAGCGACGGCAATAAAGAGGTACTCCAGTTCTCCAAAGTTCCTGCATACTGAAATCTCACCATCAGATTGCTTAGTATTATAACCAGGACACTCATTGAGGGAGTCTTACCCCTCTGCAGAGAGGCAGTCAGTGTATTCTACAGCCCCAGTCAACTATTGCCCAGTTGGTTGGGCTTGTAGAATATACTGACTGCATTTCTGCAAAACGTTAAGATCTTCCCACCTGCAATAAGTGTCCAATCTGATAGTGAGATAATTTACAGGGTGGAACAATAAAATTGTCACCCTAGAAAAGATGACGTGATTCCAATTCCGTTTAATGAAAACTGGTTTTCTTTTTTTGTTGCCGACCTTCTACTAGTTGGCCAGTTGTGTACAAATCCCAAGAGCGATAGGAGCCTTCTATCATGTCTGAAAGTGACACAATGTTCAACAAGTGAGATCGGAGATGTACCACTGTACAACTCATGCTCTCTACCGATCCAAGTTATGACAACAGGACTATTGCCAGCACCCTCAAAATGCAAATCTGGATTTTCCACGAATAACAGAGATGTGCCCAGGGTGATGAAAACAAAGTTTCCGGCTACAGTTATGGTCTTTGGTGTGGTTTCAAGTGAGGAGAATCATGCCACCTCATATCTTCAAAGTCGGCTTGAAAGTCAACGCCAAAGTGTACCTGGATGTGCTGAAGAGTGTGGCGATCCCCTGGTGCAGTCAGGTGGCCGTTAGCAGACCCTGGGTGTGGCAGCAGGACTTGGTGCCGGCCCAAAAGTCCAAAGAGACCCAGGCTTGGCTTCAGCAGGAGTGCTACGACTTTGTACCCTTCTCTCACTGGCCACCCTCCTCCCCTTTGTTTGGTCATACGTTGAGAACATCACCAACATGACCTCCCACAACACCAAAGCCAGCCTGACCGCCGCCATCAACTGAGGATTCGCTGAGCTCCTGCAGGCACTTGTGGAAAAGGCATGCTCCCAGTTCCGGATCCATATCAAGGCAGTGATTGAGGCTGAAGGTGTCTACATTGAATAGATGTCAGCTCTACTACATAATCAAGTTACCTGAATTGATTTTTTCAATAAAAGTTTTAAAATAAAGCTGTAGTGTTGTTTTCTTTAGGACAACAATTTAATTGTTCCACCCTGTAGATAATTAGTTGGTTATTTGTTTTGTTTTTTATTTGGTGTTTATTTGTAGGGAATCATGATCATTAAAAAAAAAGAAAAAAAAAGAAAGAAAACTGTGGAACAGGTTGGGGAAGGGATCAGTTTGTTAGAATATATCAAGTAAAGAAAGGGTTTATAGAAGTAATTTGGTCTTATTGTAAATTTCTTTAGATTTTTGTGTATGACTTCACTGTTTTTAGAAATGATATCATGTTATTTATTTCAGTGTTTTGGAACAGTTCCTTCATACTGTTTGAACTATAGAAGTTTTGTATTCTTAAAACTGTAACATATCTTAAAATTGTTATTTTTTGAAAATTTGGTTATTTTCTTTCTGATAAAATTGTTTTTTTTATCTGATTAATCCAACTTTTGAAAAAAAAACAATAAATCTAAATTTTCATGATTAGCTCTATTATTTTAGAACATTTTAATAAAAATTCAGCCCAATATGAGTGAGCAAGAAATGAAACGACAAATAATCTACAGTTTCTTTATTGGGAATCCTTTTGAGATGAGGCTTGTTAATCTGAGAATTAAGTCTGCAATAAATCAAGATTAATTCTCAATCTACAGTTTGCTTAACACTGAAACCAAGCAAAAGTTTCTTCGTCTACCACATATAAACCAAAAAAATTTTTTTTACAGAAAAAGAGCTTTTGAAGGATAAGGGGTAGTGGGGTATTGAAAAAAAAAATGAAAATAAAAGGCCTTTTAACTGCTTTCCCCACGGCGATTAAGAAGGACTCCACAACGTCAATCTATAAGCACACGAATGAATTGAAAATCTATGCGAAAACTGTGAGGGCAGCAATTAAACAAGTTATAATCCAAGACCTTTAGCTTCTTAATTATGCTCTATCGGGCATCTTAGAAAACATAACAAATGCAACTTCCCATCCAAATATTGATTCCCTTAAGACTGCTATTGAGGAGAAATGGAATAAAATGACTGAAGAATTTGTTTGAAGGCAGGCAAATCATTTCAAAGCCATGTTGATACAATAATTGAAAAAATAGTGGCCATATTGAGTAAATTTACTGTTTTGTGTCCATCTTCTTATTTTGTTGTTAAAAAATTAAAGTTAATCTTGTTTTTTGGGAGAGTTGTTTATCATTATACTAGAATAATTCTAATTTTGCTTCTGCACCCAAAAAGAAAAACTTTTGCCCACTTTTAGTCATTACTAAGTTCATCTTGATCCTTTTATTTGTTGTCTATCAAGATTCTGAACCTGGAATTCTGAATTATACTGTATTGTATGTTGTGTTTTTCTTACTTTTAAAGTCATGGTTTCTAGGGTCCCTGATCACACTTCTCCATCCACTAATGTGACAAAGAACCATAATAGTCTGATACAGGGTGATCAAACTTAAAATAGAAGTAATAGTTTGTATGGCTGGCTTGGTAATTATCATTCTGCAACAGACACCTGTATTTTTGTTATAAAGATTCTCAATTTCTTATCTCTAGTATATAGACATGACAAGATCATGGGGATTTAGTTAATCTAACTTATCTTTAATATCACTATAATGATTGTTGTGCTCTGGTGTGCAAGGCACACTCTTTAGAATAATCTGATGTGTGAAGATGCAATTGCATTTCAAAGTTTTACCTATCATGAAAGTAGTCTTCCAATTATATCTCGCAGAAAAATGGGCTGAAACACTCAAAAAAAAAAAGAAGAAGAAAGGATTGTTAAGAAGGAAAATGAGCATTATTACAACTTCCCAAGATTGACAACAGAATACCTACAGATGTTCTCAGTAATAACCAGGAATTCTTTTCTGGTGTAATGTAAAGTCACTTTCATCATTTGATTATCTGTTTTTTATGTGGCTGTCACATGTCATTAATAAGGCCAAATAAAAAGTGATTAATTTACTACACAGGTAGTTATGGCCAATCAGACAGAAAAGTGAGATTTATTCTGTGTGAGTGATGCTGATTTGAGTTGATGAGCTGAAATTTGATAAAATAAACACCTATATCATCCTATACAAAGTGTGTAATTACTTATCATCATCATAATCAATATTGTTAAAGATGAGCTTTCCTCAAGGTCTGTACGACATAATGGTAGGGGATAAGTGGGTTTTATCCTACCATGCCAACTAATAATATGTTAACAGTGGTTCCTTGTTTGGAATCAGAGTGATCAGTCTCTTAGACTGGTTGCTAGGTGATACTAAAGAGCTTGGCTGCAATACTATTAACTTATATATGGATGGAGGGAGGTGTTTGTGGTGTAATGGGTATCAATGTATGGCAAACAATCTTGGTGAAGGAAAACTCTAAATTCAGACCTGTTAAACTCCTCTCAAAAATTGACCTTAAGTCACATCCTACTCAGGGAGATGGTTTAGGTATATATATATATATATATATATGTATATAAGAAGGAATGAAATGAATCAGAAGGAATGTATAGAAAAAGGAAATAAACGAAAAATATATATTGGTGAAGTTTTGATGATTTGTTTATTGTTTGTTTTGTTAATTTTTATGCCAACGCATTTCAACTTCAAAAAGGTTGAATACAAAAACATTTTATTAAAATTAAATTAAGTGTGAGAAATAAAATAATCATAACAGATGAATCTTCATATCAGTTGATGATTCAGGGCAAAAGAAGTGGGGCAAGTGCTACAAGTGGATTTTGAAATCATTTAGCATTATTTTTGCTTGAGAAGAGGATATGTTGTAAAAACCTTGTTAATGTAATATTGTGTCAAAATATAGTATAGATGACACTTCAATTGTTCTGTGTTTATCTCTGCTGTGGATGAAAGCAAATATGAATCTCAAATGTGTGGTTGGTTGAGATATTATGAGAGACTAAGGAGTTTGTTGCATAAACTGTGTTGAAATCTTTTTATGTTCGTAAATTCTTTTGCTCAGATTTCTACTTGTTTCACCTTTTTCTAGTATTTAAAATACTTTTTAATGGTTTATAACCATTAAAAATATTTTTCTAAAATCATAAAACACTGCTACCCTCTTTCAAAATAGAAAATTCCACTTCATAATGTTGTCCATTTTGAACATATTGCCCTGTTATTTCGTTTTCATAAGAAAAATTCTTTTGCCCTGATGATGAGATTCTACTCAGTTGGTAAAATTCACTATCTATAAAGTTGTCTATTTAGCCACAGACACTTTTTTGTGGGTATTTACTCGACCCCTCCACCATGTGCTGGATGTGACATAAGGTCTATCTTAAGCAGAGTACTGGTTGTTTGAATTCAGAATTTCCCTCTCCTAGACTGGTTGCTAAATCAAGGATAAAAAACCCAGCGTGCCCTACAATTCATCTATAGTTGGTGCAAGGGAACAGATAGATTCATGCCTTTTCCAAGGGCATTAGCATGAAAGGAAATGAAAACAGCTTCATCCAGAATTTAAATTTCCATTTCCTATGATGATTACCATTATGCCGAATGCTTCCTTCCTGTTATGTTTATATATATATATATATATATATGTATCCTATTTACCAACCCCTCCGCTCGGGCAGGATATGACACAAGGTAAATTTTTAAGCAGAGTTTAACAGGTTTTAATTCAGAGTTTTACTTCTCTTAGACTAGTTGCCTAACCAAGGCTGAAGAACCTAGTGTGCCCTACTACTTACCCATAGCTGGAGGGAGAATAATTGGATTCATACCTTTCCCAAGGGTATTAGTGCTATGTGAAATGCAATCAGTCTTGTCCAGGATTTGAACTCGTGTCACCGTGTCCATTTCCTATGACGATAACCATTACACCCCGTGCACCTCCGTTTATATATATGCATATGTATATATATATAACTATAACCTAGTAAAAACAGCACCTCATAGCAAGATTTTTATTTGAGCAATACTCTTAAGATGCACTAAGTTTAAGAATGATGATTTTGTCAAGTCTTCAGCTGCACTGAATATCATCTTTAGTCATCCAAATTATTTGTATAAAAAGATAACCATGAAATGAGGATTAGAATCATAAGACCCAACATCCAACAGATTACAGAGACTGACTACATATGTTGAGAAAAGAAGGAGAAAGAAGACTTTCCAGTGTTGATGCATTGATATGACAATCCGAAGAATACATAAAAATAAGCAAAGAAAGACTAATTTCAGTGACCAGAAACAACACATGCAACATAATGTTCAACAGAACGATAATAACCAGGAAACAGAAATGGGAAGAAAAACAACTGTATGGATATTTCAAGAGACAAACTGGTGAAATCTCACATGAGAAGACTTGGACATGACTAAAAAAGGGAAACCTTAACAGAAAAATAGAATCTCTTCCAATAGCAGAATAAAACAACACCATAAGAACCAACTATGTTAAAGCAAAAATTGATAAAATGCAACAAAATAGCAAGTGTAAGTTATGAGAGAGATGAAATAATTAATCACATAAGCAAATGCTGCAAATTAGTGCAGAAACAGTATAAGACAAGACATGACTGGATGGGAAAGGTACCCAATAGGGAATTATGCAAGAAGTATAAATTTGACCATACGAACAAATGGTATTTGCTCAGCTGAGAATCCATCCTGGAGAAAGAGATGTACAAAATTATCTGGGATTTTGAAATACAAGCATATCACCAAATCCCAGTCTGAAGACTAGATTAAGTGATAGTCAACAAAAAAATAGAGAACTAGCCAGATAATAGATTTTGCTATCTTGTCGGTCCACAGAGAAAAATTTTAGAAAGTGAAAAGGGAGATAAGTACTTAGACCTTGTCAGAGAACTAAAAAAGCTATGAAACATGAAGGTAATGGGAATACCAGTTGTAATTGGTGCACTTGGAACAATCCCTAAAGGCTTGGTTAAGGAACTGGAAGATTTAGAAATCAGAGGATGAGCGGAGATAATCCAGAATACAGCATTAAGATCGGCCAGAATACTGAGAAGAGTCCTAGCGACTTAAGGAGACTTGCTGTCACTCAGACTTCAGTGAAAGACTATCAACAAGCACTGGTGTGAAAAACTCACATATTAATATCAACAATAATTTTTTATGAATTTTTTTGTGTAAATGTCACATGTATTTATTTCTTATCACATGACAAGACCTTACATTATATAGAAACTAACTTGGCCATTTATTTTCACATTTCGGTCTGAAGTGGGTTAAACTCGTAAAACTTGAACAGACTTATAGTACCCATGATTCTACTCTCTCTCTCTCTCTATATATATATAGAGAGAGAGAGATATGTGTGTATGTGTATGAGACTGTGAGTGTGTGTGTGTGTGCTTGTGTGTGTGAGTGTGTGGATGTGTGAGTATGCGTGCGAGCGTGTGTGTGTGTGTGTGTGTGTGACTGTGCATGTGTGTTCGTGTGAGAGGGTGAGCATGTGTGAGTATGTGTGTGCGTGTGTAACTGTGAGTGTGCCTGTGCGTTCATGTGTGTATTCATGAGTGAGTATGTGTGTGTGTGCGTATGTGTGTGTAACTGTGAGTTTTCATGTGTGTGAGTGTATACATCTGTGAGTATGTGTGTGTGCGTGTATGAGAGTGTGCTTGTGTTAGAGTGTGTGTTAGGGTGAGCATGAGTTCATGTGTATGTGTGTGCGAAGTTGTGCATGTGTTCGTGTACATGTGTGTGACTGTGAGTGTGCATATGTGTTCGTGTGTGTGTGAGGGTGTGCATGAGTCCATGTGTGTGTGTGTGTGTGTGTGTGTGTGTGTGTGTGAAGGTGTACATGTGTGTGTGACTGAGAGTGTGCATATGTGTTCGTTTGTGTGTGTGTGTATGTGTGACTGTGAGTGTTCATGTGTGTGGGGGGTGTATGTGTGACTGTGAGTGTGTATGTGTGTTCATGTGTGTGTAAGGGTGTGCATGAGTTCGGGCATGTGTTCGTGACTATGAGTGTGCATATGTGTTCGTGTGTGTGTGTGTGTGTGTGTGTGTGAGGGTGTGCATGAGTCCATGTGTGTGTGTGTGTGTGTGTGTGTGTGAAGGTGTGCATGTGTTCGTGACTATGAGTGTGCATATGTGTTCGTGTGTGTGTGTACGAGTGGATGGCTGGTGAGTGCAGTACTGCCCGTAAATAAGTACACTCCAAACAACTTTTTGAGATAAAAACAATTTTCTTCGAAACCGAAGATACCACGAGTTTATTATTATCTCGTGGAAAATTATACAATCAAAATTGAACGATAGAATATTGTTTACAACTAAACATGACAGCACTGAAAATCTCTCAAATAAAAATAAAAATACATAGCAGTCCCCAAATAATTACATTACTTACATATATCTATGTAATTTAATTTTTGGTTAGCGTTGAGTGGCAGTTTTATTTTAGGTTGGTTGGTTAATTGAGTTTTATGGTATATCAAACTTCGTTCGTTATTTAATGCCCAAAACCATTTTTATACATAAACATTTCAAACAATTCAGTTTAGTATGAGTACACAGTTTCATTGTCAAAAACATTTCTATTTCAATCTATTCAGTAAAACTTGTTCTAATTTAAACAATGCAGTTCTATTTCAAACAATTCAGTTTAGTATGAGTACACAGTTTCATTGTCAAAAACATTTCTATTTCAATCTATTCAGTAAAACATGTTCTAATTTAAACAATGCAGTTTAGCATAAGTACGCAGTTTAGTTTTATTTATTTGTTTGCACACAGTTAAATGATTTAAGTTGCTATGTAACAGTAACAATTTAGCAGCAGTCGTTTGTTTGCACACATTTGAATAAATCCGTATGATATGTAAGTGATTAACATTTTAAAAAGATGAGTGAGTGAGCAAATCAGTTTGCCCACAGTTAAATGGTTTCAAGTATTGTAGTTATTGATTATTTCTTCAACTATGGTAACTATGCGGTCTGTGTCACTATCCATACTTTCTATACTATAGGTTCTTTGTAGGGGTTTTGTCGTCCCCTGAACATGGCACAGTCTGATTTTTATTGGCGATTTTGTTCTTGAGGACATTTTAAATGGGCTTCCTGGTCTTTCCTTGTTCACTTTAATGTTCATCTGTATTTTCCCACCTTGGCTAATGGGAACTTGGGATTTTTGTTTAAGTTGTTCAGGTCTTATGGGAGACACGTTTTTTAGTCTATCTTAAATGCTTTTTGCTGGTCGGATTGGTGACTTATGTAACGGCTGTTTTGTTGATGATTTAGCACTCTCAATAGTTCGTGTTGGAGTGATAGATCGTATGTATGTTTTTGTTTGGACAACATTAGATGTCTCCCTATTCCCAACCTGTTACTGGGCTGGTGCTTGGTAAAATTTAGCCGAGTGTAGTTTTTTCAGGAGCTCCTGAAACTTTGGCCAATCATTCGCTTCCTACTGGATCAATTTCTCCACGACTGTTCTATATTTGTTGTCTTGATTGGTTGTATCCACCCTCCGTGCAACAGAGGTGTAGCTGTTTTCTCCCGTGTAGATCCTTACAATTTTCCTTGCTTCCAGGAAGGACCCATTCCTCTTCTGATTTACCTCAAGCGTTTCCTTTTCTTTTGTGTAAACATCGCAAGATCTTACGTAAGTCGGATGATCTTGTCGGCAGTTTGCACATCTAATTTCTTTCAAGCAATCTTCTTCCACCTGGTCCGGGTCCTTTTCATCGCATTTGCCACATGTGTGTCGTCCTCTTCAGGCTTTCCTGTGGTGTCCATATTTTTGGCATTTGAAACACCTCAGGAACACTGAGACGTACTGCTCGACTCTCTAGACAATAGCCGATCTTTAACTCCTTGGGAGTATGGGGCTAGTTAAATGTCCAGACCAACACTTACATTCTGTAAGTGTTGGTCTGGACTCGTTCTTCGCCTTTGCTAATGAAGAATCTTCTTATATTTGTAACTCCCTGTTTTCTCAAGGCTGATGCTATCTCCTCTTCTGTAGCCAATGCCAACTACCTACTCCTGATAATTCCTTTGGAAGTGTTAAGTTTCTCATGCGGGCAGGCTCTGTATTTCATCGTATGAAAGGTTTTCGTTTTTAATATGTTTTCTGCCTGCCCCCGGCTGTCCACCTCGACAAGCAAGTTGCCATTTCTTGTTTTCTTGACAGTTTTCGGAGTAGCCCTTGTAGAAATAACTTTTTCTATGAAGAAAGGCAAGAATTTGGCGAGGCAGACCTCCTCCAAAGATTCAGTAATAAGGAATCTGAGGAAGTCAGCTTCTTCATTCTCCGTGTCTGATTCTGACAGGTTTCGTTTCGTTTTTTTTTTTTTTGAAGACACCATATATGCAGTATATTTTTTGCTGGCCCTGCTCTCCACCACCTACCACGGAGTCCAACTTGTGTTGGGAATGCGCCTTTGCTGAGACAGAGATACGCGACCAAAATAACACGTTGCTAATTTCAGATTCTCAGCACTGGTCAAATTCCTATTCTTTCAACACAATTGACTCTCAGCCACTGTCTTCTAGCACCTAACAGATAAGGGATGGAAATTTGCTGCAAGTGCAGATTTAAAAAGTACGGTCGGATAAAACATTTAGGTGCTCGGTTTGACATGACCAGCCAATTGATCGGTTCAGCCCATCCGACCGCCCGTCTGACCAAGTAAGGGCCAAAGTGGTATGTTGCAAGTTATTGACCACTCTGTCACGGATCAATGACTGCTCAATCACCAGGATTCCATCCTAGCCGCTTACAGGTCGCCGCCGACGGCCAACAGGTGCAAAGGCGCAGTCGGCGTATTCAATAGCCCCAGTACACAGGGCTTTTTATTTTTAGTTGGAAGATTTGAATGCAGAAGAGTCTGGTAATAAAGAGTACCTAATGATATCCATTTTGATTGTATGATATTCTGCTGGAAATTATGAAATCCAAGTCTCTTTGGTTAAGATGAAAATTAACATTTTATAAAACGTTATTTTCAATATTTATACATCCATGTATGTGTATGTGGGCATATATATATACTTGCATATGTGCAGGATTGCATATGTGGGTGTATGTGTATACATGCAAACATGTATAAATGAGCTGTTTTCTCTAATATATACACACACTCCGATATTATAACTTGATATATATATATATATATATATATATGAAGAGTAAATAAAGGATTGTAATCCGACAATATGTAGAAAAACTGATAACAACGATCCAAGAGGAAGGAATGATTTATTAACGGGTCAACACTATTGCGTTTCGGTTCTACTGAACCATCATCAGGACCATGAGGGGTTATATTAATAATTTTAAGTTAACGATGGATGATTAGAAATGTGAAATACAAAAACCTACGGGAAAATATGTATAGTTAGAAAAAGTTAGCCGTTTAACTGACAAATCAGCGTTTGATGTTTAAATTACGTCATTTGACTTATTAGGAATATTGTATAGAATTATGTACGTTGTTTAACGAGAAAGATTACGAGACAGAAAGAAGAAAAGAGAGAAAGAAAGAACAAAGGAAGAATAAAAAGCATGGAAATTATGAGATATACGGAAAATATTAACTAAGGATGGTGTAGAGAAGAGGAAAATCTCGTATTTTGTTTTGGCGCGCAATTTAATTCAACACTGAATTTCACCCAATCAGGATGACATATCCTATTCAGCCAGACCTTCATTTCCGGCTAGCAAAACGGGTGAGCGGCCAAACACACTCTCTTCGGCTTGAGACGGCGACCAGAACAGATGTGTCTCTGGTCGTCCCTGCTTAGCGATGCTTTTTAGCTAAACAAGCCACCCAGTGTGGACATCTCACTGTGGCTTTAGCCCTAGCAGCAGCAACATGGACACTCAACGAGGGAACCATCTAATTTATGGATTCTTTGCGTCTAATATATTCTAGACCAAGGAATCCCAGTTGAAGATGAATTAGATACGTTCAGCATGCCTTCCACAAGCACCACAAAAATTTACTATGTCGATCCGAGCGCCACTTCGCTCTCGACACACCTAGCTCTCATTTCACCTCTGGTCCACATTAATGGAGATAACGCCTACTCTCCCCAATTGCCAGACACACAAAACTACACGGTGACCTTGAATACTTCCCTCACACGTCCAACGACACGCTGCCATCTCAACATCCCGCTAAGCTATCGCGTCTCCAAAACCAACAAGCCTAACCACCACGAGTCTTGCAGCACCAAGAACAAACCGCCTCAAAGCTGCAAATAAAGTACTTTCTTTATTGTGTGTTGTTTAAAGAATAGTTTCGTAATTCATTTGTGTCCCCAAAAACAATAGTGTAATTCCTCAAAACCGCTATAATGGAATATATTGTAGCTGTTTAAAATGTGTTTGCTTAAGTAAGGAGAAATATTATAAAAGCCAGGACGAGTATTTAGGGAACTGAGGAATGAGATAGCTGCGGCTTCGAAAATTCGTCTAAGATTTTTATTATGGATGTAAGTAAGCATCTAAGCAGAGTTGAAGTCAATGTTATGATTATGTTGAGAAGTGTGTACGAGTAATGCGTTGTTTGAGTTGCCAATTCTTATGTCTCTTTTGTGCTCTTTCAAACGGATATGAAGGTTTCGGGATGTTTCACCGATGTATTTTAGTTTACAATCCTTACAAAGGATGCAATAAACACCGGCGTCAGAAAATATGTTACGTTGAGGGCTGGAGTGTACTAATTCGCGGATTGTTTTAGAAGGTAGAGAAGTAGTTTTGATATTGAGTTTATTTAAGTTGTTTGTTATGCTGTGAGAAGAAGAATTGTTTGGCAAAGTTATGTATCTATGGGGGGAACTAGTTTTATCAGATATTGTGTAGATATTAGTTTGACCCGTTAATAAATCATTCCTTCCTCTTGGATCGTTGTTATCAGTTTTTCTACATATATATATATATATATATATATATATATATATATATATATATATATATATATATATATATATATCGTTGTATATCTTCTCTTTTCTTCTTTAGAATGGTAGTACCTGTTCGGGTCCAATCTATGGGTCAAATAGAACTATTGTCCTGAATATGACTCTAAACTGCATCTGTAAGGCTCCAGTCATGGAGCTTTGGTGAATCTGGAGTATCCCTTTATTGTCATTTCTGACACAGAATGGTAGTACCTGTCAGGGTCCCATCTATGGGTCAAATAGAACTGTTTAACTATTTAAATGTGTGCAAACAAATGATTGACGTTGAACTATTTGTGTTTGATAGTAATACCGGAAACCATTAAAGTGTGTGCAAATAAATGAGCCCCAACTTGTTGAGAATGTTACCTACTGTGTATTTGTTTACAAATTATGGATATTTAATATATATATATATATATATATAAACAGTATTTGACATTACCAATAAGAGTTGATATAACATAAATAGCGACCACCTAACCAATGAACCAACCAACAAGTCTCTCCTTCTTTCTTCTCTCTCTTTGCACACACACACACACACACATATATATATATATATTGGCCCAGTCAGCAGTGGCTGCAGAATACACTGACTGCATCTCTGCAGAGGGGTAAGACTCCCACAGCAAGTGTCTTAGATGTGACACAAAGCAATCTGATGGTGAAGCTTCAGCAGTGCTGGCATTTTGGAGGAATGCTGAGTACCCCTTCATTGCCATTGCTACAAGATCCACTCTGACCTGGAGTGTTAGCCCAAGTTATTTGGGATAGAACTATTTTTATGTTTGTAAACAAAAAACTGTATTTAAATAAATGCCTGTGTAAACAAGAAACTGTGTACTCATGCTAAACTGAATTGTTTGAAATAGAATTGTTTTTACATTTAACTCTATATTCATATTTGATAGAAATAAGTGAAACCATTTAACTGCATGAAAAAAATGAGCTTGGGCTCATTTAAAAATATTATCATATATTTGATATATATGTATAAAAAGGATTTAAAGGATTGGCCTAATGAGTAGTGTTCCCCAATGGTCCAGAAAAACAGGGTTCAAGCTCAGGTCGAGTCACACCAAAGACTTAAAAAATGGTATTTGATGCTGCCTTGCTTAACACTCAGCATTATAAGCTAAGGATCAAGGGTAAAGTGGAGAAATCTGGGGGATGGTGTCGCACCCTCCCCTACACCTCAGTGTTGTAGCTATTGAAAAGGGAGCTTTCAGGTCACTCTTGATGAAAGTCAACTTTACTTTTTTACTTATAAAAAGGATTTGGCATTAAATAACCTACAATGCTTGAGAAGCCATAAAACCTACCCAAACCAATCCAAACTCTGAGCTATATCCTATTATATATATGTATATATAGTATATGATAAAGTATATAAGATGAATGATAAAGCACAATATAAACAATTATAAGAAAATATATATATATATATATATATATATATATATATATATATATGATAAAGTTAAATATACATATATATATATATATATACACTGTTCTTTGGATATCCACCTTAAATGAGATAGATGATGCATCTTTTTTTGTTACATTTTTTCTAAACCCATCCTGCCTCTCGCATTCTATTAGGCACATGTGAATGAGAAATTATTTATGTCATTTCAAACACATCAATTGCTATCAGCAAGTTGTGCATCTTGTTCTGAAATATTTTGTCTTTTGCTAGGTTTATCTTTTATCATGCCCTCCCCAATATTGCTCTCTCTCTCTCTCTCTCTCTTTCTCTCTCTCTAAATAAACCTGCTTTCCTAAAAGGTACTTTATGACTGGCCAAAAAGTAAAAAAAAAAAATATAACACATAGATATTCATACATGTGCCAACATCTCTGTCTATCTATCAATATATCTTTCTATGTATGTATGTATGTATGTATGTGTGTGTTTGTGTGTGGGGGGAGCATATATTTACAAATGTATATGCATATATTTTGTCCTTTATACATATTTGAAAGGATGCATGCATGTATCAAAATATGTTTGTGTAAGTTTATGTACATATATATATATATATATATGCTTGTGTGTGTGTGCGCACGTGCATACAGAGATATGTTCCTATACCTTTGAGAAAGAGAGAGAGTGAGAGTCATTTACTAAGCATTACTTAGTTTGACACAAGGATAGAAATGATGTGCACCTACTGAGATTAATTTGGCAATCATTACACTACACAGTGCTCTGTTTGTTTGTTTTTTTGTTGGGTTTTATGGCATATCAACCTCTGTAGGTTATTTAATGCCAAATCCATTTTTATACAAATAATCAATTCTATTTAAAACAATCCACTTTAGCATGGGTGCACAGTTTAATTGTCAAAAACATTTCTATTTCAAACTATTCAAGCAATTATATATAACAATTTAGTTTAGTGTAAGTACAGTTTCAATGTCAAAAATAGTTCAACTTAAAACAATTCAGTTTAGCAAAAGCATGCAGTTTAAATGTAAGTACAGTTTAATTGTAAAAAACATTTCTATTTTGAGCTATTCAGTTTAGTCAAGCAATTCTACTTCAGCTAATTCAGTTTAGTAAAAGTACAGATTTTGTTTACACACAGTTACATGTCAGAACAGTTCTATGTTAAACAATTCAGTTTAGTGTAAATACAGCTTCAATGTCAAAAAACAGTTCTATTTGAAACAATTCAGTTTAATGTAAATACAGCTTCAATGTCAAAAAACAGTTCTATTTGAAATAATTCAGTTTAGCACAAGCATGCAATTCAAATGCAAGCATGGTTCAATTGTCAAAAGATATTTCAAGATATTCAGTTTAGCATAAGTATACCGTTAGTTCTATTTAACCCATAGATAGGGCCCTATCAGGTGCTACTACGCCGGGCCAGAGTGGACCTGGGAGCAATGGCAATGAAGGGGTGCACTGTATTCCCCAAGGCCCCAGCATTACTGGAACCTCATCATCAGACTGTTTAGTGTCATATCCAGGACATTTGTTGGGGGTGGTCTTACCCCTCTGCAGGGGTGCAGTTGGTATATTCTACAGCCCCAGCCGACTGGGCAAGGAGTGCTCTGTGAATGAGTATATATACATATATATATATATATCCCTCTACTTTTGAATGCTTGTCTGTCTCTTCTCTCTCCACACACACTCACTCATACAAATACACATAAATTTAGTACCTATATGTATGTAGGCTGATATAAATCATGAGTTTATATATATATATATATATATATAGTCTTTATGTATCTTTTTCTTCAGGAACTTTAGATGAGCTCTAGAAGTAAATGTTTTGTATAAAATAGTTATAAATGAACATATTTTGTGTGTGTGTGTGTGTGTGTGTGTGTGTGTGTGTGTGTGTGTGTGTGTGTGTGTGTGTGTGATTAAATCGACAAAAATAAGATAAATAAATTAATAATGTCGGAGTACTTTTTCTGATGGCAGAGAGAAAGGTCATCAAAATGGGCAACACAGTATAAGGTATATATGTATTTGCGTTCATATTTATGCATGCATGTATATGTGCTGTGTGTGTGTTTGTAAGTGTTTACTTAAATGCACATGTGTATTTCCTTCACATATGTATATCCTGTCACTTCGATCTGTTCTTTTTTTTATTTTGTGTGCTTGTGTTTTTACTCATTTTGCTTTCTGCCATTTTGTTTATCAGCAGAGTGATCTCCCTTGGAATCCATGCATTGTCTGCAGATATGTGGAATGTCAAAGGCTACTAAAGATTAACAAGCTGATGGGCAAGAGTACCCTATTCCTGTTAGTTTTAAGTGTCCAGATAAGCAAACAACCAATCCTCATCCATCCCTTACACTTAAGCTTGTTCCCATTTGATCATTCCCTTTATTCTTTTATTTTTCTCATTATGTTTTCCTTTATCATTTTGCCCACTATTCATTTCTTTCTTTGTTTCTTTACTTTTTATGACTCCAATTTTCTTTGTTTTATTTTCTAATTTATCATTTTCTTTATTCGTTTTCTACTTTTTCTCTGTTTTTTTTCTCCCTTTTTCTTTCTTCATAATTTTTATATCTTCTCTTTTCTTTGTTCTTTTTCTATTTTCTCTTAATTTTTCCACTGTTTTTTTTCTACTTTCTCTTTAGTTTCTTTCTCTTTTTTCTCTCTTTACTTATTCCTCTTCTTCTTTTTCATCTTTGTCTCTATTTTCCTTCTCTTTTTTCTTCATATTGATACTACTCTTATCTATCTTCTCTCTTTTTTTTTCTTTCTTCATTTTCTGTTCTTTTCTTTTTTCTTCTCTTTCTTCAAGAAACTTTCTCACTGTTTTTGCTAACTTTTAACTGTCTTTGTATTTTCTCTCAATTTTCCTTCTCTTTTTTCTTTATTCTTTTTGTACTTTTTCTTTGTTTTTCCTCTCTTTTTTTTATTTTTTATTTTCTCCTAATTTTTTTTTTTTTCTCTCTTTTTAAAAAAATTCTTTTTCTACATTTTCTGTGTTTTCACTTTCTTTTTTCTTTCTTTCTTTCTGTTTTTCCCTCTGCTTTTTCTTCCTTCTTTTTCTATTCTTTTTTTCCCTCTCTTTTCCCTCTGGTTCTCAATTTTACCTCTTTTTCTTTCTTTATTTTCTATTCCTTTATTTTTACCTTTCTTTTCTTTTCTTCTTTTTCTATTTTTTCAAAATTTTCCCTCTTTTTTTTCTTCTTTTTCAGCATTTACTTTCCTTCTTATTCTAAACTCTTTACTCTATTTTCCCTTCTCTTTCTCTTGTCTTGATATTCTCTTTCCTTCATTTTTCTTTTTATCTTTACTTTGAATCTTTTTGGTTCCATTCATTTCAAATGACATTCCTCTTTTCTATTTTATTATTTCTCTCTTTTTAATCCTTTTCTTCATGCTTTTTTCCTCTGCTCAAAATTCTCTCTCTCTCTCTCTCTCTCTCTCTCTCTCTCTCTCTCCCTTGACTTACTAAAAAATTTTAGATACACATTTTATTCTGTTTAATCAACGTTTCCCTTTTCTTTTCTTCCTCACTCTTCCCTATTTCAAAGATACACTCCTTTCTATTTCCCCTGTCGTTATTCTTCTTTCTTCTTTCAGAATGACACTTCTCAATTCTCTTCCCTCTTTTATTACACTTTACGTTTCTCTTCCTTCCTTCCTTCAACATAACACTTTTCTTTTCCTACTCTCCATCAGCATAACACATCTCCTTTCTCTCTTCTCCTTCATTATAGTTGTTTATTTTCCTTCCTTTAACAATACACTTTTCTTTTTTATTCCCTCTTTCACCATTGCACTTCTCCATTTTCTTCCTTCATTATATTTCTCTCTCTCTCTCTCTCTCTCTCTCTCTCCTCCTTCATTATACTTCTCCCCTCCTTTCTCTTCTCACTCTCTCTTTTTTCCTTGCTAATTTGCCTTCTTTCACTTTTTTATCTCTCCTCCATTCTTTCTTTCTTTCTTTCTTTCTTTCTTCATCATTTTTTTCTCTTTTCTCTTTCTTTCCAACTTTCCTTCTCTTTCCTTTGTCACCTTTTATCTCTCCAAATGTCTTCTTTTTGTTACTCTGTCTTTCATTGTTCTATTTCTCTTTCATTTTCTCTTTCTCTCAAGCAGCCCATCATTTCTTTACTCCTTTATCCTCTTTTCTTTTCTTTTTCTTTTGCTTTTTCTTCATTTTTTTCTTTGCTTCATTCTTCTCATTTTCCTCTTCTTCTTTTCTTTCTCCTTCCTTTTCTTTTTGTCTTTTTTACTCTCACGACTGAATTATTCTCATCTTTATCTCTTTTCATCTTTTCACTTTTTTCTCCCTTTCATTTCTCTAATGCCTCCTACATTTGCCCAGCTACCATTTTTTGACCCTTCATCTCTTTCCCACCATTTTTCGTTGAATATATATCTTGTTCTTAAACCTTCCCATCTCTTAACCTTGAAGGCAGAATTCTTTTTTCACAATTCCACTTCAAAATGTGTATCGATGATTACCAAACTCACATACATCAAATCTAACGAGCATCTATCCATGCACTTCAGCTCTCGACTGCAAATGCATACAACACATGCACAAAACTATTGAAAAAATATACAAATATTTATAAAGATTATAGAATGCTACAAATGTACAGATATACCATATAGATAAGATTCATGGGAGTAAGAAAAAATATGAATGTATAATTCACTGTATAAGTATGTGGATTCCCTTATATATATATATATATATATATATATATATATATATATATATATGGTTATCTGTATGTGTATGTTGTTATTCTTGTCACCCAGCTACAAACCAAAAAATCTGATAGTTTTTGGGAAGGAAGGTTCAATTCATTCTTTTATATTGCTTCTTAGATGTAGGACAACATAATAAAATATGAGCCATTACTTCTAGAATAAACCTCTTACAAGATGGCACACAGGCTCTTGTTCATCACAAGTAAAAAAAAAAATTAGCATTGGTGGTGATTATATCGTAGAACAATGTTTTGTAGCTGAAAGCTTTCACTATCTAATAGCATTTTATGTTCCCTGTATCTGTTGTAGTTTAACTGAAAATAAATATGAGATATTATTTTCAGAGTTTCATTGTGTGAAAGATTATATATATATATATATATATATATTTTGCTTGAAAGAACACAAAAGAGACCTAAGAATTGGTAACTTAAACTACGCGTTTTTTCAACACATTTCTCAATCTAATCACAACTTTGATTTCAATTCAGCTAAGATGCACATTTACATTCATAATAAAAGTCTTAGACGAATTTTTGAAGCTGCTGCTATTTCACTCTTAAATTCCCTAAATACTCGTCCTGGCTTTTATAATATTTCTCCTTACTTGAGTAAATCCATTTTAAATAGCTACAATGTATTCCAACTTTAGTAGATATATTCCACATATATCATAATTCTATGCTTTCTCTTTTTCTTTTTGTCTTTCTTTTTCTTCCTTTTGATTCGAAATCTTTCTTGATAAACTAATGGAACATACATTCTACATAATATTTCTAATAAGTCAAAAGACGTAATTTAAAACAACAAATGCTTATTAACTAATTAAACGGCCTACTTTTTCTTGTTATACAAATTTTCCCTTAGGTTTTTGTATTTTGCATTTTTAAACATCCATCATTGATCTAACATCACTATCATCCCTCATAGTCCTGATGATGGTTCATTAGAACCGAAATGTTATAGTGTTGACTTTGTTTCACAACAAATCTCTCCTTCTACTTGGATTACCTTGTTATCAATTTTTCTTTATATATATATAGATAGATAGATAGATATTGGTTATGAAAAACTAATAAAATTAAGTGGTCAATAAAAACTAAAAGAAAATACAGAATGTTCAACTTGTTATTTCTTTAGACAGAGCAATATGCAATTAATATTAAATGTTAAAACTCACAAAAAAATGTACCTTTCATTTGAGTTTTGTGTATTTACTCCTCAGCATAAGTGACTAAGGAGGCAATCATTTTTCTGACTTGAATATTTTTTACCTTTTAAAATGTTTGTCATCTGACCTAAACAAGTCAAGTCACAAACAGATTTTACTCTCTTATTCAGATTCAAAAATATTTTCACCTGAACAAGACAAACAAATAGGAAATGAGATATTTAATTTTGTTTCTGCATCTAGACACCAAACCTATATATTTTTAAAGTTTTGTTCAGTAGATTTTATTTTACACAATTTTGTTCCGTATATGATCTGCATGATTTTGACCCCTCAATCTATACATGTTCTTTATAGAATTTTCCGCTCTATTTCAAGTTGTTCCCATTTTAGGATTCCCATGGATATGAAAGTCATTCAATAAGTTTGGTTGGGTTGGGTTTTATGGCATATCAACCATTGTTGGTTATTTAATGCCAAATCCTCTTTATACATATATATTAAATATATATGATTTGGTCTGGTTTGGTTTTATGGCGTATCAACCATTGTAGGTTATTTAATGCCAAATCCTCCTTATACATATATATTAAATATATATGATTTGGTTGGGTTGGGTTTTATGGCATATCAACCATTGTAGGTTATTTATTGCCAAATCCTTTTTATACATGTATATCAAATATAGGATTTCTGAACACATTTTTTGCCCAGTCGGCTGGGGCTGTAGAATACACCAACGGGTGACTCCCCTTAATGAGTGTCCTGGATATGATATTAAACAATCTGATGGTGAGTTTCCTGTGATGCTGGAGCTTTGGGGAATGTAGAGCAACCTTTCATTTCCATCGCTCCCTGGTCCACTCTGGCCCAGAATCATAGCACCTGAAAGGGCCCTATCTATGGGTTAAATAGAACTAACTGCATACTAATGCTAAACTGAATTGTTTGAATTAGAACTGTTTGACTAAACTGAATAGCTTGAAATAGAAATGTTTTTGACAATTAAACTGTACTTACATTTAAACTGCTTGCTTATGCTAAACTGAATTGTTTGATATGGAACTGTTTTGACATTGAAACTCTACTTACACTAAACTGAATCCTTTAATATAGAACTGTTTTGACATTTAACTGTGTGTAAACAAAATCTATATTTATACTAAACTGAATTAGCTGAATTAGAACTGCTTGACTAAACTGAATAGCTTGAAATGGAAATGTTTTTCACAATTAAACTGTGTACTTATGCTAAACTGAATTGTTTGAAATAGAATTGACTATTTGCATAAAAATGGATTTGGCGTTAAATAACCTAGAAAGGTTGATATACCGTAAAAATTCAACCAACCAACCAACACATTTTGTAGAGGATGTTTTTGAACAAGCCTGAGCACATTTTTTTTGCACACAGTTAAATGGTTTCACTTATTTCTATCTAAGATGAACAATTCTATTTACTATTAATCATTTGTTTGCATACAGTTTAATGTTTTCAAGTATTGCTATGTATCACAAATAATTCAATTAAACATCAGTCATTTGTTTACACACAGTTAAATGATCAGACAGTTCTATTTCTAACAATTCAATTTAATTCAAGTCATTTGTTTGCACTCAGTATAAATTTTAAACAATTCTATTTGACCCATGGATAGGACCCTATCAGGTGCTACCACTCCAGTCTACAGTGGATCTGGGAGCAATGGCAATGAAGGAGTACTCCACATTCCCCAAAGCTCCAAGACTGGATCCTCACCATCAGATTATTTTGTGTCATATCCAGGACACTCGTTAGGGTGGGTCTTACTCCACTGCAGAGATGCAGTCAGTGTATTCTACTGAGCTGAGGAACACAATAAATAGTTAATTGTTAAAAAGAATTTATTCAACTCAAAAATGTTTTTCAGTGTTTCTTGTTTTTATTGTCTTAAAATTCAGGTAGAAAATATCTTTGTACATATTTACATAAATTCATTTTTATCTTGTGTATCTGGAGGTGCCTGTGATGTAATGGTTATCACCGGAGGAAATGGATACAGCGACACGAGTTCAAATCCTGGACGAGGCTGATTGCATTTCACATAATGCTAATACCCTGGGAAAAAGAATTAATCCAATTATTCTCTCTCCAGCTATGAGTAAATAATAGGGCAGACTGAGATCTTTAAATTTGGAGCAGAAAAAATTCTCAATTTAAACCTGTTAAACTATGCTTAAAGTATTGACCTTGAACCAATTCCTGCTTATGCAGAAGAGTGGGTAAATACAATTTTTATCTTGTTAAATTAATAAATTGAAACTTTTGTAAGTAATATCAAGATTTGTGTGACATATATAAAAGTGGATGTATCAAGAAGTTAAAACTGCTTATACTAAACACAGAAAAGTTGAAAGATACGCATCAAATATTTTAGTACGTATATAATGATAGGTGCTCTCTATTTATGTATAAAACCCAATGCGAGTGTATGTACGTTAATACTCATGAATAAATAAAGAATATATCTGTTTGTATGTATCTGTGTGTGTTTTACTGTATTCTGCTACTGTGGTAGTTTGAAATATCCCACAGCAGCTTTCAGTCCTTCATTTAAAGCTGTTCTGTCCTTTCCTTTGTGCGGGTCCCCAGTTCCCTCAACCCTCTTGCCAGATCTTAGGGCTCCTATTCTTGTTTTTTGAAAGCCAACCTGCAGCTTATCAAATAAGTTTGGGCAGTAGCTACCTCCTGGTAATTGTTGGACCCTATTCCAGGGATCTTTGTGCAGGTGTTTTTTGGGTCATCCATTGCACATGACCAAATATGGGCCATCATAGTTGCACCACCATGGTTGATAGTGGAATAGTGTTATACATCTTAGACAGAGCTTTTTTAGGTATTAAACAGTTTGGCCATTGGTGTCCACTGACAGTTTTCTCCTATGGATAAGCTTGATGCAGTCAGTTGAGACTGGACATCAATGGCTAAAATTAAATACAGGCCTATGAATAATGTCCGTGATATTAATATCTAAAAAAATGTTGATTTTCTTCTAGATTAAAAATGTCAGGGTTTTTTTTTCAAATGAATACAAAATGGATATCATTAGGTATTATCAATTACCAAACTCTCCAGAATTATAACTTTGTAACTAAAAATAAATTCACAACATTCTTGCTACCAAAATAAACTTCTTTTTAGAGTGCTATATATTCATATATTTTGAGACAGAGTTATTTGTAAGCAATACCATATGTATATATCAGTCTTGGTACCTGATCTCACTATGGAATGAGAAATTCCATTGGTATGAAAACAAAAGGTTGTTAATGTCAAGTAATTACTTCACACTATCAAAATACCTCATGTTATTTTAACAATATTTTCATTACCTAGTCGGGAGTTGCTAATATATTGCAAATAGCTTCATTTTTAACTTCAAAATTGACACACCTTAGAGAAAAAATAATTTATTATTATAACAAATATAAGAACCAGATAATTATTATTATTTATTTGTTTTTGGTTTTTGTTGTTTGATTATTCATACATAAATTTGTAAGTTTATATTATGATTAAATCACAAATAAATGATCAGCAGTTAATAGTTATCTCCCTAGATAAATTTTGGTGATTAGGGTGAGTGTGAGCATTATTATTATTATTAATTTGGATTTGTCATTACTTTATGCTCTGAGTTTAAATGGTATTGCACTAACAAAAATCTTGCTATAATGTGCCATTTTTACAGTGTTATGTTAACATACATACAAAAATCAGGTCATTATAATAAAGATTTTCTTCATATCCTGAGACAGAGTAACAGATTCTACACTCTTATCCAAGTATGAAAGCCACAGAACTTATCAATGCTTATCCAAGGTAAAAGCACCCAGGAGCAATATTTTGATTCTACACAGATACTACACTGATCACTGGAAGAAGTACTGAGCCATATGTAAATAATCCCTTCATTTTGATGGGGAGTATGCTATTAGTGCCAAAAAATGTTAATGATATTATTCCTTGTGAGATATATTAACTAATTACATCACAGGAATATTGAACCTTTAAGACTCAAGTTCAGTGCACTAACCCATGAGATGCATCATATGAATAAAATGATCAAAAGACAAGAATACTTGGTAACACCTCCTCTGCCATCATTTTTATACTTAATTTGATTTTGTTGCCGGAATCTTTATCATTGCTCTTCTTGGATTTATTGGTTTATTTTTTCTTTCTATGTTTTTTATCTTTTTTGTCTTGATAGAAGTGGTCCAGTCATAATGAAGTCTTTTGAAAGACAGAAGCGTTCTTTGGTGCTTTACAAGCATTTATTTGATGGCCTGTTTGATATAAGTAAAGATGTGAATTCTTGAATGGAAAATGTGGGAATAGTATTTTATCTCTTGTCATTTGTGTTAAAAAAGACACATATGCTTAAGAATATATTCAATCAACTTGATTTTCGTTGGTATTTTTCTGCCTGTACACATAAAGAAAATAGACAAATCTACAATGTTCATACAAAAAGAAAGGACAACCTACAATGTCAATACATAAAGAAAGAAAAATCTAACGTGTCAATATGTAAAGAAAGAACAACCTACAATGTCCACACATAAAGAAAGAACAATCTAAATTAACTGAGCCAGAAAAAAGAACAGTCTAAAGTGTTCACACAAGTAGAAAGAACAACCTACAATGTCCATATATAAAGAAAGAACAATCTAAACTGTCTGTACAAGAAGAAAGAACAGTCTAAAGAACAATCTAAACTGTCTGTACAAGAAGAAAGAACAGTCTAAAGTGTTCACACAAGAAGAAAGAACAACCTACAATGCCCATATATAAAGAAAAAACAATCTAAACTGTCTGTACAAGAAGAAAGAACAGTCTAAAGTGTCTATATATAAATAAAGAACAATTTACAATGTCAATGCATAAAGGAAGAACAACCTAAAGTGTTTGTATAAGAAGAAAGAACAATTTAAAGTAACTATGCATAAAGAAAGAACTGTCTGCAGTGATTTTTTTATATAGAAAGAACACTCATCATTGCTCATAGATAGGGAAAGAACAATCAACAGTGTATGTACATCAAGAAGGAACAACCTGAAATGTCCGTACCCAAAGAAAGATCAATTATGTTCATACATAAAGAGAGCCCAATCTCAAGTTCCTTCACATAAAAAAGAAAACTTTACTGTGTCCGCTCATAAAGAAATAACAACCAAAGAAAGAACATTTTATTATATCTACACCTAAAGAAAAAATTTACAGTTTATACTCATAACAAAAGAACAATCTAAAACATGTGTACATCAAGAAAAATAATCTACATTGTCTGTACATAAAGAAAGAATAATCAATGGTGTCTAAACAAAAAAACAATTTACAATATGACCACATAAAGAAAGAACAATCTATAGTGTCCGTGCATGTAAAAAGAACATTATAAATTATCAATACATAAGAAAAGAACATTCTAAAGTATCTATACATAAAAAAAGAACAACCTTCAATGTTCACCTATAAAGAAATAACAATTCACTGTAACCAGACATAAAGAAATAACAATCTACAGTATTTACACAAAGAAAGAACGACCTACAGTGTCCATCCATAAACAAACTGAAGTTTTTATACAAAAAAGAGAGAAATAGCATTATCGTATTATGAGTAATTTCATTCCTAATTCAGCAGACCACTCGACCAGCCAGAAGCTATAGCCATTGCAGCTTCTGGGGTAACTTTGGTAACATTTGTTCAGCTGCTTCCTTCTGCACATCACAACATGAAGGTGTCAGATTGATTTGTATGAAGTGGAAAATAACTTTACTCACTTTAAATATGATTGCCTAAAACTTATTGATGCATAGTTATATTCTCAAGAGAGTGGCAGATATCAGGAAAAAAGCATACAATATGAACCCGAGAAGAAAAAGAGACACTTGAGTTGAGATAGTTTTCATATTTAACCAATATAGGCCTCTAATGCTTTTGTATTTTCTACCAAAAAACTCAATAACCCAGTCAATATACATTGCAAACAGCAGCACATCTAAATTTCAAATATTACCAGTCAGGGCCAGTGCATACTATCCCTAAACCCTCAAATGAGAGGAGAGGTTAAGCCTGCTGGGGAGCCTCAGAAGTGTGGGTTGCATATATTTTCTATGAATACTACTTTATGAAAACTGAAATGTTGTAGAGTCAGCGTTCATATATTTAATATGAATACTACTGTATAAGAATTGACATATAATAGAGTAGGAGGCCTAAATAGAGGGTGGCATATCATAAACAGGAGGGTGTATCATAGATTCAGGGGAGCATGTGACCAACCTTGCTACCAAGAATATTTTGTAGATAATTTGGAAAGTTAACACACATACGTACTGTGCATTACAGAAAAATTGTTATTTTATGATTTGATCAATTCTTGTTCAAATGATCACAAATTTTTACTGCATGTGTAGAAACAACTCAAATTTCTATGTTTGATGACATTTTTTTTTCTTTTTGGTGTAGAAATGTCATTCACACAAAAAGAAAAGGTATTTACTCATTAAACCTAGAACTTTTAGTTTTTTTCTAAACATGCTGTTAAAATCTGAGATCATTTGAAACTGAACTAACCAAGTTATTAGATTACAAAATGATATCACTTTTTCTGAAATACCAAGTTTTTTTCACGTGATATCAAACTTTTTTAAACAAACTGGATATATAGAGAGAATATGTTTACAATTCACAAACTAAATATACAAGAAATTGTGTGAACAATGGAACCTCTTGTTTGTATTCTTGATGTTGGGAACAAAACATTTGATCCTCATCAGGTGTATAATCCAAGAGAAAAAAAAATGGATTTCTTTTTCTCTCAAATTATATTACTAGCTATGACAAATGAGTTGAACAACCAAAACATCAACATTAAGAATTCAAAGAAGAGGTTCAATTACTGTTTATATTCTTGAGAAAAGTCATTAACATTCAAAGAATTATTTGGACCATTCAACTCCTTTCTGATTTTGTTGTTTGCACAATGTTTCAATCTGTACATTCACTATTTTTAGTATTTCTTCTGTAAGGAAATTGCCCAGTCAGCTGGGGCAGTTGAATACACTCACTGCTTCTCTACAGAGGGTTAAGACCCTCCCCAATGTACGTCCTGACACTAAACAATCTAATGGTGAGGTTTCAGTAGTTCTGGAGGTTCATTGCCATCACTCTCAGGTCCACTCTGGCCCAGAGTGGTAGCATCTGGTAGAGCCCTATCTATAGATCAAATAGAACTAAAGCGCATACTAAACTGAATTACTTGACATAGAATGGTTTTGATGTTTAAACTGTGTACTTACGCTAAACTGAATTGTTTGAATTGAACTGTTTGACTAAACTGAATAACTTGAAATAGAAATGGTTTTTGACAGTTAAACTGTGTACTGATACGAAACTGAATTGTTTGAAATGAAACTTTTTGTGTGCAAAACTGAATTGTTTGAAATAGAACTAATTATTTGTATAAAAATGGATTTGGCATAAAATAACCTACAAAGGTTGATATTCCATAAAACCCAATCAACCAACTTACATCTTTAAGGAAAGAGACTTTTGTTCTGACATCTTTCTTCAGTAGCGCGAAATGGTAGCAAACAAAATGCTTCTTTTGTTTAACACAGATTTTACTCTCAGATGATCACCATAGTTTCAGTGGAAAAACAAAAAAAATTTTGATACTCCTAGAGTACAAAACAATTACAACAAACATTTGGAGACAGGAGGTATTGAGTGGCTCTGTAGGTGTTGTATATATATATATATATATATATATATATATATATATATTGAACCAAATGTATCTTAGCAACAAATTCTCATTAAAAAATAAAATCTCATTAAAGATAATGGAGTGTTTACTTGGTTCAGCTTTTTAAAAACTTTTCCTGCTTGTCAATTAGTGTTCTAATTCTGGGATCACAGGTGAAAAGAAACTCATCCATGGGGAAAGTATGAACCCCTACTTTCCCCAGCTATGGGTTAAATGGTAACACTGCTGTTCTTTTACAAGGATAGCTTTGGAATTAAATAACCCATATGCCATTAAACAAAGAAACCAAAATCAGAAAAAAAAATTGTGCAAAGTTTATAATTCAAGAAAAAGAAAAAATCTGAACCAAAAGAAACACTTTCATTTTTAATGAGACTTGTTTAACTATGTGTATATTAAGGGGTCAAAGGATATCATGTAGTGAACATACTCAATTTCATAGTGGCTGGCATCATATATATAAATATATATACAAATAAATAACATACAACTTAATGGATGATTCTGCCATAAACATAGAATTTTGTTCCATTTTATTCCTTGCAATTGTTGTTAAATACTTGTAGGCAAAATAAGCATGTGTTTTAATATAGATTGTAAAAAATACTATAAATATTAGAAGCCATAATTATAAAAACAAAAAAAGCATGCATTGAAGAAAAAATCATTCAACCAAAGAACAATGAAAATGTATAAAATCCTAATACAATATACAAAATACATTTTATTTAAACAGTGCTTTGTAACAAATATTAATTTGATATTTTTAACATAATGGAAAACCATTGATATATCTGAGTTTCTTTGAATACTTATATAGATATCTGATCACAGTTGTCCAGACTGTATATGTAACATAGAAGGAATACACTTTGTGCTGACAGACACACAGACACACACACACACACACACACACACACACACACACACACACACACACACATATATATATATATATAAAGGAAATTCTAATAAAAAAAGTTTTTTCACAGAATTACAGTAGATGTTATTATGACAGAATGGGTAGAAAACATACAATAATCAAATTTTGGAGTGCACAATCATCAGATAGAGTATATATATATATATATATATATATATATATATATAATATATATATATATATATATATATATATATATATATATATGCCCATGGTGTAATGGTTAGCATCGTAGAAAATGGACATGATGACACGAGTTCAAATCCTAGACGAGATTGATTACTTTTCACATAGCATTAATACCCTTGGGAAACATATGAGTCCAGTTATTCTCCCTCCAGCTATGGGTAAATAGTAGGGCAGACTAGGTTCTTCAGCCTTGATGAGGTGACTAGTCTAGGAGAAGGAAAACTCTGAATTCAAAACTGTTAAACTCTGCTTAAAAAATTGACCTTGTGTCATATCTTGCCCGAGCGGAGGGTTGGTAAATAGGATATATATATATATATATATATATATATATATATATATATATTATATATATACAATACCAGTGAAAAGTATTTAGATACTCTCAAAAATTTTTATTTCTCATCCTGAAAGTGTTATTTTAAATGAAACAAGTAAAGTACTACAATGATTTTATTTATCATACTAAAGACAAGTCCTCCTGAGCCACATTAAACTCATATTAAACAGAAAAAACACAAATAATTTCTTAAATAGTTCATTCATCAAAATGATCTCCTCTGGCTGCTATCCCTGCTTCACAAATTTATTCTTTCCTCCAAAAACCAGAGGTAGACTGAAGATAGTTCTTCACAGCTTTCCTGAAAGAATTATGAGAGGTGAGCTGTACTTGTGTCTTGTTTAGCCCTGACTTTTCAGTTAAGTTCATCCTATACTAGTTCAATGGGATTTAAGTTTGCTGATGGTGTCAGACAAGACATGAGTTAAAAGATATGCTGTTCCTCTTTGTTTTTAATGTACCTCTGGCAGAGTTTAAAAGTATGTTTTGGGTTATTATTATGCATGAGTACAAATTCTTGACCCACAAACCACTACCTTCCAAATTGGATCATGTGATGCTGCAGTATACTGTGATAGCCAGTTTGATTAAATTTGCCATTCACCTGGTTCAAATCCACAACTTTGCAATTGGCAAAAGCTCCCAACACCAAAACAGAGCCTCCTCCATGCTTTACAATTGGTATGATACCATGGGTTGTAGCTCTTTCCCCGACTCTTCATCACTCTTAGGCCTTCCTATTTGACTGAATGATTTTGAACTTTGACTCATCGGTCCAAAGGACTTTATTCCACTGCTCTTTTGTCCAGTCTTTGTGCCCCTTGGCCAACTGGAGCCTTTTGACATTGTTTTGCTTCCACAACAGTGTTTTTTTGACAGCAGTTCTGCCATATAGGCCAGCTTCACAAAGTCTTCTCCTCACAGTGGTTGTTGACATAGTGTTTTCACAACATTGGTTCATTTGTGCAGTTATTTTTGAGCAGTCAGCCTTCTGTTATGCAAGCTAGTGACTCCGATGAAATTGATCTGAGGTAAAATATGTAGTATCTAAGTAAGTTAGCAACTCCAGTCGAGGGTGACCCGAAGGCTCTCTTTTCAATAGCTACTACACCAAGGTGTAGGGGAGGGCACTACTCCATTCCCTGGATTGCTCCACTTTACCCTTGATCCTTACCCTTTTGTGCAAAGCCAAGCAGCAACAAGTACCATATTTTGAGCCTTTGGTATGACTCGACCTGGGATTGAATCCCAGTCTCCCGGATCATTGGCAAACACTCTGCTCATTAGGCCAATGGCCCAGTCAAGTATCTAGCAAGCAATAATTCACCACAATATAGTTTAAGGTGAGTTCAAGAGATGGTATAATGTAACTTTTGGAAAAAAATTTTATTCATACTCAGTACTAAAGAAGAGAAAACCGTTCAAATTAATTTTTCAAAAGATATTTTGTAATACTAAGGTCAAAGTTACTGAGGAAGACTTATATTTAGTATGAGGAATGAAAACATTGTGGTGCTTAATTTGTATCTTTAAAAATAACACTTTTAGGATAAGAAATAAAATTTTTTAGAGTGGCCAAATGTTTTTGACTGGTAGTGTGTGTGTATATATATATATAGAGAGAGAGGGAGACTGAGAGGATGTCTACAAAACAAAGAAGCAGTTTCAAATATTCATTTAAAGATTCTATAAGAAATCATTTTCAACCATCTCCAAAAAATCTGATATAGAATTTGTTATTCCTGACCTGAACTTCTTGCAAATTTTTGTGCGTTGTGTTGGTGACTAGCATGAATACACTCCAATTAATTTTCGGATACTCATGGTATCCTAGGACATTAACCTTTACCCAAATATCCCCTTGTTTCAACTTTCTTATGAACTGTCTTGTTGGCAGTGATTTTCTAAAATATATTCTTAAATGCCATTGCATGACAGTAATAGAATTTATTTTGTTTAATTCAAGCATACAAAATGTCTTCTTGACAGGTATATTTCTTAACTTTCTGACAGACCATAGAACACATGGTGTTACCAAAAGCCTTAATGATAAACTTCAAGTGTTTCTCTACAAAAGTGTGTATTGTAAGTGTGAACAACTTAAATATTTTTTGAAATAACATTTTTGAAATTGCCTAGTTCTTTATTTCTTTTAGTATATTTTTTGCTTTTCTTGTTGGTTGCTTTGTTGGAACCTCAGAATTTTTTAGTTATGAGTGATATCATTCAAATGGCTCGGATGCCACAAAGAAATGAAGACAAGTTGTTGTCTATATTTTAATTAACAGCAATGTATTTATGTAACATATTAAAGAGAGATTTTTTTCTAAAAAGCAAAATAATTTTTTGCAAGATTTTTTTTCCATAAATTTTTCCTTATATGGAATTGGTTTATTCCAAAAATTATATTAATCTCGGAAAAATATTTGTTTTCAGGCTATACAAAATGACAGTAAATCAAACCAAGTGATCCAGACTTGAACAGAGTTCTGTCATCAAATTTTTGGTGGCTGAAAAATGCAAATCATGTGAAATTTACAGAAGAATGTTTTAGTCATAAAAGCACATTTTAGGGAATAAAAGCACGTTTTAGTCAAAAAAATCTTTACAAATAGTCTAAACATGGGTTTACCACAATGCAACCATTGAGTGGAAACACACTGACTCTCTGGTAAAGAAAAGTTCTGGTTGCAGCAGTCAGTAAAGAAGGTTATGCTGACTGTATTTTGGGACATGAAAGGACCTATCATGATTTCCTTAAAAAAGGTGCATCTAGAAAGAGTGCTTCCTATAGCCAACTCCTTGGAAAAAATTCACCTTTTATATTGAATGACCCTCTTGAATGCAACAAATATAAATATGTTTAAGTAGTTTCATAAATATTCTTATAGTTAGGGAGATATAATGTTTTGTGGGGGTCGCAATGTCTCTGTTAGGATTACATGAGGGCTCTCAAACAGGGACATATCATACAATCCATGAATAAATACATCCCAAACAATTTTAACTCTGTTATTGAAAAAAAAATTGTATAAGTATATATCAACGATATACTTATTTCTTCAATGCTATATGTTCATATGCTTTGTTACAGAATTTCACTGAGGGAGATCATCATCATGTCGTGCTGGTAGCACAGATATCCCTGACCCTCTCTCACCATTTTTCCCTATCGTTCATCGCCTCAGGCAGGTCTTCTGGACAACATCCCGTATCCTCACATAGTTACTGAATGTATGTTCAAGCTGGTCATCCTGCTTTTGCACGGCCATGTGTGGGGGTCCATAGGAGTACATCACTTATGAGTTCGTCCCTGCTTCTCCAGTAGTGTCCTGCATGTCTGGTTCTTCTAACTTGAATAGTTTTCGTGATAGGAGGCAGGTGGCCGTACAGTTGGTGTCTTGTGGCGTGTTGCCGCCAGGACTTGTTCAAGATTGCTCGCAGCATTCTTGTGTAATTGCCGTCTAGCTTGAGTCCATGTAGTGCATCCATATAGCAGTATCGATGCGATCGCTGCCTGGAAGAAACTGCGTTTCATTTTATCGGTTAGGTCTGATTTCCATATAATCGATAGTCTATTGATAGCTATCCATGCTTTTGTTAACCTCGTTTCGATGTCCTTTTCGGTTGATGCGACACTGCTTCCTAGGTAAGTGAATTTGTCTACTAGTTTAAGAGGGGTTCCGTCTAGAGTGGAGATGTCCCCCGTTTGATTATAGCACATATATTCCATTTTGTGTGCATTGACATAGAGGTCTATGCCTGCGGCTGCTCGTTCCAAACTATACAGTAGTGTTTCGGCTTGGTTGGGTGTATTTGCCAGTATCGCTATGTCATCGGCGTAGTCGGCGTCGGTAATTGTTTTTGCGGGATGCCTTCTGCTTCTTTTCTTTGTCAGCTCAAAGCCGTTCTCTCTGATTTTGTCAATCGATGTTCTAAGTACGTAGTCTAGACAAATGATAAAGAGGTATGGAGCTAGTGTGTCCCCTTGTAGTACTCCTGCTACAATGTCAAAGTATTCTGTATCTCCATCTAGTGATCATACTTTTACTTTGGTGTTTCTATAGAGAATCGTTATTGCTGCAACAGTTTCTTTAGGTATTCCATATGCTAGTAGGATTTGTTCCAACTTTCCTCTGTGAATGGAATCGAAGGCCTTGGTAAAGTCGACAAATATTAATATCGCTTGTAGGTTTTTTGCCTGTACACCTTCAAGAATTCTATGGATGGTTAATATTTGTGAGGTCGTGGATCTATTTCTTCGGAAGCCATTTTGGTTTTTCCTAAGTATGTTGTCAATTTTGGGTTCTATGTGGTTTCGTAGAAGGGCATTGTAGATTTTGGCTGCTATGGATGTAAGTGTTATGCCTTGGTAGTTTTTGGCTAATCCGAGGTCACCCATTTTAGGGAAGGGGAGGATGCATCCCTTCATCCATCTATCTCTCGGATTTTGATTATATACTGTGTTGCAGTGTCGGAGCAGTATGTCGTTGAATTGTCTGGTCTTCCATACTTCTGGGGGAATCTCGTCCAGCCCTGCAGCTTTCCTAATTTTAATTTTTCTGAGAATCGAGTCGAGTTCTTCTTGTGTGAACGGTCCTAGTTTAATGTCTAATTGTTTACTAATTATTCTGGTGATTGGTTCATGTGTTATTTTCGGTGGGTTTCCTAGTAGGTTTTCGAAGTGCTGTTTCCACAGTTTTATTCTTTCTTGTTGGTTTGCAGCTTTCAGTTTTGCTTTGGCTGTGCTTTTTCTTCTACTCACTTCATTTATTGTTTGCCAGGCTATCCTAGATTGTCTATCTTCCACCGAGTCTCTAATCTTATCTATCTGATTTTGAATGTATTCTGTCTGTTCCTTTATATATATACCTGCTAATTGATATTGTGCCGTTTTTTAGTTTTCGGGCATTTGTATTTGTTGGGTTTTTTAGATAGTTTTTGGAGGCTGTTTTCACTAGCGCACGTTTTTCTCTCACTGCTAACGTTTCCCATGGGACACTATATTTAGTTTTGAGTTTTGTTGGAATACATTTCGCTGCTGCCTCGAGGTGCGCATTGACGAAATTTTCATATTCATCATTTGGTGTACTTTTTTCCGTCTTCTCTTTTAGTGTTTCGAATCTGTTTCTTAATTCTAATACGTATTTATCTCTTATTTGTTGTTCAAAAGGGCCCAGTCATAGTGTTTGGTGGTCGCTGTTCGTTTGGTGTTTTTTCGTAGGCTTAGCCGTATTTTCGCCGTGACTATTCGGTGATCGGAGGACACACCCTCGAAAGAGGAGTACGCCTCGCAATTCATTGCATTATTTTTCCATTTCTTGTTTATAAGGACGTAGTCTATCTGTGCTTTACTATTGTTCGCGTACGTGTATGTCCATAGTTTACCCTCCCTTTCTGTTGTATTGTTTAATGTTCCATTAGGACTGACATATTGTAAAATCAACCAATCAAATAACCAACCTTGAAAGGATGAACTCTTTTGTTTTGTTTTGTTTTTTGGGGTGGGGTAGGGTATTCACTACCATCTACAAATGATTACACACCTGACAATTTTTCTAATTAAAAGTTAATTTTCTTCCAAATCAAAGATATTAGCATTTTATCATTTCTAGTTGAACATAATATAATCAAAACTGATACCATTAGATATTATCTATTGCCAAACTTTATAGCTAACTATGGAATATAAGAGGTGTACTAATTTTTCCATTGCCACATATACTTTTTGTTACAGAGTTTCACTACTGTAGAGTTTGGTAATATATAATACCTAATAGTATCTGTCTAGGTTGTATAATGTTCCAAATATAAATAATAAAATCCTGGTATCTTGGCTTTAGAAAAGAATTAGCTTTAAAAAAAAAATTTCAGGGATGTAGTTATTTATGGGCAATACTTATATGATGGAATATTTTCTCATACGGCATATTTTTGAAGAGAAGAAGGAGGTGTCTTGTTTAGGTGAAGTAAGAAATACAGACATTTCACAGTACTTTCTCTATGCTTCAGTTGTATCTATTGCCTGATGAGAAAATATAAATATTGTCCACTAATCAAATTCATTTTCACTCATTGTTGGTATTTATAACTTTGTCTTCCATTTTTTCAGGGCATTTCCTAATTTTTTTGTTGATTTTTTTATTTTTTATAATCACAAATTTTCTTTATTCCAGTTCACTAGTTCCTAGAATTATCCTATTTTGAAATTCCTGTCCTTATCTTCTTTACCCAACATTTTCTCTTATTTTATAGAAAAAGAAAAAAATAAAAGTGAAAAACAATTCTTCTTCTAATTTTCATTTTTTATTTTTATCAAATTATGTTTTTTTATTGTTCTTTTTTTTCTTCTTTCTGTTTCTTTAAACAATTTTTCAAAATTTTTTTTTTTATTTAACTGTCAGCAATTTTCATCCTGATCATCTTTTATCATATGCCCAACTTTATTGTTTTCTTTGAGATTTTTCCACTCATTTTTACATTTCTTTCACTTTTTTTATTTCCCATTTATTTATTCACTATTATTTATCAACATCTCAGCTGTATCCGTTCAAGTTATCAAACCAATTTCTCGTCTGTTTTTACTTGTGATTTTCTTAAAATTTCATCCTTTTTATTTCTTTAAAATAACCTTCATTTCCCATACATTTTCTGAGAATTTTTTTTTTTCTTTTTCTATTCCATTTAGCTTTTTTATTTTTGTTTTTTGTTCTATTATATTTTAACTCACGTTTTTCCCTTCATAAATATCATTGTCTTCCTCTTCTCTTTTGCTCTCTTTTTATCCATCTTTTTCAACTAATTCCTGCTTTTCCCATTTTTGCTTTCTTTCCTCTTTCTTTTCCTTTCATTCATCACTATCTTTCCTTAGATTTTTATCTTCTTTTACCTTCATTTTCTACTCTTTTTTCTTGATCTATCAAACATACCTCTGTCCTAGTATACTTTTTATATTAGCACATATATTTCCTACTCTTGATATAACAACTATTATGGGACAGGTGTGGTATATATTATTTAACTTCTTCAATATTTCTCTTTCTTTCATTTTAATTGAAAAATATGCAATATCTTTCACGTTTTCCTTCAACTGTTTTTCTCTTCCCTTGATTTATTATTCTATCTTTCAGCATATTTTTATCAGCTTTTTCTCTTTCTTTCTCTCTTTTTTACATATATTTTTAGTATATCAACATATATATCTTAAATTTTCTTCTTCCTTCCTTCTTTCCTTTATTTATATCTTTCCTTTATTTATTTCCTTCCTCTCAAGGTTTCCTTTACTCTTTGATAAATAAAAATGTATATATATATTTTTTTTTTATTTATTGCAGACTTTTTGTCCTCATCTTGGTAGTTTTTTTGTTGTTTCTTCTTTCACTATGTTTCCGCCAAATTTCACCTCTGGCCTTCTTCAGGTGATTTACTGCGGCCTCGAATAGGAATGCTAAGTCTTGTAACCGTATCCCCAGTAATTACTGCCTTCCATGCTGGGGAAAAAAATGATGGCACAACGGATAGAGGCGTTGAGTCTCTACGGTTCCAGGTGAGCATTGTCAGAAGATAGCGGTTTCAAATCCTACCCAAGCCGGCCAGAGGTTTACTTGGACAAAAACGTGGTGCGATAGACAATAACTATGGGAGGCAATAATTACTGGGGATACAGTTACAAGACTCAGCATTCCTATCCGAGGCCACGGTAAATCACCTGAAGAAGGCCAGAGGTGAAATTTGGCCAAAATGTAGTGAAAGAAGAAACAACACAAAAACTATCAAGATGAGGACAAAAAGTTTGCAATAAATGAAAAAAAAATTAATTCTCAGATTAAGAAGCCTCATCTCAAAATGATTCCAATTAAAGACAATTACAAAAATATATATTTTAAACTTCTTTTTTTCTTTCCTTTTAATTTTGAATCAAGATATACAATGTTTTTAATTTCTTCTTATCACTCTTTTTATTTCAGTGATTTTTTACGATATCTGCTAACATATTTTCCATTTTTTTACCTTCTTTTTCTTTTCATCTTGTTTTCATTTCTGACTGATCAACATATGTAATGTTAACGTCTTTTTTATTATATCTATCAGTAGACATTTATTGTTAATGACTTTCTTTCCTCCACCCTTGATGCCTCTTCTGATAGCATGGTAGGAAGCTAGGCAATCAGATCATTGTGAGTGAGTTCAAATATCACTGAATGCCCCATATTTCTGTGACAAACTAATCTCAGCTTAGTATATTACTACTTTCTTAATTTCCTCAATTTTATTTCTTATTGGCATATATTTGAAGCTTCTTTCTAACTAGTTCTTCACTCTTTCTTCTTCTTTCTTGTAGGGAATAACCGTGGTATAAAGTATAGATCTGTGACCTTGAAGTAAGCAAGTTTGAACTCCAATCACATTATTATGTTCACTTTTTGACTAATACTCTTGGGAAAGGTATGAACTCCCTTATTCTCCAAGTTATGTAACACTGCTGTTCTTCTATAAAGACAACTTTGGCATTAAATAACCCACAAAGGGTGATATGACATTAAACAAAGAAACTAAATCTTCTTTCTTATTTACATTCTTAGCCTTATTTTATTTTCTTATCTTCTTATTCTTTTCATCGTTTTTTCCCCTGCAAATGGATGCATTTCTTTTTCATAAACAGTTTGCTTTGCTTAAAAAGAAGAATCTTAACAATCCTCTATAAGTGATAATTATTTGTGATTATTCAATTCTGTTTTACCGTAGAAATATCATCACATTTTTCCTTCCCCTTTAACCCATTTTGGAGTAAACAATTTCTTCTGGTTTTTTGTAGTTTATAAAGAAATTATTTTTCAACAACATTTTCCCCAAAAAAGTTATCCAATCTTGTTTAGCTAATGCAGTCTGTTAACAATAAACACGTTGAACTGAACATTATTGATAACCTTATACTCAATATGTGCATATACAAGGTATGCTAAAAAAAGGATTGATACTTAAGATGCATTTACCAAGATAGAAATGAATAATAAATGAAACCTTAATTTTCATCAAAATAATCCCTTTGCTATTCAGCATACTTATTCCAATAAGTTTTCCATTATTCAAAGCATCTCTGAAACTCCTTTTTTGATATGGAATGAGGCTGTATTTCTTTTAATGTTCTCCACATCCTTAAATCTTACCACAGCTGATAGAACCTTGAATATTTTGATTGTATCCTCCACAGAGAGGTATGGCTCTTTTAAATGAGTGTCCTAGTTATGACACTTAACTGCATTCATTGGTGAGTATTTAGCTCTGAAGTTTGGGGAAGAATGGAGACACTCCTTCATTTACCTATTTAAAATGATTGTGAAGAGTGTCAGAAATCATTTAGACATCTGAATACTGGCCCATTTGTCAAGTGGGTAGAGTGTTTTCAGATGGCCTGGGAGACAGGGGTTCAATCCCAGGTTGAGTCATAACAAAGACTCAAAAATGGTACAAGATACCTCCTTGCTTCATACTCAGCTTTATCAGGTATGTATCAAGGGTAAAGAGGAGCAATCCAGAGTAAGGAGTAGCACCCTATAGTACACCTCAGTGTAGTAGCTATTGAACAGGGAGTCTTTGGGTTGCCTTCAGATATAGTCGCCAACTTTACTTACAATTTTTTACCAACATTACAAACAGGATCCCTTAATAAAATCATGTTGCATCAATATTTCTCAAAACTGAAAAATTGATTGTATGCTAAAAATATTGCCTCTTGCTAAGAACCAAAAAATCTGTGGAAAAAAAGTTTTTCTAATTTTTTTACAGGACCCAAGCATATCAAAAATTTATCTGCCATCATTTAGCATCAATACTTATTTATTTGATGTTACAAGACGAATTGAGTATATTATTAAGTAATATTGTGTTGCTTCTGTCCTTGGTGTAATCGATTCACCTAATCTGGCACCATTGGGATGTACGGCAGGCATAAACAACATTAGATAGTGAATGCTTTGTAAAATGCCAAGATCAGGCAGAAACAATCCACAAAATAAAAGACGAATGATATTTTCCAATAGATAATTGGTTTCTGTACATTTTTGAAAATAAAGAGAAAAATCCTTTTTTTCAATGGAGATGTAAGCTTGTCTAACAGAATTAGCAAATTCCAGCTAAATCTAATTGATATCACTTAATTCTAATATCCTTGAGAAAGGCATGAAGCTACCTTACCCTACATTTTCTATGCTCATTGAAGGAAGAAACAAGCTAATATAGAGTTTTTTTTATATGAAAAGCAAACTCCGGAAACTGAGTTCAATTCCCAGCTGAAGCTGCTTTCCCTCACATAATACTAAATTTCTAGTCATGAATCAACCTGTCCCTACTTTCACTATACTTATCAAATAAAAGTACAAGATAGTAAAAAGGTTATCGGCATGAAAAACAGAATTAGCATTCTGAATTTAAATTCCTGCTGAGGTTATTTGTGATTACTTGGGGCGATGAATTCACTTCTCCCTGCATTCAATTTATGCATTTAATGGAGGTGCATCGTAGAATAATGGTATCAGAATAAAAAATAGAATATAAATAACTGAGTTGAAAATCAAGTGAAGGTTATTTGTATTTACTCTTGGCAAAGGCATGAATCCACTTCTTCCTGCATTCAAGATAATTACGAAATAGCGATATACAAACTTACATAAAGGTTATCAGCATAGAAAATAGAAAAGGAGAAGTGAGTTTCAACTCCAGAGCAGGCTGCTTATAAGCATTATTGCTTTTGGAAAGGCATGACACCATTTCTCCCTGCTGCCTGTTATTCAAAATCTGTCTACATTCACTTCATACTTTCTTTGGGGGAAGACATAAATCCTTTGGCTTAATTTCATTGCCAAATAATTGCATCACTGGCATGTCACACTAAAGAAGTGAGAGAACTGAGTGATTGTGCACTTCGTCAAAACACTCTCCTATAACTACCCTACTATCATGGCAGTAATAACAGGAAAAAAGGCTGCTACACTTATTATTAACCTTGACAGTGTTGGTTGAAATGATTGATAATACAAATGAAATAAAAGAACAATAAATAATCTAAGAAAACTATATATATATATATATTTGTAATTTTGATTGAAATAATTTTAGAATATATTTTTGTTGAGATTTGCATTTGTGATTTCTGATAAATGTTTTATACAACAGTGTATTAAAAACAATTTAAGTTAGAACTGCATTGCCGTTAATTTAGAATTGTTGTAAATCACAATGGCGGTCTGAAGACAGGATGCCATGAAAGTTATTGTGCAGGCCACTATCAATAAATTGAGAAACGCCAGAGATGAGCAATTGTAAATTTCTTCCGGATCCAGAGAAAGAATTCTTTGTTCATGAAATGATGCATATGGCAGGGTCAATATGTCAATTGATGGCAGGATCACATTTCAGAAGGTAAGTGAGATAAACAACAGACTTTTCTTACCTAATATCATTCAACTCTATAATCTGTAAGAACATCAAAGTTTGTATAAGACGATACCTTTTTAATAAAGGTTTTGAAAAGATATACAAACATACAGAGCTGTACTCAACATTCATATCTGCATGTTTATCTCTTTCTTACTCTACATATACAAGGTGCATACGATAAGTTTCCAGACTTTTTTCGTATGGGCACTTTTATTGATAGTATACACATGAAACTCTAGTCCCCTTCCAAGTAATCTCCTCCGAATGCAATGCACTTGTTGTACCATTCCAATAACTTCTAGAAGGCCCCATGGAAGTCCTCTTGTGTGAGGATGTCAATGACCTTCATCACAGCCTCTTTCATCTACTCACTTGTCTCATAACAACAGCCTCTGAGCTTAGGGAATAAGCAAAAGTCACTGGGAGCAAGGTCTTGACTTTAGGAAGGGTGACGAACTGTCTTGATGCCCATCTTGGTCAAATTGTCTATGACAAGGAGGGAGTTGTGGACTGGTGCATTGTCCTCGTGGAAATGCTACTGACCCAACTTGAAGAGTGCTGGCCTCTTCCGACGGAATCTCTTCTTGAACTCCCTTAAAACCTCAACACAGTATTCCTTGTTGACTGTCTGTCCAGTGGGAACCCAGTGCATATAGATAATGCCAGTGCTGTCAAAAAAAGGGATCATCAAAACTTTGTGGGTGGATTTGCTCTGTCTGGCCTTCTTGGGTCTGGAAGAGCCAGCATGCTTCCCCTGGGAACTCTGTCTCTTGGTCTCTGGGTCATAGCAGTAGATCCAGCTTTCATCGCATGCCATTTTTTCCAAGTTTAAAACAGAATTTTATTGCATATCGTTCTTCTAAAGTGTCAGATTGGATTTTTGAAATTCACCTGTGGTGACAATCAGGCTTTAGTAGAATGTATTCCAATTCCTGCTGTAGCTGTTTGTTTGAACCTAAAATCATAAACGTTGGTCAGCTCTCTCATAAGATGTATAGCAATAACATAGTGAATTTTTAAGAGTCTACAACAATTTTAAATGCCTGTACAAACAAAAGTCTGGAAACATATTGAATGCACCACATATATATATATATATATATATATATATTAGTAAAGTTGGCAACCATAGTCGGGGGTGACCAGAAGGCTCCTTTCAATAGTTACAACATCAAGGTGTAGGGGAGGGTGCTACTCCTTTCCATGGATTGCTCCACTTTACCCTTGATCCGTACCTTATAATGCTGAGTGTTAAGCAAGGAGGCATCAAGTACCATTTTTTGAGTCTTTGGTATGACTCGACCTGGGATTGAACCCAGGTCTCTCGGGCCATTGGCGAACACTCTAACCGCTAGGTCAATGTCCGGTTAGCATATATATATATATATATATATACTTGAGTGGGTGTAGATATTTAAATTTAGATTTGTTTTTTAAATGACAATGTATATATATATATATATATAGGCCTTGAGAATTTCAGCTTTAAAATAATGAGCTTAAAAATGTATTTGTAAATTTTAAATTAGCTATTTAAAGGTAATACTTATTTATTTACTGAGGGAGGCATGGTATAATGTTATAGTATAAAATGGACTCAATGAATCAAGTTCAAATCCTTGATGGAGCAGTTTGTATTTAACTTTATTCTAATGTTTTTGGATAACATGTCTTTCCTTAGGTATGGATAAATAGCAGGGTAGACTGACATCTGAAGGCATGGTATGGCAACCACTCTAAAAGAAGGAAAACTCTGAATTCAAACCAGCATATTCCAGTTAATAATTGAGCTTGTATTGAACCTTACTCATGGTGGAGGGTAGGGTAAATACACACTGATTTTCTGTCAAAGCCAAGAATGACACAAGGCTTCATTTTTGGAGGACCTTTTGAAGATAGTATATATATTTATATATGTATATATGTTTGATTAAATAATAAAGACACATTTCATCTATATAATTTTATTAAGATCCTTTCATGTTTCCTGATAAGTGTCTTGGTTTCAGGTTGGATTTGGTGGATGAGTTTACCAAAATTGTTTTGAGCGCTTTCAGACCTTTCATAGGCCATCCTCAGGGGTTGCTTGAAGTATAAAGAGTGTTTTTTTAAAGACTTTTTAAATTTTTTTTTATAACATTACAAAATTATGTAAATGCTGAGTTGGATAAAACTGAGATACTAATGAATTTAAAAACAGAACGCTATCAACAGAAATAGAATATTATCAAGAACTATAGTATGTTATGGAAAAACAAATAAAAAAAATCTAAAGGCATTTCAAAACATTGTCGCCATTTTCAAAATGAATTCTATTGATTCTAGGTCTTTTTGTTTTTGTAAGTATGGCACCTAGGATCTGTAGTCATAGTTTATACTTTCATGTGCTATTATAATGGTGTTTTCAACTGGAATTTTTCGAAATTTGGATTTGGGAATAGAATGGGTTCTAAGATGTAAATTCATCCTCCAATTCCAACCTGAAACCCAGAGACTTTTCAGAAAACTTGAGATGATAAAATTATATAGACAAAATATGTCTTTATTATTTAATCAAACATGTTTAAATGAAAGACTGCTTCCCAACTATATATATATATATATATATATATATATATGTATAAATTTTGCTGTACTCATAAATTAATTATATATATATATATATATATATATATATACATAGTTGGGAAGCAAACTTTCATTTAAACATGTTTGATCAAATAATAAAGACACATTTTGTCAATGTCATTTTATCAAGATCCTTTCAAGTTTCCTGATAAGAGTCATGGTTTCAGGTTGGAAGCGCTCAGGACAATTTTGGTAAATTCATCCACCAATTCCAACTTGAAACCAAGACACTTATCAGGAAACTTGAAAGGATCTTAATAAAGTTATATTGACAAAATCTGTCTTTATTATTTAACATACTTAAATGAAAGACTGCTGGCCAACCACACACACACACACACACACATATATATATATATATATATATATATATATATATATATATATATATTTAATCCATGGAAAATATATATTATGGATCAAATATATATTATACATCTATTTATTATACATATCTAATATATATTTATTTATTATATATATGTCTAATATATATTCATTATATATATAGCTAATATATATTTATTCATTTATTATATATATATCTGATATATATTTATTTATTATATATATCTAATATATATTTATTTATTATTATTATATAATAGTTTTATCCTAGATATTGAGCACTCTCCATATTATATTGCACTTTGTTCGACACAGACCCACAAAATCATTTAGTGACAACCAACACACTCATAATATATATATATATATATATATATATATATATATATACTCGATGACATGTGAATCTCTTGGGTTCTCCTTGTAATCGTGGTTCATAATGAGACTGATGCTTCCAATTTGGATTTTTAATGGCATTTCATAATTTTATATTGAGAATTTTTGATTCAAACGTGATGAGTGCTCACTCTCACATTATCATTCACTCACAAATTGGATGAGAAATTCCTTTATTCTTTCAGTTAGACTATTTCAAGTGAATTGATCTACTAAACATTTTACTATAATGTGCCATTTTTGCTTCAATTGATGATGTGTTTTGCCAGATTCCTAGAAAACAGCAGCTCTATGGCTACCAACCTGCCGTCCAAATAGCAAGACATGCTGGCTACTGTTGGCAAGTAAAGACAAATTCATGAGTGGTGTTCCTATGGACTCGTACAAATGGACACACCAGTACTGGCCGACTTGCAAAAACTTATTTTCTTCTGTATCCCGCATTTATGAACCCCAGATGCTGTCTAGAGAACTTGCCAAGAGCAATAACTGATAGAGACAGATGCCAAGAGAGAGAGAGAGACAAAGGAATCCGTGCTGCTTATATACCTTGAAAATGATGATGATGATGATGACAATGATTAGATAATGAAGATTCTAGCTGAATGAGTAATTAGATTGGCATCTGCTGGTTTAGTCTTTATAGCTTAATTATTAACGTAGTGTCCCAATCAAACACACTCCAAGATATAAGAAATGCAAATGTTGTGACAACCTGAATTCTTACATTTTTACTCACTTGTCTGGCTGGTGCACAAAAATCACTTTGATGCATGATGAGATTTACACAGCTGAGAGAGAAAATGCAGAAGGATAATTCTATCACTTTGCCAACTTGTTGCTATGCTAATTAACTTGAACAGGTTAACCAAAAAAAACAAAAAAAAATCCAGTAAACACAAGTTTAGATCCAAGTTGGCCAACTCTGCTGAAAAATAGAACAGGAAGTCAACTTCTCATATTAAGGCATATAGGATGTCATGTAAGTTAAGTTGGCGATTGTAGTCAAGGGTGACCCGAAGGCTCCCTTTTTGATAGCTACAACACAAAGGTGTATGGTAAGGCGATACTCTTTTCCCTGGATTGCTCCACTTGATCCTTACCTTATAATTCTTACGTTGAAATTTCCCTGGATTACATCCTTGATCCTTGCCTTATAATGGTGAGTGTTAAGCAAGGTAGCATCAAGTACCATTTTTTGAGTCTTTGGCATGACTCGACCTGGGATTGAACCCAGGTCTCCCAGGCCATTGGCAAACACTCTAACCATTATGTCAATGTCTGGTCATGTCATGTACCTGGACCAAATGCTCACTATACTACTTCATTGAGTAAAGACACTTGGTCTATCTTCATCCATTAAACAAAGCTGAACTGCCAGCCTCTGTTACAATGCATATGGCCACTGTTCACTAAAGAAGGGTTTAAATTTTCTTTCATTGATAGTTTTCTTTAAATGAAACCATGTATTGTTTATCTCACCTTATTGTAGCAAATAGTTAAAATATGTTCTTTCACTTATGTTCTATATATATATATATATATATATATATATATATTTGGCTTTGTGAAATGTATTTAGCTGGAATTCAGAGTTTACTTTCTGTTTGAGTACTTCCCCTTCCAAAACTTTAGAGCCAGGCTACCTTACTAAGGCAAGATAGCCTTGGGTAACTGACCAAGAAAAACTAACTTATTCAATGTGATTTCCATCATTTATAAAGAAAAATTTGATTGATGTCATTTGCTAGATTCACAAGAACTTGATGCATTAACTCCACATTAAACTTTCTAACCCCCTTTCCTGCGGTTGAATAGCCAATTGGGACACTCCTAAGATGACATACTGTTAACTTTGGGTTCAATCTATACTGTCATGCCTTCAAAAATGACCTCTGATGATCTTGGCACACTGAATGTACCAGTTTCCATGAGATCATGAAAGTTAAGCAACAATGAGCTTGTTCAGTTCAGAGATGGATGTTCATTCAGAGTTGCTATTATCATAAGCAGCCCAAGGCTTATGTGACTAGACAAAACAAGTATTACTAAATAACATCTACCTTGGACATTGGCTAGAGAAGCCAGTTTACTCTTCCTAAACTAGATGATCCAGGCAACCATACCAAATATAGAGAACATAATCTGCTTTAATTCCATGGAAATTATAACAAATATAGGGAGCACAATAACACTGTTGTATAGAGACAAGTCTTTCCTACAAGGTTTGTGAGCCCAATCTTTCCTACCAAGTTCAGAGATCCCTGTCTTCCCTTTGAAGATGTTATTAATATTCCACTATTAAAAAAGTGTAGTTGAAACATTTATTAATTAAAAATGGGCATTTTACCTAAATGTTCTGACTTTAGGGACACCATGTGCATTTAGTCTAAATGTCTAGACTTTAGGGACACCTTGTATATTATTATGCAAATATTATTAAAAGTAAATTAATATAATGAGATTTTATCTTCTGGTCGAAGGTTTTCTACTTCTTTTCCTTGCAGAAAAAGATATGATTCATTCAATTTTTTTGCAGTAAAAATTATTTTCAAAATATAAGTTACTGTTTTGTCTAAGACATTTTAGTTAAATTTTGTTAAGAGACATGTTACCTTGTAGATTCCTCTTTTGAGAATATGAATCTAGCCTGCCTATTTTTTGGAAAGAGGGAAACTGTGTTTAAAAATAATTTCAACTTAAACTTTGAAGATCAACTGAACCAGGTGTCTTTTGATAAACTATTTCGAGTATTTATATATTGAAAAAAAAACGACATACTTTCAACTGTATTCAGTTCCTAGTTTTTAAAAGAAGATGGCGCTGGAAACTTTTGCACACACCTAATACAATAAGATATAATTTATGACTTGATAAACTGTCACACTTTCAAGACTAGAGGCATATCAATTAATATCTATTGAAATTCGAAAGCCAAAACGAGATTGTACTGAAGTCTCCTGAATAATAAAAATAGAATGCTTTTAATTATGTCACTGCATGTGAGGTGAAATTATGGGAGGTAAAATATCCATTTATCATGAGCGTTGAACCAAGTTGAACTTTGTTCAAATATTTTTATTTGTCTCTGATGAAAATGTCAGCATCTGTGGCAAACTTATATAAAGTGAACTTCTAATTTTGGAAATTTCAAGAAAAGATGTTCCGTGTAGACAATGTCACAAAAAGCAAGTTATTTAGTCTCATTCTGAAATAATAGAAAGCTTTTGATCTCCATTTAAATATTTTAGGAAGAAACTAGATTTTGAAGAGTCATTTTTTTAAACATTTAAATGGCAAAGGAATGGACTGGAGGTTGTGGCTCAAGGATCTGATAAAAGATTGCATTGTACATCTTATTGGTCAGCTATTTCACAATAATTACAGAATAGTCAGTTTATTTCTCATTTTGCAGTGTTCGCCAATAGTCTGGGAGACCGGGGTTCAATCCCAGGTTGAGTCATACCAAAGACTCAAAAGATGGTACTTGATGCCACCTTGCTTTGCACTCAACACTATAAGGTGAGGATCAAGGGTAAAGTGGAGCAATCTTGGGAATAGAGTAGCGCCCTCCATTACACCTCGGTGAAGCAACTTTTGAAAAGGGAGCCTTCGGGTCATCTTCGACTAATGTTGCCAAATTTACATGTGTAATGAATGAATTTTTAAGGCCAATTTACACCTCAAAAGAGTTCATTATGAGAGAAATTTTTGGGAAATGTCAAATCTTACCTTGTCTTAAGGCTTTATTTTGCCATAATTTTGATCCAAAATATTCCTGTATTGTAAAGATGCAGTTAGGGTGTTCTACAACCCTGAGTCTTACCCCTCTGCAGAGATGCAGTCAGTGTATTCTATAGTGCCAGCCAAGTGGGCTACAGGATACTCGTTGGGGGTGTTTTACCCCTCTGCAGAGATGCAGTCAATGTATTCTACAGCCCTAGCCAAATGGGCCACAGGATACTCGTTGGGGGAGTCTAACCACTCTGCAGAGATACAGCCATTGTATTCTGCAGTCCCGGCTAACTGGGCCACAGGATACTTGTTGAGGGTGTCTTACACCTCTGCAGAGATGCAGTCAGTGTATTCTACAGCGCCGGCTGACTGGGCCACAGGATACTCGTTGGGGGTGTCTAACCACTCTGCAGAGATGCAGTCAATGTATTCTACAGCCCTAGCCAAATGGGCCACAGGATACTCGTTGAGGGTGTCTAACCACTCTGCAGAGATGCAGCCATTGTATTTTACAGTCCCGGCTAACTGGGCCACAGGATACTCGTTGGGGGGTCTAACTACTCTGCAGAGATGCAGCCATTGTATTCTACAGTCCCGGCTGACTAGGCCACAGGACACTTGTTGAGGGAGGGTTACCCCTCTGCAGAGATGCAGTCAGTGTATTCTCTAGCCCCAGCCGACTGGGTTGCCATTGATGGGATCCTAATGGGTACTACTCATCAAGTCAAAATATAACTAAGAGTAATGGTAATGAAGACGTGACTCCAAAGTTCCAGACGTTGAGCCTCGCCTCTGGATACAGTTTAGAATTCAACTAAGACGACTAAAATTTGTAATGAAATCATAGAAATTATGAATAAGAGGGAATCATGTGTTGCAAAAAAGCAACAATAAGATGAAACAGTTTTGTTTCTTTGTTTAATGGCATAGCTAACTTCATGGGTTATCTAATGCCAAAGTCATCCTTGTAGAAGAACAGCAATAATGCTATTTAACCCATAGTTGAGGGTATCAAAGGATTTATATCTTTCCCAGCTCATTGGCCTAGTGGGTAGAGTGTTTGCCAATGGTCCGGGAGATTGGGGTTCAATCCTAGGTCTCAGGTCGAGTTATACCAAAGACTCAAAAAATGGTACTTGATACCTCCTTAATTAACACTCAATATTATAAGGTACATATCAAGGGTAAAGTGGAACAATCCAGGGGAAAGACTAGCACCCTCCCCCTATACTTCAGTGTAGTAGCTATTGAAAAGGGAGCCTTCAGGATTGCCTTTGACAATGGTCATCAACTTTCCTTTGCTTATATTAGTATTAGTAAGAAAGTGAATGTAATTGGATGACTGGAGTTTAAATTTATTTACTTTGAGGCCCAATAAAATGGAGTGAAACTAGTATTAAAATGATTGCAATAATGATGAGTGTATTGAGGTAAAAAGGAGTAATAGAATAAAATTGAATAAAATATGTTATGAATTGATAGCCATAAGGAAAAGCGTGTTCTAATAAGAATTAGTAATAATAAGATGAACTTAATAATAAAAATTCTATTGACCTAGAAAGTTGGAATGAAATTACTTATAAAATAATAGTAATAATAAAAGGCATACTATATGACCCATGGATAAGTTCATGTCAAAAATTATTTTTTCTAAACCAAAAATACTGGTATTTCTTTATTTCAAGAGGAAAATATCAAAATGTATATTCCTTGGTACTAAACTTTACAGCATTAAAACACTGTGTTTCAAAATCAAATTGAAACAGTTCTGTGATCAAAATTGTATGAATAAACAGGATGTTTCAAAAAATCTTATATCCCTTGAAATGTACAGGGTGTTTCAGAATAATTGATATCATTTTATAATCTAATAACTTGAGCAATTCTAAATCAAATGATCTTAAAAGTCTGTGGTTAATTCTAAACATCTTTTCTCCTACAGTGAATGGCATTTCTATGCCTGTTAAGAAAAGCAAACATCAAACATAGAATTTTAAGTTGTTTCTCTACATGCTGTTAAAATTGGAGGTCATTTAGATGAGAATTCGTCAAGTTATTTGATTACATAATTTATTATATCGATTTTTTGAAAAACCCTGTATATAAAAATTGTCCGTTTAAAGTGCTATATATTCTTATCTTTGGTTACCAATTTTCAGAATTGTTGAATTTGATAATCAATAATCCTTTCTTATTATGTAATGTTACACTAGAGATAATAAAATCCTGATAATTTTGGTTTAGGAGGAATGAACATTTTATAAAAAATTGTTATGGCTCCACTTATTTATCATATATACCAACTCCTCTGCTCGGGCAGGATATGACACAAGGTCAATTTTTTAAGCAGTGTTTAACAGAGTTTTCCTTCTCCTAGACTAGTTGCCTCACCAAGGCTGAAAAACCCAGTCTATCCTACTATTTAACCATAGCTGGAGCAAAAATAATTGGATTCATACCTTTGCCAAGGGTATTAGTGCTATGTGAAATGAAATCAGTTCAGGATTTGAACTTGTGTCGTCATGTCCATTTCCTGCGACGATAACCATTACACCACGGGCACCTCCCTATACCACGGGCACCTCCTACTTATTTATTGGTGATATGATATATATCCAAGAGTAAACCAAAATATAAGTAGTTAGTAAAGTTGTTGGCCGTAGTTGAGGGCAACCCGAAGGTTCCCTTTTCAATAGTTACAACACCGAGATGTAGGGGAGGGCGCTACTCCTTTCCCTGGATTGCTCCACTTTACCCTTTATACGTACCTTATATTGCTGAGTATTAAGTGAAGAGGTATCAAGTACCATTTTTAAAGTCTTTGGTATGACCCGACCTGGGATTAGACCCAGGTCTCCCAGACTATTGGCAAAGACTCTAAGCACTAGGCCGATGAGCCGGTTTAAACCAAAGTATAGTTTATAATAATTTATTTAAATTGGAAATATGCTGGTATGTAACAGGAAATTTCATTTCTCTAAAATTTCACCGGGAACAAAAATACGGACAAAAAAGTCACACAGATAATTTATATTGCTTCAAAGTAATTATAACATAGTGATATATATATTCATGCATATAATAGAATAAGTATCTGTCTTTTTTGGACCCTCATGAAAATATTAGTCCTTAGTCGAGGGTGACCCTGAAGCTCTCTTTTCAATAGCTACTATACCAAGGTGTTGTGGAGGGTGCTACTCCATTCCCTGGATTGCTCCACTTTACCCTTGATCCTTACCTTATAATACTGAGTGTTAAGCAAGGTAGTATCAAGTAGTATTTTTTTTAGTCTTTGCAATGACTCGACCTGGAATTTGAACCCCATTCTCTCAGACAATTGGTGAACTCTCTACTCATTACACCAATGTATATATATATATATATATATATACCACCAAGTAATAAGATATTCATTTAAGCATTGATGTATGTATATATGAAGATCGTTAAATAAGTTTCCAGACTTTTTTCGTATGGGCATTTTATTGATAGAACACACATAAAACTCTTGTCCCCTTCGATGTAATCTCCTCCGGCTGCAATGCGCACTTGTTGTACCATTCGAACAACTTCTTGAAGGCCCCATGGAAGTCCTCTTGTGTGAGCATGTCAATGACCTTCGTCAAAGCCTCCTTCATCTCCTCAATTGTCTCATAACAACAGCCTCTGAGCTTAGGGAATAACCAAAAGTCACAGGGAGCAAGGTCTGGACTATAGGAAAGGTGAGGAACTGTCTTGATGCCCATCTTGGTCAAATAGTCTGTGACAAGGATGAAGTTGTGGACTGGTGCATTGTCCTGGTGGAAATGCCAGTGACTCAATTTGAAGAGTGCTGGCCTCTTCTGACAGAATCTCTTCCAGAACTCCCTAAAAACCTCAACATAGTAACCCTAACCCTTTGGCCAATCAACTCTGGTGTATTGACTTCCTTACTCCTCCCATACCTCTCATCATCCCTCACAGACTCCGTGCCTTCCTTGAATCTCTTATGCCACTCAAAAACTGTTGCTCGATTCATGCAAGATGGTCGAAAAGCAGTCTAAAGCATTCCATATGTTTCTGTGGCATTAACGGAATTTTATGGCATATTGTTCTTCTAAAGTCCAGATTGCACTTTTTAAATTTGCCAGCTGTGATAATCAGGTTTTAGTAGAGTGTATTCCAGTTGCTGCTGTCACTGTTCATTTGAACCTAAAATCATAAGAATCGGTCAGTCATCTCATAAAATGTATAGCAATAACATAGTGAATTTTCAAGAGTCTACAACAATTTTAAATGCCTGTACAAAAAAAGTCTGGAAACTTATCGAATGCACCACGTATATATAGCTACTATTACTATTATATGTGTGTATACATATATATATATATAGAGTGTTTCCTAATGGTTCAGGAGACTGGTGTTCAATCCCAGGTTGAATCATACCAAAGACTCAAAAAATGGTTCTTAATATCTCCTTGTTTAACACTCTGTATTATAAGGTACGTATCAAGGGTAAAGTGGAACAATTTACACCTTGGTGTAGTAGCTATTGAAAAGAGAAACTTCAGGTCATCCCCAACTATGGTCGGCCACTTTACTTTTTTATATATATATATATATATATATATACCACCATGTAGTAAGATATTCATTTAAGCAAAGATGTATGTATATATATATATATATGACTATTATTATTATTATGATTATGTGTGTATACGTATATATATATATATATATATATATATATACTACCATGCAATAAGATATTTATTTAAACAGAGATATATGTATAGCTTATACTTTTACTATATTATGATTTTGTAAATGATATATATATATATATATATAGAGAGAGAGAGATGATGTATCTATATATCTTTTCAGCTTTTGATTACATTTAGGGACCTGTTCAGGATTCATGTACTAGTTGATGGTTGTGAAAAAATGTTTATAAATCCTTTCAGTTGAAAAATAATTGTCCAGAGAACAAGTAATTCCTGGAAAAAGATATAAGAAAAAATATATAAATTAATTAATCCAGAGAGAATAGAGTGCTGAAGAATCAAGTATATCAGCCAAAAAGGCAGAGGTGTTAAAATACAATTTCCAGATGCTGTTAATTCCATTTTAAGTGGAGCGGGGGTGTTTGTGTTTGAATTCAGACAGGAAGATTTACTTCTTAAAGCAAACATTACTCCCCAAGGAACTGAATACTTAAAAGGACAACTTGAATATAAACATGATTGGGGCATTTACAATAAGAAGATTATTTATCTTTGCTTGGAGATGCTAAGTATTGTTGAACCCAGGCCTTTTTTTAATTATTTATACATTGGAACATATTCTTGAATAAAAGACTCCCAGAAAAATATCTGGTATATTTTTGACAAGAACTTTAAACCAGGGAATGATATAAGAAGGTGTTAAGTATAGTTTCCGGTGCCATATCCTAACTTCTGGTGTTCTTCATGTACAATTTAGAAGCATATAGGAAAGCAAGCCTTTACATATATATATATATATATATATGTATGTTTGTGTGCATGATGATATCTTTATACTTGGAGATATATATATATATATACTATTTGCAATAAATGAATGAAGAGTATATATGTTTACCAACCTCTCTGCACAGGATGCAACACAAGGTTAATTTTTTTTAGGTGAGTTGAACAGATTTGAATTCAGTTTTCCTTCTTGACCTGATGCAATACTTTGGTTCAAGAGCCCAGATTGCTCTACTATTTGCCGATAGATGGATCAAGAATAGTTGGATTCATATCTTTTCCAAGGGTATTAGTGATATGTGAAATGTAAACAGCCTCGTTCAGGATTTGAACTCAGGTCGCCAAGTCCATTTCCTACGACCCTCACCATTACACCACAATCACCTCCAAGCGAAGAGTATATTTACATGAGAAGAGGGTCTGAACATGACAGATATTTATTCATTTATATACATGAAGAATTCAGTACAATGCTCTGGGGGTTTCTGGAAAGAATCGACTGTCACTGTTATAAGTTAGCTGAATGTAATTTGAACTTTAATCTGTCAATAATTGTTCCACTAGAAGAAGTGACCAAAATATGAGATATCAGCCTTAAAATTCTCAAAAGGTCAAAAGCCATTCTTTCACGATGGTTGGAATATAATCATGAGAAACAGGAATTATTCAAAGACAGTTTTATGTTAGTTTTTCCTCATTCACAGCATTATGAAGTGTAGGGTTTAAAGTAATAAAATTGGGCTGTGATATGAAGCAAAGATTTTAAATTTAATGGTAATAGAATCTTCTCATAAAATCTTTGGATAATCCCTACCAGTCAATAAGACATGCATGTATTAGACAATATCAGAAGAGATTGTATGTTAATATTTTTAAAGAATTAACTTGAAGAGTAAAAAAAGAATCTCAGGGTTTGGAAAAAAGAGAATAATGTTGTTCTTTTAATTATTTTTAGATGAAGCCTTGTCTAAGATTATAATTTGTTGACTAGTATTTCTTTTATCTAAATTTTAATTGCTTTTAATCAGAGACATCATTCCATTGCCAGTAATAAACAAGGAGTAATATCTGAAATTGTTATCATAATATATGAAGCATGATCAACCATCAACCAATTTTTGGCTAGTATTTCTTTCATCTTAATTTCAGTCACAACTACTCAGACCAACAATCAACAGCCATTAATAAACAAGTCGTCATATTATTTTGAATTATTTACTCCTTTTTGAGTTTTTCACACCAGCCAATAAGGGTTTGAGAGACAACAAGTCTTCACAAATCTCCAGGACTCTTCTCAGAATTCTGGCCAATCTTAACAATGCAGTAGCTTGGATGGTCTCTACTCATTCTCTTATTTCCAAATTCTTCAGTCTCTGCACCAATCCCTTTGGTGATTGTACCGAGAGCACAAATTACCATTGATATCACTGTCACTTTCATATTCCACAGTTTTTTCAATTCTCTAGCAAGGTCCAGGTACTTATCTTTTTTTTGCTTTCTTTCAATTTTACTCTGTGGTCAGTCGGGATAGCAAAGTCCACAAATCGACAAGTTTTTTTTTTGTTTTTTTTTTGTTTTTTTCTGATTATTACTAGGTCTGGTCTTCTGGCTGAGATAAGGTGATCTGTTTGTATCTCAAAATCCCATAGGAGTTTGTGTGTCTTGTTCTCCAGGACAGATTCTGGGTTGTGCATTTACCATTTGTTCATAGAGTCAAACTTTATATTGATATTTCCATTCTGTGGATCCTCACGTTGTCAGTATTGTTTCTGGTAGCTGTAATCAGTCTTCCTCCATACTTTTCTATGTAGTCTTTGAGTCGTTGTATTGATACATCAATGCTATCTTCAAGGCTGGTAAGTCCTCTCCCTCCTTCTTTTCTTGACACATAGAGTTTGTCAACGTCATCTTTGGAATGTAAGACTTTATGCATCGTCATTAGTTTTCTTGTATTCTGGTCAATTTGTTTAAGCTTTTCTCTGGTCCACATCAAAAATGGCCGCGGGTATCTTACGAGAAGGACAGCCCAGGTATTTATCACTTTTTATAAGGTAACTGCTACATAGTAGTCTGGTTTCAAATAGCTTTCTCGTTCTCCTGAGATACTTATTTTTAATTCTTTTATTATCCTCGTGCGTTTTTCTCTCCAACGTTAGTTGATGGTCTCTCATTGGTGTCTGAGGAGGAGTAAGTCTCTTCAGGTCTCCAGGACTCCACTCAGTATTTTGGTCAATCTTAACAATCCAGTAGTCTAGATGGTCTCGATTTGTTCTCTGATTTCCAATGCTTCCGGTTCCCTTTCCAAACCCTCATAGACTGTTCCAAGTGTTCCAACTAAAACTGGTATCACCTTCACCCTCATGTTTCACAGCTTTCTAAGTTCTCTGGCAAAGTCTAAGTACTTGTTTCTTTTTTTGCCTATTTTGATTTTCCATCTGTGGTCTGTTGGAATGGCAAAATCCACCAGACAACATGCTATCATTATTATTATTATTATTGCATAAATCATGATCAAGTATTATTAATTTTTGACAAGTATTTATTTCATATAATTTTAGTTGCCTTTTATCACTGTTAATTAGGGAGTATATCTATAGTCATTATTAAACTAGTAGTAATATAGTGGTGAATTTTATTACTAGCAGTATTTATGCATATTACTTACAGGTTGTAAGATTCTCATTATTAAAAATAAAGAATAGTGTCAGTTTTATTTAAAATTATGATAATCATTCATATTCAAATTAATGTTTAATTGTTTTTATCATTTATTTACAATAGATTACAAAATTATTTATATTAAGTGTGGCATACAGAAGATGGCTTCAGGTTCTTTGACGATCTTAGTGTTCGCCAATGGTCCGGGAGACCGGGGTTCGACTCAAGTCAAGTCATACCAAAGACTTTAAAAATGGTACTTGACACCTCCTTACTTAACCCTCAGCAATATACGGTACGTATCGAGGGTAAAGTGGAGCAATCCAGGGAAAGGAGTAGCACCCTCTCCTACACCTCGGTGTAGTAGCTATTGAAAAGGGAGCCTTCTGGTCGCCCTCGACTACGGTCGCCATCTTTACTTACTAATTACTTTTTAGCCACATAGTTGTAGTATTAACCCATCTTTTTAAAATTGTGTTTCTAAGCCCTTTTTTTAAATGTTTGGTGACCACTGAAATGAAATAGATTCCTTCTTAACAGTTCAACACTTGGCCACAACAGAGAGATTTCTAGTGCACATGGAGAGGAAAAGAGCTATGTTCCTCTCATAATGATTCAAAGAGAGTGGATTATAACTGTGAGACGGACACCCTTTTAGATAGGGGGGACAATATAACATAGAGAGAGAGAGAGAGAGGCAAAAATCCCCCCCCAAAAAAAAACAACCCACACCGGATCTCATACTTTAAAACTTTTTCCGGCACGGCTAAAAAATTCCAGAAAGTTTGATTAAAACTAGACCCCAAAATGATAGAGCCTTAAACATACAAACTGACGAATATTTGTTTGATATGCAGTGCTGGACTTACTTATAAGTGAAATAAAAATTAGTCCAAGACCACACACCTCATTTTTTAAAAGATATATTAGATTGAACCATAAATAGATTCTGTTTCTGTAGAAACTACGTATTCCAAACGACCAATGTTTTAAACACAACCAGAAATTACCTGATTAATTAGTGCCTTGATTGGTCATTCTTATTTCAACAATGTAACAGTGTGCATCAAAATTTTCAGTTCCTCCATTTTAAGGGCGGTAGACCTAAAATGGAGGAACTGAAAATGCATACTCGACATGCAATGTTGTGGGAGTTTAAATAATTACAAAAAACTCTGCAGAACATCTTAGTGTATGTGTAGTGATTATGGTCAAGGTGTCATTATTGACTGCCAAGTTCGAAAATAGTTTCGTTCGTACGTCATTGAGAGATGAACCCGGACCAGGACGCTCATCAAACTTCGGTCAAGATGCTTTAAGAAAATTGACAGAATGCAATCTGTGCAAAAGTACACAAGAATTAATAACTGACTTAAACACATCCCAATACACAATCTGCTGCCACTTGAAAAAGATAGAAAAAGTGACCAAGCTTGGTGTTTCCGTTCCTCACACTCTTAATGAGAAGAGTTAGGAAGATTACATGTCAATAGCGAGGAGTCTTCTTTCAAATGACCCGTTTCTCAAGAATATTTTAAAAGGTGACGAAAAATGGAGCTTTTATAACAAGGTTCAACACAAAAGACAGTGGACTGACAAGGATGAATCTCCCTGGCCTACCTCAAAGGCGGAGCTTCATGAAAGAAAAGTTATGCTGTGCGAATGATGGGATAACCACGATATCATTCGTTTTGAGTTTTTTTTTTAAACTTTAATCAAACTTGCCCAGTCGGCTGGGGCTGTAGAAAACACCGACTGCTTCTCTGCCCAATGAATGTTCTTGATATAACACTAAACAATCTAATGGTACGTTCCAGTAATGCCAGAGCTTTGGGGAACACGGAGTACCCTTTCATTACCATCGCTCCCATGTCCACTCTGGCTCGGAGTGGTAGCACCTGATAGGATCCTATCTATGGGTCAAATCGAACTAAACTGTGTACTTATGCTAAATTGAATTGTTTGAAATAGAAGTAGTTTTGACATTAAAACTGCGTACTTAAGTTAAACTAAACTGTTTGAAATGTTTTTAATTTGAATTAAACTATGTACATATCCTAAACTGAATTGTTTGAAATTGAACTGTTTTGACATTCAACTGTTTGTAAACATTGTAAATAAAAACTATTCTATACTAAACTGAATAGTTCAAAATTTAATTCGGCGTTAAATGACCCGAAAATGGTTAATACGCCGTAAAACAAAACAACCAACCAACCAACCAACCGACCGACCATTAAACCAAACACTCTCTTCAGACTCTCAACAGCTGCAAATTGTGCATGAAAATCATCTCGGAAAACGCCCTGTACTCGTCAATCGCAGAAATACTGTGCTTTTCTTTTATAACGCAAGGCCACATTTAGCACGAATCCTGCGGGAAAAATATTGTATTTTGGCTGTTTTGTTCAACACCATCCACTACATATATTCACCAGATTTTGCATCAAGTGATTTCCATTTTTTTCCGTTCTCTAAAAAATGCTCAGGTCGACAAAAATATTTCTCACGATCAAGTAAAAACTTTTGTGGAAAACTTCGTGAACTTAAAACTAACTGAATTTTACATGAACGTAATCAACATGCTCTCCGGAAAATGACGAGAGATGATTCAAAATATTGGCGAATATACTATTGGTTGAAATCAATTCATTGTTATATTATTCATGAATTAATCACTCTTCTAAAAACATAATTTTTTATCACTCAAATCAATACTTTTATATTATTATTAGTTTTATTTTTTTACTTAAATTTATCACACTTCTCGACTCTGCGGGGTTTTTTTTTTGTTGGGGTCTGACTGGCTTTCAAATTTAGTGGGTCTTATTAAGCTGAATAACCAGGTCTTAGTGGGGCTTCGCCCTGGTAATACCATACTTAGCAGAGCTAACTTCATCGAAAAATGGGGAATGCCAATGGGACTAAGCATTTTTTTATGATGGCCGTGCACGTGTCTCGATTCGTACGTGAACCCCCGCACCGAGTCGGATAAATGTAAACACTAATTTCTAAAACATCATATATATATATATATATATATAGAGAGAGAGAGAGAGAGAGAGAGAATTTTCCATTAACACAAAAGAATTTTTAGAATAAGGCCTCAGATTTCATATAGCTTCGGGCCTCAGCTAGTAAAAGCCCAGTCCTTGGTAAATGGATTGGTGCTTCTGTTTGTCTAAGGGATTAAAATGTTGGAATTAGTCATTTTGGTGTGCTGAGAATGCAAGAGTAACAGTCCACTGACCTTCCTTCAAATCACTCAAGTTGAAAGAAAGAAAGAAAGAAAGAATAATTTGGAAGGACAAAGATATTTAAAAAGATAGTAGTTACACCAGTAACAGCAGAGAAGGAGGAAAACTGATGTATGAGAGAGAGAGAGAGAACGACTAAGATTTAGTAGTATTTATTTAAAACACGGAATTGTTATATACAATAATGTTTTGAAGCATGACTCCCCAGAAAGGAAAATTAAGTAATAAAGCCTTCCTTCTCTGTCTCTGTCTGTCTGTCTGTCTGTCTGTCTCATTGTTTTGCATTAAGTGCAATCAAAAAAAGACTAACGGAATGTCTCATTCCTCTATAGTGAGTGCAAGACCAATTAATATACGAACTGAAGTACCTCATTGTTTACAATTAAGAATTTACACCAAAAGTTGGTTTAGTTTTATGGCATATCAGTAATTGTTGGTTACTTAATACCAAATCCTGTTTATATATAAGTAAGTAAAGTTGGCGACCATAGTCGAGGGAGACCCGAAGGCTCCCTTTTCGATAGCTACTACACCAAGGTGTTGGGGAGTGCGCTACTCCTTTCCCTGGATTGCTCCACTTTACCCTTGATCCGTACCTTATAATGCTGAGTGCTAAGCAAGGAGGCATCAAGTACCATTTTTAAAGTCTTTGGTATGACTCGACTTGGGATTGAACGCAGGTCTCCCAGGCCATTGGCGAACACTCTAACCGCTGGGCCAATGTTCGGTGAGATATATATATATATATATACACTCTAACAAAACGGCTGGAGAAGAAGATAGACGGCAATTACACAAGAATGCTGCGAGCAATCTTGAACAAGTCCTGGCGGCAACACCCCACAAGACACCAACTGTACGGCCACCTGCCTCCTATCACGAAAAATATTCAAGTTAGACGAACCAGACATGCAGGACACTGCTGGAGAAGCAGGGACGAACTCATAAGTGATGTACTCTTGTGGACCCCCACACATGGCCGTGCAAAAGCAGGACGACCAGCACGAACATACATTCAGCAACTATGTGAGAATACGGGATGTTGTCCTGAAGACCTGCCTGAGGCGATGAACGATAGAGAAAAGTGGAGAGAGAGGGTCAGGGATATCCGTGCTACCAGCACGACATGATGATGATGATGACTATCAGATGCTGCCACTCCGGTCAGAGTGAACCTGAGAGCGACGGCAATCAAGAGGTATTCCACATTCCCACATCTCCATGGCTGGAGCATCACAATCAGATGTTTTAACGCCATATCTAGGACACTCATTTTGGGATGGGGAGGGGGTCTTACCCCTCTGCAGAGAAGTGTTACATAGCCATATACACAAATATGGCCATGTGCGAAATAGACATGTAATGTTCACGACGATAGAACATAGGAATCTCGGAATTCAAAAACACGTAACGACTTCTTGTTCAGGTACGAAAACTTTTTATTAACTTTGAGTTAAAGGTTTCGACGTAAGGAGGAGAGACACAATCTTCTATGCTGTCTTATTCATTTGGCCCCCATCTCGATCGCCCCCCCCATAGGGCGCAGCTTCGCCTCGCGCCTGCGAGCTCCACAAGTCGATCCTTCTCGTGTGGCGTCTAGTACCTGACTCTCTTTTCAAATTTTCTCACAAACCTCCGCGCGCTTCCGGTGCGTGACGTCACCCGTACCCTGTCACCGCGTTTCGTCTCGGACTATTATGACATCTGAGTGACACCTCCATCTGCCCGCGCGCGCCCGCGTTAACACCTGCCTCAATGTTGCACCTAACTAATCCATGTGCTGAGCCGAAAGGTTCTCAGCCTAACTAAACTCAAAGGCATGAACCGAAATCCCTCGGCAATTCCATAACATAAGCAGTCGGTATATTATACTTCCCCAGCCGACTGTGCTGACACCAAAATTAATTGTTACTATAAAGATAAATCCACTTAACAGATAAGAGATTTACCAATTTTATTTTTCATATTATTTTAAGGATTTAATATGTTTCCACGAAAATTTTCCCAGAATTTTGTCGATGAATATTTTTCGAATTTCAAATGGCATTTAAAAGATTCATCGAATTTTGTTTTGAATAGTGAGCCCAAACTAAACCCACCCTATCGACTTGGGCGGTAAAATACGTCGACAACAGCTCTGCAGAGGGGTAAGATCTGCCATCCCTACCAACGAGTGTCCTGTCTATGATACTAAACTGCATATGATGACGAGGCTTCAGTCCTGGAGGTTTGAGGAATGCAGAGTATACCCTCATTACTCCCAGGTTCACTTTGTCCCGGATTGGTAGCACCTGTTAAGGTCCCATCTATGCGTAGAATAAATCTATTTAATCATTTAATAAGGATTATTATTAATTATTTGAAACTAACCGACCCATAGGCTTAGTGGTAGAGTGTTCGCAAATGGCCCGAGAGATCGGGGTTCAATCTCAGGTCGCGTCATACCAAAGACTCAAAAAGTGGTATTTGATACCTCCTTGCTTAACACTCAGCATTATAAGGTACGTTTCAAGGGTAAAGTGGAGCAATCCAGGGAAAGGAGAAGTGCCCTTTCCTACACCTTAGTATAGTAACTATTGAAAAGGGAGCTTTCGGGTTGCCCTCGACTAAAGGGAGACAACTTTACTTACTTATTTGAAACTATACAACTGTGCGCAATTTATTCAAACGATATAGGAATATTTGATAAATAATTAATGATGTTAAATAGCGATACTTGAAACCGTTTAACTATGTGCAAACAAAAGATTAATATTTCATAGAATTATTATTGTTTGCTACGTTTAACCATTCAACGGTGCGCAAAAAAATGAGCTCAAACAATTTGTCTAAAAATAATGTTACCTACAAACTATCTGGTTTCGTTTTTTTTCTTTTTTGTTTAAAGGCATATCAACCTTTGTTGGTTATCTTATGCCAAAGCTATTCTTGTAGAAGAACAGCAGAGATACTATTTAATCCATAGCTTGCGGGGCTGAGAGGGCTCATGCCTTTTCCCAAGTTTATTAGTTGAAAAGAGAACATAATGGTATGACTAGAGTTTGAACTCTCTCACTTCGAGGCTGCAGTTCGGTATTTTAGCCATTGCACATTTGATCCCAACAAACTATTCGATTGCAAATTATATATATATATATATATCGGGTATCCCAATATACATGGGACCCATGTGACTGCTAATAACTCTACTAATAATAATGTAGGGTCTTTTTTGTTTTAGATTTGAAAATAGTATACTATAACTACTATTAATCTTCGATCACAATGCCTTCAACAAGAGACGAAAAAATATTTGGCGTCACTACGAATTTAGAGTCAAAATCATTCAAAACTGCGCAGGTAAAATTTCGCAGGAAGTTTAACTTTCATGATTATCCCCAGAAAAGCCAAATTTATTATTGGGTATGCAAATTTCAAGCCACAGTCTCAGTAAACAACCTCAACAACAAGTTGACAACCAGATGTCCTGACAATGTGGATGCGGTGAGAGAATCTATCGGAAGGAGTCTGAAAATGTCCCACTAAAATCATTCCCAAGAACTTGGTCTTTTATGTGCACCGAAGTAATATGATTGCTTTTGAAGACTCCATATTAATGGGTTGCATCTATTTTAAAACACCCTATATATATATATATATATATATATATATATATATATATATATATAAGTATTATTTGGTCCAGTTAAACCGGAGTTGGGAGTAATTCCATCAAGACAAGAAAACTATTCAAGAGTAAACATTTAAATTTTCCTGGTAAAGAGCTCAATGTAACAGACAATACAGAGCAATAATTTCATTAAGAAAAAAAAACAACAACAAACCGGTCACATTAGGATTATAAATTTATTTCCATCCTGTTATGCGTTTTTGAAAAACCAAAATCACGAAAAAAATTAACAGAACTTCTTCAGATCTTTTTCTAATTTAGTATTAAATCTGTAGTTTTAAGTTGAAAATAATTAAAATTTAAAAAAAAAAATTTTTTAAATTAATTTACTGTAATTCTAAACGACAATAAAATTAAAAAAAACGGAAGTGGGCTAAATGAGGAGATAACTCTTCACCCCTCTTCTATCCCTTCCCACCTTCTTTCCTGTGTCTATTCTGATTTATTTTATCCATAAGATCTGAAGAAGTCCTGTTAAATTTTTTTCGTGTTTTTTGATTTTTCAAAAACGCATAACAGGATGGAAATAAATTTATAATCCCAATGTGACCGGTTTGTTGTTTTTTCTTAATGAAAGTATATATATATATATATATATATAATGGAATAACCCATTCTCCCCGTACGCCGAGGATAGTAGTAATACTGACCATTATCTAAGAACACACTGATAACTCTGCGCAAGACTTTAAGTGAAAGACCCCCAGCGTCACCCTTCAGCGCGGGATCAACCATTGCTTAGACTTAACACTACCCTTGCAAAGATGGTAATATTACAACTAATCTACTCGTTATATTTGTACACCTGTGCAAATGAACCTGCCTTCTGTTATACCTAACTAATGTGTTGTCTATTCTATACCATTCGGAATAACCGGTCATTGTATATCATTTACGATATATATATATATATATATATATAGAGAGAGAGAGAGAGAGAGAGAGGATATAGCGTTAAATAATCCACAAGGGTTGATATGCCATAAAATACCAACCAACCAACCATCCAATCATAATTAAGCAATAACTCTATATAATTATTCTACTTCTTTAAAAGCTTGAAGGACCACCACTAAATCTAAACAGTAATATTTAATTACATATGAATAAGCTTGTAAATTGAAATTCTCTATGGTTAGTAACATCTTGTTGTAGCATAGCCTCTTGTTGATTCATATTTATTGTTCGAGGCACCCTTTCAATGATCACCGTTTTTTGTTGTTGTTTTTTCATGACAAAGAGAAGTTAACAAGAAAGGAAAAAGAAGAAAAAAATGGGAAAAGAGAAAAAAGATAAAGAGACTGAAATAATCAGTTTTGTGGAGGTGCCCGTGGTGTAATTGTTATCGTCGTAGGAAATGAACACGGCGACGCGAGTTCAAATCCTGGACGAGACTGATTGCATTTCACATAGCACTAATACCCTTGGGAAAGGTATGAATCCAATTATTCTCCCTCCAGCTATGGGTAAATAGTAGGACAGACTAGGTTCTTCAGCCTTGGTGAGGCAACTAGTCTAGGAGAAGGAAAACTCTGAATTCAAACCTGTTAAACTCCGCTTAAAAATTGACCTAGTGTCATATCCTGCCCGAGCGGAGGTGTTGGGTAAATAGGATAAAGAGTCTGAAATAATCGAGGGTAAGAAGAAAAAAGAAAGAGAAAGCAATTTTTTAACGTTAAAACCTATTTCAAGGCTTAATAAATATGCATTCCAAATTTGGCAGATATTATTCTATCAATCCTCCAGTTTTCTCGATATGTGACTCAAGATCGGTTTCATGTTGGGATGTCATAGGCAGAAATAGCTAAGTTCCGTTGACATTCCTCTTTTGGGGTGCCTCAACCCTTTAGAAGAGGTTGGTAGATACTTTCTAGTTTACCCTGGATCTTTTCTAGTTTATTTGCAGTTGTTCCGAAAGCTCCAACTATAACAGGTATCACCGTCACCTTCCAATTCCATAATTTGTCCAGCTCTTTAGCAAGGTCCAGGAATTTATCTAGGTTTTTTTCATTTTATTTTAATTCTGATTACCCAGAACAGCGAAGTCTACGAGTTTGCAATTTCTTTTTACATTTAGCGTTGCTTTCTGTTCTGGGTGTAAGAATGTATATATGTATGTGTGCATGTATTTATATATGTATGTATGCATGTACGTATCAATGTGTGTATGCATATATGTATGTATGAAAGTATGTACGTATGCATGTATGTATCTACGCATGTATACAAATATGTATGCATGTATGTATTGTGGAGGTGCCCATGGTGTAATGGTTATCGTCGCAGGATATGGACATGCCGACACGAGTTCAAATCCTGGACCTGACTGATTGTATTTCACATCGCACTAATACCCTTGGGAAAGGTATGAATCCAATTATTCTCCATCCAGCTATGGGTAAATAGTAGGACAGACTGGGTTCTTCAGCCTTGGTGAGGCAACTAGTCTAGGAGAAGGAAAACTGTGAATTCAAACCTGTTAAACTCCGCTTAAAAATTGACCTTGTGTCATATCCTGCCCGAGCGGAGGGATTTGGTAAATATGGGAATATGTGTGCATACATACCTGCATGTATGTATGTATGCATACATGAATGTGAAGGTCTTACTCCCCGGCAAAAAAAATATTATCTGAAAGAATCTGGACTATCCGTGGACCAATGGGAAAAAATAGCTTCAGATAGAAGTAAATGGCGGAAACTGATTCACGAAAGCATAGAATCCTTTGAGAATAGCCGTATGCAGTACAGCGCTTATAAACGTCTGATACGCCAAGGCGAACAGGGTCCAGCACCGGGTCCTCAAAGTCACCACGCCAACTGTGAGATATCTGGAAAATTGTGGCTATCTCTTGCTGGTCACAAAAGCCATCTGCGTCAATGTGCAAAATCTATCTTGCACCCAAAGAATTTGGGTGCAAATAAAACTGATCGGTTGTGCCAATTCTGTGGCAAAATATGTCGCGGCTTGGCTGGCCTGAACACATACAATTTAAGGGGGGACTAGGGGAGGGAGGAGAAGACATGAGATAAAGGAGGTGGTCACGCTCGAAACCGAGATTCATGTATGAATCTATGTATGTTTGTGTACATGAATGTATGTATGTATGCTAGTATGTATGTATGTGCGTATGTGTGTATGTGTATGTGTATGCTGAAAGCCCCGATGGAGTGGACCCCAACATCGGGAGAACAAGAAAGACACAACGTGACGGTCATAACAGTGGGGTCAAAATATGAAGTTTATGTTCGTTCCCCAGCACCCTCTCACATGAAAACCTTTGAACAACCCAATGCAGGCTTGGAAGTATACCTGCATGTATGTATATATGTATGTATGTATTTATGCAATATGAATGTATGTATACATATGTGTATGTGTTATATTTTGACCCTCGCCCCGGCCCAAAAATGCTATTCCAAGGTGATACACCGGAAGGAAGTGACACATTCCAATGGCCAGTAATCGAAAGAGATTGCGTGGGCGGATTAAGGCTTATGATATGGGACAAGGTGAAGGTCCCATTGTGCCACTACAGTGATGCACCAGAAGAGAGTAACCTCTGAACTGCATGACAGTTATTTCCGCTTGATGACGATTAAAGATTCGATTTCAAAGATCCAGTGGGCGATCCTGTGGGCGTTGAATTATTATATAATTGAGTTGAGTTGGGTGCCAAAGCAATTGCCAGTAGAATTCCAGACAGCTAGAGTCCAGATGTGGTATGGAAAGCCACACCCGACCGAGGGGGCCCTCGGAAAGCCCCGATGGAGTGGACCCCAACATCGGGAGAACAAGAAAGACACAACGTGACGGTCATAACAGTGGGGTCAAAATATGAAGTTTATGTTCGGTCCCCAGCACCCTCTCACATGCAAACCTTTGAACAACCCTTTCGAACACTTGCAATAAAGTGAGAGGTGAATATTTTTCTAAAGAAGTCTTCTTGCGTTTTCCTTCATGCGTCTGTCTTTGGTATTGTGTCGTTGTGATGCTGAATGATGATGTAGATGACTATCTAACATATGTCTATGTGAATGCATGCATCTCTGCATGCATCTCTGCATGTATGTATTCCTCTATGCATACATGGGTGTATGTGTGTATGTATGTATTAGATTTAATTGATTTGATTAGTTGATTTTCATGGCATGTCAACCCGTCTGGGTTTTTTTATGTCCTGCAGCCATGGAATTACGTTCATTGTACTTTTTTATTTATCGTTTCGTGTAGTTGTTTTGTTTTATTTTTTTCTCTTTTATTTATTTATTTATTTTTTGTTCACGGTCCATTCAAATTCGAATAATTTTAAAACATCTATTTGACCCTAGTACGTACTACCACTCTGAGTGGATCTGGGAGTAATGGCAGTGGAGGAGTATACAAAACTCCTAAGTTCTCCAGAATCGTAACTTTATGATCAGATGCAGTTTAATGTTAATATCATGCCCCCTCCACTTTTTAGTGGGGGTCTTTCACCACCGCAAAAGATACAGTCAATGTATTCTTAACTCCACCGACAATGTGAAGTATTCGTGTGTGGGGGGGTTGTGTGTATTTGATCATATTGTATTTTATATCATAGTAAATCATAAGTATAATAAATTTTCTTAATTTAATTCAGTAAATCAAAATATTACTTATTTTAAATTAAAGTGGAATTTTCCCTTTCGACGTTTTTTTCTTGCAGCAATCCGAAGTCGTGAGTTTTTCCTAACCCCATCTATCCAACGTAATGATATATTTACCCCATTGGCCTGATGAGTAGAGTGTTCGCCAATGATCCGGGAGACCGCGGTTCAATCCTAGGTCGAGTCATACCAAAGACTTTAAAAATGGTACTTGATACCTACTTGCTTAATACTTAGCATTACAAGATACGTATCAAGGGTAAAGTGGAGCAATCTGGGGGAAAGGAGTTGCGCCCTCCCCTAGACCTTGGTGTAGTAGCTATTGAAAAGGGAGCCTTCGGGTCGCCCTCAACTACGGTCGGCAACTTACTTTACATTATAATTGATCTTGTGCCAAGCTAAAACTTGTTTAAACAAATATCAAGGAATGAGAAAGAAATCAGAATTAATTTTTTGAGAAAAATAAGAGAAGGAAAAACTATTAACTGATCATAATTGAAAGAGAGAAAGAGTAAAAGAAAATGAGGCAAGAGGTAAAGAAGAAAGAAAATACTTAAAGAAGAAAAGAGGAGAAATGGAAAAAAATCAAGATATGTTTCTGAAAAGGCGAGCTTTAATGTAAATAAGAGATGGAAGGGGGGGAAAAAGAAAAGAGATGGATAAAAAAGAAAATTAAAAACAGAGATAGAGAGACAGAGAAACACTGCAATATGAGGATAATGAAAGAGAAAAAAAAATCACTTATACAAAGTGAACTTATCAAAGAGACAGGTGTGTTTGAACAAGTCATTGAGAAGTGTGTCTACACCTGCCTTTGTAAAGCTGAGAAACGTTGTTGGGCTGCAAGCCGATTGGGACGGGTTATAGGGGTGACTGCTGGGAGAACGTCACAGACGAGGCGGGACTGGGAGTTACAAAGAGGTAGGGTTATGAAAAATTATGTCATTCTTCTCTCTCTCTCTCTCTCTCTCTCTCTATCTATCTCTATCTCTATCTCTTCTTTTTTTATTTATTTTCTTGTCCCTTTGTCGGAAGAAGCAGACGGTACTAGGTGACTAACTGCTATATTTGGCCCAGTTTCCATTATGAATTCGGATAAGGTGAGGTTTGGAGATGGGGTTCCAGGCACGTGGGAGAGACGTGCAGTCACTTGTTGTTTAACTGTCTTCCCCCCATCCAACACATTCACCCGTAAAGTAAAACAGGCTCTCACGGACCGAGATTGAAAAGACCGGCGTGTGCCATCTGACCATGCAACCTTAAGCTTACCTAGCTATTCGTTTCCCATCACAGATCAAATATTGAACCACCCTCTACCCTTATAACCCTAACTGATCCTCTTTTACTCTTTGTAAAATCATGAAATTTCTTACCGGCCCTAGACGAACAGACAGGCTCGTTTAACAAATGAGCAAAGAGGGTAGGTCAGGGTGAAGAAGAAAATATTACCGAATAGAATCGATTAAAAGATAGGGGGAAAATAAAGTGAAAAGAAGGAGAAAGAAAAAGAAGAGAAAGAAAAGAGGGAGGAGGGGAAAATAAAGAGAACAAAAGAAAGAGAAAGAAAGAAAAGAAGAAAAAACTTATATCTAACCTCAAGGTAAAAAGAGAGCGTCTGTCGTTTAGAAAGGAAACTAAAGGAAAATAAAAGAAAGAATTTCTGAAAAAGTAACAAAAAACGAAGAAGTTAATAAGAGAGAAAATTTAGGAGAGAAAAGGGAAAGCGAGAGATGAGAGAGAGGTTGAAAAATGATAGCAAAAAGGAATAAAAAGAACCTAAAAATGAGAACGGAAAAGAAAGCAAATTTAAGAAGAAGAAGAAGAAGAAGAAGAAGAAGAAGAAGAAGAAGAAGAAGAAGAAGAAGAAGAAGAAGAAATCAAAAAGGAAGGAAAAAAATGACAAAGTTAGGAAGAAGTTAAAAAGAAAAAAAAATGGGAAAAGAAGAAAGAGACTGAAATAATTGACGATAAGAAGAAAAAAAGAAAGAGAAGGTTGAAATAAAGAGAGAAAAGGAAAAAGAATAAAAGAGGGAAAGAGACAGAAAAAATTAAAGGTAAAATAATTATTGAAATAGAAGGTTAAATTAATCAAAAAGAAAGACATAAAGAAATTATGAGGGAGAAAAAGGGAAGAAAAAAGAGAAAAAATAAGTAGACAAGGGGAGGAGTTGAATAGTCTGAACGAATTAAATGTGATTAGAAAGAATAAAAAGTGGAAATAATGAGAAGAAAAAAGAAAGAAGATAAATATATGGCTAAAAATGAATAAAGCAAAGAATGTATTTGAAAAGGTTTTATAGAAGTGGAGAGAAGTGGAATACAGTGAAAAATTATTTGAGAGAAAATGGACGAAAATAAAAGAAAACCAAGAAATTGAAGGCATGAAAGAAAAGAAAAGAAAAGAAAAAGCAGACAGTATATTTGTTAGTCATAGTAGTAGTGGTAACAAAAGTTGAGTGAGTTTATATAACAGAATGGGATGAATAGGAAAAAAGAAGGGAAGAGGAAAAGTGGAACGTATTTATTTACACAGTAAACTCCTTTGTAGAAGCGCGAAAGTCTGCCAAACTCCTAACCCTTATTACCTTACGCACGACTCGTGGCTTTCCCTCTGTCGACCCAATTCAAGATGACAGTCTCCCTTCCAACGCGCACGTCCCCACAGCGCACTTCAACTCAGTCTCGCCGCATATCCGCCCTGGCTTACTTGCTTTTTTCGTAAAAAAAAAAAATCAGGGACTAATTAAAACAGGGGTGAAGCAAAAGGACGGTGACTCATCAAAGTAGATAAGATGATCATTATTAAAATCGTAATTCCGTGTATCAGGTCTGGAACCTTTTTTGAAATGAAAGCGGTGGGGGGGGGGCTTTGTGAACAAGTAAGCTTTTATTCCTATTTCTCGTCTCCCACTCAAAGCCAATAATTCATAACCCTTTAATCCACCTGCCTATAACAACTGACTCATGTATTCGGTTGACAAGAGTGACTCGTCAGGTAAAACAAGCGATTTATTGTTTGGGTCTGATTTTAATGTTACTGACAATGTTTTAAGTAAAACGTTTTTGATTACAACTTGCACAGTGCCCGTCAAAAATCAACGTAAAAATATTAAGAAATGACTACACAAAAATGTAAATATGAAAGTACAATGAATGCGATTCTTTGACTTATTGACATAAAATAACCCTTTGAATTAGAGTACCTATGCGATCAGAGTACCTGTACGTTCTGTATATCATGGCTTGGCTTCGAGAACGGAGATGAAGGTGTTAGTCCAATTTGACTGCAGACATATTCATGGCTGATAAGGTCAGTGCGAAACTCAAAGGCACAGTTGCAACGGCTGCTGTTGAAAATCTGGTTAGGGCTTGATGGCATATTGTTGAGGTTCTTACTCCTGCGCCTTTTGTTTTAAAGGGCGGCCCCTGCGGGTGTTTTCATGGTTGGTGGTGAGACACCAGAAATCACGGTTCGAGTCAAGAGAAGATCCCCGGTTCGGAATAGAATCAAAGCACCACACCTAAGTCTAGAATCTGGAGTTTTGCTTCCTGCCTAATCCTGTCGGCTGGGGCTTAGAATTCACTTCTGCTAAGGGACGAACAAAAAGGATGCCCTGTGAATGACATTAAACTGCATCCGATGGCGAGGATCCAGTTCTGGGAATCTGGGGAATATATGAAGTACATCTTTATTGCCATTACACCTAGGTCAAATCTGACCCGGAGTTGTGGTAACTGTTGGGGCACCATTTAGGGGTTAGATAGATCTGTTTGAAAATTATTCGTATTCGATTGGACCGATTAAAAAAATTCAGAAACGACTACGTAAAAATGTAAATATGAAAGTACAATGAATGTGATTCTTTGACTTTTTGGCATAAAATGACCCTATAAATTAGAGTACCAGTGCAATCAGTAGACAAATCAAAGTATCGCTCTGGACTTTTGTCTAAAATTTAGAACTCTACTACCTGGACTTCAGGTTAACCGTTTTCTCGTCTTTGTACAAAACGTGAAGGTATGATTTTGTCTCCAGTCGAGACGCGGGGAAAAATCTGAGGCGAACATGATCCGGGTAATCCAGCACCTCCCTCATTTCATCAAAAAGAAAGGACCGGACTTGCCTGAAGCTTGCATGAAAGAGATCGCATGGAGCCCCTCATCAAAAAGACCACGAGTTGCATACTTCAGCCAAGGTAGTTAAATACAAGATCTCCATTGATAGATTTTCAACGGGGATTAAAGAGTTCTATTTGTGCCATTTTCGAAACCGTCTTTTGGCTGGGCGTAATACTTTTTCTTTAACTCCGCTAAAAATGACCTTGCGTTGCACCCCGGCAAGTACAGAAGGGTAGGGTAAATTCACACACACTGATTTTTTGGTTTCTTTGTGTTATGGCATATTAAATTTTGTGGGTTATTTAATGCCAAAGCTATCCCTGTAGAAGAACAGCGGGGGTAGTATTTAACACATACCTGAGAGATAAGTGGCTCATACCTTTCCAAAAGGTATTAGTTCGAAAGGAAACGTTGTTATACACATAAAAGAGTTACTTAAGAAAGAAAGAGGCAAAAATGAGCAAAAAATTTCCGAGTATAGTTCGACATTTCACCGCGTCTGATTACCCGATTCCTCTCCCCGTGTTGGCCACGTTGTGCATGCCACTGGGTCGGGACAAACTTCGGCTGGCCATGTGTCACGGTATACGGATCGGCTCGGGTGTTTTATCTTTGGTGCTAGTTGGTCGGGGCCGCCTGACATGGATACCAGGAAACCGGCATTCATGTCACGCGCACTAACACCAGCTTTCCTCGAGCCTCAGAGGACCATCCCCGAGGCTCTAACTCCCTCAGGAAGAGCTTGGTTGATCGCCTCGCGTTTGAGGTGTCCCTTTTTAAAGGAATGCTGAGGAATTTTTGGAGCTGTTGGGCGTGTTTGAGCTACAGCCCTGCGCCCGGATCCACCTTAAAAATGGCCCTGTGCCGCGCTCGCCTGGTTGGGGGTACAAATACCGCAGGCATGGTTCTGGAGATTTTGACCTCAGAGCAGAACCCCCGTATTGCACTGAGAGTTTGATCGGGATAGTCTGATACGTTTTTCGCGAGGACCAGGGCAACTATTTTTGGACTTGTTCATACGTGCGCACATAAGAAGCTTCGTTATAAAGATCATATGAGCTGTAATACTTTTGAACGCCGAATTAGTGGGTTTATCACAATGTTATTGTTGCCAATAACTTGCTTCAGTTGTATTCTATTTGTACTTACACTTCAGTCTTAACTGATCTTATCGATGAACAGCTTCATACTCATCTCATTCTATTTTGCGTACAATCTCATATTTTAACTGAAACTCTCGATACTAAATCTTGTAGCACATTAAATACTTAGATTCTTATCTTGTTCTCAGGACTCCACTTTTCTGTCGACGGGGGCTGTAGTACACGAATAACATGCCTTACGGAAAAATAAGACCCCCTTTCTCCCCACAAAAGAGGGGGGTTCTTAAGTATGACACTAAACCGCATCCAGTGGCGAGTTCTGGATCTTTGGTGAGTGTGAAGTTACCCCATGATTTCCATTACTCCCAGGTCCCATCTGACATACATCGGACCCTAACAAGTACTATCTCACCGGGTCAGTGTGTACCTGGTAGTTATGACAACCCAACAAGGGCTGACATGCCGTAAAATCAACCAATCCACAAGCAAACAAACGACCAATACTCCAGTAGTTCTTTTTTTATAGTTTAAGCTGTGTGGTAAGTAAAGTGGTAGGAGTATGACGTCATCCTCCTCCTCATCATCATTAGTCATACAATAAACCTACTACCATGCAAAAAGGAAAAAAAAACGACGTATATTTTGCATTGAGGGATTAATTTAATTATCCTTTATTACTTCTCTCCGAGTTAATAGGCGAAATCTCTCTCTCTCTCTATATATATATATATATATATATATATATGTCTATCTCTCTTTCTATCTCTATTTCTCTCTCCATCTCTTTCTCTATTTCTCTCTTTCTCTCCCCACCTTTTTCTCTCTCTTTTCCTTCCTTCCTTTCTTCCTTCTTTCCTTCCTTCCTCTTTTTTCTCTTTCTCCTCTCCATTACTTTACTTTTTCTTTCTCTCTCTCTCTCTCCCTCTCACTCTTCTTTTCTCTCTCCATCGGCATTTCTTTATTTCTCACTCTTTCTCTTTCTCTTCCTCTCTCCACCTTCTCTTTTCTTTCTTCCTCATCCTCTCATCACATCTCTCTCTCTCTCTCTCTCTCTCTCTCTCTCTCTCTCTCTCTCATTTAAAAAAAAGCTGTATGTGGGTTATGAGGGAAATTATACCTTTGGATTTAATTATCAAGCTTATCTTAGTTTTCACTGGATATAGTTGTGAGGCATCTGGTGAGAATCACCCTACGGTAGTCGTATTCGAAATTGGGAATTATACTTGATGATGCAAAGCTAAATTACAAAAAGGAATGTGGAGTGCCCCTTCATTGCCATTGCTCCCAGGTCCACTCTAGCCCGGAGTGGTAGCACCTGATAGGGTCCTATCCATTGGTCAAATAGAACTAAACTGTGTTCTTATGCTAAAATGTAATGTTTGAAATGGAACTGTTTTTTGACATCGAAATTGTGTAGTTATGCTAAACTGAATTGTTTGAAATTTCAACGAATTTTAAACCAAAAAAAAAACAGCACGTAAGCTTAGATGATCGATTAACTTAAACATTACCCCAAAATCTGCAAGTAATCAAGGACATAGAAAATGTTCATCTATCTATCACTTTCTTCGTAAGATATCTATCTATCTATCTATCTATCGGCCAGTCGGCTGGGGCTGCAGAATACACCGACTGCTTCTCTGAAGAGGGGTAAGACCCCTCTAAAGAGTGTCACTAAACAATCTGATGTTCCAGTAATGCTGGAGGTTTAGGGAATGTGGAGTAACCCTTCATTTCCATTGCTCCCAGGTACACTCTAGCCCGGAGTGGTAGCACCTGATAGGGTCCTATCTATTGGTCAAATAGAACTAAACTGTGTTCTTATTCTAAATAGTAATATTTGAAATGAAACTGTTTTTTGACATCGAAATTGTGTAGTTATGCAAAACTGAATTGTTTGAAATAGAACTGTTTATATGTATAAAAATGGATTTGGCATTAAAAACCTACAATGGTTGATGTGCTATGAAACCAAACCAAAGCAAATCTCTCTCTCTCTCTCTCTCTCTCTATATATATATATATATATATATATATATCAGTTTACCTATTTATTGCTTTCCTTTTGTAGGATCTATCTATCTCAGTCTGTTCATATCTATCTTGCTTTCTTTGGTAAGATCTATCTGTCTAATCATATCTATAGTGGAAGGCTGAAAATTTGATATGATGATGTTTTGCCAATAGGATCCAAGCCCTGCAACACCGATGGAAAAGGTCTGTGAACTGCAAGGAAGACTATTGAAAAATAAACCTCATTTGGTCACATTCCATAAGAGTATCTTGGTCAGCCTAACAACTTTTCAGCCGAGCCACGTATCTATCTATCTATCTATCTATCTATGGGGGGTCCCCGCGGTGCAGTCGCTAACATGAGGGATTACCAGCATTGTAATAAGTTAGTTCAATCTGCAACCGCGCTTTTACATTCATTTTCGGACTAATATCCTTGGGAAACGGTGTGTCCTCTCTTAGTTTCCCCGTTATGAGCTAAATAGCACCACTAGTGTCTAACCACGAAGGTTGATATGCCATTAATAACCAACGAAGAAACCAAACCAAGAAACCTCATGCTTTCTTTGGTAAGATCTATCCATCAATTTACCCTTCGGTTGTTTTGTTTAGAAAAATCTACTTATATATATATCTATCTCAGTTTATTTCTATCTATCTATCTATCTATCTGTGAAATGAAACTGGGTAGCATTGACTTAGATATCGGAATAAATTTGTTTCCTGAAAATTTAGATTTGAGAGCCCATTATTCAGTAAATCATCGTGTACTGGTTAATGGTACATATGATAATACAGTTGATAAAATTTTATTGATAGATAAGCGAAATGATTAGAGAATTACTGAACATAGAAATAAAAGCGCCCAAAAGAAATAACAGCAATGAAATTATTTTTATTGGAGAGCATAAATGTTAATATAACCGCATGAAGATTTTACATTAGGATAATTTAATAGTTGTAAGCCATAAAATTCAGAGGAATTTACTGTAATTTCTTTACTGATGAGGCTTGGCAAAAATAAGAGATGTGGATATTGATGACATACGTACTTGAATGAAAATAAAGTACGTCATCTAGACACGTGATTCAATACACGTTCTTTCATAAAATATAAAATGAATATTTATATCTAAACTAAAATTCAAATAGATATTTAAATTAATATTCAAAGTTTTCCTCTTTTGATGGCGCCTCGCGTGGTATCGTGGTGAGCATGGTAGATTGCCACCCATTTCGAGCAGGGCTGAATTTTACCTGATGAGGCCCTAAGGTATATGAAATTTAAGGGCCTTCCTTAAAATTATATTATTATTGTTGATAAAATATATATATGTATGTATATATATGTGTGTGTGTGTGTGTGTGTGTGAGGCTTAGAACCTGTTATTGGATGCATGACACTTTTTTCAAATTTCCAATCGAAAATTTGTATTTTAAAAGACTTTAAATATTCAAATTTTTGATAGTATTGAAATGTTATCTCTGCCCAATCGGAGAAGCACACAATTGTTTACAAGATAGTGCTACTAATCATCTGACTCTTTGATGTGCATTTTGCAATTCAAGGATTAAAAATGGCAAAAACTAAAGAATTATCCAGAGATATGCGAGATAGAATCATTAAAAGTCTCAAAAGTGGACAAGATTACCGAAAAATTAGCAAAGAAATGAATCTAGCCCTAAGTACAGTAGGAAATATCAGAAAGTATAAGAAGTATGGCGACGGTACAGCAAACCCTCCAAGAAATGGAAGACCGAAAAAGTAAATGAGCGTACTTCAAGGTGGATCAGCAGAAATGTGCAAATAAACTCCTTCATTACTCGTTCTAAAATTAAAACTGATCTTGAGCGTGCTGGAATTCATGTAAGTAAGGATACCATTAGCAGAGCTCAATATAGTACAGGCTTTCATTCAAGATCACCAAGAAAAATGCCTTTACGGAAAACCAAACATGTCAAAGATCGATTAATGTTTGTCAAAACTTATGAAAAGAAAGGTATGCAGTTTTGGGGAAAAGTGATATGGTTGGATGAAACGAAAGTTGAACAATTCGGAAAGAACACAGCGACAAGTGTTTGGCGAAAAAATAGCACTGCCTTCAAGAAGCACAATACCACCCCCACAGTTAAGTTTGGGGGTGGTTCCATTATGATATATGGATGCTCTTCATCCAAGGGCACTGGTGAGTTACAAGTTATCCATGCTGGAATAATGGTAGCATGTATAGGGAGATTCTAGAGAAGAACCTTGAGAAATCTGCAACTTCTTTAGGGCAAGGTCGGAATTTCGTACTTCAACACGACAATGATCCCAAACATACCGCAAAACTTACAAAGGAATGGTTTGAAAATAATGGTATTAGTACTCTCAATTGGCCAAGTCAGTCTCCTGACTTGAATCCAATTGAGAATTTGTGGAATACTTTGAAGGTTAAAGTTCATAAGCGGAATCCACAAAATATCAAGCAATTAGAAGAATTATGCAAGGAAGAATGGAATAAAGTAACGTTGGATCAGTGTGGAATACTTGTGGCCTACTATAGAAAGCGACTAAAAGCAGTGAAACAAAACCGAGGCTACGCAACAAAATATTAAATTGATGTATCTAATACTTTTGCATTGGGTAATTTTGAACTTTGATAAAAAAAAAGGATTCAACCATGAGTTTTTAATTTTCCTTCCACATACAACTAAAACAACGTTACAAGATCTTACTTACCAAATATCAGGCAAAATGTCGAACATAAACTAGAGTTATAACAGGAAATAACATGTGTCCAATACTTATGCGTGTCACTTATATATATATATATATATATATATATATATTCTAGGGTTGTGTCTGATGAATTAGCGTTAAGAATAAAAACTAATGATAAAATAAAAAATCTACATGAAGGTCAAACAATTGCATATTCATTATTTTTGTATTTCATTTCTTCTAATACATATGTGTGTGTGTGTGTGTATGTGTGTGTGTAATTTCAGGTACTAATTTAACGTATTTCCCGTCATTAGTTTTCCTAATTCTTTTCGCTAATCGCTTCCTTTGCTCAACCCTCCGTAAATACCAGCCTATAGTTCACCACGCAGAAGGAACTTATTTTCTTTTAGTTATAAGATTCTTTTAAACAATTTCTTAATATACCTTTCAAACTTGCAGACCAAATGCACATATTTTAAAGCAGTTTTCTACCGACTTTATTAGAGAAATTTCATAGAAGTTTATTCTTACAACGAATCAAATATTTAGGAATTCTTTTTCACTAAAAGATGTTTCATGGCAACGTAAATTCTTGACACGTTCAATACCAAAAGAAAAAAATTACAAATTAAATAAAAAAGTTGATTGTACTTTTCAGGGATGAACTATAGGTTATGGCAGCATGTATCTGTCTTTCTACAGTTTTGGGATCTGATACAAGGTTGGTTAAATATGGGAACCTTGCAAGAAGCAAGAGGCTTACCTTCCCAGAATTGCTCCACTCTGTCGGTAATCCACTTTTGGGGCGCCTCAGGCACCGAGCAATAAACCCAGCCCATACCTCTTTAGACGAGGAGGCTGATGCTCCCTCGATTAAAGTAGCTTGACACTCTGAAGCTTAGTTGGTTTATTTTTTACACCACTCAATATGTACTCGATGAAGGTTGTATTTATATAAAAGCTACGAGGCGCATGCGATAAGTTTCCAGACTTTTTTTATATGGGCATTTAAAATTGTCATAGACTCTTGAAAATTCAGTATCTTATTGCTATACATCTTATGAGATGTCTGACCAATTTTTATGATTTCACGTTTAAATGAACAGCTACAGCAGCAATTGGAATACACCCTACTAAAGCCTGATTGTCACAGCTGATGAAATTCAAAAATGCAATCTGACATTTTACAAGAACGACATACAATAAAATTCTGTTTTAAACTTGGAAAAAATGTCACAGAAACGTATGGAATGCTTCAGACTGCTTTAGGACCATCTTGCATGAATCGAGCATGAGTTTTTGAGTGGCATAAGAGATTCAAGGAAGGCACAAAGTCTGCGAGGGATGATGAGAGGTATGGGAGGAGTAAGGAAGTCAATACACCAGAGTTGATTGACCAAAGGGTTAGGGTTAGGGTTATCCTGTTGAGGTTTTAAGGGAGTTCAGGAAGAGATTCCGTCGGAAGAGGCCAGCACTCTTCAAATCGGGTCAGTGGCATTTCCATCAGGACAATACACCAGTCCACAACTCCATCCTTGTCACAGACTATTTGAACAAGATGGGCATCAAGACAGTTCCTCAGAACTTCCTATAGTCCAAACCTTGCTCCCTGTGACTTTTGGTTAATCCCTAAGCTCAGAGGCTGTCGTTATGAGACAATTGAGGAGATGAAGAGGCTGTGACGAAGGTCATTGACACGCTCCCACAAGAGGACTTCCATCGGGCCTTGCAGAAGTTGTTGGAACAGTAGAACAAGTGCATTGCAGCCGGAGGAGATAACTTCGAAGGGGACTAGGGTTTTGTGTGAGTACTATCAATAAAAGTGCCCATACGAAAAAAGTCTAGAAACTTATCGTATACACATCGTACATTGTGCCTGCTGAGTGTCGGATCTAGAAAGAGAAATTTCATTCACTGATTTGACGTCACAGTTCTGATGGTAAATTAAAAGTATTTTATATTCAATCATGGCACTTGTTTTCCAAGTCCAGTTTATAAAATCACTCATGATGGGGTGCCCTAACCATGTTGATAAAATTGCCCAAGTGATTTGAAATAAGGAAACCATATTACGTATTCAAAGAGGGGAACTTCGAATAAGAAAAGTTTATTTCTTCATCGTCCGCTTTCTCTCTATTTTACAATCGATAAAAAGATGACTCTTAAGTACTACAATAGACGCGTCATCTGTTTTTCTATTTCTAACCTTCGATCGGGTCTCCTCAAAATGCTCCATATAAACCTCAGGAGATGAATAAAATTTTGGAATAAAAGTAGAGGTTTTCAGACTTTTGTTTTCATTTTTATTGTTATATTCACAACGTTTCGGCAGATGTATCCTCTGGCCTTCTTCAAGTGTTTCTTGTCGAACTCGGATGCCTACACGGAACTTCGAACTACGTATTTAATTTAATCCATGGGTCGCTTGCTCTGATTCCGTTAACCATAACCGGATACAACAGTTAAGTATTCCTGTATTGTTGCTCGCCTGCAGTCAGGATTGAACCTGCCACCTCCAGATGATTGTCTCTTAGCAGCTTATGGAACCAACGTCTATAACCGTAATGCTGAAGAAGACCGGAGGGCACGTCGGCCAAAATTATGTGAATATAACAATTAGACAATAGTCCGAAATCCCAGACTGTTAAAAATCATCAAGCTTCGTCTTTGAAATTTAGACAACAAAAAGTATAGGAAGTAAATTTACAAGTCTCGCCAATGGTCCGGGAGACCCTGGTTCAACCCCAGATCGAGTCATACCAAAGTCTTTAAAAGTGGTTCTTGATACCTACTTACTTAACACTCAGCATTATAAGGTACGTATCAAGGGTAAAGTGGAGTAATCCAGGGAAAAGAGTGGCGTCCTCCCCTACACCTCTGTGTAGTAGCTATTGAAAAGGGAACCTTCGGGTCCTCTCGACTCTGGTCGCATTTGTAATTCTTTTAGGGTGAGGAGTTTAATTGTTTCGTTAGTTCCTCGCTATATTGTGGGAAAATAAAGGAGAAGAAAGAAGATGTCGTAAGGTTTTCAAGAAGCTTTAATGGCAGCCAGAATAAAGGGTACATTTTTGCTGCAAGTATCGTAGGAAGGAAGGAAGGACGGAAGGAAGGACGGAAGGAAGGAAATAGTTATTGAGTAGAGAAGGACTTTTAGCAGCTAAATGCCTGAGCGGAATGTGCGTCGCTACAGTCAAGGCAATGCTGAATGTCAATGCGGAATATGCGTCACTATAGACATAGCAAAAGTCGTGTTTGCTGCTTAAGGAGAGGAAGGGTGTAATCACCCAAAAATGTATGGTCCTGATTGCAGTAGGAGAGAGGCATGAAAGTCTCCAGAAACGGTTGCCCAGGAATGAGGTAGCTAGATGTCTGAGCGTATTTGCGCGTGGCTGTTGACATAGCAAAAGTTAGAGGCGACAGGTGTTCCTGTAAGTGGCGGATTACGTGAATCTAATTCATGTTCAACAGTGAACCCTTGGTCTAAGAGGGTAGACTCAAAAGGTCCATAAATTAGACGGCTTTCCTCATTGTGTTGTGATTCTGCTGCTATGAAGGGAGCGGACAGAAAGTACGTCCGTCCTGCTCGAAAGGCTTTAAAGAAGAGATAGTTTGGCGAGTTTTCACCATTTTTATGTTAAGCGGGAAAATGGTCCGGGCTGAATAGGATAAGTCATTCTCATTGGGTGAAAATATGCGACGAACATAATGGTCAAATTAATTTTGGCGCCAAACAAAAATACGAAGTTCTTTCCGCTACAATCTCATTATTTCAGTAAAACGAAAATCGCTGGATCATATAGACTCGTTGCCAGATATCGTACACATAGCAGAATATCACTAATAATATGTCGCTTATATACGATCCCTTCAAAACATACGGATTATTTAACTGGACAAACTGTTTGGCTTTGACCGTAAATATTCGGATCTTTTCGGAATCGTTAACGACACATATAAAAGGAGGTGCCCGTGGTGTAATGGTTATCGTCGTAGGACTTGGACACGATGATACGAGTTCAAGTCCTGGACGAGACTGATTGCATTTCACATAGCACTAATACCCTTGGGAAAGGTATGAATCCAATTATTCTCCCTCCAGCTATGGGTAAATAGTAGGACAGATTAGGTTCTTCAGCCTTGGCGAGGTAACTTGTCTAGAAGAAGGAAAACTCTGAATTCAAACCTGTTAAACTCCGCTTAAAAATTGACCTTGTGTCATATCCTGCCCGAGCGGAGCGGTTGGTAAATATGGTTAACGACACATATAATCATATTTTCACGAAAGAAAACATTGTAAAATCTGAGGTTTTGATATGTGCATTATTTACAAAGCAAATATAGAATCACTTTGAACATAGAACGTGATGATTTGATGCTAAAACTCACACACCTACCACCTAATGTTTGTGATCTCCTCATTAACCGCTTAACTCATTCTTTCCATAAAAAATAATTCAAGAATTAAAGGAACGCTTACTTTTATAGTTTACTCAACCCTTTTTCAAGCAAATTTTATCAAATACACGTAAATTAGTTATATTTTGTAAATTAATATTCGGTTGATTTATTTGGAGGTGAATGGAAATTAAATTTGGTTACAAGGAGTGCCATTGGTCTAATGAGTAGAGTGTTCGTCAATGGTCCAGGAGACCGGGGTTCAATCCCAGGTCAAGTCATACTCATTCATTTTTCATCATGTCGTGCGGCTAGCTCGGATTTCCCTGACTCTCTCTCTCCAGGTCTTCAGGGTTACATCCCGTATCATCACATAGCTGCTGTATGTATGTTCGAGCTGGTCGTCCTGCTTAAGACTCAAAAATGGTACTATTTACCAACCCCTCCGCTCGGGCAGGATATGACACAAGGTCAATTTTTAAGCGGAGTTTAACAGGTTTGAATTCAGAGTTTTCCTTCTCCTAGACTAGTTGCCTCACCAAGGCTGAAGAACCTAGTCCGTCCTACTATTTACCCATAGCTGGAGGGAGAATAAGGGGGTTCATACCTTTCCCAAGGGTATTTGGCCGAAAGTGAACGTAATAGCGCGATTGGAGTACGAACTCGCGTACTACGATTCCGCAGTTCATCGCTTTAACCATTACACCACGAGGACACTCCAAAAATAGACTCAAAAATGGTACTTGATGCAACCTTGCTTAACACTCAGCATTATAAGGTGAGGATTAAGGGTAATGCGGAGCAACATAGGGAATGGAGTCGCACCCTACCCAACACCTTGGTGTAGTAGTTATTGAAACGGGAGCCTTCGGTTCATCCTCGACTAAGGTCGATTAACAAGGAGTGCAAGTTTAAGAAGTCTTGCTCAAGATACATCACCGGCCATTGTGTAAAGTGCTGATTTTGTTCAGTCGGCAGGACTTTGAATATGCTGACTGTCTCCACTGTAGAGGGGTAAGACCTCCCCAGGCCCCCAAAGGGGTGACGTCAGTATGACACTAAACTGCATCTAATAGCAACGATCAAATTCTGAAGCATTGAGGTGGTTGATGTACCCGATCACTGACATTACTCCTAGGTCCACTCTAAATCGTAGTAGAAGTACCCATTTTGGGTCAATAAATCTCTATAAAAATGACTCGTATTCAATAGAACTGAGTGCGCAAAAATTGTAACGCTACGGTTCTCAAATAGACGTTTGTAATACTAAGACACAAAATAGACGCTTGTACCACCACGGTTCTCAGCAGATCCTTGTTGCGCTACAGTATTACATACGGCACTACATAGACATTTGTACCACCACGGTTCTAACGGGTCTATACATGTAGCACTACGCCTTAAGTTTCAGTCGGACCCCGTTATAACAAGACCGCACGAAAAAGTGACGATCACACAAAACACAGTCTTGGTTTGTTAATACAAAAGTTTATTCGCTACTACACCTCTTAGTAATCGTCGAGAAGAGAGAAACAAAATATGACAAATGAGTTCACTTTTGCTTGACAGAGAGAAATAAAACGCCGTGAGAAGAAAGAGGGCAGACACAGAACTTGATATTAACTTTCTAGTTTTCTGTTGTAGCTGTAGTACGTGTTTGCTCGCTGGTCTCGTCCTCACAGCTTCGCAACGGTGTCGGACCCCTTCACGGAGCTCACCCGAAGATAGGTACCGAAATTTTTAGGCCAGTCTTCACATCGTCGCGTCTTGGGTCGAACTCTTCCTTTTCTATCCTACGTCCACTCCAACATTTCTTCCGTTTGATCTTCTTTTAGCCAATCAGAGCTACGGGCTGATTTGCTGCAGATACATTTCTATTTTAAACTTGGACGTCTGCTGCTATCCCGGCCTAGACTTGGGGAACCTCTGAGGGTTGCTTGGAAAGAACTTACAATTAAAATAGTCAACCGGAGTCCTTGATTATATCTAAAAAATATCTTAAGAAACAATTACACAAAATTGTAAATATAAGCGAACAATGAAGGCGATTCCCTAACCTCTAGGCATCGAATAAACACAGACAGGTTGACATGCTGTAAAAATCAATCAATCAATCAGACTTTCATCTGACAAAGGTGTGTTCAATTATATCGAACATGTTGATTACAATAGACTTGAATAGGTTATTTCTCGTATTACGTTTCTTCGCTCTTTAAAAAGGTACCAACATTTATAAGTACAAAATGGAGTGACTTATACTGGCGTGGATACGGTAAATCAATCATTTCGATCTTCTTTTCCTTTTTTTCTAATACGAAAAGCTGCCCAAAAGATCACTTGACTCGCCATACGTTTTGATATTAGCCTTATTAAGACAACGTGCGCGTTAACGCCAGGCTTCAATGTTGGCACAGATTCGTAGTTTTAATTGGTCAGTAGGTGTCATATGATCGGCTGGCAACCAACGTTTGTTTGGGACTCTTCTTGCCAGAAGCTTAAATTCGTGTATAATGTCTGATGAATTAATCTTTAAACAATCGTAAAAGTAACTTCTATTGACATTGACAGAATTAAACGAGTCCTTGCAAAAAAGACGATAGTTCTTCAAGTACTATGTATTTTGTTGAGTCATGTCCAAGAGCTTTTGTTTGAATTAGTCAGAAAATGTCATACGATCTGTGTACACAAAGGTCCGAGAGTTTAGCCGAATCAATGACTGAAGAGAAAATACTCTCGGGAATTCATGGCACGTCTCCTTTGTCTGTTGAATCATTTCTTTTTAAAATGCACGATCTAGCGTCAGCAAAAATAAAACAACCAAATAAAACATGGCATTATTGACTTTTTATCTAATTAATAGATGTGTAATGAACAAGATATGATTTCATTGTTATAGCCAAAGCAGCAGCTGTGACTTGTAATAGGGAATATACTGGTTCCAAATATTTGCTGTTTGTCTTTAAAATTGGAGGCGATGGTATGTTAATATTAAGGGGTTAGTTAGTAAAGTTAAAGAAAGAAAGAATTCAAGAGTTCCATCTCTTTTGTCGGAAGATTTAGAACCAGATGCTTTCAAAAGACATAATTAATCTTTGTTATAAAGACCGGTGCATTGGTCAAGTGTAGAGTGTTCGCCAATGGTCCGGGAGACCTGGGTTCAATCCCAGGTCGCGTCATACCAAAGACTTCAAAAATGGTACTTGATACCTCCAAGCTTAACACCCAGCAATATAAGGTAGGTATCAAGGGTAAAGTTTAGCAATCCTGGGAAACGAGTAACGCCCACCCCTATACCTCGATGCAGTAGCTATTGAAAAGGGAGCCTTATGTTCGTCCTCGACTACGGTCACCAACTTTCTTACAACTATAATGATCCGGTTTACATATTTATGCTATAGGAAGACTGCAAAAATGGCACTTCGTAACGCGATTTTTGTAAGCGCAATGCAATTCAGATGCTCTTTCTTACAGGAAAGAGCAGTTTCCAGTCTAATTAGCAACTCAAAGATAATAATAGTGTGGGTAGTGAATTTCTGCTTATCTTGATAATAATCCATAATTAGATTTATTCTAACGATTTGATTACTTCATGGGTATCTTTACTTTCATTTTCGACTTTGAACTTAAATGAAATTACTTGATATTGAAATAAAAAGTATTTTGTTCAATACTCATCACACACTTATCTTCAAAGTGAATTCCAAAATTGAAAAAGTCAGAGAAAAATTACACGGTAAACCAAAATCTTCCTAAGTGGGATGACTTTTTAAAAAATTGAGTTCTCTGATGTTGATAGTTTTTAAGAACTTGAAAAAAATTCTGATGTTCCATCGCTAATGTAATTAAGTTATTTTTCGAGTAATTATAAATCTTATCAGCGGGGAGTGACTAGAGTTTAACGATCACCTTTGAGGCCCTTAAATGAGTTTTACTAATTATACAGACTTCATTGCTCGTCAATACGCCATCATCAGTTAGATTCTGTGATCATAGTGTTTTCTCCCCTGAATCTGTTAGAACCCGCATATCCACGTCATTCGCGAAGGTATTGTTTCTAGAAAAAGGAACGAACCATTTACGGCAGAGAGTCTCAAGTTTATTTCGTTGCAGAACTTTGATATGATTTTCCAAAAATCACAGTTGCCCAGTCTGCACCTCTGCAGAGGGGTAAGACACCCTCCCTATGAGTGTCCTAGATATGACACTAAACAAATTGATGGCTAGACTCCAGTAATGCTAGAGCTTTGGGTAATGTGGAGCACCCTTTCATTGCCATTGCTCCCAGGTCCCCTCTGGCCCAGAATGGCAACACCTGACAGGGCCCTATCAATTGGTTAAATAGAACTAACTGCATACTTATGCTAAACTGAATTGTTTGAATTAGAACTGTTTAACTAAACTGAATAGCTTGAAATAGAAATGTTTTTGACAAATAGATTGTGTATTTACATTTAAACTGCGTGCTTATGCTAAACTGAATTGTTTGAAATAGAACTGTTTTTGACATTGAAACTCTACTTACACTAAACTGATTTGTTTAATATAGAACTGTTTTGACATTTAACTGTGTGTAAAGAAAATCTGTACTTATACTAGACTGAATTAGGTGAATTAGAACTGTTTGACTAAACTGAATAGCTTGAAATAGAAACGTTTTTGACACTTAAACTGTGTACTCATTCTAAACTGAATTGTTTGGAATGGAACTATTTTCATAAAAATGGGTTTGGCGTAAAATAAACTACAAAGGTTGATATACCATAAAACCCAACCAACCAATAACCAACAATCACAGTACTTAAAAAAACTCTGCCATTCTAATTTTGATAAGACCTTAAATAAAACAAAACGTTATTGAAAAATATTTTTTAAAAAAGCAATGATACATTTAAGAAACATAATAAATCAAATATTGAAATTAAAAGCAGCTTTGATATTATCTGTTATGAGTTTTTAATTGTTTTGAAAAAAAAAAAGCGGATTGATTCTGAGAGATTTTATTTAGGCATATCAACCAAAAAAAAAAAAGAAAAAAAAAAGAAGAAAGAAAGAGCGCAAAAAGAGAGAAATCGGGTGATTAATAGTGTAGTCTACCTAAATATCAACCTGAGAAAAATGTGACTTTTTAAAAGGCCTCTGTAACTATCATCATCATCATCATGTCGCGCCGCCAGCGCGGATATCCCTGACCCTCTCTCGCCATTTCTCCCTATCATTCATCGCCTCCGGCAGGTCTTCAGGGTTACATCCTGTGTCCTCACATAGTTGCTGTATGTAAGTTCGTGCTGGTCGTCCTACTTTTGCACATCCATAAGTGGGGGTCCACAGGAGTACATCGCTTATGAGCTCGTCCTTGCTTCTCCAGCAGTGTCCCGCGTGTCTGGTTCGTCTAACTTGTATAGTTTTCGTGATGATGGGCAAGTGTCCGTATAGTTGAAGTCTCGTGGGGTGTTGTCGCCAGGACTTGTTTAATACTGCTCTCAACATTCTTGTGTAATTTCCGTCTACTTTCCTCTCCAGCCGCTTCGTTAGCGTCCATGTGGTGCATCCATATAGTAGTATCGACACAACCGCTGCCTGGAAGAAACTGCGTTTCATTATCCGTTAGGTCCGACTTCCATATGATCGAGAGCCTATCGATAGCTGTCCATGCCTTCGTCAGTCGTGTGTTGATGTCTTTTTCGGTTGATGAGACGCTACTTCCTAGGTAGGAGAATTGTGAGATCAGATTGCAAGTGCGATGAAGTTTATACAGGATGGTATCAAAAAGTACCGAGACTGATTTTCTAGATTTTTTAATTTTAAAACATCTAAACGATGCATGCACAGTGGAGAAACCTATATGTTAATGAAATTATCTCTAAATGACTAGACAATTAAAAAAATATTGAAGCTAGTCTTGAAACTTTCTGATCAGCAAATTTTGGCCAGAATACAGGGTTGTACGAGTATTGTACCCACCATACACGCCAGATTTCGCTCTGTGCGACTTCTTTCTAGTTTCCTTAACTAAAAATTCATCTCAAAGGTAAGATTTGAGGACGTGGAGGACATTTAAATACGATGAAGCAGCTTCAGATCTTATTAAAAGATGCTTCGATTAATAGAAAACTCGCTGGAATAAGTGTGTTGAAATCTGAGGAGACTATTTTAAAGAAAATCAATGTTTCATTTTAATGTAAATAAAAGGATAGCCGTAGCTTTTTAAACCTTTGACAGACTCAAAGTAAAATAGGAAAATGAAAAGATCTTTCCAGACAATCAAGGTTTGTCTTTTGTGTGCATTGACTATCCCAATAATCATATATGCTGGAGAAACTTAGAGTTTGAATAAGGAAGTCTATAGTAAATTGAGTGTACTTAAGAGTGATTGCCTTAGGACTAGAGTGGGAATTTCTCACATGAATTGTCAAAATGAACGATATAAGAAACTGACCTTGGAATACTGACATTATCAAGAAGAAAAGATAGAAATGGTTTTGTCACGTCGAGCGCAAAAACAATGTCATCTACGTTGACTATTCATAGAAGAATGATTTTATCAACAGATAACTCAGCAGACGACCATGAACGCAATGAAATGACCTAATAAAGAGAGAATACAAAACTACTTCTAACAATTGAAAGACTGAAAAAAGATGGGTCGAAATAGGAATAAATATGTGAGAGGAAGCCTTAAGAGTCTATAAAGAGAGAATACGTAGTAATAATGTCTCATTCATTGTTCATTTCTGTCTTGTTAAATACAGCTTCTCACTTTTTGAACACGCCTTGTATTTTGAAGAAATTGATGTTTCATTCATCGTTTATTTCTATCTTGGTCGATACAGTTTCAGTCTCAACACTTTTGATGCATTATCGAATTAAAAAAGTGATGTATAAATAGCCACACTGTGTTATATATCTAACTAGAAGGTAAAATTTTTAATTCCTTTGAGTGTACTGTGGCTATACTTAAACGAAATATGTAACGTATTCAACATACTATTTCTGTATTGTTATATTGTAGTCAGAGGAATGTGTGATTGGTAGTCACTTCGGACTGCTATGTTGGATGAGGGTTTTTCGGAAAGTGGCGAATATGACACATAAAAAACAGCTCGGCTCTTCACATCTTTTCTTCAAAGGGAGGGTGAAGTCTCGTTCGGTCTTTGGTTTTCAGAAAAGCAGGCAAATTCCGGTTTTCTGGATGTAAAATATTTCTCTTGTCACATTGATACTAACCGACATCAACACAAGGAAAGTCAGTTTTATTTTTATTATCTATCCATCGATAATATTAATCAATAAGTCAAAATACGATTGATTTTTTAAGAAAGAGGGAGAGAAGAGGTGACAGGTATTTTTTGGTTTGCTTCTGATACCAACTAGACTCTTTAATTTGAGAAATCGAAACGTTCTGACTCTCCTGATGGATGGTCGGATACACACTCCTTTGCTCAAACACACACTGCCGGTTGAAAACCCTCACTATCAGTCAAGTCCTATCTGACCTTTCATACGGGAGATATCTCCTTACTGCTCAAAACCTTTCGCATAAGTTTCCAGATCGTCTAGCAGAAACTTCAAAAGATGGCCGCTACGCTGGTTGGGGTTTTGTTATTTATTTGGTTTGCATTAGCTGACCAGTGATTTAGTTTACTTATCTCTTTCTTTCATTCATTTCTTCATCAAAAACAAATTTTAAACCAAGCAGTACCATCTAGTCCCTGATATAATGTAACAGGTGTAGGTATATTAAATGTTTTTTTTTTGATTGTGGAGTAATGTTATATAATTACGGAATGATTTTTTTTATTAATCATTTTCGTTAGTACAGTTCACGCTCGTGCACAGAGGATTTGGCAATCACAAATGTCATAATAAAACCCCAGATAGGAAATAGGCTGGGGTGTAAATGACGTCATGCCCGGAAGCGACGGGGAGGGAATTTAGTGATTTCGAAAAAGACGTTAGTTGAGATTTGACTCAGGGCGAGGCCAGTCCAGCTGGGGGCTACGGGTTGCGAGTTTGTTGGGTCAGTGAGTTGAGATTTCACTCTGGGCGAGGCTAGTAGAGCTGCGGCCTACGGGATGTGCAGCGCATTTGTTGGTCAGTAAGTTGAGAGTTTGACTCTAGGCCGGGCAGTCCAGCTGGGGGTTGACTGAAGGACGATGTCGGAACAGTTAGCATAGTAAAAATTGTGTCTCTCTCTCCTCGTGTCGAAAAACTAAAGTCAAGAAGTAAATAAACGTTTCGTATCTGAACAACAGAGAGTCGTCAGTGTTTCGCGTATTTCCCTGCGTCCGTGTATGTGTATAGTTGTATCATGGCTATACAACAGTAAGAATTATTTAATCAAATCATTATTTAATTGTTTTGTGATTATTAAATGATTTCACGCTAAACTATAAATCGTACCATTTGCAGGATGTATGTTGTATAGGTTTTGATTTTGCTGTTAAAATGATGCTGCAGCACAGAGCTACGTCGCAATAGAGGTTCGACTTTCACAGATTAGGAGGCACCCCTGGCAACAGGTACTACTATTCTGGATCAAAGTAAATTTGAGAGAAATGGCAATGAAGAGGTGACTCCACACATCTCAAAGCTCGGAGGTGCTCGTGGTGTTATGGTTATCGCACACGTCGACACAAGTTCAAACCCTGGATAAGGCTGATTGCATTTCACAGAGTACTAATACTCTTAGGAAAGGTATGAATCCAATTATTTTCCCTCCAGCTATGGGTAAATAGTAAGTTAGACTGGGTTCTTTACCCTTGGTTAGGCAACCAGTTTAGGAGAAGGAAAACTCTGAATTCTAACCTGTTAAATTCCTTTTAAAAATGGACATTCAGTCAAACCTGCCCGTGCGGAGGTGTTGGGTAAATAAAGACACACCTTAAAGCTCCAGAACTGTAGCCTCACCACCAGATGATGTTTTGTGTACTCAGAATAGTGTTCAATTATGATGATTTTTCTGAAGCTAAGAGTTACTTCTAGTCCCTCTCATTATGTTTGAATGAAAATCATTACAAATGATCAACACTAATTCTTTAAAATTTCTCTCGCACATGTTGATTTTCTATATCCGCCGAATGCCTTAGAGCTAAGACCTGTCTCGTCCTCGAGGGATGTTTTGCCCAGTCAGCTGGGGCTATAGAATACACTGACTGCACCACTGCAGAGGGGTAAGACCCCCCCCTAACGAGTGTCCTGGATATGGAAATTTACTAAGCTTTTTGCTTAGATGTGGCACAAGGCCATATGAAAGGGGCACCCAATGAGACTCGAACTCACTCGTGTAGATTTGCTAGTCGAGCTTGCTAACCATTACACCACCAGAGGCGCCTACGAGTGTCCTGGATATGACACTAAATAATCTGATGGTGAGGTTCCAGCAATGCTGGAGCTTTAGGGAATGCGGGGTACCCCTTCATTGCCATTGCTCTCAGGTCCACCCTGGCCCGGAGTGGTAGCACCTGATAAGGGTCCTATCTATGGGTTTAATAGAATTAACAGCATACTTATGCTAAAATGAATTGTTTGAGTAAAACTGAATTGTTTGAAATAGAAATGACTTTTACAATTAAACCGTACTTACATTTAAACTGCGTGCTTATGCTTAACTGAATTATTTCAAATAGAACTGTTTTTCGACATTAAAACTGTATTTACACTTAACCGAATTGTTACATACAACTGCTTGAATGGTTAGAAATGGAAATGTTTTTGACCATTAAACTGTGTACTTATGCTAAACTGAATTGTTTTAAATAGAACAGATTATTTACATAAAAATGGATTTGGCGTTAAATAACCTACAAAGGTTGATATGCCATAAAACCCAACAAACCATCGAGGGATGTTTTCGTTTCCATCGAAGTTCATGTCGCATTGAACCCAACACCACAGAATAATACACCGTATACAATGCATTGGGATGGCTCACACAGGTGTCTCTCTCTAATTATTCCTCAAAATCAACAGCCAAAGAACTCTTCTTCTCTCACAAACTACTATTTCTCTTAAAACCTTTACGCACACATACTTACAATAAGGAAATTTCTACATATACACCACTTTTAACTAATTTTGTATTATTTTTATTTCGTTTACTCAGGCAATAAAATATTTTGTAGTTGTAGTTGTTGTTTGCTGCAAATTGTTCTTCTATAGGGTGCCTCAAAATATATAGGACCCATGTGACGGCTAATAACTCTACTAATTCAGGGTGTCTCAATATACAAGGGACCCATAATACTCCTTATAACTCTACTAATAATAATGCTGCATTCTTTTTTGTGTCAGATTTGAAAATAGTATACAACTCTTAATACTCGATAACAAGATAGGAAAAATATTTTGCGTCATTACTTTTTTGGAGACAAAATCATTCAAAACTGTCTCAAATAGATGCAACCCATTAATATGATAATAATTTAGAACCGAGACAAGATTTTCCCCGTCAGCTGGGACCGTAGAATACACCGTCTGCATCTCTGCAGTGGGGTAAGACTCCCCCAACGAGTGTCCTGAACAATCTAATGGTTAGGTTCCAATAATGCTGGAGCTTTGGGGAATACGGATTACCCTTTCATTGCCATCACTCCCAAGTTCACTCTGGCTCCAAGTGGTAACACCTGACAGGGTCATATCTGTGGGTAAAATAGGACTAAACTGTGTACTTATGCTAAACTAAATTGCTGGAAATAGAACTATTTTAGCATTTAAACTACGTACTTATGCTAAACTGAATTGTTTAAAATGGAAGTTTTTTTACATTGAAACTTTACCCATGCAAAACTAAATTGTTTGAAATAAAACTGTTTTTGACATTGAAACTGTACTTATGCTCAACTGAATTGTCTGAATTAGAACTGTTTGACTGAACTGAATAGCTTGAAATAGAAATGAATTTGACTATTAAACTGTGTACTTATGCTAAACTGAATTGTTTGAAATAGAACTGTTCATTTATATGAAAGTGGAGTTGGCATTAAATAACCTACAAATGTTGATATGCCATCAAACCCAAACAAACTTGAAACTGATATAATAAGAATTTAAAAAAAACATTGATTTGATGTGTCTTGCTCAAAGGATGCATTTTTCCTGGTTGTGTTCCAAATGACCGCCATTGCACTTGTCTCAGTAATAAATCATTATTGTATTAATGGGTTGCATCTATTTTGAGACACTGTAGTTTTTGTTTACAAAAAATATTCTTCTACATAGTAAAGTTGGCGACCATAGTCGAGGGTGACCCGAAGGCTCCCTTTTCGATAGCTACCACACCGAGGTGTTGTGGGGCGCTACTCCTTTCCCTGGATTGCTCTACTTTACCCTTGAAACATACTTTATAATGCTGAGTGTTAAGCAAGGTGGCATCAAGAACCATTTTTTGAGTCTTTGGTATAACTCGGGCCATTGGCGAACACTCTAACCGCTAGGCCAAATACATACAAACTTTTGATGCGTCCTCTCCTCATACTTGAAAACAATTTTTTCGTTGGAGACTTTCTAAAAACCAAACACACACACACACACACGCGCATATGTATATCTGTGTGTATGTATGTGTGTGTGTGTGTGGGTGTGGGTGTATGAATATATGAACCCAGCCCCTCTGCCACGGAAAGGATGTGATACTAAGTAAATTCTTAAAAGTTATAGTTAGTTTAAATTCAGAATGTTCTTTCTCCTTAACTGGTTACCGAGCCAAGGCTAAAAATCCTATTATTGATCCATGGCTGGGGGATGAAGGGATAGATTCATGCCATTCGGAAGAACATGAACGCTAAGTGAAGCACAAACAGCTTCGTCCAGATATTGAACTCAAGTCATTAATTCCGCGTCCTACGACATTAGCCGTTACGGCAAGCGCGCCATATATATATATATATATATATAAAGTAAGTTGTCTGACCGTAGACGAGGGCTACCCGAAGTCTCTCTTTTCAATACCAATTACACCAAGATGTAGGGGAGGCTGCTACTCCTTTCCATGGATTGCGCTACTTACTCTTGATTCGTACCTTATAATGCTGAGTGTTAAGTAAGGAGGCATCAAGTACCATTTTTTGAATCTTTGGTATGACTCCTCTTGGGGTCGAACCCGGATCTTCCGGACTATTCGCGAACACTGTAACAATTATGCCAATGGATTTATATATATATATATATATATATATATATATATATATATATGCGAGCTTTTGTGCACATAGAAATAAGAGGAGAAAGAGAGAGAATATGATAGAATGAGAATGGAACGTCAAAAAACCAGTGAATAAAATCAATATATAATGAGAGTTATTGATAATGCTACTGTGTCGTTTTCTATTACCATCGGACAATACATACAACTATTTCATTACTTTTACTAAATGACGTCTTCATAATTATTGTTATTATTGTAATATATGCGTGTTGTGATAAAGGATACCCAGACTGAATATTTAATTTTTAAAATTTTGAATTTTAAAAAAGACGTTTACATTTATATAAGAATCAACCATATTGTTTGATTTTTAGTCTCGGGAGTTTTTGATCAGAAGTTCTCTGAGAAACGCAGGATTGCACAAATACAACATCGATACTCACCAACGTTACTTCCATGTTTGTTTGTTTGTTTCTTTTCTTTTCCCTTGTTGTTTTTTTCTTATTTCCTAAACTGAAAACCCAAATCAAGGGTAGGATTTTGGGCGCGTTGACGTTCTTATAAGAAATAGGTCAGCGCAGCTTCATATTATATCCAAATTGGAATTTCAAAAGTGCTTCAACAAATGAAAAACTCGCTGGAATAAGCGCGTTGAATGCCAAGAGGACACTTGATTTTTAAAATTAATGTTTCAGAGTTCATTTTAATCTTTGTAAATGCCGTTACAATCTTCATACACTGTGACATCTCGTGTGAGAGCGTATATATATATATATATATGAAAGAAATATGTGGAAAGTTGGATAAATCAAACACTTAACTCCGATTCAGACGCATGATATTTCGTTCTTTTTATTCCATAGCGCTTTTTAGCGTCGACACAGTGTCAACAGTCATTGATGAGTGTTAGTTTCTCACCTGTGGCAAGTCTTGTTCCAATGATCCCATGGGAGATAGACTGACAGTCACCAAGAGCCGTTGACTCTGTCTACGCTATCCCAACTTAGATATATTTACTCTCTCGTCGATATATAGCACTTTATTTATAAATAAATAAATATAGTTTGGTCTGCAGGTATATTTTGTATTAAATAGCCATGCATTGAGCACTCATTCTTTGGATATTCACAGTCCTCATTTACTTTATATATATATATATATATACATATATATATATATATGAATTGCTCACGCTCTCATGCATAAAGTATACCTGCAATTCCGAAAAAAAACTTTAGAACCATAGAATATGAATTTCTACCTTTTTTAGATAAATATCATGACGAGACTCGAGAAACGCTGCTGAACTTGCAAGATGGTCAAGCATCTGGGTTTAAACAGGAAAACACCTTGTACACATACACACACACACACACACACACACACACACATAGACACTTATATACTTGAACACACGCTGAGTAAAGAGTGATAAATATTAATCATTTGCATTATTTTTATATAAGGAATATTTGAGGGATATTTCATTAAGAATCCTCAAAACATTTAATATATATATATATCCTACGCATATGATTATGTTAGAATTCAAACAAAAACTTACTTTCATATTCCATACCATCAGTCTTTTTCGTAGTTCGTTAAGACACCGTGAGTAATGAGCCTTATGCTAGTCCATCAGGTAATTTATATTATATTGTCATCATCATAATCATCATCATTATGTCATGAAGCTTGCATGGATTTCCCTGACTCTCTAGCCATTCGTACCTATCATCCATTTCTTCTGGCAGGTCTTGTAAACAACATCCTGTATACATACAAAGCTGTTGTTGGTAACTTCTTGTTGGTCGGCCAACACTGCCACTCTTATGTGAAGAGGTCCATCGGAGAATGTTCCTTATGAGTCCGTCCTTGTTTCTCTAGCAGTGTCCAGCATATATATTTTTTTTTATTATATATATATATATATATATATCCTTGTGTTATAGAATACCACAGCTTCACACCATCTCAATAGAGGAGGTTCACGGATGATTCGACAGGTGGAAAAATCGTTGGAATGAGTGTGGTCAATGCCAAAAGAATTGAATTTTAGATTTAACATTTCAGAGTTCATTTTTGTCTTTGGAGAAGCGATATATATATATATATATATATATATATATATATATATATATATATATATAGGTGTGTGTGTGTATGTGTGCTTTCTAATTGAAAATTAGATGGAGATCTTGAGAGACTTTAAAAGATGTTCACATTTTCTTGAGTTTTTATTCACCCAAAAAATTCAGATTTGATTTTCACTAAGAATGTTTTCCCACCAGAAGTAGAAGGGCGATTTCGCTCTACTACTTGGTCCAATACCAACAGAAGGACTGACGCATTCATACTTTTCCAGAGGAGAACTTGTGTAAACTAAACGCAAAGACGCTCGGAAACCGATTCCATTTTTCGTGCCAGTATCAGTTAGTGCTGCCAACCGGACATTATATATATATATATATATATATATATATATATATATATATATATATATAGACACACTATGCTTCGTTGCTTTGCGATTGTCTCGAATTGGAAAAGAATTGGTTTCCAATAGTCCCCTATTGACAAAAAGAAGTCTCTTCAGATTTACATCCTGTGATGGATTTTTCAAATAGAAAGGAGACATATTTAGAGACATCTTTACACACACCCACAAACACACACACACACACACACATACGCACGTACCTAGACGAAAGAGAGAGAAAGAGAGAGAGAGAGTGTACATTTTATTACAAAATGCATCTTTCGGAGAAAGCTTATCCAGCTGAATATTATCAATGGAGAAAGTCATAAGAATCTAAAGATATAAAATTTTAGGAAAATGCTTGGATTCCGATCAATAAATAACTAGAATGATGAAAGCATAAGAAAGTGAAAAAAAAACACAGAAAGAAAGAAAGAAAAAAAAAACAGAAAATATTTTACACAATATATACTATAAACCTATCTGCTGCTTTAAGCGGCCATCCTAATGTTTTCTACATGAGTTAGCCTTTAAAGAACTTGTTCAAATGAAATATATAACATTCTGATAGTTTTTTTTATCTCATACGCGCTTATTATGTATATATTTATTTTTTTAAGAATAAGTAGATTTGATGAACGGATTTAAATGTTGATTTAGAATGCCTTTTGCACCTGCTACATTGACAACAGGAATTCTGAGTGTGATTTTTTTTATTTAACTCTCTCTCTCTCTCTCTCTCTCTCTCTCTCTCTCTCTCTCTCTCTCTCTCTCTCTCTCTTTCTGTTTGTATGTATCTCTCCATTTCTTTTGTATGTTTTGGGGGATTTTTATTATAAAATCACTCGAGAGTTCTGTGCAATTTCGAGAATCTTGCTTGCACGTTGAGTAATTCAAACAGAATTTATTTTTATTTGTTCATTCATTTTTTTTTTCTTCCATTCTAAATTTCCACAGATGCTCATAATCTTTAACACGCTTCTTTCTATTGTACTTTTATGCGTTTAAAGTTTACAGGTTTTACTCATGTGACCATAGTTTCGTATTTAAAATCAAATCAAATAAAACCCTTCCAGATTGACATAGCGGCGAAATATCTTTTTTTTTCTTCCTTTCACGATAAGATTTCAAAAACAGCGTCAATTATATACCATATATTTTATATTCTTTGCCACATTGATTTATCTAAAACTTATATGTTGAGAAAGTTAAGAAGTGTATCCGAAATAAAGATTTTACTGTTGGCATTTACTACGCTTTGGTACACCGCTAAGAATATCTATTGTTCATAAAAAGTTCATCTTAGAACTGAACAGTGCTATCATTGCTTAACTTTGATCGTAACTTGACCATAGTAGCCCAGTCGGCTAGGATTGTAGGAAACATCGACTGCATCTCTGAATATAGGTAAGACTCCCCCTACTAGTGTCCTTGATTTGATATAAAATTATCTAATCGTGATGCTCTAGTCTTGAGGTTTTGGAAAAATTTGGAGAACGCATTCACTGCCATTGATCTTGTAGGGAACGAATAAATAAATAAAAAAATTTTAAATCAAAATTTAAAAAAAGAAAAGAAAAAAAAACTATTAAATTTGTAGAAACTCCCAGAGGTCCCTAACAGGAAAAAGGGGCGACGTAAAGAAAAAAAGCAGCCTCTTGACAAAGGGAACAGACTATCTTTTTCTTTCAGACTCTGACCGTCAAATCAACAACACCATTTTGCTGTCTGGTGTTTGGGCACCACGCATACGTCTTTGGACGTAGCATTGGTTAGGCCCTTTCACCCAGTAGCAGTTCTCTCTCGGTCAGCATTATGCTGAAATATACAAGACCCACAAAAGAACTACAAACTAACCCTTACCGGACTTTGACAAACTTCCAAAAGGAAAACTAACCCTTATGGAAGCCCGAAATACCAACTGAGGACAAACACATGCATGAAACGATTAACGTATTTTTTGTCACCTTAACTGGGGGATTCAACCATTTCAATGTATTTAGGAAAAACTCCCTCATCCATGGAATGTTTGTTGAACCCAGTAAATAAAGGAAAGTATAAAAGAAACGTCTTCGTCTCTTATCTGTTGCTGTCTTTTCTTTTGTATAATTCTTTTGGGACTTTCTTGGGCAATGCATTGCACCGACCAGTCAACGTGGGGTTAAAATAAAATAACCAAAATATGGAGTCAGATATTCAAGCGGCAACATAGCCTTGCCCTTTACCTGTGACCTCCACACATACCCCACAATCTTCTATCAATTCTGGTCCGGAGGGGTAGCACCTGATGTAGTCCTATCAGTGGATCAATGCTAAATTAAATTGCTGAAAATAGAAATGTTTAATCATTTAACTGTGCATAAACAAATGATTGATGTTTAATTAAATTGTTAGTGATACATAGCAATAATTGGAACCTTTTAACTGTGTGCAAACGAATGAGTAACGTTGAATAGAATTATTAGTATTGAATATCAATACTTGGAACTCTTTAACTATGTTCCTAAATTGAATTATTGATATTACATAGAAATACTTGGAACCATTTGACTGTGTGCAAATGAATGAATAGTGTTTAATAGAATAATTAATACTTGTAACCACTGAACCGTCTGCAAACAAATGATTGATAATGAATAGAAATATAAGAGTTAGCAATAATTGAAACCATTTAACTGTGTAGAAACAATAAGAATATTAGTGTGCAAACAAATTAGTTCTCACTCATTTAAAACAATCGACTATGAAATCGTTACTGTTACATAGCAATGCTTTAAACCATTTAATTTTAAATTGTTTGAATGTGTGCTAAAAATGAGTTCAATTTCCTTTAAAAATGTTATCCACAAAATGTGTTTACAAATCCTATATTTGATCTTATGAATAAAGGGAATTTGGTAATAAATAACCGAAATGGTTGATATGCCATAAAACCCAAAGAAAGATAATTATCTAAGTGGTGCTTTCAATAAGTTTCCAGACTTTTTTGTACAGGCATTTAAAATTGTCGTAGACTCTTGACTATGTTATTGCCATACATCTTATGTATACCAGAGTGGATTGGCCAGAGGGTTAGGGTTAGGGTTACTATGTTGAGGTTTTAAGTGAGTATATTAAATAATATACAAAGATTGATATGCCATAAAACCAAACCAATCAACCATCTTGACCATTGTGTTTGCTACAAACACTCAGATTAATTTACAATTTTTTTTTTTTTTGGTGGGGGGATAAAATCATTTCAGATAACTATAGCATTATACCAGTGCTTCCCTATCGGGGTTCGCGAACAAAGGAGGGCTGTGCTCAATGTGTTAAGTCCAAAAGAGGTTCCCCTTAATGGTTACTAAGGCGTCTCTCGCATATGACATTAAACAGCATTTCGTAGTGAGACTTCAGTTCTGGATCTCTGGAGCGAGTGGAGTAAGTAGACCTTCATTTCGATACCCTCAGGTCTACTATAGATCTATGTGAAAATTATTAGTATTGAATAGGAATACTTGAAACCATGTAACCGTGTGCAAATCAAAGATGATTCTTATAGACAAATATGAAAAGGGTGATTAAAAAGTCATTGAAAAAATAAATAGTGATGATAATAAGCGAACATTTACAGATGAAAGAAATTTCGGTATTAAATAATCCCGTAGGGGTTTATACACTATTAAACAAATAAACCAAACCAAACCAAACCAAACAAAACAAAACAAAACCAGACTTCTACTCTTCCTGTGTTGCAGGATGTATATAAGTGTTGCAACATCAAAAGATAAAAGAAATTATAATTTTATTAGAACATCTACCATCCCTGTGCATGTTGGGCATCTCGGCAAGCTTAGCAAGCTTGACTAGCAACCATATAAGACTGAGTTCGAATCTCATTAGGTGCCCCATTCATTCGGTCTTGTGCCACATCTAAGCAAAACACTTAGTAAATTATTACCATCACCGTGCATGTACTCACTATACTCAGGTCAATGTCATCACGATCCTTCAAAGTTGTTTTTTCTCTCGTTCCATATACATGTGTGTCTGTGTATGTGTATATATAAAAATGAAATATGAAAAATATATTTTCAGATGGAATATATATATATATAGTTAAAGGTTTAGTTTTTTCTTGATTTTTTAAACCGTCTCCAGAATAATCTTAGTATGTGATGTGTTAATTCTCATTCCAAAACTTATTTTCAAATGAGGAAAAGGAAACGAAAAAGTGAGTTATAAGATTTCCACAGTCGGAATTCAGGTTTTCTGGTAGATTTACTTCTCGGTAGAGGCAAAAATATTGGTTGCTTATGTTCTAAAATGCTTGATTGTTTAGTCGATAAGTGTTTTATAGCATATAAACCCCTGTGGGTTAATTAATGTCAAATACTGTTTTTTATATATATATATATATTTCAAAATTCATAGGTCCACTTAGAGAGTTGTATTTTTTCAAAGAATTTTTTTTTCGTTCTTACATATATGTGTTTCCAGCTGGTAGATTTCTTCAGAGAACATTTAGCAATTTACTAGGGGTTTTTTTTGTTTGTTTTTTTTTGTTTGTTTGTTTGTTTTTTTGTTGTTGTTTTTTGCTTGGATGTAGTATAAGGTCATATAAATGGAACACCCAATAAGACTCGAACTCGCACGTGTAGGTTTGTTCGTTGGATTTTTTTTACAGACTTTGTATCAGTTTATGGAGAGGTCACTGTTTTGTGTTAAATTTCTCTTCGTTCCAAATAATATATATATATATATATGTGTGTGTGTGTGTGCGTGTGTGTGTAAGCAAATGGTTTCTTTGAAACAATCTTTAAACGAGTTGTTAGAATTATTTAGATTGCACACTTTTAAATGGTTTTAAGTATTGCTATTTAACACTAATTGTTCTATTCAATATTTATCATTTGTTTGCACACAGTTGAAAGGTTTCGAGTATTGCTATTTAACATTAGTAATTCTATTGACCAAGTATTCATATGTATTATAAATAATTTGCATTCAAATAACTAATTATAATATTCTTTATTCAATGATCGAACAGTTCACCCAAACAAATACTACCATTCTGGGTCCAATTGGACCAGAGAGTCATGGTGCGACAATACCCCTCGCCGGCCGACCCTACAATTTCAGCTTCCTTAAACCACTCATGGCCATTAGATCAGATTGTCTAGTGTTTCTTTTATCTCCGACCAGGGGTATTTCAAATTCCTTTACTGTTATGCAAAGCATAACCGAAAGGGTGGAAGAAAAGAACAAACGAACAAACACGGACTTGGATCAGCTCTAAGCCCAGGAAGGGGGGAATCTATGTGACCCTTTTTGTGCATTATCTGAGCTAACGCCAGCGTGTACTCGAGCGAAAACTCTCACAAAGCCACTAGCAATGCTGACATCTCACGTTGGTTAACCCGGCCTCTTAGCAGTCGTCTTTCTGACTTCTGTTCTCTCTTCTCTGCTCTGCTTTCATCTTTGTCGACTGCTATCCCTTCTGCTGACTGTGTCCTTCTCTTGACTGACCTCTCATGCCGACTGTCCTTTTCTGCTCCCTTCTGCTGACTGTCCTCTGTGACCTTCCTTCCCTCGTCCTTCCGGTCACGTGGCAGATCTCGCGCTCAGACCCTTTGTGTGGGTTTCGCGTCAAAGCAGGCAAAGGAATTCTCTGACTGGCACACACACACACACACACACACACACACACATCAATACAACGAATGTCCAACACAATGTCACAATGGTATGAAGGATTACTCCTTATTCCCCAAACATCAAGACTGTAGCCTTACCTCAAGATGCAGCTAAGTGTAATTCTCATTGGTGTGTATATGTATGTGTGTGTGGGGGGGGGTAACTCTCTGCAGTGTTATTGTCAGAGTATTCCTTAGCCTCAGGTGACAAGATGGAAGCTCGAAGAGTTAATAATTATATTTGTCTGAATTAATGCATAAATTCATATACCTATGTACGTATCCACATACATACATACATACATACATATATATGTACATGGATACGTACATAGGTATATGATACATATATATATATATATATATATATATGTATCATATTTACCAACCCTTCCGCTCGTGCAGGATATGACATTAGGTCAATTTTTAAGCAGAGTTTAACAGGTTTGAATTCAGAGTTTTCCTTCTACTAGACTAGTAGCCCAACCAGAGTTGAACAAACTAGTCAGTCCTACTATTTACCCATAGCTGAAGGGAGAATAATTGGATTCGTACCGTTCCCAAGGGTATTAGTGCTATGTGAAATGCCATCAATCTCGCCCAGCATTTGAAATCGTGTCGCCGTGTCCAATTCCTACAACGATAACCATTACACCACGGGCATATATGTATGTATGTATGTATGTGTGTGTGTGTGTGTGTGTGTGTTTTTGGACACTCGCTTGCATTTGAATTGAATGCTTTTCAAGCATAGAATAGAGCAAATGTCACTTAACGGCATGGTCACTTAATATTTTCCACATAATGCAGACGATATCCAACTGCACTATTGTAACTAATTTCAATTAAATTGTGCCATTGTGTTGAGAATTTTCTTTTTACGATTTTGAATTACATTTTTCTCAGCCCTCTGAAAAGAAATATTATGAAACACGCTAATTGTCACACTGTCTCATATTTATAAAATTGGTATATTGTGTAATTCTGTCGGACATTTTTCTTTCTGCTAAAGAAAAATGTCAAATGATCACATTGATATGCTTAGCTGTTTCAGTCGCTCTTTTTTTAGAAAATTTACTTCGTATTGCATTAAAAATACAAATAATACTTATAACAATAGTATTAAAACAAAAAATGTTTGCTTAAGAAATCCGAGAAAGACTTGTTAACTATATCTTTTCGGGTATGCGACTGTTTAACGAGGCGTTTCGTGCATCTATGCGTGGGCAAGGCCTCAAATAGCTCTGGTCCTTGCGTACAATGTCACGCTAGTGTCAGACAACTCTGACACTCCCCCTTTAACTCGGCAGGGGGAGACGCTGACGTGGTGTTAGATTCCCAGGACCAGGCCGTCTCGTTTTTGTTTTGGCGCGTCCAATCCGAAAATAAGGACTGCTGAAGGAAAGGAAGGGATACCACAATCTCATTCCAGCGCGAAGGCCGTAGAATAAAACTAGTTAGAACTATTTTATCATTTCTATATTGAAAAAAATTTATCCTGTCGTCTAAAAAAGCTATGAGCTGAGTTCATTGCTTACTTCCTTAGAGGCTCCTCAAGGGAAAAGTCGACCGAATTCAAACATTTTTAAACCGCTACGTTGGAGGTTTGTTTCCTTCATGACATCCCTCTTTAGAACCATCTTGTGTCACACAAGGCGGGAAATTAAATATAGAAGAAATACATAAAAGCAAGAATAGTTGCAAAATACGCACAGCAGTGCAACGAAATAATTATATATACTGCTTGTGACCGGCCGTTAATGATGAGAAAAGTTAATGAACGGTGTGACGGTGATGAACACAACATAGAAAGAAAAATAGAAAAAGAAAAAAAAGGAAAGTGGAGATGAAAGTAAAAATAACAAAAGAGTTTCTCAGACGAACAAGAAAACTTCCCGAAACCAAAATCTGCAGTAGGAATCTCATTAAACGGAATGACACTTGGGCTGCCCACCTTGTGAAATATTCGTATTTGAAATAGACGAGGGAAGAACTTAAACAAATGGACCAGATGACAAGAAAACTAATAACGATGCATAAGGCTCTACATCCGAGAAATGATATAGACAGACGTGTAAAAAAAATATATATATAAGGAAGAGGAGTCGTCAACATCGAAGATAACCTGGATGCATCAATACAAGGATGCGAGTAAAGTAAATAAAGTTGTCTCTCTTTAGTCGAAGGTGACCAGAAGGCTTCCTTTCCGATAGCTACTACACCGAGGTGTGGGGGAGGGCTGTACTCTTTTCCCTGGATTTCTCCACTTTACTTTTGATACGTACCTTATATTGCTGAGTGTTAAGTGTGCCGGTATCGTGTACCATTTTTAAGTCTTTGGTATGACGCAGCCTGGGATTGAACCCAGGTCTCCCGGACCATTGGCGAACACTCTATCCACTAGGCCAATGAGCTGGTCACTGAAGACTACATAAAATAGAGCAAAGAAAGACTAATTACAGCGACCAGAAACAGTAAAGACAGCATAATGATCAAAAGAACTAGTAAACAGAAATGAGAAGAAAAACAATTGTATGTATATTTCAAGCGACAAACAAACCAGCGAAATCTCACATGAGAAGTCCTGGACATATATAAGAAGAGGATCTTTAAGAGAGAAAGTGAACCTTCTCTAATAACAGCAACATACAACGCCATAAGAACCAACTATGTTAAAGTGAAAATAGATAAGCCGCAACAGAATAATAAGTGTAAGTTATGTATTGATAGAGATAAAACGATTAATCATATGATAAGCGAATGCTCAAAATTAGCGCGAAAAGAGAACACGATTAGACACACCTGGGTTGGGAAGGTGATCCACTGGAAACTGTGCCAGAAATCGAAATTGGGTCCCACTACCAAATGATTTATGCACAAAGCAAAACACCCCCTTGAAGAATGAGACGCACAAACTTTCTCTAAGATTTTGAGATACAAACAGATCACCAAATCCCGGCTAGATGACCAGACCTAGTGATCGTCAATAAAAAAAAAGAGAACCTCCCGAATAGTTGACTTTATCGTCTAGGAGGACCACAGAGTGAAAATCAAATAAAACGAAAAGGGAGATAAGAACTTGGATTTTGCCAGAAAACTAATAAAGCTATGCAATATGAAGGTTACGGTGCTACCAGTTGTAATTGGTGCACTTGGAACTATCTTCAAAGGCTTGCTAAGGGGGCTGGAGGAGTTAGATACCATCCAAACTACAATTTTTTTTTTTTAGGTCGGACGGATTGCTTAGAAGAGTCTTGTAGACCTGAGGAGACTTGCTGTCACTAGGACTTCTGTGAAAGATCATCAGCGTTAACAGATGGGAAAAACTCGCAACGAGTAAAATGATAATAATAATAATAATAAGGAAAGCAGCAAATTGGAAGGCAATAAACCACGACGGGATATAAAGATCATGGATTTAACGAGCTCGGCAACTTCCTAATTATCTCCTAGAAGCAAGAATACCCAAATGGTTGATTAAAAGGAAAACTAATCTGATCCAGAAAGACTCCCAGAAAGGAATCATCCTAAAAACTACAGACCTATGAAATGTTTACTAATAATGTGGAAGATCCTGACTACACACAAAAAAAGAGACTAGCCTGAAAGCACTGGGATATTTCCTGAAGAACAGAAAATATATCCTCTGAGAATAAGATTACCAATTCATTCTGAAGGAGTTAAAAACAAAAATGTTATATACAAGCGTGTGGTTGCAAGAAAAATAAGACTGACGAGAAGATTTAGTTTATTTTGTTTATTGAATAAATAGAATAAATAAACAAACGGATGAAATATCTGGCCGGCTGGCAGAGGGTTGTCTATTCGGTTGCTTTGATCTGGTCGGACGGTGTTGTCGGGTGACACTCTCGGGACGGCTGGCGATTCAACTGGCGTGTGACCTCTGCTTGACCTATTTATATCTTCCCAACTTCAAACACCGGCTCCAAAAAATACTACTTGTCGAAAAAGATGATTGGTTGAAAAATAAACCTTTTTTAAACAGAGAATTTTCTGGGTATTTTGGATAGACTATGCGCGGAGCCTATGAGTAGAAGCCGTGATTTTCTCAGTTTGACACTGGCCGTTATTGGGTCAACATCCGGTAGCTGTCATTTTCTTCTACAGTGTCGATGTTTGTGGGTCTATGTTTTGCGTGTTTTAGTACTTAGGTGTGTGAAGAGTTAAGTGGGTAAATCAGAAGAGATTTGATGTATTTTACTATAACAAAAAGAAGGAACATATAGCAATGTCTACAAAAATTCATATGACATTATCTCGAAAACTTAAATAATAGAATGTCTTAACATGTTCAAAATACCAGGAGAGCTATAGGAAGACAGATAGTGGAACGAACAACCTGTGGACAAACCCTAACCGAATTAAAAATTCAAAGAGGCATCTTCCGAAGCAATTCTTAATCGCCATTATTATTTATAACGGCAGTGATGCTACTTAATCACATATAAAGAAAATGCACAAGGGTTTATTTACAAAGATGCAGGAAAAATAAACCACTTCCAGAATGAGGAAATTTGGCGACCGTAGTCGAAGACGACCCGAAGGCTCCCTTTTCAATAGCTACTACACCAAGGTGTAGGCGAAGGCGCTATTCCTTTCCCTGGATTGCTCCACTTTACCCTTGACATTTACCTTATTATGCTGAGTGTTAAGCAAGGCGGTATCAAGTACCATTTTTTGAGACTTTGGTATGACGTGACCTGGGATTGAACCCAGGTCTCCCGGGCCTTTGGCGAACACTCTACTCACAAGGCCAATTTGGATATTTGCCAAAAATGAAACTAAAATGGAACTAGAAACCCTTATACAAATTAATAGAATCTACAGCCAATATATAGGAATATAATTTAGGAATGAAAAACGAACCATAATCACAATGAGAAAAGGGAAAAAGAGAAACAATTGAAAGAATATAATTACCCATTCAAGAAAGCATCGAAAGACTATCTCAAAGACTTGTTCAATATTGCTTGCAGCAATCTTGTGTAATTGCCGTCAAGCTTTTTCTCCATACATCTGCTTACCGTCATGTAGTGCATCCATGTAGCAGTATCGACACAACCACTGCTAGGAAAAAAACTGCGTTTTATTTTATCGGTCAGGTCTGACTTCCATATGACTGATAGCCTATCGAAAGCTATCCATGCATTTGCAAGTCGCGTATTGATGTCTGTCTCGGTTGATTAGACATTGCTTTCTAGGTAGGTGAACTTGTCCAATAGTTTCAGAGAACTACCATTTAGAGTGGAGATGTTGCCTCTTTGATTAAATCACATGTATTCCGTCTTGTCTGCATTGATATGGAGGCCTATGCCAGCAGCTGCTCGTTCCAGACTATGTAGCCGGGTTTCGGCTTGGGCGGATGTATTTTCCAGAAGTGCTATGTCATCGGCGTAGTCTGCGTCCGCAATTGTTTGTTCGGGATATCTTCTGCTTCTTTCCTTCGTCAGTTTGAAACCGTTGTCTTTCATTTTATCTATAGACGTTCAAAGCACGTTGTCTAGACAGATGATAAAGAGGTTTGGGTCTAATGTGTTTCCTTGCAGCACTGCTGCTACGATGTCAAAGTAGTCTGTGTCTCCATCCGGGCAGCGGACTTTTACTTTCGTGTTTTTTATACCATCATTAAGGCTGTGCCGGTTTCTTTGGTTAGGCTGTAGGCGAGCAGTATTTGCTTCATCTTCCCTGAGTTTGGAGTCAAAGACCTTGGAGAAGTCGACAAATAATATTGTTACCTCTAAGTTTTTTGCACAAAAACAAAAATAGTAACAGTCTATAATTTTCAGGATAGTAGGGCACACTAGGTTCTTCAGCCTTGGTGAGGCAACAAGTCTAGGAGAAGGAAAACTCTGAATTCAAACTCCGCTTAAAAAATTGACCTTGTGTCATATCCTGTCCGAGCGGAGGGGTTGGGTAAACATGATGATTTTCAGGATAGGTATATCTTCAAAATGAGAGATAGAATATAAAAAGTTCTAGAAAATCACATATTAATTTTTGAACATTTATTTGTATTTTACTGAAAGAATAAGTATTTCATCTCCTACCAACCAGCAATGATTCAGATCCCACAGACCGATTATGTGACGAGGAAGCATATAGACTAGTCCTATTACTCAATTATTACTCCTAATCAAGTACTCATTACCTGTATAAAAGACACAAGTTCACAAAATCCTTCAATGAATCAGAATCTAATCACTCCACAAGGGGCAAGACGAAAGAATGGTCTCAATACATCCAGGACAAAATTGTATACCTGCACAAGATTGGAATGGGCTACAAGACGATTGGCAAGCAGCTAGATGAGAAGGAGTCGACTGTTGGTGCAAAAACGGAAGAAACTCCAATTAACTATCAATCTCCCTCGGTCTGGAGCTCCACGTAAGATCTTCCAACATGGAGTAAACCTGATGATGAGAAAGGTAAAGGGAACAACCCAGAACTACACAGCAAGAGCTTGTTGATGATCTCAAGGCAGTTGGGACCACAGTCAACAAGATGATCATTAGTAACGCAGTACGTTGTAGTGGACTGAAATCATGTAGTACCCGCGATGTCCCCTACTCAAGAAGGCCCGTCTGAAGTTTTCAAATAAGCACCTGCATGATTCAGACGAGGGTTGGGAGAAAGTGCTGTGGTCAGATGAGACTAAATTTGAGCTTTTTGGTATCAACTTGACTCGCTGTATTTGGAGGGAAAAAACGCTGACTTGGATCCCAATAACATCCTCCTAACCATTAAGCATAGTGGTGGAAGCATTATACTTTGGGGCTGTTCCTCTGCTAAAGGGAGAGGACGACTACCCCAGATCAAGGGAAAGATTGATGTGACCAATTAGAGAGAAATCTTGAGTGAAAACCTTGTCCCAGCCAGGACTGAAGATGGATTGTGGATTGGTGTTCCAACATGACAATGACCCAAAGCATATGGCTAAGGCAACAAACGAGTGGATCGAGAAGAAGCACATTAATGTAATGGAGTCGCCAAATCAGTTTTCGAACATTAATCTTTTAGAGCTGAAGATTTGAGTTGCCAACGACAATCTACAAGCCTTAAGGATTTGGAGAGGATCTGTAAAGATGAGTGGGACCAAAACCCCATCTTGGGATCTGTAAAAATTTGGTGACCAACTACCGGAAAGGTATGGCTGCTCTGCTTGCCAACAAGGGTTACTTCACCAAGTACTGAATCATGTTTTGCTATGGGGTGAAATACTTATTTTTTTTAAATAAAATACAAATAAATGTTCCAAAATTAATAAAATTGATTTTCTAGATTTTTTCATATTCTGTCTCTCACTTTCAAGACGGACCAACTGTGAAAATTATTGACCGTTCCTATTTTTGTAAGGTGACAAATTGAAAAAATCAGCAGTGGGTGAAATACTTATTTTGGGAGGTACCCGTGGTGTAATGGTTATCGTCGTAGGAGATGGACACGGCGACACGAGTTCAAATCTTGGACGAGACTGATTGCATTTCACATAGCACTAATACCCTTGGGAAAGGTATGAATCCAATTATTCTCCCTCCAGCTATGGGTAAATAGTAGGGCAGACTGATTTCTTCAGCCTTGGTGAGGCAACTAGTCTAGTAGAAGGAAAACTCTGAATTCAAACCTGTTAAACTCCGCTAAAAAATTGACCTTGTGTCATATCCTGTCCGAGCGGAGGGGTTGGTAAATATGATGAAATACTTATTTTCCATATAGTATACACAAATCGGAATTCGTCCCAAGAAATGAGAGACATACAATTCTTTTGGATTTTGAGACAAACGGATTACCAAAATCTCAGCCAGAAAGCCGCACCCAGTTTAATTAAATAAAAACAAACTTGGCTTTAAGTGGATTTTACTATTCCAGTGAGTACAGGCATCGTTGCTAAGAAAAGGTAGGTCACTTTCACTGGTACAGATTTTTGCAAGTATTGTATTGTTAATTGCTGAGAAAGGGGATAGTCAATGGTAGTAACTCAGAAGGAAAATAATGTTTTATAGCTGAAAACTTGCCCTGTCCGATGGTCTTACTGTGCTCTCTGTGTCTGGAGTAGTTTCTGTGGAAATAAATAGAAGGCTTTACTTTTGGATCAGTTGCCATATGAGCATACCAATGGTGGTGACTATGTTGAAAAAGAGTGTTTTATAGCTGAAACCTTGCTCTATCAAATAGTGTTATTGTGCTCTCTGTGTCTGGTGTAGTTTCTGTGAAAATAAATAGAAAGCTTTACTTTCGGATCAATTATCTTGTGAACACACCAATGCTGGTGACTGTATTAGAAATGAGTGTTTGGTAGCTGAAAACTTGCTCTATCCAATGGTGTTATTGTGCTCTCTGTATCTGATGTAGTGTCTATTGAAATAAAAAGAAGGCTTTACTTTCGGATCAGTTGTCTTATGAGCACAACTATGTTCTAAAAGAGTATTTTATAGCTGAAAACTTGTTCTATTTAATGGCGTTATTGTGCCCCCTGAATCTGTTTCAGTATCTCTGGAAATAAATCGGAGGCGTTATTTTCGGAACGTTCTTCGAATTTCAGATATCTGAAGCAAAAGTTAATTTTATATAATACAATAAGAATTAAAATAAAAAGATTTTGACAACATAGAAAGTTGAAGACAGATGCACAGAACAGTTAATGATTCTGGAATGGTCACAACTGACATCGATAATTCATCGCCAGTCATTAGGGAACATTCTCAGACGAATGAATTTTGAAATTTGAAAATCACTCCAACTCGGAAATGCAGTCTGTGGAGGTGGAATGGCGTTGGAGGTAATTGTACATCGAGATTTTAATGTGTGCCAGGAAATGTTTGCCATTGCCAGGTGCAAACAAAAAAAAAAAAAAAAAAAACATCTAAGATATGAAAAAAAAAGATATGAAAGTTTTCAATTGTACAAGTCAATCACCAAGTCGGCCCGTCATTTTCATCCCGCGCTTATGCATTAGATCAAGGAAGTGCTTATATATTTTCTTTAAAAAAAATCCCAAAACCTAACCGTAGTGTTCTTTGTCGGAAGAGAAGTTTTTTAATCTTTATTTCGACTTTTATTTTCAATTTTATTTTCATTATATATATATATAGATATAGATATATATACATATATATATAATGTTGTAAAATGCTGTTGTGGTTGTTGCTGCTGTAGTTGTTTATTAAGAGTTTTCCGATTCATGGTAAATCGTAGAAGACTGGAGATTTGTCGATATATCTTTCTCTCTCTGATCGACCATGTCAGCAGTAAACTTAAATAAGCGACCACTTATATATATATATATATATATATATATGTGTGTGTGTGTGTGTGTGTGTGTGTTTGTGTGTGTCTCCTTGTTATGACACTAAACTGCATCTGATGTGAAACATCAGTTCAGGAGATCTAGGGAGTGAGGAGTAGCCCTTCATTGCCATAACTTTCAGATCCACTCTGACCCGGAGTGATAGTACCTGTTTGGGTCCCATCTATGGGTCGATAAGATCTGTATAAATATTCTTAGTATGTTATATAATTGCGGAAGGATTTTTTTATATTATCATTTTTCGTTGGTTATATCTTATCTTTCGGTTTAGTTAGGCTTAGAACTATTCGGCTTAGTTCACGGGTAGGGACACACATTGAGCGCAGGTGTTCATGCTCGTGCGGGGAGGATGTGACAATCACAGATGTCATAATAAAAACCCTGGATAGGAAATGTGACTGGGATGTGAATGACGTCATGCCCTGAAGCGATGGGCTGAGGATTTTGGGTGATTTTTGAAAAAAAAAACAGAGTTGATATTTGAAACTAGACGAAGCGAGTTGATTTTTTTTGGACCTGGGTAAGGCCAGTCCAGTTGGGTCAACGAGATGCGCCGCGCGTGGTGAGGTCAGATGGAACAGTCAGCATAGTAAAAACTGTGTGTCTCTCTCTCTCTCCTCGTGTTGAAAACCTAAAAGTCAAGAAGGGAATAAAAGTGTCATACCTGAACTATCGAGAGTCGTCAGTGTTTCGAGGGTTTTTCGGATTCCTATGCATGTAAATGTTTCAAGTATCTGCATATTTTACATAACCACATTTAAATATGTTACAAGTATTCGATTGGTCCGTGTGCTAAAAAAACAGTTTAACAACTACACAAAAAACATAACCGTTAGGTCGATTCCCGAACCTTGAGGTATAAAATAACCCCAGACGGATTTATTTAGAATCAATCAAAGATATATATATATATATATATATATATATATATATATATATATATATATATATATATATAAAGTAAGAAAAGTTGGCGACCGTAGTTGAGGGTGACCCGAAGGCTCCCTTTTCATTAGCAACTACACCGAGGTGTTGGGCGCTAATCCTTTCCTTGGGTTGCTTCTCTTACCCTTGACCTGCAATTTATAATACTTATTGTTAAGCAAGGCGGTATCAAGTACCACTTTTTGAGTCTTTGGTATGACTCGAACTGGGATTGAACCCTGGTCTCTCCGGCCATTAGGCGAACACTCTACCTCCTAGGTCAATATATGGAGGTGCCCATGGTGTAATTGTTATCGTCGTAGGAAATGAACTCGGCGACCCGAGTTCAAATCCTGGACTTGACTGATTGCATTTCACATAGCACTAATACCCTTGGGAAAGGTATGAATCCAATTATTCTCCCTCCAGCTATGGGTAAATAGTAGGACAGACTAGGTTCTTCAGCCTTGGTGAGGCAACTAGTCTAGGAGAAGGAAAACTGTGAATTCAAACCTGTTAAACTCCGCTTAAAAATTGACCTTGTGTCATATCCTGCCCGAGCGGAGGGGTTGGGTAAATAGGATATATATATTCTCTTATTTATCCAGAATTCCAAAAACCTCTTGGTGCACGATGATATATCTTTTTATACAATAATACATTTTTATATGTATCAAAATATATTTCTTATATACATTACTCCCGAGGTCCAATAATAGTTGCTACATTTAGTGTATGAAATTTATTAGTTAATGTAACAACTATTATCGGACAGATATAGTATTATTTTGTGGCCCATCATATTTTCTATTGAAAGGCATTGTCTCATTTTATCTTCGAGTTATTATCGGCTTGGGGAAAAAATCTTCAAGCACCCGCATAAACGCACATGGTATTTGACTCGGTATATTTTTTTCTTTTACTGTCTCTCTGGTCCCCGTTCTATCGGATTTTTTTTTTTGGTTTTTGCTTTTTTTTTTTTTTCTTTATTCTTTTTTTTTTTTTCGATCTTAACTATCGAATAATAATACTTTGTACTTAGTCTTAAAAGGGTTGCAGTGTTTTGCTTTCCGCTTCTCACAAAATGGCAATTTTTCAAACAAGAAAAGGAAGAAAAAAGCCTTTTATGATTAATAGTAAAATCGATACGAGACAGACACGGTACAAGCTACCTCCTGTCTTTCTCTGTCTCTCCCTCAGTTAGTCTTTTTGTTGGTCTCTCTCTCTTTCTCTCTCCACACACACACACACACACACACACACATATATATATATATATATATATATATACATATAATGAATGAAAAAACCTAACGACGATTTCAAAGGTACGACGAGGTAAAAAAATTAATGCCATAACTTTTTATTACCTCCCCTTATTTCCTTTTTTCTTGAGTCAATATACGTACAATACGTGGATGTGTGAGTATATATATATATATATATATATATATATATATATATATATATATGTGTGTGTGTGTGTGTGTGTGTGTGTGTGTGTGTGTGTGTGTGTGTTTCTTAATTTTCTATCTTTTATATATTTTCTGTATTTTCTGATCTAGAATTTAGTAGCGATTTCCTTTGTAAAAAAATGTTATTTGTTGTTGCGACCGATTACAATACATTTATTACGCTAGAGAGATGACGAGAACTTGGACTATCTTAGAGGACCATCCACTCATTCTATGTCGCTGTCATCTGTCAAAAAATGATTGTACAGCGATCTTTTCTTCGTTGTTTTTTTTTTCCTTTGACGTGTCTGTTTTTCTTTTTCGTTTTCTTCTTGGCCTCTAGTCTACGTGCTCTCTCTCTCTCTCTCTCTCTCTCTCTCTCTCTCTCTCTTGCTAGATACCTCCATTCCTCTCCCGCCATATTTTCTTTCTCTCCATCGCCACTAGATGTCTCTGTTTTAAATGATTTTCTGACTGACTGACAGGCTTGATCTTTTGCTGAATGAATCGTGTAAATGCCAGCAGACGGGAAGAGAGCGTTTAGCTCTGGTTCAGTAACCTACATTCCAGCCGACTGACGATGTTACTAGTTTAAGAAGCGTGGACAATGTTCTGCTGACGTTACATTAAAGAAATCAGAATACAGACGTTTTATTATGTTCTTTCAGTCACAATCATTGATCGTACCTCTATCAATCAGTGCCAAAAAGATCGATAATACTTAAGGAATTTAAATCGCAAAAATTGGCTGTCAACTGCTTGGTGATAGGAGTTCCTCCAGTCTTTTTTTTCACAGTCAGCAGATAGCATTTTATTCTAAAATAAAAAGTGTCTTCTTATCACATGAACTATCCGTCTACAATGCTTAAAACGTCAAGTCTTGGATCGAATATTTTTATTTTGGACGCCGGTGTTTATTGTGTCCCTTGTAAGGATTGTAAACTTAAATACATCGGTGAAACATCTCGGAACCTTCACGCTCGCTTGAAAGAACACAGAAGAGACATAAGAATTGGTTACTCAAACAATGCATTATTCCTACACATTTCTCAGTCTAATCACTACTTCGACTTCAATTCTGCTAAGATGCTCATTTACATCCATAATAAAAGTCCAAGACGAATTTTCGAAACCGCTGCTATCTCACTCTTTAATTCCCTAAATACTCGTCCTGGCTTTTATAGTATTTCTCCTTACTTGAGCAAATCCATTTTAAATAGTTGCAATATATTCCATCTTTAGTTAACATTTTCCACATATATCATAAGTTTTATGCTTTTTATTTTTCTTTTTGTTTTTCTTCCTTTTGACTCGAAATCTTTCTCGATAAACAAACCTAACATAAATTCTATACAATATTCCTAATAAGTCAAATGACGAAATTTAAAACAACAAACGCTAATTCATCAATTAAACGGCTAACTTTTTCTTGTTATACAAATTTTCCCCTAGATGTTTGTATTTTGCATTTTTAAACATCAATCGTTGACTTAACATCGCTAATATTACCCCTCATGGCCCTGATGATGGTTCAGTAGAACCGAAACGCTATAGTGTCGACTTCTCAATAAATCACTCCTTCCACTTGTTATCAATTTTTCTCTACATAGTTATTTTACTATTTTTGTTGAATTAATAACGTAATGTAACGAACCCACTACCGTTAAACTGTCTTTCAAAGCAAAGGGGTATAAGAGGTTTGGTTGTGTTAATAAAAATTGTGAATTTGGTCACTTTTTTTTCTTTTTGTTCCCATTCACTTATTATCTTCTTTTGTTGGTTTTTTTGTTTGTTTGTTTTGTTTTGTTTTTTGTTTTTTTTTGGGGGGGGGGTTGGCTGAAAAGGAATGAATGACAGAAAAGAGACAGGGATTTTTTAAAACTCAACTTTTATTCTTAGGTTTATAACTATTTCGTGAAGGGAATATTTTCCCGAACCAGTAAAATAGCCGTCACGTCGAGGTGTCTATCGAAATCTGAGGAGTTTCTTTATGGTGCCCGAAAGCTAATATTTTCAGGCACGCGTAAATTGCGCTTCCTGTCACAGGCCTCCTGGGAGATTATTACTTTTGTATTTATTTCTTTTATTTTGTGTTTATTTTATTCTTATTCTTTTTATTTTTTATTTCATTGTTTTTTGTTGGTTTTTTTTATTCTTCAATCCCCACAAAGTTGCACTGCTGACTAATTTTCACGGCCAGGCACTGACTCAAGCAGCAGACGAATTTCTTGACTAAAAAATAAGTCCAGCAAAATTAGGAGCAAAACGACGAGTACAAAAATAACATGGAGACAAGATAAATAAAGCTTAAGAACAAGAAAGAAACTCGCGTGTATTTATTTAAAAAGTGAAAGAACTCTGTTTGACATTCAAGAAGGTTGCTGGTAGCAGTCATTCAAAAATTAAGAAAACACAGGAACCACGTAGACACATATGTAAAGAGTCTAGAATAAAAGTGATGCAAGAAACAAAAAGGCAGAAAAAAAAAAAAATTTCCGTTATACACGTCAAAAGAAAAATACTTGTGTATCTTAAACTCTCTCTTAATGTAAAGCCGTCTCTTCTATGTTTCGCCCCAAAGACTGCTCTTTCAGACTGTCACCAAAACGCACCCTTTCAGTCGGATGTTTTCCAGTGAGCCGTCCACTATCTTTTAGAAAGCCAGTATCACTCAAACGGCTTTCCCTTTTCTCCAGTATAGTTATTCTCGCCAACGTGAAAAAAAAGGAAAGAAAAAATTCTTGTTCGTCCTGCTTGTAAAGGTAAGGACAGTAGGTTCATTATTATTGTCTGCTAAGTCACTCGGTGCAAGTTTTATGAAGTGTAAACGCAAACACGTCTTTGATGATAAGCGACTTGTCAAGGAAGGTCATCAAATTTATATGAATTTACACACACATACCCCGGCATAGGCAAGATGTGACAAAAGGTCAGATTTTAAGCTGGTTTGAATTTAGAATTTTTCTTCTAGACTGATTGCCGTACCAACGCTAAATAATAGTTTGCCTTACTATTCACCCATATCTGGGGAAGAGCAAGTGGATTCATACCATTCTTAAGAGCATTAGCGGGAAGTGAAAAGCAAACAGCCTCGCCCAGAATTTGAACTCGTGTCGCCGATTCAATTTTCTACTACGATATCCACGACACTAGGCGTATCTCCCATTACGGCAAATATATGAAGATATATACATGGTTAAAGACAATCTGAGAGAGTCAGAGCAAGCCAATCAGAAAGTAGTTTTTGAGTCAGCTAGAAATCGAAGAGACGGGTTAGGATGAATCGTGCGAAGAAAAAAGACCCCGACTAAAATCACTCCATCTCAACATACCCGAGAGAAAAGAAAACACGAGCAATGAAATATTTTCGAAGTTGTGAAAAAGATTTCTGTTCCATTTCGTTTCTTACTTTCCTTACACAGTGACGACCATGTTACAACAGAAGGAGCAGCTGCTCTTCTTTGAGATGGGTGTAGGTTATCTCTTCACCGACGGCAATCCTGATAATCTTTCGCGATTATTCTGCCAAGAATTTAAATCTACAACACTGTAACGTTTTTCTAAGCATCCTAAATTAAACTCTCCTTCCGAACGCGCTTCATCTGTTATGGACATTTTCTGTTTCAAACGGTTGGGATCCGGATTGTACGTTCAAAAAGGGAACAAAATGCAGCAAAGTTAGAATATGTACGACTTAAAAGGCTGGACAAGACTGTTTGTATTTTACATAGCGCTGATATCCTTGTGAAGGGTATGAATCCAACTATTCTCCGTCTAGTTGGGCAGTTTGGGCTCTTTAACCTTGGTATGGCAACTAGTCTAAGAGAAAGAAAACTATGAATTCAAACCTTTTAAACTGAGCTTAAAATTGACTTACAAATCATTATGTACCATTGAAAAACTAATTTTAATACTCTGACTCCGGAGCTTGGGTAAACCTTTTTAAGTTCAATTCAGTTCAGGCTTTTGCAATCGTCGAATCTGGGGGTACTTTGAAACAGAAGAGGTAAATGCCTCCACCTTGATGACTGCAACCTACTGATCGATCTAGTTCTGGTTATCTATGTTCTTCACCTGGTTGGACCAATTCTTTCGTTGCTGCTTTTATCTGTATCCTTCTTTGAAGTCTTGCATAGTTTTCTAACATTTGCAGCTGTGCCTTCTAATCTAAGAACCCTAATGAGAGCGCCTATATTTTTCATAAACATACCTAACGCTCTTTCAATGATCAAATAATTCTCTACATCGTAATCAACAAATGAGGGTCATTTATTTAGGACTATATTTCAAGAAACAATAGATAGATAGTGAAAGATTGGATAATGCAGAATGAGTAATCTAGTAGCATGCAGTAATCCGGTAGGATAGATAGATAGAAGCTGAGATAGATAGTTTGATTTCTTTGTTTAATGGCATATCAACCTTCATGGGTTATTTAGCCACCGTTGTAGAATAATAGTAAGTAAAGTTATTTAGAATAATAGTAAGTAAAGTTATTTAGCCACCGTTGTAGAATAATAGTAAGTAAAGTTGGCGACCATTGTCGAGGGTGACCCGAAGGCTCCCTTTTCAATAGCTACTACACCAAAGTGTAGGGGAAGGTGCTACTCCTTTCCCTAGATTTCTCCACTTTACCCCTGATCCATACCTTATAATGCAGAGTATTAAGCAAGGAGGCATCAAGTACCATTTTTTGAGTCTTTGGTATGACTCGACCTGGAGATTGAACCAAGGCCTCCCGGGCCATTGGCGAACACTCTAACCATTATGCCAATATCCGGTAATGAGAAGAGTAGTAGTGATACTATCTAAGCCATCACTGGGCTGGGATAAAGTGTTCGATACTTTTCTCGGCGATATTAGTTCGAAAGTGAACTTTAATGCTACTGGAGTTCGAACTCGCTTACAACAATTTCGCAGTCCATCACGTTAGCCACTACACCAACGAAATTCCCAAGATAGATAGATGCGAAGAAGTATTCTAATTAAAAAATATCCTAGACACACTTTCAGATGATAATTTATTCTTTATCTTTTCTCCTTTCGAAATATAAGTGAACGATTCAAAATCAAGAAGTCCCTCGAAAATTACACAAGGCCTAACAATTTTGAAAGCCGGTAATATAAGTATATAAAAATCACAACGCATCTCACGATGAACAAGGATCAATGAAATCAAGTCATTAGAAGAGACACAACAAAAGACATGGCAGGCTTAGGGATCAATAAAATACACAAGGAAATAGTGATCATTAAACTTGGAAGACAAGTACTCTATCCATTCCCCATCCCCGAAAAAAAAAATGGTTAAAAAAGAAATCGTGGGTAAAGAATGATATGAAATAAACGGAAACCTGTTCTTATCTTAAGAACAACAGCTGTTGTTTTTCAATTTAGTTTACCCGAGCAAAGCAACAACAGCAACACATAAAAGATAAGGGTACACGTTCCGACATTACTGTTGATTAGCGAATAGATCTGCCGGGTGACAGAGCGGGTATTGAAAGAGAATAAAAACGTGACAACATACCGGTAAGGAGTGGTTAGAGTGTGTTTGGAGGGGATGGGACTTATATAACGGGGGTAACTTGTGCCTGTGTCTCCAATCTTTTCCTCCACCTGTTGAATCTCTGATTAGTGGAGAGAGACAAGTGAATGGGTGGCTGACAATAAGAAGAAAAAAAATCTAAAGGGTAAAGAAATAAAAGGCTTTACGTTTCTAAGCAAATCTTCCTTTTATCACTATGTACACACGCGTGAACTGAGGTTGAAAATTTTTAACGAGAACAAGTGGTCGGTGTTCGAACCGTAGAATAAGACGAAAATTTTGAATGCTGATTTCATAGATAACAAGGTATTCTCTCTCCCCAACCAAAAAATGGCACGGGGCAATCTTCCTGCCTACCTTGTCCCAATATTCCAGTATGAATTTACTAAGGTTGTTCCCAAACTTGCTCGATTGATTGATTGAGTTAACGACATATCAATCCGACTAGGGCTGTTTTATAGTGATACTCGTGGTGTAATGGTTATCGTCATAGGAAATAGACACGGCGGCCCGAGTTCAATTCCTGGACCAGGCAGTTTGCATTTCACATAGCGCTCATATCCTTGGGAAAGGTACGAATCCAACTTCTCCTTCCAGTTGGGCCGCCTGAGCTCTTTAACCTTAGTATGGTAACCAGTTCTGGACTATGAATGCAAACTTGTCAAACTCCGCTTAAAATTGACCTGAAGTCACATCCTTCTCGCACAGAGAGGTTGGGTGAATCCATGAATTTTATGTCAAGAGGTTAGGGAATCGCCTTCTTTATACGTTCATAATTACATTTTTTGTATAGTGGTTTGCTTTCATTTTCTTTGTTTAACGGCATATCAACATTCGTGGTTTATTTGATGCTAAAACTACCCTTATAAAAGAACAGTAGTGTTACTATTTAACTTATAGCTGAGGGAGATGAGGGAGTTCATACCTTTCCCAAGGGTATTAGTCTGAAAGTGAATGGAATAGCGCTACTGGAGATTGAACTCGCTTACTTTAACGTTGGAGTTGAGCTCATTGACCACTGTGCCATGGGGTCTCTTCAAGTTTTTTTTTCCTTTTCTTGTAGAGGACTTTATTGAATATGAATAATTTTTTAACAGATATATTTGACCCCTAGATTGGCCCCTAACAGAGTGGTAGAACCCTGCAGAAGAGTAAGAACCCACAAAAAGGGGGCATGAGTACTATACTAAGCTTCATCAAGTGGTGAGGCTCCACTTCTGTAGATCTGAGGAGTGTAGAGTTACCCCTTCATTGCCATTGCTCTCAGGTCCACTCTTATTCCGACTTGTAGTACCTAATCGGGTCGCATCTATAGATCAAATAGATATGTTTAAAAATCATTGGTATTTGATTGTACCATGCGAAAAAAAACTATTAAGAAGCAACTATACAAGAATGAACACGATTCTCTGACCCCTAGGCGTAAAATAACCCGAGATGGGATGACAATTAATCAAATCTTATTAATGAGATGAATATTCAGTTTAGGAAACCTTGTTCAGAGCGAGTTCTTGTGAATGTGGAGGACTGTAGTCTAACATGTGTCGCGAAGAGAATTGGCACAGACGAAGAGACATAAACAAGATGAAGAGATGTTAATAGCAATGACGGTTATATCAGAAAAGAAAAACTCAGACACGTGATCACTCACTTTATTGCCAATGTTACAACTTTTCTCTGGGCAGGTCACAAAAATTGGATGACGTGAAGTGATATTTTCGAGCTGTTCAAGGAAAGATCTATTATTTGACAAATTACAGCCCCACCCCCCACGCCCGTAAAGAGGGTAGTTTCATTTAGCTTTGCAATTTCGTCTAGCCTCACAATTCACTTTCATCAATAAAATGGCAATGAAAGGGTGCTCGACAATCATAAGATCATCAGGACCGAAGCCTCACCATCAGATGCAGTTTAGTGTCATACCTGAGACACCTTTTTTATTTTTTTATCTCCTTCTTCAAGGGGAACAGTCAGTTTATTTTATGCTCCACCGACAGGGCGATTTTTTTGCTCTCAGCTCGAGAAACAGCTAATATATTTTGGCATATTTCGTTTGTACATTCAAAAAGACACAAAGAAAGATGTATTTATACATTTAATTTGATAAAAATAATAAAAATGTAAAATATTATCAATAATTACTTTTTCATTCCGTAAATTAAGGGTATCAATTAAAAATATGGAGTCGATGTTTCTTAATGTCCCTTTCTTTCTTAAACTGGGCAGATTCATTTCTTCTTCAATGCACGGAAGCCTTGTCAGTCAGAGAAGAACATTTTAATTCACATAAATATGTACTAGAAAACTGGATTAAAATAGTTCAAGCTGCTGTAGGCAACAATAAACAATTATATCCCTTAAATAAGGGCTTCATAGGGGTAACGTGACAGTTCTAAAAACCCATTCTCGATCTCCTTTTTTCGTTTAGCTTCGCAATTCCGTTTCATCAGAAAAGGGAGGTGCCCGTGGTGTAATGGTTATCGTCGTAGGAAATGGACACAGTGACACGAGTTCAAATCCTGGACGAGACTGATTGCATTTCACATAGCACTAATACCCTTGGGAAAGGTATGAATCCAATTATTCTCCCTCCAGCTATGGGTAAATAGTAGAGCAGACTGGCTTCTTCAGCCTTGCTGAGGCAACTAGTCTAGGAGAAGGAAAACTGTGAATTCAAACCTGTTAAACTCTGCTTAAAAATTGACCTTGTGTCCTATCCCTGCCCGGGCGGAAGGGTTGGTAAATATGGTTTCATCAGAAAAGTGTGTTGAAAACAAAGTAATATGAAAAATCTATCCAAGAAAATATCAGTATAGATGAAATTTTATCCTTTTTTTTTAGAGAAACAAAATTATCCCCAAAAATATAAACGTAAATCCGATCAATACCATACAAAGTCACTCTGCAACACGATTCCCGACGATGCTAACATATCGTCAAAACTGTTAACAACACAATGTAATTGTAGACGTACAAACGTTCCTTATTCCTTAACCTCTAAAAATAAAATAACCCCAGTTGTTTTGACATGGCGTTAAGATCCATTAAACCAAAAAACCACTCACACAGCCGAGCACCAAGGTCACTGGTTAGTGGCCACTTTATTAAAATGATTGCACAATCTTCCTACACAGTCTTGTGTTTCGCTAAAATCTGCTGATGAATAAGAATAGAATTGCTGATCAAAAAGTATCGAGAATTGGCACTGTCAAAAAGTTTAGAAATCAACATCTTATATTGTAAGTGATTCTACTGTCCTCAAGTCTTGTGAATTCAAATTTTAAATCTTAAGTTTATGTTGTATAGCCATTATCATAACATTGATTTACGAACTTCAATGAACGAACGAACACTCTTCTTTATAAAAATATATATATCTCACACTTTATTCTCGAAAGGGTTTATGTTACTGTGGTGTGTGAGAGATGAGTGGAAACAGGGACAGACTGCTATATTGACTCAACTTCTACTCTTGACCATAGCACGCTGTGTTATCTTCAAGAAACCACTAAGCACTTTTTCTGCATCATGGCTGGGGTTACTCAACCGAGGGTCACTGAGAGCCACAGTCCTCAGTTTGCAAGCTGGCCCTCACTCTGGCCTTCCTGTCACCAACTGACTCAACGGCCGCTGGCATCTGCCAATATTCTTTCATAACGCCTACTTGCTTCCGCTTCTTCTTCCACTTATTTACACAGGTTCATCTCCGATTGACGACTCGGTCAAGGGTCAATATACAACAATTAGATAACTTTAAAGCTTCGGTCTCGATAGTTTTTTCTTATCACTACTCGTATACTTTCTTCACAACAAAGAACCTGTGACTAGCTGTAGCCAAACTTCTTTAACTTTTGCTTCGAATAGACATTATTATCTAAAACTCTTCCAAACTCTAAGAACATTCAATAACACTTCATTAACTCCTCTTAAACAGTTTTTATTGTTCATTTTATATGATTAATAAAATATTCATGTTGTATATTAAATATACATAATATCTTTGGGTTAATTTCTTCCAGCTTGAAATATATTCTTCTAATATTGGTTTTTCTAATGTTCTAGCCACAATATTTCAATTGTTGAGCACATGACCTTCACAGATACGAGGCCCAAGAAATCGAATTAGTTAGGAAAGTTCATTTTTTTATAAGAATAAAAGAATATTCAGTCAGACTTCTCTACTAAGACCTTTCTTAATCTTAATTACTCACAAAATTTTAAAGTTAAAAGTTTATATTCAGACTTAAAATCGTTAATGAAAATTTCTTAAATGTATCAAAACATGGCCTAGACAAATTACTGACTTCGTCCGTTAAATGCATACATTATACTTCATGTACCTTTTTAGTATCTCTCAAACTGCGTGATAGCTTTCATTTCATTTTATTAACGATAACCATGTCGCTATTCAGAGAACGGTTTAACGTACAATTCTACACTTAGTACTGAACTGTTAAAGATATAAATTTAAGCATTCTGATCGTGAATAGATACTGGTGTCTGGGTCAACGATTATTGCCATACTTAGACCGATATAAATTTGTGCCGTTAAAATAAAATATCCACTGAAATTTTCCTTTTCTATTCATTATAATGATGATACAAAAGTCTTCTCAATTGCAGACGACTTGGTTGATTCACAAGTTTATAATGTACCCAACGCTGTTCTCACAATAATTGTAAATTCAAAAGGATCCAGTCAAAGGCGCCAAAATACTGATGCTATTTCAGACGACGAATTCATATTTAAAGAACGACAAATAAAAAAAACACATGATTGCTTTTATGAACCAATGCACAAAATCCAAAATTTGGCAAGCTATTTCGATCCAGATAAAATCCAAAGTTCAGCAGCAAACACATTTTGATTTAAACTGCAACTGGAGTCTGTGTTGGTCACATCTGCACCCAATAAGATAGTAGATTGTTACTAAAAAGAACATATTCAATCTACGAGCAGAATGTGTACCTCTTCATTACCATTACTCCCAGATCCACTCTGACTTAGAGTAGTAGTACCTGTTAGGGTCCCAACAATGAATCAACTAAAACTGTTCTATCATTTACTAAGGTTCATAATTAGTTATTTGAAACCATACAGCAGTGAGAAAATTTTTTGTGTTAGATAGGAATACTTGATATCACATAAACGTGTACAAGAAAGAAAGAAAAAACTCGAAAGAAATGACTACACAAAAAATGTAAATATGAACGGACAATGAGCGCCATGCTGTAACCTCTAGGTATAAAATAACATAGGACGGGTTGACACGACGTTAAAATCAATCAAGAACAGATGGTCAGTTAAGCAATCGAGCAGTACCCAGGAGCGAAAAATACTCAGAACCCAAGTAGCAAACATTTTACTATTGAAATAGCCCCAAAGGAATCAATATGGTGTAACTAAAAAGTTTAAATACTACGAATCCCTGCTGCTCTAGTCCGCTCGATATGTTTACAACACAACTCCGTAATATTGGAAATAAACGTTCATACATTTTTCGACAAAAAACTTTAGAAATGAATGTCTAATTATGATTGGACATATCTGTTTGAAATAATAGTTATACGGATGAAGAGGAAGATGTATCTCGTGCCCAAATCACTGTCAATTTGATCCTGTTTCTACTCTTTTTAACGAATCATCATCATCAAGTGGCGCTGATAGCACGGATTTTCCTAACTCTCTCTCTCTCTCTCTCTCTTTCTCTCCCCAATGATACATCGCTCTTCACAAGTCTTCCAAACTGGCATATCCATATGAATGGATCCACAGAAGAAGGTCACATGATTTCGTCCTTACTTCTTCAGCAGTGTCCCGCATGTCTTGTTTGTCTTACTTGTGTTATATAATAACAGAATGATTTTTTTATATTAATCATTTTTCGTTAATTATATTTTATCATTCAGTTTGGTTGGGCTTTGAACTATTCGGCTCTTAGTGCTGGTGCACACACATTGGGTGCAGTTCACGCTCGTGCGCATAGGATATGACAATCACAAATGTCACAATAAAAACCCCAGATAGGAAATGTAATGGGGTGTGAATGACGTCATGTCCGGTAGCGATGGGCTGAAAATTAGGTGATTTTGAAAAAGACGTTAGTTGAGATCCTACTCTGGGCCGGGCCAGTTCAGCTGAGGGCTACGGGATGCACAGCGCGTTTGTTGGGTCAGATAGTACAGTCAGCATAGTAAAAATTGTGTCTCTCTCTCTCCTCAAGTCGAAAAACTAAAGTCAAGAAGTTAATATACGTTTCGTACTTGAACAACGGAGAGTCGTCAGTGTTTCGTACTTCGCTGCACCAGTATATTTGTATAGTTGTATTGTGACTATACAACACTTGGAGAGTTTTTGAGATGGGATGTAAGTGGCTGTACAACTGTTGTGTCGTGGGTGTTGCCTCCAGGATTTGTTCAAAATAGCTTGTAGCATTTTTACGTTAATCCTATCTAGCTTTTTCTCGATGCATTTTATTAGCATTCATATGGTGCATCCATACAATAATATTGACACAGACACAGCTTTGAAGAAATACGTATTTTTTATTTTATTGGAGAGATTAGACTTCCATATGATCGATAGCCTATCGATAGCATTCCTTAATATACGCTTTTGCTGGGCGTATATTAACATCACTTTCAGTCGATGAGATATTACTGCCGAGATATGTCAAGTTGTCTACTAATTTTAGAGGCCAGCCACATAGAGTGAAGATCACTTCTTCTCGTTTAAAACACATGTACACAGTTTTATTTGTATTCACGTAAAGGCCAATGCCTCCTGCTTTTTGCTCATGCCAAACAACCGTGTTATATAATTGCGGAAGGATTTTTTATATTATCATTTTTCGTTTAATATATCTTATCTTTCGGTTTAGTTAGGCTTAGAACCTTTCGGTTTAGTGCATGGGTAGGTGCAGACATTAGCGCAGGTGTTCACACGCGCGCGGGGAGGATGTGACAATCACAGATGTCATAATAATAAACCCGGATAGGAAATAAGACTGGGGATGTGAATGACGTCATGCGATGGGCTGGGATTCTTTGTGATTTTGAAAAAAAAGCAGTTAGTTGAGATTTGAAGCTAGACGAACCGAGTTTTCGGACCTGGGCGAGACCAGTCCAGTTTGAGGACTGATGGGTGCACGCGCACGTTGGTTGGGTCAGTGAGAGCTGACGATTGACGAACAGTCAGCATAGAAAAATTGTCTCTCTCTCTCGTCGTATCGAAAACCTAAACTTAAAGAAGATGATAAAAGTTTCGTACCTGAACCAAGAGAGTCGTCAGTGTTTCGTTTATTTGTTGCTGCCTCCCACCAGACACGACTTGACACAAGGTCAAAAGCCCGAAGGCCGATTAAAGTGGAGATAAAGGGGAGGGGAGGTCGGGAACGAATCGAGACTCGAACCCTGCTTGTCAGTGCTGCTCATCGGCTCACTTAGTGCAATGTGAGCCTGATGAGGCAAGCAGTTTCACGAACCCAAATGTGAATCCGGGCACGTATGCCAGTTTACGGCTTAAACTAGACGCTTGGTCTAGTGCCGTACAAGGGGGACAAAGGAGACAAAAATGCAGCTCGCCCACCCGAAGGTAGCCTAGTCGAAACTAGGTGCCTAATTAAAGGCCCCAAGTCTGCCATTGTTCCATTTGCAGAGCCACGCTCCGGACCGAAGTCCAGAACAGGCCCCGGGGCAGTCGTCAGTGTTTCGCGTGTTTTTCGGATTCCTATGCATATGAACGTTTTTACATATCCGTATATTTCACGTATTAATATATGAATATGTTACAACCACACATATCACTGTATCATTGTAAATTATACACAAACACATTTTCTTACCAAGGACAATAACAGATCTTGACTAATCAAGAAAAACATTATCCATCAAACAGACATAGAACTTTTAACCACAAAAAATTCAATGTTCTTTAAAACAATCTACAAACAAATATTCCTTCGGACAAAGAAACTCCTGCAAGGTGTTGGTTTGATGTTATCATAGCTGTTGTTTTTGGTCTTGTTGTAAATAGCAGATGTTTATTAAAATGTAATGTCCACGTCGGGCTTGTCACTCTATGTGGTATGGACTTCTCTGTGAACATTGGGTTTAGCAATGAAGGATTACTAATTAGAAAATACATAAATGATATAAATTTAAACATTTTTAAAATGGCATAAAACCGCTGCGTGGTATTAACTACAATAAAAAGCCACACATAAAATCTTCAATTTGACTTCTGAAATGTCTCACGATAAGTGAGATTCTTTGGAACCAATCAAAAACAGATTCTAATTCGTCTTCCTCTGATATATTTGAACCACTTATTCAACATTGACAGGTACTATCAATCCGTCTCAGAGTGGACTTGGGAATAATGGCAGCAAAAGAGTTTTCCACACTCCCAAGAGCTCCAAAAATAGAGCCTTCCACTGGGTGCAATTTAGTGTCATACTCAGAACATTGTTCTGTCATAGGATTACCATAATGAACAATACGACTCTAAACCAAAATTTTGCTGGGGCGGTTCTCGTGGTGTAATAGTTAAAGCGATGGACTGCGGAATCGTAGTAAGCGAGTTCGTACTCCAGTCGCGCTATTACGTTCCCTTTCGGACAAATACCCTTGGAAAAGGTATGAACCCCCTTATCCTCCCAGCTATGGGTTAAATATTACCACTACTGTTCTTCTAGGAGAATAGATTTGGCATTAGATAACCTACAAAGGTTGATATGCCATTAAACAAAGAAGCCGAAGCCAAACAATTTTGCTAGTTACTTGTGTGTTGAGTTCTATATGGTAAGTGGGAAGATACGTTGCTGTAATGACACTAAGAAGAAACAAATGAAGCCAAACACTGATAAATACGTAGTTCCCAAGAAAACAGCGCTGGAAGTTTACAAATCACGGAACTGGGTTTTGAGTTTGGTAAACAGGAAATAATCATAAAGATTGGTATTAGGGGTGTAAGAAGACTGTGTTGGCGTAGAAACATTCTTTAGGGTAAAAGACATCGAAAGTGAGATTCCATTGAACCAATTCTGAGCAGACTTTTTCAGTTTTTCGGTGAAAATGTCATGAACAGTTTAGTGATTCAAATTTAATTAATTACCAATCATTCCCAACGTTCAACATCGATCAGATCTACTGAGAACCGTCACTTATATTGCATTTTCCTCATTCTGTGAAGTTATCAGTGAACTAAAATAAGATTCATTTTTCATAATCTCTCGGCTATCCGAAAATGACCGGGGTCACCAAAACATTTGTGGCTGGGATTGAACTCAATATCGATTTTTAACTTGTTTCTGACAATCTCCCAAAGAGGAAAGTCCCCATAATGTAGATCTGGACTGCGACATCGTAGTAAGCGAGTTCGATCTCTAGTCGCGTTAATACTCACACTTTTGGATTAATATCGTTGAGAAAAATATGAAATCACTTATCCTGCCGGCTATGGATTATATAGCACCTCTATTGTTCTTCTACAAAGATGGTTTTGGCATTAAATAACCCATGAAGATTGATATGTCATTAAACAAAGAAATCGAAACCGTCAAAGGACTGTAAGAAACCTAAAGTGAAGCTGAAAATTAAATAATAATAATAATAATGTCGTGCCGCCAGCACGGATATCCCTGACCTTCTTTCGCCACTTCTCCCAATCGTTCATCGCCTCTGGCAGGTCTTAAGGGCTACATCCCGTATCCTCACAGAGCTGGCCGTCCTGCTTTCGCTCGGCCATATGTAGGGGTCCATAGGAGTACATCACTTATGAGCTCGTCCCTGCTTCTCCAGCAGTGTCCTGCATGTCTGGTTCGTCTAACTTGGATAGTATTCGTGATGGGAGGTAGGTGGCCGTATAGTTGGTGCTTTGCGTGGTGTTGCTTCCAGGACTTGTTCAATGTTGCTAGCAGAATTCTTGTGTAATTACCGTCTAGCTTTTTCTCCTGCCGTTTTGTTAGCATCCAAGTAGTGCATCCATATAGCAGTATCGATACGACCGCGGCTTGGAAGAAACTGCGTTTCATTTTATCGGTCAGGTCTGACTTCTATATGATCGATAGCTGTCCATGCCTTCTTTAGCCGCGTGTCAATGTCTTTTTCTTTAAAAAAAATTTAAAAAATAATAATAATCACTGCGAGTTTTTCAAACCAGCGTTAACTGGGGGTCTTTCACTGGACACTGAGTGACAGTAAATCTCCTCAAGTCGATAGGACTCTTCTGAATATTTTAGCCGATCATAGCAATGCTTTGACTTTGATGGACTCGGTTTTTTCTTTGATTTCCAATTCTTTCAGTCTTTTTTCCAAACATTTGGGGACTGTGCCATGTCCACCAAATACGTCATCCTCATCTTCCAGTTTTTTTTAGTTCTCTGTCAAGGCTCAAATATTGGTCGATCTTGCTTTCTATTTTCAGTCCGTGGTTCACCTGAATGGCAAACTCCACTCGATGTCAAGTTCTGCTTTTCTTATTAATAAACACCAGGTCTGGTCTTCTTACTAGAACTTGATGATTTGTTTGTATATCAAATTCTTAAAGAATTTTATGTAAATCATTCTTTAGTACTGGTGTGTGCATATACAATTGGTTAGTATAATCGAATTTGAATTTCTTGCACAATTCCCAGTGGAATTCCCTAACCAGTCGTGCCAAATCTTGTACTCCTTTAGTGCTAGTTTGCTGCATTCGCTCAGTATGTAATTAGACGTTTCGCCTCTGTTCGCACATTGCATTATTATTATTATTATTATTATTATTATTATTATTATTTACTCATTAGAACTTTTCACATCAGCGTTAGCTGATGGTCTTTCACTGGAGTTTGAGTGATAGCAAGTCTCCTCAAGTCTTCAGGACTCTTCTCAGTATTATTATAATTATTATTATTATCTGTAATTTCGGTTACTTACAATCCTTCACTGAGTTTTCATCCAAAATCTATTGTGAAGAAAAGTAGTGATTTTATGCATTCATATATCTATGTTTTTTCCTGCTTCTTTTGGTTCTATTTTTCTATCATAATGATAGTACCATCTTAGGTAAATGAGCAGTTCTGCACAGTGTTTTTTTTTATTTCACATAGACTAGGATTATCAGATATTTTGTTTGCGTGTTTATCAGTCCTTTTCTTGATTATTCTTATTTTATTGGGTTTATCGGTCCCTTTCTTGATTATACTCCTTTTAACGTGTTTATCGGTCCCTTTTTTGATTATACACTTGTTAATGTATTTACTTGTCCCTTTCTTGATTATACTCTTTTTAATGTGTTTATCAGTCCCTTTCTTGATTATTCTTATTTCATTGGGTTTATCGGTCCCTTTCTTTATTATACTCCTTTTAACGTGTTTATCGGTCCCTTTTTTGATTATACACTTGTTAATGTGTTTATTTGTCCCTTTCTTGATTATACTCTTTTTAATGTGTTTATCAGTCCCTTTCTTGATTATTCTTATTTCATTGTGCTTATCGGTCTCTTTCTTGATTATACTCTTTTTAATGTGTTTATCTGTCCCCTTCTTGATTATTCTTATTTCATTGGGTTTATCGGTCCCTTTCTTGATAATACCCTTTTTAATGTGTTCATCTATTCCTTTCTTGATTATACATTTGTTAATGTGTTTATTTGTCCCTTTCTTGATTATACTTTTTAATGTGTTCAAATGTCCCTTTCTTGATTATACACTTGTTAATATGTTTATCTGTCTCTTTCTTGATTATATTCTTGGGAATGTGTTTATCAACTCCTTTCTTTATTATACTCAGGACTCAGACTATTAAAACAGAGTCGTCACTTTTGTCAGAACTCCCACTATTTCTGGCGCAAAGACAAGTTTAAAATGCCACATTTCTTTTCCAAATTAAATGTTCATGTCTTTGTATTTACTTATTTTTTTAATACTTTTTGACTGATCTATTATTATTGTTATTACCTCTTGTCCCTAACACATCAGTTAGAATGTATGATTTTCTTTTTTAGAACTTAACCCCTATATATTTGGTCTATTGCTCTTTAATTTTCTATTAGTTTGGATAGTAAAGTTTTAAAGAATTGTAATTTCATTGGTTTCAGTTATTAATTCTGCTTGGTGTTCATGTCGCTTTTCTAGTTTCAATATTCCATAGTATATGTATATTTTCTAATGAGTATAATGTCCTATTTTATCACGATTTTCTTGATATTCAATCGATGTTAGAATTGAGTAACAGTAGACTAAGTAGTCATTTGATTCAATTGTTTCCTCTCATAGGGGGGTGTCCTCGTGGTGTAATGGTTAAAGCGATGGACTGCGGAATCGTAGTAAGCGAGTTCGTACTCCAGTCGCACTATTATATTCACTTTCGGGCAAATACCCTTGGGAAAGGTATGAACCCCCTTATCCTCCCAGCTATGGGTTAAATAGTACCACTACTGTTCTTCTAGGAGAATGGCTTTGGCATTAAATAACCTACAAAGGTTGATATGCCATTAAACAAAGAAACCAAACCAAACCTGTTTCCTCTCATAGTCTACATATGGAATTTGATCCGTTTTTCACGAGGTTTGTCTGATGGTTATTAGTTTATAGGCTCTGGTCATGTGCTACTATAATAAACCCCTCTGTTACTGCATTCAGTCCAGCACTTTTCAGACATCGATTAGCTTTTACTATATCTATATCAACATTTCTAATTATTTGTGTATATCATTTTATGTTGTAAGTTTTGTTCCCAGGCGTTTTTTTTTTATTGATTAAGTCTTTCTTTCTTTATTTCTTTCTTTCTCTCTTTTTGATTTTGTTTTTGCTGTCTCTATTGGTTTATCTTTTTTGTCTATTTCTTTCGATGTGAGATCAAGTTGATTAGAAAATGTATTACTTTTTTTAGTAACTGAGTATTTTCTTCTTTTGCTTCCTCTGTATGTTTAATAACTGTAACATCCTATCTGCTGTTGTGTCTAAGTATTTCTTTGATTCCATAGTGGTTGTTTTGTTGATCTATTCGGATTAGATTAAGCCTCTTCTACCATTTTCTCTCTTGATGTATAAATGTTCTATATCGGCAGTTGAGTGATGCATTCTGTGGCAAGTTATTTGTTTCTTAACTTTAGTATCCATCTTTTCTATTTCAGCTAACAACAAGTTTGTCATATTAAAACTGTATGTCACGATTGTTAAGGTGTAAATTGCGATAACTTTATTCTTTTCCCTCAATTTTGTTCTTATCTTGGTTCTTTTTCTTCAATGGAATTATTTTCTTCTTTTTATAATATGATTGATACCATTCGTTTCATTAATTCCTAAATAATTACAGATTTTATTGTATTCTAACTCTGTAGTTTCCATATTTATATCTAGAGTGATGTTTTTAGACTTTACTAGCGAGCCTTTATTAAATATGAGTTTTGCACATTTGTCACCAAATCTTTTTACAATGCTTAGTGGAGCTTGTAAATAATTTTTGCATAGAACTTAAAACCTTCCATACAGAACAGGTATTTATCATTAAGGGTTTTCGGACTATTGTCTTCATCTTTATTTTCACAACGTTATATCCACAACGTTTTGGCCGATACGTCCCCCGGCCTTCTTCTGGTGTTTGTCGAACTTTGGAACCCACACAGAGCTTCGGGCTACGTCTTTATCGAATCCACGGGGGTCGCCTGTTCTGATTCCGTTAGCCATAACCGGGTACAAGTGTTAAGTATTCCTGTATTGTTACTCGCCTGCAATCAGGATTGAACCTGCAACCTTAGAATCTTAGGGAACCAACGCCTATATCCGTTACGCTATGTGTCCTGCTGGTAAGTTCAGAGTGAATTTTAACACTTAACACTTGTACCCGGTTATGGCTAACGGAATCAGAACAGGCGACCCCCATGGATTCAATAAACGACCTGGTTCGAAGTTCTGTGAATGTTCCCGAGTTCGACAAACACCTGAAGAAGGCCGGAGGACATATCGGCCGAAACGATGTGTAAATAACAATAAAGATGAAGACAATAGTCCGAAAATCGTTAATGATAAAAATCATCAAGCTTCGTCTCAAAAATTTAGACAACTAAAAGAACAGGTAGTTTATTTTTTAATTATAGTTTTCTATCCATAGTGTTTTGAAGTTCTATGGAGAAAAGTATTAAAGGTATTCAATAAAGAAGAGAAGATAGTCAGTCTCCGTGGAAGATTCCATTGTTAATGAAAAAGTTATTAATTTCGAGTATATTTTTTTCATGGTTTTATCTGAGGTTAGTGTTCGCCAATAGCTCAGGAGACCGAGGTTCAATGCCAAGTCGAGTCATACAAAAGACTTAAAAATGGTACTTGATACCTCCTCATTCAACACTCAGCACTATAAGCTATGTATTAAGGGTAAAGTGGAACAACCCAGGGAAAGGAGTAGCACCCTCCTTTACATCTCAGTGTTGTAGCTAATGAAAAGGGAGCCTTCGGGTCACCCTCAACTACAATCACCTACTTTACTTGACTTACTTATTATAACTAGGGATATCTTTAAAATTTAGTTTAGAAATTTTAGAATCCATTTGTGGGGTTCACTATGAAAAGCTTTGTCGTTGTCAATCCTTGCTATGCTTATGTTTTTCTATTTGGATCAACACTTCTTCATGATTATCTTGTTTATGAAGAGCTGATCTTTGCGGCTATATGATTCGTTTAAGCAGCACTTTTGTTTAAAAGGAAAGATGTTCTTACATTCTATGTATTTGACTGTTCTCTCCTTTAAAATCGATGTTATTTTATGTGTTGTGGGAAGGCGTGTGATGGAACGGTAGTTTTTGCATTTGGTCTTTCCTTTGTTTTTAGTCGTAGGTATGCTATTTCTTCTGTGAGTCAATCAAGCAGTTTCTCTGTTTATTTATTTCTGAAACAAGTTTCATTAGTTGATAAATGGAGGATCGGTGGCGGAGCCAAAAGTTTATAGCGTTTGGAGAAATGTTAATTGTTTAACACTATATTTTTTAGGCAACACAAATGAATTACGAAACTTTTCTTTAACAACACAACAGAGAAAGTTTTTATTTGCAGCTTTGAATATAGTTTGCTTTTGGTGCTGCAAGACTCGTGGAGTTTAGGCTTGTTAGTGTTGTAGACGAAATGGCGTAGCGAGATGTGATGGCAGCGTGTGTTGCTGGACGTGTGAGGGATGTGTTTAAAGTCACCGTGTAGTTTTGTATCTGGTATTTGGGGGAGAGTATGCATTATCTCCATTAATGTGGGCCAGAGGTGAAATATGAGCTAGTGTGTCGAGAGCGGAGTTACGCTCGGTCGACATAGCCAATTTTTGGGGTGACATGAAGTGGTGCCTGTGGAAGGCATGCTGAATGCATCCAATTCATATTCAACTGGGATTCCTTGTACGAAATCCATAAATTAGATGGTTCCCTCGTTGAGTGTCCATGTTGCTGCTGCTGGTGTTGCTATGTTAAAAAGCATCGCTAAGCAGGGACGACCAGAGGAACGTCTGTTCTGGTCGCCGTCTCACGCCGAAGAGACTGGGTTTGGCCGCTCACCCGTTTTGCTAGCCGGAAATGAAGGTCCGGGCTGAATAGGATAAGTCATCCTGATTGGGTGAAATTAAATGTTGAAATAAATTTGCGCGCCAAACCAAAATACGAGATTTTCCTCTTCTCTACAAGTTTATTATTTTATCAATTTCAGATGACTTCCATTTATGTGTGCATTTAATTGTATCTATTATCCTTTCTATTGTAATATCTTCATACATTTGTGGTTCATTATTTTTATAAGTGTCTTTTATATTTTCAATCCACTTTGCCTTTTTATGATATTTCTTCTTGCTCGATTTATTACGTAGAAATGTTTACAGTTCTTCAATCGTGGGAGTTTCTTTTACATTTGTTGTCTCTTTTCTTATTATTCGATAGAATTTGTTGTTTATAAAGAATTTCGTTTGTTTGGCAGATACACTGACTCTTTAGGTGGAGTTTTTGCTTCGATTTTTCTTTTATTATCAGGATCTTATCAATTGAGGTTATCTCATTTTCTTTTAATTTTTCTTGTTTTCCTTGTTTTCATTTTGACACCCTTACTCATTCCATCAAGTCTGGATATTTTTCCTCTCTGTTCCTTTATTTCTTTTTCTATCCTTAATTTCCATTTGTGTTGCTTAAAGCTATTCTGTCTATGTGCTATTGCCTCTAGGCAATAGTAGTTGCATATATTTCTTAATTTAAAAGCGTAAGATTTAGTTTAAAGTCTTGTCGAATATTTTCTATGGCACAGTCTGCCAACTTTAAATGCATTAGGTTATTTTTGTCATTTTTTAGGGATGTTCTGTCTTTCCTATCAGTGATAGTTACCTTAGCGAATTCTCTGATTATATTTTGTTTCCTTTCGTCAATTTTTGTTTTATTTTCTGTGTAGTTTGAGTTTTATTTTGAGGTTGGCTTTTATCTAATTTGCTGGGTTTATTTTCTGTTGTTGGAGTGTTCATGCAATCACTGCTTGATTGTCTTTACATATTATCTCTTTCTTTATTAACTTCGTTCATTTCAAATGCTAGACTTTCATTTCGTTTAATATAAGTAACTACCTGTTCTTTTTCAGCATCTGTTGAGCAGTTGCTTTTAAGGGTATATCTTTCCACATTCACTAATTTATTAGGATCTAAGTGTTAAGCTTTATAGTCCTTTCTCACCGGGTGTTCTGGGTTCTTAAGTTACAGTTCATCCTGATGGTTTGTTGATAGTATAAAATAATGATATAATACTTCTTTACAACCCTCTTTTGATAATATCTCTGCAGACGGGTAAGACTCCCCCAGCCCCAAATCCCAACAAGCGTCCTGTTTATGACACTAAACAATCTGATGGTGAGGTTCCAGTAATGCTGGAGCTTTGGGGAATGCGGAGTACCCTTTCACTGTTATTGCTTTCTGGTTCATTCTGGTCCGGAGTGTTAGCACCTAATAAGGTCCAATCTATGGGTCAAATAGAACTAAACTGTGTGCTTATGCTAAACTGAATTGTTCGAAATAGAACTGTTTTGACAGTTAACTGTGTGTAAACCAAAAACTATACTTATACTAAACTGAACTGTTTGAAATAGAACTGTTTATATGGATGAAATTGGATTTGGCATTAAATAACAAACAATGGTTGATGTGCCATAAAACCAAACCAAACCAAACCAATCTTTTGACCATTTTTTGTTGTTTTTATTTTTTATTTTATTTTATTTATTTATTTATTTTTTTTTTTTTTGGTTGTTGTAAAGATCTTGGTAGATCAGAGCTGAGATTATCCCGGTTCGGATAACTGCCAAAGTGAGTAGAGGTTATTTTCGTGTCGCAGATTTTTCGATCCAAATTTGATTCATTGAGAGACGTGGTACTTTTTATCAGCTGAAAAACCAATGCTGAGTGTCATAAAAAGTGATTTTCATATATGACTTTGGTACATTTTATTCTTCCTGGCCTGAGATGTCTTTGTTTTGCGGACGCCATCAGCATAAATATAACTGATAAATAAATTAATGAAAATATTCTTTTTTGATATTTATTCATAATAAGAGAAGGTTTATATTATGTAATAAACTATATCATTCATTTTGATTTGGTTTCTTTGTTTAATAGCATATCAACTTTTGTAGGTTATTTAATGCCAAAGCAATTCTTTTAGAAAAACAGTAGTGGTACTATTTAACCCATAGCTGGGAGGATAAGGGGGTTCATACCTTTGCCAAGGATATTTGCCCAAAAGTGAACGTAATAGCGTGACTGGAGTACGAACTCACTTACTACGATTCCGCAGTCCATCGCTTTAACCATTGCAACACGAGGACACCCTTTATTCGTTTTGAATTTAAAGAGTACGACGTATTCCCTCGATGTTCCGAAGAGTAATAAAAACTTTACTCCTTCAAAATCAAAATTGAAAAATTTAACCGCATAAGTTTATCTGACCACTTTTTGAATCAGGATGGTGGTTTGACCTATTCCTTATTTTTAACTAAATTTCATTTTAGATGGAACAATAAGTTTAAACATATTACTTTCGGATGTAACAATTCGATCGACCAAAAAATCTTATTCTCAATTCCTGACTTTTCTATATCCTGTGAATATATATGTCCGGGGTGTGGGTAACAACGGAAACTCAAAATTACAGAATGATTATAAAGCTTATTGGCTGAGGTCATCATCATCATCATCATGTCACGCTATCAGCACGGATATCCCTGACCCTCTCTCGCCACCCCTCCCTATTGTCCACTGCTTCCGGCGCGTCCTCAGAGCTACGCCCCATATCGGCACAGAGCTGTTGTATGTAGGTTCAAGCTAGTCGTCCTGCTTTTGCACGTCCATGTGAAGGGTTCCACAGGAGTACGTCGCTCATGAGCCTGTCCCTACTTCTCCAACAGTGTCCTGTATGTCTAGTTCATCTAACTCGGATAGTTTTCGTGATGGGAGGTTGGAGGCCGTACAGCTGCTGCTTTGTGGGATGCTGCCTCTAGGACTTGTTCAATATTGCTCGCAGCATTCTTGTGTAAATTCTGTCAAGCTTTTTCTCCATACGTTTAGTTAGCGTCTATGTAGTGCCTCCATTCAGCAGTATCGACACGACCGCTGCTTGGAAGAAACTGCGCTTTATTTTATCGGTCAGGTCTGACCGATAGCCTATCGATAGCAGTCCCTGCCTTTGCTAGTCGCGTGTGTTTCAATTCTGTAGTTTGCTCTGGAAATTACTCTTCTCTCTCTAGGCTAGACTTCTCCAACGAAGGCTGTTTACATCGATTGCAGACATGCTGATAGCTGACTAGGGCGATGCGGAACAGGCAAGTTCGGCCCAAGCGACTGCAGTTAAAGGTCTTGTCTAGTATGGCTGCTGAGGCTCACCAGACCTTCTTCCTGTTGCGTTTCTCCCTAAAGTTGGGCCTGCGGGAGTCCTCAAAGGTGGAGACAACGTGGTGGACGGTGCGGCGCCAGCAGCAAGTCTCGACCACTGGTAGTGGTCAATGTGGCATGTACCGTGGGTCTTCTTGAGGGAGTCTTGAAAGAAATTACTAAGGCATTTAAAAACAAACATTATTGTTATTATTTTGAGTTTTTCACAACAGTTCTAACTGGTGAATTTTTACTGGAATCAGAGCGACAGCAAGTCTCCTTCGATCTCCAGTTCTCTTCTGAATATCCTGGGTAATTTTAGGAGTGCTGTGGTATGGATGGACTCCATTTTTCCTCTACTCACATGTTCTTCGAATCTCTTTTCTCGGCTTTTGGGGACCGTTCCAAGTGCACCATCTACAATTGGTATCACTGCCACCTTCATGTTCCACTGCTTCTTTAGCTCTCTAGCAAGGTCCAAGTATTTAGTTCTCTGTTTGTATCTCACAAAGAGACCTGAGTAATAAAATTCTCATTTTTTAAGTTACCACAAAAGAATGAATGAATGTGTTATAGGAAATATTTTCTAACAGAAAAAATCCCAACAATATAGTCCACTAAACTGTTTTTGACACTTACCTTTTAGGTTTCTGCATTGAATTTTTACCTGTCTTAATTCCTTTGGAATATCCCCCTTCTTTTCGACCATGTTTATTCTATTAACTCTCGTCTGTTCCTTTCGTTTAATTGATAGTGTGGTGCTAGATTCTGCGATAGTTTGGTTGTTCAATATTTTGTGTTTCAGCTCCTGTATGGGGCTTTTCTTGAGTATATTCTTCATGATTTACCCTTTCAACTTATTTTTAGTATTTCGAGGTCAGAAAACCAGATTTTCTTTAAAATCAACCTCGCTTGATCGGCAAGTCTTTAGCGCATTTTAACCAAATTTCCATCACCCTTTTCCTGTGTCTTCTCTGTGTAGAACTACTTTCAAATTGATTATGGATTACATTTATATTGTCTTCTCTTGTCCATTTTTCTTTTGGTGGCTCTTAGATACATTTTTTGATTTGGTCCTTGTTTGTATGCCTGAAATAAGAACAACAAACATTCGTTAAAAGCTGATTGGGTTACCCATGTTGACTATTAAGGGGGCGCTTGTCGAGCATGAAATTCAGAACGGTCACGTTGACTTGTATTTGTATTTGTCATTTATCATGGGGAGTATATTGTAGCTATATCAGACTCAGGGGTTGATTATTATGAGTTCTCTTGTCACAGATGTAACCTCGTATTTTTCCACGGAAGAAGTGTCTTCAGCAGACTACAAAAATATTGAAGAAGCGTATTTAATATTGACGTCTTTGAACTTAGTTTAAAGTCCGGTTCACATTTTTCATATAGTGAAGTCAAAATTTGACGAAAGAAATGGATAGTAACAGCTCTTTAAATAACGTCTCCATCTTCTCTTGAATTTGCAAATAATTTTTTATTTGTCCACATCACATAGCTAGATTGTGCGTTAAACCTAGCTTCCATGTTAAGAAAGTGTTTTGACAAAATGAACGTCACTTTAAAATGGAAAACTTACATCGCTGATACACCATGATCGACAATCATGGTACACTAAATCTGTCGATACTGCTATATGGATGCACTACATGGACGGTAACAAAACGTATAGAGAAAAAGCTTGAGTTCTTACAGCCTTGGTGGGGCAACTAGTCTAGTAGAAGGAAAACTCTGAATTCAAACCTGTTAAACTCCGCTTAAAAATTGACCTTGTGTCATATCCTGTCCGAGCGGAGGGGTTGGGCAAATATGGACAGGTGTCAAGGTAAGAATCCAGCTAAGGATGATAAACATTCCAATTTTGACCGACAGCCACAGAAGTGCATTATATGTCTGTGTATGCGAGTATATGTAGATATCTGTATGTGTGTTGATTAACATTTCATTTTACATAGTTTGATTATGAGTATTAATAATATTAAAAGTAGCGAATGTTGATGATGATGATGATGAAGAGGAGGAGGAGGAGGAAGAAGGGGAGGAGTATTCCGTTTATGGCTAATGTTCCATTTTATTATTAGAGCTGATATTTTTGAGTCTTTTTGAAAGACTTTTCGAAACTCTATCAAATTCTATGGTGACTGATTAAACAGAATAGCGAGAAACAGAAAAAAAGGAACCTTTTGAATATGGCTTTATATGCAAGTGATAAATAACAGGTCATGGTGAGACCACTTTGAAATCCTGATTATTATCCGTGTGGGATAATAATGGTAATGCATTACTAATCTGAACATCAATTGAGGCTTCTTTACATCAGCTTTTAATATTGACGCAAAGTCTATTCCTCCACTTACCTCTCACTGATGCGACCGCCAATAGCTTTACTTTCCCATCTCATTACTCCGCCACCTTCCTCTTTCTCCTTTTTTTTTAAAAAAGTTCTTTGTCATTCTTTATCTATTGGAGGAAGTCGTTTTGATTTACCACGAAATGGAAATACGTATATTAAAACCCTTGCAAAAGTCCTTTTTCATCTAAAATCCAATCTCATTCCGGACGCTAGCTTTATTTATTTGTAAATAAATAAATAAACAAATAAATAAAAGGAAAAAAAAAAAAAGAAGCGAGGGAACACGGAACTTTTTCTTTCTTTTTTCTTTTGAAAGACAGCTCCGGGGCGCATCACATCTCTTCTACAACGGTTATTACTCCGCGTACGCCTGATGCCTTAATGTTTTTATAGCCTCGTTGCTTAAATTTATGACAACCTCCGGCAGGAGCACACAATGAATAAATCTTCAGACCATTTACGATATTGCTGGATGTGTCAGGGTTAATATAAGTAATATCTGAAAAGTTAAACGATACGAAATTAAATGAATTCGCCTAGCGTTGTCAGTTTTTTTAAAACAATAACATGAACTCTCGTGCGTCTCAGCGATAAAGAATAATGCCGAGTTGGTGAGGTTCGTCATCATTCTAAAATGCGAGCATTGCATTAACATTCAATCGGTGCAATCAGATATTCACCGTCGAATATCTGGAAGAAAAGAGGATCATTCAATGGGAGTTCGATTTGAGTTGCTGGTTTATACAATGTATCAGATTGTTTGTTGACTGGGGGAGCATATTCAGCTGACTCCGTACTTACTATCGTCCGATATTGGCATTAGTATATCCGAGAAATACTCACAATGAATCAGCGGAATGTTATAGTAAAATACATCAAATCTCTTCTGATTCATCTACTTAAGTCTTCACACTCCTAACTACTAAACCACTCCAAATATAGAACCACAGACATCGACACTGTAGAAGAAAATAATAGCTACCGGATGTTGGCCCAACAACGGCCAGTGTCAAACTGAAAAAAATCATGGCTTCTGCGCATAGGCTCCGGGCATAGCCTATCCAAAATCCCCTGAAAATTCTCAGTTATAAAAAAAAAAAGTCTATTTTTCAACCAATCATTTTTTTCCACAAGTAGTATTTTCTGAAGCCGGTGTTTGAAATCGGTAACACATAAATAGGCCAAACAGAGATCACACGCCAATTGAATCGTCGGTCGTCACGTGAGCGTCACTCGATAACACCGTCATACCAGATCAAAGCAACTGCTCGTCGCCGAATAGACACCCCCCGCGTCAGCCGGCCAGATATTTCATCCGCTTGTCTATTTTATTTATTCGATAAACAAAATAAACTATATCTTCTCGTCATTCTTATTTTTCTTACAACCACACGCTTGTATATAACAGGAAGGAAATATAAGATAAACTCATGTTCACATGCAGAAACATTTAATATATACATACAAGAAGTATTGAAAAGTATACACAAGCATGCCCCAAAAGATAAACTACACCCATGTTACTCCATGAACAAGGAATATATGAAAGGGGTTCAAAAACGAGAAAAGGTTAACTGTTGAATATTAGCCGGAGACCCCTTTTGATATGCCGTGTACATTGCGTGGGTGGCATAAAAGGAAATAGACCTATTTTCTAAAGTAAAGATAACACAGGTGTTTCCTCAGCGGAAGTCTCACGTAGGTTGGATGGGTAGCATGCTAAGCAGAAGACGTGTCCACACGCAACGGGTAGACAGGAGATGTGACCCCGAGGATTGCGGTGGTGTCCGGGAAATTATATAAACCAAGGAAGATTTCGACTGCAGGAAAGACGAGCAGAGAATGACGAAGACCGGCAGAAGAACAACTCGACGTTATGCTGTTCTAGGCGCTGATCTTGCGCCAGACTGCCCAGGGTTGAGAGATAGAGAAAAGCCTGAGCTGCACCAGACTCGCGAAAGCAGAGAAGTGAGGAGAATCCAATATGACTCAATACATTGAGATGGCCCTGACGAGACTCGCGAAAGTCGAGAAGCGAGTAGAAACGAAGGTGATTTGGTGCTTTGAGATAGCACTGTACCAGTCTTCCAGAAGAAGAACGAAAAGGAAGCGGTCTTCATAACAGAAGGAAAAATGAACGAGAAAGGATTTTTCGGATTGTCATGTGACTGTTGATGGGCCCCCTAAAGGGAACGCCCATTCTTCAAGGGACATAATTATTGTGTCCCTACAAGTAATAGAAATGCGTTTTAGGCCAGTTAAGATTTGTGGTGACGCATGTGTAACTGCTATATAACTTTTACTGTGATCTGAAATGACTTAATGACCCTCGAACAGTCACTAATGAAACTCATCACGCAGCGTCGCCAAGTAATACACACAGCCATTCTTTTTTAATTTGATGGTACATTTGATCTTTTTTTTTTTGATTTTATGGCATATTAGATATTTTTTTAAGTTGATGGCATAGTAGATGTTTTTAAGTTGATGGCATATTAGATCTTTTCCACAAACTTTACGTAGCCCAGTCGGCTGGGGCTGTAAAAAAACACCGACTGCTTCTCTACAGACGGGTAAGACGCCCCACCCAATGAGTGTCCTTGATATGACACCAAACAGTCTGATGGTGAAGTTCTAGTAATGCTGGAGCTTTGGAGAATGCAGAGTACCCCTTCATTGCCATTGTTCCCAGGTCCACTCTGGTCCGGATTGGTAGCACATGATAGGGTCCTATCTATGAGTCAAATAGAACTGTTTTGGATATTGAAACAGTGTACTTATTGTTGCGTTCTGGTTAGTGAACGCTTGTAATATTAAATAAAGGACAAACCACGATATGAGTGGAAATAGAGATATATTCCCAGGAAAAAGTATATACAATAGAGAGACTATTAGTAGACAAGAACATAGGATTAGTGAATACAGAATAAAGATATAGTCCAACGATTGTATTGGCTTCCGTTATTACGGTAGCAAGTAAGGTGATCTAGTGCGATCTCCAGTCTCCAACGCTCTAATACTATTCCTATAAGAAGCTGCTCTTCACCTTCTAGTCTCCCTGGTATTAGTAACTACTGCTATATATGGCAGATGGACAAGTTCATTGGGTGGAAAAAGGTGAGTGATACCCAACACTTATGCTCAACAGAATTGTCTGAAATAGAAATGTTTTGACATTGAAACCGTGTAATTATGCTAAACGGAATTGTTTGAAATAGAACTGTTTTGGCATTTAACTGTTTGTAAAAAAAAAAAAAAAACTATACTTATACTAAACTAAATTGTTTGAAATTCAATTCAGCGTTAAATGGCTCGAAAAGGGTTGATACGTCGTAAAACAAAACAACCAACCAAGCAAGTTTTACGGAGCTAGATCACGTGAACATGGAAAATGTTGAAGTAGTATAATCTTGACTTTTGCCAAAAACTACTGACCCAAATGTATCGAGACAAACTGCATTCCTTTTTTTCTGCACTGACTCGTTTCGACTATATCTTGACATTTTTATATCCGTTTATCATATAAGTGGCTCAACACTTTATATGTCTTCATTTAAATTTTTTTAAAATTAAACTTAAATGTTTAATCTCGATGATAATTTTTATCACACATTGTATATCGTTCCCGTTTCTTATTTATTCTTGAATATTTTTATTATGTTCTTTTTATTTTATACTCAACATTCTATTTTGCTGTTTACCTTATAGCGACGATAAATTCTATTTAAAACTATCTCCATGTGTAATTGATTTAAGAATAACACCCATCTCACCGACAAAGCTTACTACTTAATATCTTTTACTACTGCCCAAGGCCACGTACTTGCCACTGGCCACTCCTTTCTAAGTTGACTTCGACTGTCTACTTACCCCTGGGCTAATCACTTCACAAAGTCATAGAATAAAATATACACTCTTCAACATTTAGTTCAACCTCCGAGTGAATACCTTCACTTACGACAATCATATCTTTACTATATTTTATTCCTTTATCAATAAGAGAAAAGAAGAAAACTCACAAGGTGTTTGTTTGTTTGTTTGGGTTTTATGGCATATAAACCCTTGAAGGTTATTTAACGCCAAAGTCTGTCTATATATATATATATATATATTCAACCAAAGATTTCTAAACGAATACTTAGGTAGGTAAAAATTTTCTATAAGCAGGATTTCATTTGTTTGCACAAAATTAACCAGTTTTAATTCATCATATTTTTTACTACAATTCTGTCTCTCTCAAGGACAGAACGTCATCTGTTTTGACGTTTTCGAACAGATCGGTTAAACTATTTACTTTGAAAAATCGCTTTCTGATATCAGCGAAAGTTCTGCATAAGAATGTGTTGAAACGTGCAAGTTATGGTTGTGGTTCCTGTTTCAGAATGAAAGAGTGAGTAAGCCTTGTATGACCGATTCGCAATCGGGATATAACGACTTCTCTTCTTGATTTTCTTGATGCTGGTCGCCACTCTCCCAAGGTTGGCTGAATTTGGAAGAGTTTATTGTGAATGTAATTGCTTCATCGTTGTTGCCATTTTGTGAGAAGGAATTTATTAATTGTTGGTTTCAGGTCAGTGTATGGAATCCTGGATTTATCGGGGGTCTTGCAAACGTCAAGTTGTATCTAAATAAGATTTTAATATACCTCATACGAATTAAACAAAAAAAGAAATACAAAAAGTGCCACGCAATCGGAGGGGCTCAGAATACGTTTACTGTATGCCATTAATTCCAAGTTCACTTGATAGAACCTGTTTGATGCCATCTATAGGTGTTTAAAAATTATTCGTATTCGATATGAATACTTAATACATCGTCACTGGAAGCTATAATTGTTTACTAAAGACTATTATTATTAGTTTGTTGAAATCATGCAACTGCGTGTAAACAAATGATTCTTATCAAACAGAAATAATTACTTGAAACTTATAAAATTGTGCATCGATCAATATTAGATAGAAATTCTTGAAAACATACAACGGTGAGCAAATTATTTGTATTAGATAAGAATGCTTGATATCATATAACCGTATGCGAAAATCTCTTAAGACGCAAGAGCTCAAAAATATGAATATGAATGTATTATGAACACACTGGCATGCCATGAAAATCAATCAAAACCAAAATGGTGAAAATAGAACCTTTCTTACTACTGCATTCGCTTGTTCCTCTTCAAAAGAACATGAAACGAACGACTTTTTGATGAACACCCTGATCAATAAATACATAGAGTCAAAAATATTTTAACCGATGATGATTAAGCTCTGGGATCTTATCTACGGTTATAAAAAGATATCGAAGTCATAAGTCGGTTTTCCACATGAACAACTAATGAACCTTTGCACACTGGCTGTCTTTAGCGGCAAGTTAATACACATCTGAACCAGCCTGGTTCAGTTGAAAAGAAAAATATAAAAACCTTTTTTTACGTGGCAAATTTTAATTGCTCAGCATTTAGAAGACTTCCCTCTTCTCAGGCAATTTGTTAGATTTGAAAAATTACTGATTTTCTATGTTTTTTTTTTTTTTTTTTTTTTATAGAAAATTATATTATGAATAGGATCTTGTTATTCACATCTCTCTTTTCATATTCTAAGTATATATTTATGATAATAAATATAATGCCAAAACGATCTTTTGACTTTACAAGATGCCTGTACATAAATTATCGTATTTTTTCATTTTTTATTTTTATTATTCCCAAGAAGATGGAAAAGTGAAATCAGAAATAATTGGTATGGGAGAAATATATTAGTACCAATAATTTCAAAATAGATATTTGAAAACTGAAAAACAGTATTTTCCGGTTTTTTCAGTGAGAACATTCTGGTTCGGATGTGCTAGAAATTATTTTATCTGGTTTATTTGTTGTAGAGCGTTTCCAGATAAATCACTAATTTCAAAGCACTCCTTTGCTACGTGTAAGACACCATGTTGCTTGAGCCGATTCCGTCGCTTGTATACTTCTGTGGTCAATTTGCATGAATCAGAAACACTTGTAAATAAACGTGGTGCCCGTGGTGTAATGGTTATCGTCATAGGAAACGGACACGGCGACACGAGTTCAAATCCTGGACGAGACTGATTGCATTTCACATAGCACTAATACCCTTTGGAAAAGTATGAATCCAATAGTTCTCCCTCTAGATATGGGTAAATAGCAGGGCAAACTGGTCTTCAGCCTTGGTGAAGCAACTACTCTTGGAGAAGGAAAACTCTGAATTCAAACCTGTTAAACTCCGCTTAGAAATTGACCCTATGTCATATCCTGCCCGAGCGGAGGGGTCGGTAAATATGGTTTGGCCAACCAGATCTGTAAACAACCAATCAGCAAAACTATATTATTAATTTGTACGAGGGTCATTAAAAAAAAGTAATTTTGGCCCAAGGAGTTGCGCCTATGAAGCACTGTTTACAGCTGCACCCTGTTCAATGAAATCAGAAGAGATAAGTCCTTTCATGTCCAAGACGATAGTCACCATGACCTTCTTAACTGATTGCTGCATCCAGAACTTTTTCTTTACAAGAAAGTCAATGGATTCTTCTCCATAGACTGTCATTTCAAATTAGGCTTATTGTGGTAAATCTATGTATAACCCATTTGCAAACATTTTTTTAATGAAAAGGTGCTTTTCTGTAGACATCAGGTATGATTCAGTAAATTTCACATGGTTTGCACTGCTCAGTCACGAAATATTTGATGACAGACCTCTGTTCAAGCCTGGAGTACTCTGTTTGATTTACAAGTGTTGTGGTCTTCAGATAAGACCGGTGGAAGAACAACTCAAACAACGGGTGATAGGTAAACGTTATTGTATTAGCAGAAAAAGGAAGTCATACAAAGGAAGTACGAGCCGTGTTCGGCTTGTAGTCCGTCTGTCAAATGTCTCGTAAAGAACGAGAAGTTGTCTCACCCGAGCGAACTAAGCTCGGAGAATATGTTTAGGTTGGACGAGTCCATCTTTGTGGTATGGTAAGATATGTCCCCATAACAACAAGTATTTTAAATAACCTCAAAACAATTATTTTAGGGGGAATTGAAATAATTTTTGCTATAAACTAATTGCAAACAATGCATTGCTAACATTGTGATACTGATAATTTGATGGTTTGTCATCGTATATTCGTCATATATAAGTACCAAAAGTCGCTGCTACAATGATTGTTTGTTACAGAATAAATGTATCATCATCATCATGTCGTGCCGCTAGGACGGATATCCCTGACCCTCTCTCGCCACTTTTCCCTATCGTTCATCGCCTCTGGCATGTCTTCTGGGCTACATCCCGTATCCTCACATAGCTGCTGTATGTATGTTCTTGCTGGTCGTCCTGCTTTTGCTCGGCCATATGTGGGGATCCATAGGAGTACATCACTTATGAGCTCGTCCCTGCTCCTCCAGCAGTGTCCTTCGTGCCTGGTTCGTCTAACTTTGATAGTTTTCGTGATGACAGTTGGTGCTTTGTGGGGTGTTGCCGCCAGGACTTGTTTAATATTGCTCGCAACATTCTTGTGTAGTTGCCGTCTAGCTTCTTCTCAAGCCCTTTTGTGGTGCATCCATACAGCAGTATCGACACGACTGCTGCTTGGAAGAAACTGCGATGGTTTAATATTTCATCGAGCTAAACGATATAAAACAATTTAAGACGAATTAACGACAGAATATTTATTGTTTGTACTAACTTAGTAAAATGAATACAGAAATGACATGAAATAATAAAAACTACATTGTAGAAATAGTCTTATCGTGCAGTTGAAGAGTCTTTTGGTGTAAGTTGAGAGTTCTTAATAGAATGGAAGTTGTAGTTTGAAGACTTACGTCAAAGCTTAGTACTGTGTTTGGTACGACACGAGGTTTCTTGGGGCAAGAGCCCCTCTGTCGGAAAATGCACTCACTTTTGCAAGTTTCTGGTTGTCCAAGAAGAACCGGAGAGAGAGAGAGAGAGAGAGAGATTGACTTTGCTGTGCCGTTTTATATGCTACTTTGGTAACGCCACTTAACGGCTATTAGAAGTACTATTTGAAAGGCAAGAATATACTCCCTACAGATGTAATTCCTACAACATTTATGGAAAAAATTCTTTTCTCTTTTTTTAGTTCCCCTAATTTATTGAACGACCCTCATAGATAGATAGATACTCCTTATTCATTGAATGACCCTCGTATTTTTAGCATCTTATTTCTATTGCTTTTTATCACATCTCTCATCGTTAGTAAGTTGTTCGGATTCGAAATACGAGAATAGGATAGACCCTCAGTGAGACGCATACTCGCATCATTTTACAGCGTGAGTCTGTTGTCAACAACACAGTAAAATAAAGTGAAAGCAATTCAAGCCAATCCTTTATCAAAAAAAATTCTAAAGTTATATTACCACTTTCCCGCAATAGTTTTTAATCTAATAAATTTAGCTTAGATAGAGCACCTTGTGAGAATCGAACTTACTGACAACGTTCTCTGAGCTTAACTCACTAACCACTGCAGCACGAGTGCGTCCTCTTCCTCGTAAAGGTTGTCGGATGTAAGTAAGTAGTAAAGTTGGCAACCGTAGTCGAGGGCGACCAGAAGGCTCCCTTTTTAATAGCTACTACACCGATGTGTAGGGGAGGGCGCTACACCCGTTCCCGGATTGCTCCATTTTACCCTTGATACGTACCTTATATTGCTGAGTGTTAAGCAAGGAGGCATCAAGTACCATTTTTTAAAGTCTTTGGTATGACTTGACCTGGGATTGAACCCAGGTCTCTGACCATTAGCAAACACTCTACCCACTAGGACAATGAGCCAGTTACTAGCTGTATCAGGAGAAAATCCTTGGAATATCAGTAGAAATTCAATATCAATAGAAATTCCACGAAATACAAGAAATAATCGCCCGATTTTAAGTTATAATCAATAATCTGAAATCATTGTCGATTTTTATTCCTATTTTAAATTTTGGTGAATGAATAAAAACACAAATACTGAACAAAAATAAATTAAATATGATCTCTCAATAACAAAAAAAAAAAAAAGACAAAAGAAAACCTAATTGGAGAAATTAAACATAAGCTTTTTTGAAGCTCACTTTCGAAGGTAAATATATCCATAAATTCATCTTATTTTTGAGAAAAACTTAGTTAACTTCTTTGGCTGGTGGTTAGATTTGCTATAAGGCTAACATAGCTGGTTTGCGAGAAAGTAAATGTTCTGAATAGCATTATCGCAAAAGAGAACTATTACCAAAGTTATCAACAAATAAGTCGCTTATTGTAAAAAAAAAAAAAAAGCTAATAAAAAACAATACTGAAAAGGAATAATTAACTTAATTAGTCATATCTAATCTGACTTTTATAAACTATTTTCTTTTTTTCAAACAAGCGATTTCTTCAATATGCAAATTTGTTCGCCTTTTCTCTTTTCTCTTTTCTCTTTTTTCTTTCTTTCTTTCTTTCTTTCTTTCTTTCTTTCTCAACTTTTACTAGTTTTTTCTTTCTTTCTTTCTCACCTTTTCTCGTTATTTCTTTTTTCTTTTTTTCTCATATTTTCTCTTTTTTTTCTCACCTTTTCTCGTTACTTCTTTCTTTCTGTCACACCTTTTCTCTTTTTCTCTTTCTTTCTCATCTTTTCTATTTCTTTCTTTCTTTCTTTCTTTCTTTCTTCCTTTTTGCTTGCCTGCTAGCTTTTTATCTTTTTTATTTTTCTTAACCTCTTTTATTTATTATTTCTTTTCTTTTTCTAACAATCTCCTTTTTTCTCTTTCTTTCTTTCTTTCTTTCTTTCTTTCATCTTTTCTCTTTCTTTTTCATTTTCTCTGTTTTTTCCTTTTTTTCTTCTTTCTTTCTCTTGTTTTTTTCTCTTTATTATTTTTGTTTTCACCTCATTTTTTTATACACTTACTTCTATACTTTCTTTCTATTGTTGAAAAAAAAAAAAACTCTTCCCCAACTTATAAATTACCTGGAGACATTTGCGTCTGAATCTAATCTCTCATACACCCCAGCATCATACCTAAACAAGCAAATTAATAAATGCATATGGCTTACATAAGGAGGGAAAGGAAGAAAGAAAACCCTAATTTTCTCAATAGCATACCTATCTCTGAATTCACAGACACACCTGTGGCAGCGCGTATGCTTGCAAACAATATACATGAACATACAACTGGGAGATTAGTGGGGAGAGGTGATCGCAGTGTTAGCAAGTTAAGTCTTTCGCTTTGACACACGCTGAGCTACGCATGCGCCATGTCACTGATCTTCTGAACGTTGGAAGTCATTTTCTCCATGAGTGTAGTTGTTTGTTAAGGATACGTTCGTGTTGAAAATATTATTTCTTCTATAGGACTTTGTTGTTAGGTACCCTGCCATCTGTTGCACTGGGAACAATCACATCACCAGACCCCGGCCCCTTCACCATCAGACGATACAAATACGGGTACATAGTTCTTTTACCCGATTTCCACCCAGTGTGTCTACATAACCAAGGCCTTATTCTGAATCGACATTTTCTTTTTTTTTTCTATTTTTATTCTAATTCCCAAATCTAACAGGTGTGTACAAAAGTTCTCAGGCTCTTTTTTTCTTTTCTTTTTTTCTTCTCTTTTGTGAGAAGGAGAGACTGAATATATATAGGATAACCAGTTAGGTTTGGTTTAGTTTCTCTATTTAATGGCATATCAATCTTCGTGGGTTATTGAATGCCAAAGCTATCCAAGAAGAACAGTAGTGATTACTATTTTACCCATAGCTGGGAGATTCATACCTTTCCCAAGGATATTAGTCGGAAAGTGAACGAAATGGCGTAACAAGAGTTCGAACTTGCTTACTACGAGGCTGAAATCCAGCACTTTAGCCACTACGCAACGAAGACTTCTCCTGCCGAACCACTTATTCACTGAAAATTTTCGTAAATACCAAATATATTCATTATTTAGTGTATTAGGACAATTTTCCCTCTTTATTGTTATATTCACAACGTTTCGGCCGATGCGTCCTTCGGTCTTCTTCTGGTGTTTCATGCTTCATATCGAAAAAACTCCAATATGTGCTGAGGTGAAAATAGTATATAATAGTATTAAGTATGGAGAAAAGGCTTGATGGCAATTACACAAGAATGCTGTGAACTGTATTGAACAAGTATTGGAGGCAACACCCCACAAAACAGCAGTTGTACAGCCACCTACCAACCATCACGAAAACTATTCAAGTTAGACAAACCAGACATGCAAGACACTGCTGGAGAAGTAAGGACGAACTCATAAGCGATATATTCCAGTGGACCCCTTCACATGAACAAGCAAAGGTAGGACGACCAGTTAGAACCTATATACAACAGCTCTGTGCTGATACAGGATGTAGCCTGGAAGACCCGCCGGGAGCGATGGACAATAGGGATAAGTGGTGAGAGAGGGTCAGGGAGATCCATGCTAGTAGCGCGACATGATGATGATGATGATCATCATCATCTGATGGTAAAGTCATTAAGTTTATAAGTCCCCAAAATTCACTCTAAAATGTCCAGTCGTCCACATTGCGTAACAAATATCGACGTTCCGTTTAAGAGCTTCTTTGAGAAATCATCTGGAGGTTACAGGTTCAATCCTGATTAAAGGTAAACAACAAGGAATAAATACACATGCAGTAATTTACGAAGGTCTTTACTTCGATTTAGCACAAGGCCAAATGAATGGGGCACCTAATGAGAGGAATAGATAAATACACATGTACCCACCCGATTATGGTAAACATAATCCGAACAATTTACCCCCGGAGATTAAATAAAGGGTTCGGTTCAGAGTTCCGTGTAGACACCTTAGTTCGACATGAAATACCTTAAGAAGGCTGAACGACGGAACGTTGGGAATAATTATAAACATAATCAATCTTCATCTTAGAAATTTAGACAGTACCAACTATGTTCTTCTTTTGAAGAACAATATCTATTCTCTATGGAAATTCAGTTCTTGTATGTGTTAGAAAATAGCAATTAAATCTTGTTTATATATCTGACTAACTGACTGATACAAGCTCTGAAAACGACCACCTTATATCAAAGGGTACTGAAAGGTCCTTAGCCTAACCAAAAAGAAACTAATAGTTTAGGAAACAAAAATTATTGAATTATTTTTGGAGGGTCTAAGAAACTAGTTTGTTAAACTGTGGAAATGATATATAGAATAGTATGTAAAATAATTTGTGACTTTAGAGTTTTTCCTGCTTAGTCAGACCGTAAGCTTTTCAATATTTTCTCTTATTTTTAAACTTAGTCATCTTTAGTATAAGGATATATTCATGAGGTATGGCGTTTTCATTTTCAAAAATTCCTTTCGTGACATCTCTCATGGCAATAACAGTAACAGCAATGTCCATTTCCTCTGCAATTAGCATAAAGCAGATTTTATTGTGTTACATAGTACCAGCTGCAAGGAATATTTTATGATAACCTACTATTGTAGAATGATCAAAATCCAACTTATTAAGAAATAGTTTGTGAGTCTAATTATTTTTCATATCTCTCTCTCTCTCTCTCTTTCTCTCTCATTCATTCATTCTTCTCTCTCTCTCTCTCTCTCTCTCTTTCAATTTCTTTCTTTCTCTCTTTCTTTCACTTTTCATCTCTCTCCCTCTCTCTCTCTCTCTCTTTCTCACTTTCAGCTCCCCCCTTGCACTTTTTCATCTCTCTCTCTCTCTCTCTCTCTCTCTCTCTCTATCATCTCCTCTCTCTCTCTCTCTCTCTCTCATCATCTTCTCTTTCTGTTTGATTGATTGACTGATCTATTTTAACGGCCTGTCAACCTGTCTGGCGTTATTTTTTGCCTTGAGGTTAAGTAATTACGTACATGCCAAAAATAACCAACCAACCAACCAACCAATTTTTCACTTTTTATCTCACTGTGTATTTTGCATATTCTCGCACGCTTTGTTTGTGTGTGTGTGTGCGTGTGTGTGTGTGTGTGTGTGTGTGTTGTTTCTCTGTCAGTCACTTTTTCTTTCTTTCAACCCCAATGTTTTTTTGTCTGTTTGTTGTAGTGAAGACAGATTCTGTCTCACTACCAAGCCAGTCCGGTCAACTGGGGCTGTAGAATACACCGACTGCATCTTTGCAGAAGAGTGAGACACCCCCACCCAACAAGTGTCCTGTATATGAAAGTAAACAATTTGAGAGTGAGGCTCCAGGAATGCTGGAGCTTTAAGGAATGCAGAGTACCCCTTCATTGCAATCGGTTCCAGGTAGTGGTAGCATTTGATAGGGTCCTATCTATGGGTCAAATGTTTAACATTTAAACTGTGTGCAAACAAGTGTCAGATGCAAAACTGAATTGTTTGAAATAGAACATTTTTATCAGTTAACTTTGTGTAAACAAATGACTGACGTTTAATTGAATTGTTAATGATACCTGGCAATAATTGGAACCATTTAACTTTGCTGACTTATGCTAAATGGAATTGTTAGAAATAGAACTGTATGATTATCTAATTGTGTGTATCTAAAAAATATGTGTTTACAAATCATATATTATATGTGCAAAAACAGGATTTGGCATTAAATAACTAACAATGGTTGATATGCCAGAAAACCAAACCAAACTAAACCAAACCTTTGTTTCAACTCTAACTTCTGCCTTTTCTTTCTTTCTTTCTTTCTTTCTTTCTTTCTTTACTTGATTGATTTGAAAGAATTTTGCAAGCTTTTGCTTTATTAACGTAAATGGTGTTACCGTAGACAAGCAGAAGTGCTAATCTCTATCTAAATAATCCTGGCAAGCTTAAAATGGAAACAAGGCTGATCCACATATAAAAAAATGTACTGAGCTCACACACACGCATATACGTGTGTAGTTATGCAGCAGTCGTTCATTTAAGCATGTTTCATTAAATAATAAAGACAAATTTTGTCTGTATAATTTATTTAAGATCCTTTCAAGTTTTCAAAACACCTTACACGAGCAAGCAACTACTGATGATGACCTATGAAGAGTCCGAAAGTGCTCGGGACAATTTTGGGAAATTCAACTACCAATTCCAACCTGAAACTAAGACACTTATCGGAAAACTTGAAAGGGTCTTAAATAGATTATACAGACAAAATACGTCTTTATAATTTAATGAAACATGCGTATATATATATATATATATATATATATATATATACATATATATATATATATATTGTCATCCACATACCGATCTGTTTCGTTCTATCAGAACTCATCAGAGTGGCTAGACATACTAGATTCCCGTAGCTGGGATCGAAACCCAGTCGACACAAACGCCAATGCAAGACTCTACCCGTCAGCCACGAGGAAACCAACAGCAGCGAAGTAAATTTTATGAAGTTTCAGGAAAGATAATCACCAAGAAAGTATGGTGACCAATAACGTTAAGAAAACTTAAGTTGTGAGTTAAGTGACTATTCTTTTCAATCTAATTTTGTTGTATTTCCTCTATGATATTTTTGTATTTAGCTTTCCTTTATTTTCTACTGTCATTTCAGCCATTTTAGTTTTTAAATTAATTGTCTTGAGTTTTAGCTTTTAAACAAATTGTGCATAGACCACTTATTTTAAGTAATATATATATATATATATATATATATATATATATATATATATATATATATATATATATATATATATATAACTTGTACGAGAGATAAAGGAAATATAATTATATCTATCTATCTATCTATCTATATATATATATATATATATATGGGAGCATAATTATAATATGATAAGACCTAAACTAATTTTTTTATCACTACTTCTAGTTTTATGTTTTGTTGCAACCATCAGGTGAGCCAAGAAAACGTTATGATACCTGATGTTACAAGAAAATAAAAGGGTTCTATTTGAATTCTATGATTATTATCTATCAATACACATAGCTACTGACTCACACACAAATACCGACACAGACACACACACAGACACACACACACACACACACACATATATATATATATATATATATATATATATATATAATATCAATTTTCAATATTAATTTCTCTTTGGAGAAGATTAATAACTGTAATAAGAAATTATCTAATGTCAACAGGAGGCTTTATATTATGTACAGTTCTGGTTATATCGAAATATAACGATGTGTTATGTTAAATTTATGAAAAAAATAACATAAATATTCAATAATGAATAGAATCTTATTCGTCAACAGGTTGGGGCCTAGAACATCCTTCATTAATGAAACTCTTAAATATGTATACAAGATATATTGGATTAAATTATTTCTCAAATGCCAATTGATTATTTTGATATTTACCTATATATATATTTATATATATATGGGGTAAGATATCCGACTGACGTTAAGTCAGCCGGGTTTCAATCTCAGCAAAAAGCATATCACTTGTGTAGCCATACTGAAGAGTTGTGATACAACGAAACAATCTGTATGTGGATGATAATATATATATATATATATATATATATAAGGTACGTCCGCGAAGAGATTTGTATTTTTTGAATTTATTTATTTTGTTCTTACATATGTGCATGTTTCCAGCTCGTTGCTTTCGTCAGAGAACCTATATGCCCCAAAGCCTTGTTAATGGGGTACTCAATGAGACTAGAACTCACTCGTGTTTGCAGTTTGAATGATTTTAAGTTGGTTATTGGTTTATATAGAGGTCATCCTCTCTTTTTCTTAGAGTGTATTTACTTTTGTCTTCTTTACACCTCTTTGATATTTGATATGTTTTTGTTGTTGTTGTTGTTGTTGTGTGTGTGTGTGTGTGTGTGTGTGTTGGAGTGGTTTGGGATTTCACTAACGGTTATTTTTCCTCTGTGCTCAATGTATGACTATCAATATATAAAAACAGGAGATGTCCGTGGTGTAATGGTAATCGTTGCAGGATATGGACACGGCGACACGAGTTCAAATCCTGGACCTGACTGATTGTATTTCACATAGCCCTAATACCCTTGGGAAAGGTATGAATCCAAATATTCTCCCTACAGCTATGGGTAAATAGTAGGACAGACTAAGTTCTTCAGCCTTGGTGAGGCAACTAGTCTAGGAGAAGGAAAACTGTGAATTCAAACCTGTTAAACTCCGCTTAAAAAATTGACCTTGTGTCATATCCTGTCCGAGCGGAGGGGTTGGGTAAATATGATCAATATATAAAAAAACATACAGAGCAATTATATTATTAATAGCCAGTAAAACTCAACAGGTTAACCTCCATTGAAAAATTGATCACCATCTGATGAAGTGATCTGTGCAAATGATTATAGAATAAATTTATAATGGATTACATATGTTAGGTTTTCCTTGATATATATATATATATATATAGTCATCCACAGACAGACGTGTTTCGTTCTATCAGAGCTCTTCAGTGTGGCTAGACAGGCTAGATTTCCGAAGCTGGGATCGAAACCCGATTGACTCAAACGCCAATTCAAGATTCTACCACCAGCCACGAGAGAACTAGCGCAAGCGAAGGAAAGGACCAATTGTTATCTCTATCTAATTTTGCCGTTGGTGATAAAAAGATTTTAACAACATCTCTTGGGTTATTTTATGCCTAGAGGTAAGGGAATCGCATTCATTATACGTACATTAATACTTACATTTTTTTGTTGAGTTTAGAGGGTTGTTTGCACACGGGAATATCAAATACGAATAAGTTTTGAACAAATCTATTCGACCCACAAATGGAACCGGAAAAGGTACAATCACTCCAAATCAAAGTGGGCCTGGAAGTAATGATAATGCAGCGGTATTTCTCATTACTCAGAGTTCCGTAGCTGGAGCTTCATCATCAGATGCACCTCTTTTTTAGAGGGGAGAATTTACCCCTCTGCAGTGTGTGTACTGTCTGGGTACTGTCAGCCCGGCCGACAGGTCGTTAATTTTAACTTTAATTTAAGTATAGACTATAAACAAAAAAAAAAAATGCAAAGCGAAAATATGAAGTTTTTAATATTTTATGAGTTCGATGTAAATGCAAAATTACTTAGATATTATTTCACATGACATGTGCAAACTTATATATATATATATATATATATATATGCACTTATATATATATATATATATATATATATATATATATGCACTTATATATATAAGTGCACCAACATAAATATACATAAATATATATAATTCACGAAAACATACTTACATGTAATCAATATTTGATTAGCAATAAAGAAAATGAATTTATAAAGCCAACAAGTAAAAACACATACTAAATAAATACTTCTATTTTGTTTTCACTTATAAAAGCTGTTTTGCATTCCTGCTAATATTTCTGCAAAGTAAATCTTATTTTGCTTGTTTCTATTTCTGAAGCTGATGACCTTAGCCAACTTGACTCAGTTCCTGACCCATACACACTCCCTGTCCAACTAAACAATCTTCTACACACCCATCCCTATATCTCCAGCTCCACTGCTTGCATACATAACCAACATTATTGTATCAAGCCTGTCAAACAAGCTCAAAGCATCAATTCCCATTTTGAGTAATAAGTATCTTAAGAGCGGAGGTGAGGGGAGGCACCCTACAGTTTCCTTGGAAAAGGCGATGGAGAAAAATTCTAATTTGTGAAGTTTCTTTTTAATAATTCATATGCAATTTTCAGCTCAGAAACTTTTTTTATTTTGTCTTTCTTTATTGTTTTTGAAATGCACATATTAATTGCATTATTTTTATTTTTCAATCATTTTATTTCTCTCAAAAATCTATCTGAAAATAGTAAATTCATTTTTATAAGTGAATATATTACTTAAATTATTATGATTAAATAAAGAAATAACTTATATATATATATATATATATATATATATATATATATATATATATATATATATATATATATATATATATATATTGTCACTCTAGTCTTAGAAGAACAACTAGTCCGGTAGAAGGACAATACAGAAAACATCATGGGCCAATATGAATCAAGGTAAGAATGATTATTACCCTTGACTTAAAAATGATGAGAAAGCCTTGAGATTTTCAGTGGACTGAAAAAAGACAAATGAAGTACAAAATATGGTTATAATAAAAAAAGGGCAGGTGGGTGTTTGAGCTTTATGGTATATCAACTATTGGAGGTTATTTAATGCCAAATCCATTTTTATACAAATAATCAGTTCTATTTCAAACAATTCAGTTTAGTGTAAGCACAGTTTTCAATGTCAAAAAGTTCCATTTCAGACAATTCAGCTTAGCATAAGTACGCTGTTCAGTTCTATTTGACCCATAGATAGGATCCTGTCAGGTGCTATCACTCCACCCCAGAATGAACCTGATAGCGATCGCAATGAAGAGGTACTCCGCATTCCCAAAGCTCCAGCATTACTGGAACCTCACCATCAGATTGTTTTGTGTCATACCCAGGACACTCGTTGGTGGCAGGTCTTACCCCTCTGTAGAGATCCAGTCGGTGAATTCTACAGTCCCAGTCGCCTGGAACTGTAGAATACACCGACTGCACCTCTGCAGAGGGGCAGGACCCCCACCCCAATGAGTGTCCTGGATATGACACTAAACAATCTGATGTTGAGGTTCCAGTGATGTTAGGACTTTGGGGAATGCGGAGCACCTCTTCATTGCCATTGCTCCTAGGTCCACTCTGGCCCGACATGGTAGCACCTGATAGGGCCCTATTTATGGGTTAAATAGAACTAACAGCATACTTATGCTAAACTGAATTGTTTGACTAAACTGGATAGCTTGAAATAGAAATGTTTTTGACAATTAAACCGTACTTACATTTAAACAGCATGCTTATGCTAAACTGAATTATTTGAAATGGAGCTGTTTTTTGACATTGAAACTGTACTTACACTAAAATGATTTGTTTTATAGAATTGTTTTGATATTTAACTGTGTGTAAATAAAATCTGTACTTATACTAAATTGAATTAACTGAATTAGAACTGCTTGACTAAACTGAATAGCTTGAAATAGAAATGTTTTTCACAATTAAACTGTACTAACATTAAAACTGCGTACTTATCTTCAACTGAATTGTTTGAAATAGAACTATTTGCATAAAAATGGATTTGGCGTTAAATAACATACAAAGGTTAATATGGTATAAAACCCAAACAACCATACATCTTTAGCTAGTCTTCATAATATTTTTTAATACTTTACGTAAGCGGGAAATGCTTCTCATTCAAAATTTTTAAAGTTTTCTTTTTTTTTGATTTTCCTGCTTGATTAAGCAAGTTTAAACCAGATTATCTTCCTAGTTCTTCGAATTTATTTTTTTTAAAGGTATTAATTATTTTTAAAGGTAACCTTAGCTTCTTTGAAATCACTATTCTCCACCGTTATTTCGTATACATTCTTCGTCTGATTAAAAACTGTTTTTACATGAGTTTCCCGACAATCTTTTGCTTACCAACTTCGGGACTTGTTTAAATACCATTTGACGTATAAATCGGTAAGTTATTAATTTGTCTTTGTGGTTTGCACTTTTCTTTATCCAATCTTAGTATTACATCTGAAACGTCAACCTGTTTTATGTTTGTTTTTATTTCAAACTTGAAGTCTTCTTATTTGAATAGTTATATTATTTTTTTTCTTTTATGTCCGTTACTGTTTTAGTAACGACAAACCGTCGTCCCAGTAGATGTCAGACTCCTTCTTGTAATAATTTACGAAGCTCTTTGCTTCGAATGGCATAAGGCCGAATAAATAGGGCACCCAATGAGACTCGAACTCTCTCATAAAGATTTGCTAGTTTATCTATGGGTTAAATAGAACGAAACTGTAATTATGCTAAAATGAATTGTTTGAAAATGAGCTGTTTTTCTATCTAATTGTGTGTAAACAAAAAACGTGTACTTCTGGTAAAGTGAATTGTTTGAAATAGAACTGTTTTGATATTTAATTGGGTGTAAACAAAATCTGTACTTATACTAAACCGAATTGTTTGAAACTTTTATCAAAATGAGTTAATCTGGCTTCAAATGACCCGAAAAAGGTTGATATGCTGTAAAACAAAACAATTTAGCAACCTAGATAAGCTCTCACTATATTAATTGTTTAGTCCAATATTTAAAATGTGAGTTGAAATCTTTAATATCAAACTCGGTAAAATCACAAATATTTTAAACTTTATTTTTTCTGACGGATAACATTAACCACAACTATTTGAGTTAAAATACTCATGGTCAACGTTATTCCGATGAATTCTTCTCTTGCCTAGTCGGCTGGGACAGTAAAATACACCAGCTGTATCTCTATAGAGAGTAAGACCCCCCCCAATCCCAATGAATGACTTTGATATGACACTAAACAATCTAATGGTGAGGTTCCAAGAATGCGGGAGCTTTGGGGAATGCAGAGCACACCTTCATTGCCATCGCTCCCAGGTCCACTCAGACCCGAAGTGGTAGCACCTGATATAGGCCTATCTATGACTCAAATAGAACTGTCTTGACATGTAAACTACATACTTATGCTGAACTGAATTACTTGAAATAGAACTGTTTTGATATTCAACTGTGTGTTTACACTAAACTGAATTGTTTGAATTAGAACTGTTTGACTAAACTGAATAGCTTGAAATAGAAATGGTTTTGACAATTAAACAATGTACTTATGCTAAACTGAATTGTTGGAAAGAGAAGTTTTGACATTTAACCGTATATAAACAAAAAACTATACTTATACTAAATTGAATTACTTGAAATAGAAATGTTTTTGACAATTAAACTGTGTACTCATTCTAAACTGAATTGTTTGAAATAGAACTGATTATTTACATCAAAATGGATTTGGCATTAAATAACCTACAAAGGTTGATATGTCATAAACCCAAACCAACCAACAAGTTCTTCTGTATTTTGCATAAGACTATGAAAAACACCATCTTAATATCTTAAAGGCAGCAGGAGTTAATACATCGCATCCAACGTTTATTTTTAAAAGAGTCGGTCAAAAGGCACTTCGGTATATTATTATAATTCATTTTAGTTGATTTCTAATAAAAATCCTGACTTCATTTTAAAACTAATACTCCATTGGGGTTGTACCACAAATTTGTTTATTTATATATGGGTTTGAGCGAGAGAACATTGTTATTAACTAAGTTTGGCTCAGTCTAGTAAAAGGCCATCAGTAATGGAGGTCAATTAAGATACAAAGTGACTTATGGCTTATAAAATTGTTTGCTCAACATTGTACATTTTCGTCTGGATATATGCATGTATAATATATATGTGCATATATAGATATATGATGGTAATAAACTTTCCCAGTTAACTCGACACATGAGGACCCAACAGTTCAGTTAAAGTTATAATCCATTGGACTAGTGACACGGCAGATTTGTTTATAGCGGCAAAGGACTTGGTTGGTTTGATCGCATAACAACCGTTGTTGGTTATTTAATGCCAAATCTGTATTATATTCCACAGATTCTCCAAAACAAAATTCCTCAGGTTTTGAATTCAGACTTTATTCTTCTCCCATATGGGTTGCCTTACCAATCCCAAAGAACCCAGTTTGCACTCCTATTTACACATTGCTGGAAGGAGTAAAGAAGAATTCATACTTTTCTTAGGCCATTAACATAAAGTGAATCACCCACAGCCTTGACCAAGATTTGAACTTGATTCATTAGATTATATCATTACCATAGTAACGTTATATTGGTTACAAAATACAGAAAAAAAAGTTTTGCTTTTTTCCAAAATCCTAGTTATATTCAAAATAATTAAAAGCAGAACTTTTCTTATCCTAGGTACCAAGCACTCTCATACTACAACCTTTAAATACCATAATGATATATATATATATATATATATATATATGTATTTGTGTGTGAGTGTGTACATTATTGTTTCTTATCTAGGCTGACATCAGATATGTTGCAAGTCAGTTTTAATGGATTTGGAAATTAGCATTTTATATTTTTGAATGAGTATATATCATATAGTTTCCTGTCATGGTTAACTATTGGTATAATCTATTTTTACTTTTATGGGTGTCTGGGTGGATAAATAGACATTAAAGAAAATAGTCAGATAATACACTCTGGCTTAAACCAATTTTTAGCAACAACCATCCTGGCAATAGAACACACACACACACACATATATATATATATGTATGTGTGTATCTAGAAGGAAAAAGTCTCTCTCTCTCTCTCTATATATATATATATATATGCCCATGTATACACATGCATATATATATATATATATATATATATATATATATTAAAGTGGGCCATTGCCATAATGGTTTGAAAGTTTGCTAATGGTCCTAGAAACCCAGGTTGAGTCATAACAAAAACTCAAAAAAATAGTACTTGATGCTTCCTTGCTTAACACTCAGCATTATAAGGTATGGATCAGAATAAAGTAGAGCATTTCAGAGAAAGGAATAGCACCTTCCCTTACAACTCGGTGTAGCAGCTATTGAAAAGGGATCCTTCAGGTCACCCTCGACCACAGTTGGCCAACATATATATATATATATATATATATACATGCCCCAAAAGTATTCATACTGAAGCTGTATGCACCAAAAGACTAATTAGAAATTAACAAAGCAATAATTTTCCTTATGGTAGTCTCTTTGGCATTAAACAATACTTATTCCTCAAATCTCATCAGTTAAGGAAACAAGAAAAAGTTGCACAGAGCTGAAGGCCTGGTAAATATGGACGATGCTATTCTTGTCCATTGCTGTGTTTTGCAAAAAACTTCTGGAGAGGTCAAACAAAGTATTCAGGTATATTCTCAAAGTGAATCTGTTACTGACCACTGGACCAGACATTTACAATGAACAGATATTAAAGATACATGAAAGGACTTCCTTGTCCAGAGACAATTTCACCTTCAGGCAAAAATTCATGATGACTTTTGTGAGTTTTCTTTGGTGTTGGAGATGACTGAGACTTAATTTTAGGGTCAGAGCATTATACTTATGATTCATCATTTATAATGGTAGTTTTCTGCATCAGTTGTTGAACACAGAAGCAAATTTGTTGCCAAGGTTATCCAGAAAAAAATCCTTCTACTCTGCCATCAGACACCATAGAAAAAAAAATGTAGCTGTAACTTGTCTCATCCCCAGTTCTACAAAAACTATTGCACACCTTATCATAATACTCTTCTGTCTGCATTCACCAGACTATGCAACTTCTTAACTGTTTCAGTCTTTTTTCTTATAGAAGAGCTCGCTGGAGTCTTATCACTTCCTTTCTTGATGTGGCAATACCAATCAAAGATCCTCGCATGGATTCTCGCCTCTTCTTTGAATATATATATATACATACATATATATATATATCACGTCACACTGCTAGCATGGATCTCCCTGACCCTCTCTCACCACCAGTCTCTATTGCCGATCACTCCCAGTAGATCTTCCAGGCTACATCCTGTATTGGCACAGAACTGTTGTATATAGGTTCTAGCTGGTGATCTACCTTTGAAGGGGTCAGTAGAAGTATATTGCTTATGAGTTCATCCTTTCTTTTCCAGCAGTGTCCTGCATGTCTGGTTCATCTAATTTGGATAGTTTTCATGATGGGTGGTAGGTCGCTGAACAGCTTCTGTTTTGTCGGGTGTTGCTTCCAGGACTTGTTCAATATTGCTCGCAGCATTCTTGTGTAATTGCTATCAAGCTTTGTATATATATATATATATATATATATATGAAAGAAATCAGGATCTCATTTTCTTAATTTTGTCTCATGACTAATAATTTCATATCTCTTCTATAAAATAAGAAACACAATCATCTGATGAAAGTTTTTTTGAAAAAGACATGTGAAATTATCTGTAATAATAAGATAAAAATAAGAGGGTGATATCCTTTTGAAGTTTTATACTGCTTTGCTGGCCAGCAGTTGAGCACTTTCAATTTAACAAACAGTATTTGAAGGATTGTTTATTCTCTTCTGTTAATTATATAATCATTGAGAAACCAGAAAATCAATAAGTATATTCCATTATAAATTTACTTCACCCGTTAGTCAGGATCTTTGGAAGGGGGATATATATATATATATATATATATATATATATATAAGCTCTATCGTTGATATTGAGCACTATTTAACAATACCACAACCTTTGGTCCTCCATTAACTCACCAAGTGTGCTAGTAAGAACCATAAACCTCTTTATATGTGTGTGTGTGTGTGTGTGTGTGTGTGTGTGTGTGTGTGTGTGTGTGTGTGTGTGTGTGCGTACACACATGTAAGCTTGAGTTACTCATAGGCAACCTTTTTTCTTAAGCTCAACCCGTCATTACCGGCCATTTAAATCAGGCGTGACTGAAATAGTGAAATATCTTTTCACTAAAAATGACAGAACCCTCTCTTGGGGGTCGAATGCTTATTGTATAATATATTTTGAATATATCATTTTGCACCCCATCTGTTGAAATATGGGTTGTGATACCTATGGAGATTCTACTAAGAGATCCATAATTATCATGCCTGCAATATTCTGGTGACATTCATTCCGCTTTTACAATAATCTGCAAATATTTGTTGTAGAATTACAAGTTGTGATTGCAAAATATTGAAACAGAAGCTTTAAATTTTTAACTTTAAAATTTGAAATTTAGAATGATACTGTAGTTGTAGTACAGCTTGCAAACCTATCCTCTGCAACATATAAAATCACAAGAATTCACTCTCACGCACATACACACATGTAAGTTATGTTTAAATATTATTGAGCTGTAAGTTATTTTACTTAAAGATTTAAATAAAATCCTATGCATAGCTTGAACAACTTATATGATAATGAAATGATGTTTAGACAAAATCTAGATAAGTCGGTGTTTATTTGAAGAAAATTATTGTTGAATAACAATAAGACATACCTCCATAAAGCGTCCAGCTGGCAGACAAAAATAAAGCAGGTCATAGCTCAGTGCCATTCTCCTTACAATGCTAAACTGAAGCTGGTTTATATAATAAAATACTTTCACTTACTTACAAGCAGCCAATGGTGATCTATGCAATGGAATAGTCCACTTGTGCACAATGGGATGCCCCAAGGCACCATAGATAGTTCCTGTTCCTCAATTGGGAATTGAGTTTCCTGTCTTCACGACTGATTGCTCTTTTCTAAGGCAATTAATTACTCTCGGCTATCGCAACTAATTGACCTACGCAACCTGACAAATCCTACAAGGTAGTGTTGATACATGTGAATTGTAATTTTTGTGAAACACAAAATTGTGCAAGTGTTGGAAAGTATACTACGCGTATACAAATATACACAGCAACATAATCAACTGATAATGACAACTTCAATAACGAACGAATACACTTCTTTAAAAAAATATAAATCTCTCACACTTTATTTTCGAAAATGGTGATGTTTGTTGTGTGTGAGAAATGAGTGGAGACAAGGACAGTCTGCTATATAGACCCAAGTTCTTCCTCAACCATAGCAACACTTCTTTCGCATCTTGGCTTGGGTTACTCAACCATGGGTCACTGAGGGCCGCAAAGCCCTCAGTCTGCAAGCTGGTTCTCACTTCGGCATCCTGTCTCCATCTGACTCGAACCGCCGGGTACCTGGTTATATCATTTCCTAACGTCCACCTGCTTCCACTGTTCTTCCGCTTATTTACACAGGTGCATCTCTTGATTGACGGCTCGGTCAAGGGTCAATATATAACACATTTGTGGCATGCTCCATACTCACCAGCTTCATACACCTTTTTTCTTGTTTTATAAGCTAAGAATTAATCTTAAAGGTAAAAGATTTGAAGACGTAGAGAATATTAAAAGAAATGCAATGACACAGCTTGTCACCAATCAGAAGAGGATTTTCAGAGATTCTTTAAACAATGGAAAACTCACTGGGATCAGCGCTGAATGCCAGTCCATCTATCTTGGGAAAAAAATAATGCTTCATTCTTTGTGTATTTCTGTCTTGTTAAAAACAGATGCTGTTGATTTATTCTAAACACACATCACGAGTAATATCATATAAATAATATTTTTTCAAAAATAAAAAAAGAAGAAAATTGTAAAAATTTGAGTTAACTTTTATGATATATTAGATAAAGTCTTATACTAAAATTATTTTTTTTATTAATATAAGTTAAAAAAATTTTTTTTCCTATATCTTGCTAACAAGCAAAAGATAAACTGAAATATAAGTAATATTATTGTCGAAGGCAGAGCTACTCAAAGAGGTGGAACCTGTGCTGCCACTACATGGCATGTTTTCTCTTTTACTTTATCATAATATCTGTAACATGTAATGCAAAAACAAAAATACTTAAAATCTTTCTGTTTTGTTTCAAATTATTATTTTCCCATGCTATGATACAATATAACAGGTAGAAATATTTAGATAATTTTGTTTCTTTGTTCAGTAGCATATCAACCTTCTTGGGTTATTCAATGCTAAAACCATCCTTTGAGCACAGTAGTGGTACTATTTAACTCATAGCTGGGGGAATAAAGCAGTTCATGCCTTTTCCAAGAGTATTAGACTGAAAGTGAACATAATAGTGTAGCTGGAGTTTGAACTCGCTTATTTTGAGTCTGCTGGCCAGCTCTTTAACCATTACACCATGTGTAACATATTGACCCTCGACCGAGCCATCAATCAAGAGATGCACCTGAGTAAATAAGCGGAAGAACAGCACAAGCAGGTGGGCATGAGACAATTATATAACCAGGTGCACAAGGCAGTTCAAGCTAGTTGGAGTCAAGATACCGAATTGAGAGCCAGTGGCAGACAGAGGGCTTTGGGCCCTCAGTGACCCACGATTGAGCAATCCCAGCCAAGGTGAGGAAGAAGTGCTGCTATTGGTCAGAAGAACTTTGGGTCAAAATAACAGTCCGTCCTTGTCTCCACTCACCTTTCACACACAAGAAACATCACCCTTTCGAGAACAAAGCGTAAGAGATATATTTTTATAAAGAAGTGTATTTGTTCGTTCATTGAAGTTTGTCATAATGTTTGATTAAACTTATAGTTGTATATGTATGTGGCTATACAACACATGGGGACTCCTCCAATATCTATATTTATATTGGTATTTAGCACATTTTTATGATGTTGCAGTCCTGCACATTAGCTGTTACACCATCGGGACTTGCCCAAATATTTGGAACTTAATCTTAAATCAAATAATAATATTTCACATATATAAAATATTGGAAAAAAAACCTGCTGGTATGGGGCATCCGATAATGTGAAAAGCACTGGTTTGGCACAAATGTCTAATTAAAAAAATATCCAAATTTTTCTTTTGGGATTTGAACTCGAAACTCCAAAACTGCTGCTCATTGCATAAACTAACAAGATAACGGACTTGTTAGCTTTTGGATTTAAAATATACAAAAATATTAGCCTTTCTTTTTGTCACAGCAAGGTGCCAAACACCTACTGGTTCAATTATAATGATTAATGACTTTTACATTTACAAAACACTCAATGGTAAGTTACATTATTCCAGTTCAAAGCAACACAGAGAGAATTGATAGAAATAATCTCTTTTATAATAAAAAGTATCAAAAGACAAAGAATATTGGAAAGAAATAGCATTCATTTTGAAAAAAAAAAGAAATGTTGTTTTTAAATTCTACAAGTGTCTTATTGATGATACGAAACATTCATTTGCCAAAAAACTAGGGAAAAAAATGAGATGGAAAAATAAATGAGACATCTTTGGATTATTTTTATTTTTTAATTATTTTCTATTCAGTTTTTTTTGTTTTTTTTTTCTTTTTAAACAATTTTCTTGTTTTTACTTTCCACTGGAAAAAAAAACTGATAGAAAAGAAAAAAAACTAAAGAAAAGAAATAAAAAGAATTAAAAATAGATACATGTTAAAACAAAGATGTGGCTCTTTTGAAATAAATGTAGTAACTCTCTACTGGAATGAAACCATTTTTTGTTGTTTCGTTTTTTGTTTTAGTTTTTTTTTGCTTGGTCTTTTGCCAGATTCTTTTGAATAAAGTATGCATTGCTTATTCTTTACTCCACAGGCCATTGCAAACAGTGTTCACATTATTTAAAAAGACATCATGATGTGTTTCCAACTGGCTTGCAAAGAACTTAAGAAACTACATCGACATACATTATATATATATATATATATATATATATATATGGATAGATGTGACTATTTGATACATAAGAGTTATTTGTAAAGTAGTGTTAAGATGAAATTTACCATTGTATTGGAAAAGAAGTCAATATTATGTACATAAAACAACAAGTAATATGATAAGTTTTCCAGTAAAACAGAAGGAATTAACTTTTGATTGTGTGTTCTATTAAGGATAGAATAAATGGGGCCTCCCACCTGTCAAACTGGAGACAGTCAATAGGATATGTCTCGACTTTTGGATGGTAATGGCTTTTCAAATTCTGATTTAAAGTAATCAGAATTCTTTGAGTGAAATAAGTATAAATAGAAATTTAAGAGAAGAAATTGTGGCATTTCCAGTTCTTGGGTTGTATTTATTTATTTATCTATTCTGCATCTTTTTTTTTAAGTATAATCTCTCTTTGAATCTATAGTCTAAAATGGAATTTTAAAAATTTTTTGTTTTATTACTTTAAATCAATTAGATTAACAACTTTATCCAAAATTATGTAGCACTGATTTTATCTTTTTCTTGATATAAGAATTTTTATTTTATTTTTTTATTTTTATTTATTTATTTTTTTTTTTTAGAGTAACCTTTTAAACCCATAAGACCAATATTTATGGCTGAGCATTATTTCATCATCTCTCATAAAGCTAATATTTCAAGTGGATTATGTAATGGGTAGAGTGTTCACCAATGGACCTGGAGACTTGGGTTCAATCTCAGGTCGCGTCATAACAAAGACTTTAAAAATGGTACTTGATACCTGCTTGCTTAACACACAGCAATATAAGTTCGCCAACTTTACTTATACTAAAAATTCAAAGTTTAAACAGTAAGGAACAATCAATTTTTATGAAATCATTTATAAGCTTTTATCGTTTATTTGTTTGCTGATTTATGTGGATATTTCCTCACAGATTCTTAGGATGTTGTTGAGACTCTCTCACCCATTTCTATTACCCTCTAGGTTCACTCGGGCACCTCTGGTGGTGTAATGGTTAGCAAACTAGACTAGCAAACCTACATGAGTGAGTTCAAGTCTCATTGGGTGCCCCATTCATTTAGCCTTGTGCTACATCGAAGCAAAGAGCTTCATAAATTACTACCCTCTAGGTTCACTCTGACACAAGGTAGTAGCACTGGTTAGGGTCCTATCAATGAGTTGCCTAGTCAGCTGGGATTGTAGAATACATCGACTGGTTCTCTGCAGATGGGTAAAACTCCCCCAACAAGTGTCCTGGATATGATATTAAACAATCTGATTGTGAGGCTCCAGTAATGCTGGAGCTTTGGGGAATGTGGAGTACCCCTTCATTGCCTTCAATCTCAGGTCCACTCTGGCCCAGTGTGGTAACACCTGATAGAGTCCTATCTATGGGTCAAATAGAACTAAACTGTGTATATATGCTAAACTGAATTGTTTGAAAAAGAACTATTTTTGACATTGAAACAGTATTTATGCTAAACTAAATTGTTTCAAGTAGAACTTTTTTGACTTTTAACCGTTTGTAAACAAAAAATATAATTATACTAAACTGAATTGCTTGAAATTTGTAAAAAATTAAAGTTGGCGACCATAGTCGAGGGCAACCAGAAGGCTCACTTTTCAATAGCTACTACACCAAAGTGTTGGGGAAGGTACTACTCTTTTCCCTGGATTGCTCCACTTTACCCTTGATATATACCTTATATTGCTGAGTGTTTAGCAAGGAGGTATCAAGTACTATTTTTAAAGTCTTTGGTATGATGCCGCTTAGGATTGAACCCAGGTCTCCCGGATCATTGGCAAACACTCTACCCACTTGACAAATGAACTGGCTTAATTATAATTCGGTGTTAAATGACCCAGAAAGGGTTGATATGATGTAAAACAAAATAACCAACCAACCAACTTGTCAAATCAGTCAATTAAAGAATGATTAAATAGAAATACTTCAAATGGTATAACTATGAAAAAATTATTAATATTAGACTGGAATACTTGAAACCATCTGTGTGCAAATTTTTTATACTAAGAATAATTATTTGAAGTCATAATTACTTAAAAAATGATTATTAGTTACTTGAAACCATATATAATTGCTTGCAAGGAAAGACTGCTATAAAAAACCCAACCAACCAACCAATGACTCTCTGATAAATCTTGAATGTTTCCACTTGGATGATTCACACAATATAATTTTTCTATTACTTTTAATGTATTTTAGTTCCTTTGTTTTTACTGCAATACTAACCTAAGGAAATCTGTGTCAGCCCCTTGCTGTGAATAATTTCTTAGCATAGACAATCAGCTAACCTTTTTATAGTAAACAGTTAACAAAATGTAAATCAAGTATTTTTAAAAGAAATCTAAATACTATTCTGATTGTTGGGTAGAGAAAAAATTTACAAAAATTTTCATTTAAATAAAAAAAGGACCAAATTTTTTTTCTTTCGAGAACACTGAACAACAATATTTCGTTAGCTTTACCCAAAATATTAATATCATGGATATCTGTTCAAAATTTTAAAACCTGTCAAAAAATATGTTTATTGAGATAGTTAGTAACAATTCAATTAAAAAAAAAACTGTGTATAAATACATAAGAAATGTTATAAAAGTTTTATTTACATCACCTGCATAAATATTACAATAAGAGCAACACCCAAAGTTATATCAAACTATATATATAGTCAGACAGAAAGAGAGATATATCAAGCACCTGCCATGAATAATTACTCGAGGTACCCAGCAAGCAAACTTTCATAGATTAAATTGCTTACAAAAGCTTTATCACTATAAGAAAATAATTTAAAATGTTCAGAAAACAAATTTAGGTAACTGATAAAAGGGAGGAGAAAAATTTTACAAAAATTTACCTTTTAAGTTTTTATATAAGAAAATTTATAAAAAACATTTTTGTTGCTTTTATGGTCTTGTAGCAATATCCAAGATACATACACTTAACAGGAGGTGTTCATAACGTAATAGATATCGTAATTATTAAATGGTGACCTTAAATTAAAACCCTGGATGAGGCTGTTTGTATTTCACTTAGCACTAATACCCTTTGGAAAGGTATGAATTCAACTGTTCTCCCTCCAGTTACAGGTAAAATAATAGGGTCAGACTGAGCTCTTTAGCTTTGGAATGGCAACCGGTCTACGAGAAGGAAAACTCTGAATTTAAACTTGTTAAACACAGCTTAAAAAATCGACCTTGTGTCACATTTTGCTCATGTGGAGGAATTGGTAAATACAGACACTTGCCCAGTTGGCTGGGGTGGGGGCAGTAGAATACATCAACTGCTTCTCTGCCAAGGGGTAAGATCCTCCCCCAACAAGGGTCCTGGATATGACACTAAACAATCTGGTGAGGTTCCAGTAATGTTGGAGCTTTGGAAAATGCGAGTACCCCTTTATTACAATCACTCCCAGGTCCACTCTGGCCTGGAGTGGTAGCACCTGATAGGGTCCTATCTATGGATCAAATAGAAGTAAACTATGTACTTATACTTAACTGAATTGTTTGAAATAGAACTGTTTTGACATTTAACTGTGGGTAAACAAAAACTAAACTTACACTAAACTGAATTGTTTGAAATGGAATTATTTGACTATACTGAATTGCTTGAAATAGAAGTGCTTTTGACAATAAATCTGTGTACTTATGCTAAACTGAATTATTTGAAAGAGAACTATTTATTTGTATAAGAATGGATTTGGCATTAAATAACCTACAAATGTCGATATGTCATAAACCTCAAACAAACAAAAATACATACCCAAAACATTGTGACATGTATTTATGTATATTTCATTGCAAGATACGTAAGTCTATATACTGAAAATTGAGGATTTATGATTGGAAGTCAGAAGAAATAGGAATAATTTATTTAGAGGAACAACACATATTTTTTTATAATTAAACAGACATGATGACACTTACAGAATAATATAAAAATTCCCTTCTATACATTCTCTTTATAATATCTTCTTTACAATCTTTGCTTTTAATTAAAAATTTACACTGAATATTTACAAAAGGTGCTCAAAAAAGATAAATTTATATTACAGTAAAAGAGTGACCAATTATATTCTTATAAATAAATATACTCTTACCAATTGTTTCTTATACAAGTTAATTTTCTTCAAAACCAAAGAACATCATCATTATCATCATGATGAGCTGACTGCACAGGTTTCCTTGACTCTCTCTTGCCATCCATCCTTATCCGCCATATCTCTTAGCAAATCTTCTAGATCACACACAGTGTCCATATAGAACTGATGAATGAAAGTCTCTGGTGGTCAGCCAGAACTTTGATTATAAATTCTCCAACTGTGCCCAGTATTTTTTGCTTGTCTGACTTAGATGGCTTGTGTGATGGGAGGCGAGTGACCATGCAGCTGCTGTTTTGTAGGATGTTGCTTGAAGCATTTGTTCAAAACAGCATGCAACATTCTCGTATAGTTCCCATGTATCTTTTTCTCAAAGCACTTAGCTAAGGTCCGGTCGGTGCAGCCATATAGTTGTACTGACACAGCTACTGCTTGGAAGAATTCCCACTTTATTTCAACCAAGAGATTAGATTTCCATATGGTTGATAATCTGTCAATAGCAGTCCATGCTTTGCCGATGTATTGATTAACATTGCTTTCAGTAGATGTGATAATACTACCAAAGTGCATGAACTAGTCCCCTTATTTCAGAGGCTTGTCATTTAATGTGGAGATGGTACCATCTTATTTAAAACAGATGAGATCATTTTTACCAGAGTTCATATAGAAACCAATGCCTTTTGCTGCCTGTTCCAGGCAATGCAGCTGACACTTGGCTTGAACAGGGGTATTGGCGAGAAGCACTAGATCATCTGCATAAATGATAGTTTCAGCTGGATATTGTCTACTTCTTGCCTTTTTTACTGTGAGACCCTTTTCTTTGCTTTCATTAGATCTATTGACCTTCATGATATGTAATTTAGGCAGATTATAAATCTGGTACTTGATACCTCCTTGCTTAACACTCAGCAGTATAAGTTACGAAAACTGAAAAAACTGAATACTTTTCTTCAAGAAGGGGACAATACAGCCTTATTTTTATATACTGTATTGCTAATCAAAGAATTATGTTAAATTTCCTTGTCTTTCATACATCAGGAGTTATTCTGTTAAGGCCTACAACTTTTTTGCATTTAATTTTTTTGACAACTGCATCAAAATTCTTTCTCCGTAAACGGTCCAAGTTTGATGTATACAGGGTGGAACAATAAAATTGTCGCCCTAGAAAAGATGATATGATTCAATTTCCGTTTAATGAAAACCAGTTTTCTTTTTTTGTTGCAGACCATCTACTAGTTGGCCACTTGTGTACAAATCCCAGGAGCGATAGGAGTCTTCTCTCATATCTGAAAGTGACACAGCGAGATCGGAGAAGCACCGCTGTACAACTCATGCTCTCTACCGATCCAAGTTATGACAACAGGACCATTGCCAGCACCCTCAAAATGCAAATCTGGATTGCCACAAATAACAGGGACGTTCCCAGGGTGATGAAAACAAAGTTTCCGGCTGCAGTTATGGTCTTTGATGTGGTTTCAAGAGAGGGTCACGTCATGCCACCTCACATCTTCGAAGTCGGCTTGAAAGTCAACATTAAAGTGTACCTGGATGTGCTGAAGAGTGTGGTGATCCCCTGGTGCAATCAGGTGGCCGGTGGCACACCCTGGGTGTGGCAGCACAACTCAGCACTGGCCAAGTCCAAAGAGACCCAGGCTAGGCTTCAGAAGGAGTGCTACGACTTTGTACCCTTCTCTCACTGGTCCCCGTCCTCCCCTGACCTGAACCCGCTGGACTACTTTGTTTGGTCATATGTCGAGAACATCACCAACATGACCTCCCACAACACCAAAGCCAGCCTGATCGCCACCATCCATCGAGTATTCGCCGAGCTCCTGCCAGCGCTTGTGGAAAAGGCATGCTCCCAGTTCTGGATCCGTATCGAGGCGGTGATTGAGGCTGAAGGCGGCTACATTGAATAGATGTCAGCTCTACTACATAATCAAGTTAGCTGAATTGATTTTTTCAATAAAAGTTTTAAAATAAAGCTGTAGTGTTGTTTTCTTTAGGATGACAATTTTATCTTTCCACCCTGTTGATAATTTCTTCAGTAAGTTTTTCAGTGATTTCAGTAGGGTTTCCAAGCAGATTCTTGAAAAGTTCTTTCCACTTCTGATGTCTCTCTTCTTGATTGGCAGTTTTTCGTTTTTGCCTGAAGGTACTTTTCCTTCCTCTAACTTCCTATACTCTGATTTTTTAAAAATATTTCGATGCGCATTGTACACTCAAAATAGATAATATTACATATTGTTTATTACTAAACTCTACAGCATTAAAACATCATAACTATAAAGAATCTTTACTATCTTTTTATTTCATTACTCAAAAAAATGTGTACCTAACTCTAATGAATTTATTATAAAGTGATTTGACACGCAAAAAAACTTCATTTTCCAATTCTTTTATGAATATTCTGAATGCTGTACTTTTGAAAAAATAGAGCTCATTACAACCATTCAAAATCGTCAAAAGTTTAGAATTTAGCAGTGAATTCATACAAAAATTTTTAGAATTAGAATAACCATGACTACATAAGAAACTGAGGAATAATATGAATTGACAATATTTGATTAAAATAAAATGAGATAGTTTGGCTTTAACAAAGTTAACATTTAACTCTGTAGTTCAAAATCCTCATAATACCAAGGATATTTTAACTCTGCATTGAAGCGCATGGCTGGGTTTTTTTGGAATTGATCAAAGCAGATCAATTTAGGTCTCTACCAGCAGAAATGAGTTGAGATCTTAAACACCACAAGAGGCGCCACATGTGGGGGGGGGGGTCAGCATAGTATGGTTAGCATAGGCCCTTAAGAATTGTCTCTCTCCTCATATCACCAAGGACTGAAGGTAGAAAGAAATAAACTCGATTGTACTGCCTATATTTGTATTATTATTAAGATCATCATGATTATACAACAAGATTGCCTTGACTTTAAGAAAAAGCCAACTTTGTCACACCAGTTAAAAAAAATCAAGAGATATACAGTCCGTTGATTAAAAAAACAAAAACCCACTGTATAATACTGCAATGCTATTATTACAAATTGTGCTTAATACAAAAGTAGAGCTAATTACAGAAATTAAATCGCGAATTGGGACTATCCTACTACAGTTTCGCCTAAACCGGCTCCTCAGGGTATCTAGCACTGGAAAATTTTCTGCTAGGTGGGTTTTTTGGTTAATAAAAATAATGTTTTCTCCTTTTTTTGTTAGTCAGTGCTAGATACCCTGAGGAGCCAGTTTGGGCGAAACTGTAGTAGGATAGTCCCGACTCGCGATTTAATTTCTATATATATGTATATATATATATATATATATATATATGGTAATGAAGCTAAAGTTTTTAAATATCCATATTAATTTGTAATGAATTCATTTATTCATTTTATATACTAACTGCCCGAAATTTCTATGATATTTTTCAAAATTAAAAACCTTTTGATTTTTATACTTGATTGTCATTATTTCTAATTATATTAAATAAACAAAGATCTATAAAACTGTGACTTAATGATGAAAACTGCACTTTCTTTTACACAACTAAATTGTTTTTTTTTCCCAATATTATCTTTTTCCTTGTCAGTGTACATAATACAATGCTTTTCCTTTAATGACAAAGATCAAGATCCAGCTATGGGTAAAGAGTAGGGCAGACTAGGTTCTTCAGCCTTGGTTAGACAACTAGTCTAGGAGAAGGAAAACTCCGTATTCAAACCTGTTAAACTCCACTTAAAAATTGACCATATGTCATATCCTGCCCGAGCGGAGGGGTAAAAAGGAGGTACCTGTGGTGTAATGGTTACCGTCTTAGGGAATGAACACGGCGACACGAGTTCAAATCCTGGATGAGACTGATTGCATTTCACATAGCTCTAATACTCTTGGGAAAGGTATGAATCCAATTATTCTCCCTCCAGCTATGGGTAAATAGTAGGGCAGACTAGGTTCTTCAGCCTTGGTTAGACAACTAGTCTAGGAGAAGGAAAACTCCGAATTCAAACCTGTTAAACTCCACTTAAAAATTGACCATGTGTCATATCCTGCCCGAGTGGAGGGGTAAAAAGGAGGTGCCCGTGGTGTAATGATTACCGTCTTAGGAAATGAACACGGCTCAAATCCTGGACGAGACTGATTGAATTTCACATAGCTCTAATACCCTTGGGAAAGGTATGAATCCAATTATTCTCCCTCCAGCTATGGGTAAATAGTAGGGCAGACTAGGTTCTTCAGCCTTGGTTAGACAACTAGTCTAGGAGAAGGAAAACTCCGAATTCAAACCTGTTAAACTTCACTTAAAATTTGACCTTGTGTCACATCCTGCCCGAGCGGAGGGGTTGGTAAATATGATTAATGACAAAGATCAAAGATTACCAAATAAATGACAAAGATCAAAGATTACCAAATAAAAACTTCAGAACAAAATTCAGCTAATAGATAATATATAATATATAATGATACAATAATCAGAATATAGAGATATTGATCCACTCTAACCCTTTCATTTTCAAATCCATTTATATAATGAACAAAACACCAAGCCAGCTATATTACTCATTCTTTTCTTTTTGGCAATGATTTTAATATCAAAAATTTATGTTGATAAAGTAGTTTCAGATACCATTATTAGTGAGTTCTGTTTTCACTGTGGACCCTACAATGGTTTACATGTTTACAATAAAACACTGTGCAAATTTTTTTCAGATTATTACCTTTTAAAAATGGAGTGGGTGTATTGGATCATGTTCAAAATTCAAAATATGCTGACTATACCCCCTGCACTCAAAAAAGGGGTGACTGAGATATGACACAAAACAGCACCTGATGGTGAGGCTCCATTTCCGGAGCTCTAAGGATTATGAAGTAGCCTTTGGTCACCCATCTATGGATATCCTGTTAGCTGGGGTTGACTACACCTCTGCAGAGAGATAAGACCGCCCCCCAAAGAATGTCCTGTTATGACACTCACCAATCTAATAGTGAGGCTCCAGGGAATTTAGAGTACCCCTTCATTACTATTACTCCCAGATCCACTGACCTGGAGTGATAGTACCTGTTAGGGTCCCATTGATGAGTCAAATGGAATTTTGTAATCATTTACAATTTGACTATGTAAAAACAAATGATTAATATCAAATAGCATTATTAACATTTGATAAAAATACTTGAAACTGTTTAAAATTGTTGATGTTAGCAATACTTGAAACCATTTAACTGTGTGCAAACAAATGATTGATATTAAATAGAATTATCAGTGTTTAATAGCAATACTTGAAACCATTTAACTGTGTGCAAACAAATGATTAATATTAGATTGAATGATTAGTATCAGATTGTAATACTTAAAACCATATAAAATGAGCTCTGGCTCATTTAAAAATACTTAGCTATAAACACTTCAATTAGAAATCATATATTATCAAAATAAGTGAAAAAGTAAATAAACCAAACACTTACAATGGGTTTAATGGTAATATTTCCTTCTTTATTAACAGAAGAACCGGCTCATTGGTCTAGTGGGTAGAGTGTTCGCCAATGGTCCAGAAGACCTGGTTTCAATCCCTGGTCACGTCATACCAAAGACTTTAAAAATGGTACTTGATACCTCCTTGCTTAACACTCAGTGATATAAGGTATATATCAAGGGTAAAGTGGAGCTATCCAGGGAAGGAGTAGCACCCTCCCCTACACCTCGGTGTAGTAGCTATTGAAAAGGGAGTCTTCTGGTCACCCTCGACTACAGTCACCAACTTAACTTTTACTTTATTAACAGAACTTTATCAGCCTAAAATTTTTTGCATTCTTCAACATTTTAGCAATTGAGGAAATAGATAAACTAATGGAGAAAGTAAAAAGATATAAAGGGAGAGAAAGGGTCTAAAGAGAAAAGGGAAGAACAAAGAGGTTTGAGTGATGGTGGTAGGAGTTCATTTGGTTCTGACTGTGACCTCAAAGCTAGGTGGCACAAAGGTTTGACCTGGTATAGGTGTATTAATCTTAGTGGGAAAGAGGGAAATATGAGATAGGGAGAGGTTTATTTAGAGAAAAAAGAAAAAAGAGGAAATAAAGAAGAGCAAGGGTTAGTGGATGTCCTGTTTCATCAAAGACATTGACTGTAATGAGGTGCCAGTGGGGAAATGGTTATCGTCGCAGGAATTGGACACGGCGACACGAGTTCAAATCCTGGACGAGACTGATTGCATTTCACATAGCACTAATACCCTTGGGAAAGGTATGAATCTAATTATTCTCCCTCCAGCTATGGGTAAATAGTAGGACAGACTAGGTTCTTCAGCCTTGGTGAGGCAACTAGTCGAGGAGAAGGAAAACTCTGAATTCAAACCTGTTAAACTCCGCTTAAAAATTGACCTTGTGTCATATCCTGCCCGAGCGGAGGGGTTTGGTAAATATGGTAATGGAGTATCTAAAAGAGAAGAGAAAAAAAAGAAAAGACAAAATGTAATATAATGGCCGAGGGATTTTGGTTCATGCCTTTGGGTTTAGTTAGGCTGAGAACCTTTCGGCTCAGCACATGGGTTACTTAGGTGTAACATTGATGTTGGTGTTAACGCACGCGCTGGGCGGACATATCACTCAGAGATGTCACAATAAGCTGAGATGGGAAACAGGGTTACAAAATGCAAATGATGTCACGCACCGGAAGCGTGCAGAGGATTTTGGGGATTTCGAAGAAAGTTAGAGAGTTGAAACTAGACGCCGAACAAGGAGGTTTGACTTTTGGATCTCGTAGAGGCGAGATGAATTTGCGCGCCATGGGTACCGCACGAGATAGGGGCCAGATGAAGAAGCCAGCATAAAAATATTGTGTCTCTCTCTTTATGTCGAAACCTTTAACTCAAAAGTAATAAAAAGGTTACGTACCTGAACAAAGAAGTCGTTACGTGTTTTCGAATTTCGAGATTCCTATGTTCTTTATGTATACATGTTATCTAAATGAGTTATGGACAATCAATGTACATTTCCCAAATAGCCATATCATGGCTTTGATACAAAAAGAAAAATGGAAAAAGAAATTCAAGAAAAATCCTTCATAGTATGGTAGTGTTGAGTGTAAAAATGTTTTAGTTTTTGCTAAATTTTTTTTTCATCTATTTACTATTCTGATATTGTTTTCATGTAACATAATGTCTGCCAAGTAGGGTGAAATCTTATAGAACCCAAGACGTTGCTTTATCTGGATTGTTTTAGAAATTACTGCAGATTCTAACAATCTGCAGGATTTTTTGCAATGTTTGGGTTTGATTAAAGTAGCTTAGGAAAATTGAAAGTCTGTTTGAGATCTGATATGAGGGAGAAAAGGGCATTTTAGTCATCATTTAATTTAAATGATCATTTATGTTCAGAGATTATTTTTTCTATATTGCGTTGGGTTTTGCCAATGTAATGTTTGTTACAATCTTTAAATGGAATAGAATATATACCTGCATGAGAAGTGTTTGTGTTGTTGTTTCTTTTTGAGACATTGGTGAAATTTTTAATGGTTTATGATGTGGTTTGTGTGATTGGTATTCCTAATTTGGTTTGTTATGTGTGTTAGTGGGTAGAGAGGTAGATTTGCGGGTAATGGAAATAGTGGGAGTATTTTTCTTAAGTTTATTTGATGAGTGTAAATTGAGGATTTTTTTCTAGAGTTTAATATGAAAAATTTAGGGTATTTTAGGCTTTTAAGGGAATGTTTGATGTACTTAAATTCTTCATCTAGGTGTGGTGTACTACATATACTTAATGTTTGTAGATAAAAGCCAATTATAAGGCTTGTTTTGTTTTTGTTATTGTGGTGGGAGTAAAAATATACGTGGTGCCTTCAATAAGTTTCCAGACTTTTTTTGTACTGGCATTTAAAATTGTCATAGACTCTTGAAAATTTACTATGTTATGGCTATACATCTTATGAGATGACTGACCAATTTTTATGATTCCAGGTTCAAATGAACAGCTATAGCAGGAATTGGAATACACCCTACTATAGCCTGATTGTGACAGCTGATGAATTTCAAAAATGCAATCTGGACGTGAGGACACTTTAGAAGAATGATATACAATAAAATTCTGTTTTAAACTTGGAAAAAATGCCAGAGAAACGTATGGAATACTTCAGACTGCTTTTCGACCATCTTGCATGAATCGAGCATCAGTTTTTGAGTGGCATAAGAGATTCAGGTAAGACATGGAGTCTGTGAGAGATGATGAGAGGTGTGGGAGTAGTAAGGAAGTCAATACACCAGAGTTGATTAGCCAAACAATTAGGGTTAGGGTTACTATGTTGAGGTTTTAAGAGAGTTCAGGAAGAGATTCCTTGGGAATAGGCCAGCACTCTTGAAATCTGGTCAGTGGCATTTCCGCCAGGACAATGCACCAGTCCACAACTCCATCCTTGTCATAGACTATTTGAGCAAGATGGGCATCAAGACAGTTCCTCAGCCTCCCTATAGTCCAGATCTTGCTCCCTGTGACTTTTGGTTATTCCCTAAGCTCAGAGGCTGTCGTTATGAGACAATTGATGAGATGAAAGAGGCTGTGATGAAGGTCTTTGACATGCTCACACAAGAGGGCTTCCATGGAGCCTTTGAGAAGTTGTTGGAACGGTACAACAAGTGCATTGCAACCAGAAGAGATTACTTCGAAGGGGACTAGAGTTTCATGTGTGTACTATCAATAAAAGTGCCCATACAAAAAAAGTCTGGAAACTTATTTAATGATCCTCGTATATAATTGCTTTGTTTGTGTGTTTGCAGTAGACTTTAAAAGTTAAATCATTTTGGGATTTAATAATTTGGATGTTCAGGAAGGGGATGGTATTATTTGATTCTTTTTTTATATGTAAAATTGATGGAGGGTTCAACATTGTTTAATTTCTCTGCAATATAAACAGGATTTGGCAATAAATAACCCATGAGAGTTGATATGCCACAAAATACTACCAAACCAAACCAAACCAAACTCATCAATAGGTCAAATAGATCTGTTTAAAATTGATTTATATTCAATTGAGCTATGAGCAAAAGAAAAAATCTTAAAAAACAGCTAAACAAAAAATGTAATTATGAATGTACAATGAATGTGATTCCCTAACCTCTATTCATGAAATAACCCTAGATGAGTTGACATGCCATTAAAATCAGTTAATCAATCAAAAATAGTGAACTTTAATTTTAGAGTAGAAATATTGATACCAAAATTGTATTTGACTAAATAATCTGTAAATTTCATTGGACCTAAAATCATTAGTTCTTCCATTCTTTGAGTGGGTTCTGGCAGAGTGAAACCTCTTAAGTTTCCTTTTATCATGATTACACACTGAAAAATAGTTTAATTTATGGAAATAATTTTATTAGTTTTATGTTCATTTTTATTTTTGCAAAAATGGCTGTCTAAATTAGGACAGCAGTCTTCTAAACCACGGAACAGTGTGTTTTTTAGACTTTTTTTTTAGTTTTAATTTACTTTGCATCTTGCACAGAAATAATTCTTCTAATACTTAATAATCTAGTTTTGAAATAATCTTTTTTTCATTATTTGCAGATATAACTAATGCATTTTCTAATTTCAGACATAACTAATGCATTTGCTAATTTCAGACATAACTAATGCATTTATAAAGTTGGTGAAATCTCTAATTACATATTTTATTTGGTGTTGATTTTAAGTAGAAATAAGGTTAGCTTTTTTGATGGAATAAACATTACTCAAGATTCTAATTTTCTTTTTAAATAATAAGTCTGAAAATTTCAGAAAATTCAGTTTTCATTTTTTTATCTTTTTTAATCCACAAGAAGGAGATGTTTCATTAGAGTAAATATTTCCTGATTTTATTGGCTATGGTTTTTATATTGTGAATATTATTAAATGTATTTTAGCATCTTACATTCTATGACACAGAACATTTTCTAGTTGAGGAATATGTAAAATTTGACTTTCAAAAATAAATAACTGTTTTCTAGAAACTTTTGATTAAAAGTAGGAATAAATAGATTAAAACTTCTATATGTCTTTGGAATGGAGGAAGGAAAGAAAAAATACCAAAGAAAGGAAGTTACTCTTTCCTTGGTATTTTTCAATCCTCTAAAATAGAGGTACATCCTTTTTTTTTTTCCATCTTAGAATTTAATTTCATATTATTTTTTTTCAATGTTTAATTAAATTTCAACTAGTACATATGACAGATCCTAGATGGAGTGCACAGATACTATATTATTATCCAAACATATGTTATGGAAGAAGAAAAATAGAAAAAAGGACACACTGTCTGAATATATATATCAAATAAAATAGTATATATATATATATATATATATATATATATATATATTATAACTGTGTTGGTTGTCACCAAATCACTTTGTGGGTTTGTGTCAAACTAAGTGCAATATAATATGGAGAGTGCTCAATATCAAGGATAGAGCTATTATATAATAATAATAATAATAATAAATAAATATGTGGTGTAATGGTTATAGTCGTAGGAAATGGACACGATGACACGAGTTCAAATCCTGGACGAGACTGATTGCATTTCACATAGCACTAATACCCTTAGGAAAGGTATGAATCCAATTACTGCTATACAGCTATGGGTAAATAGTAGGGCAGACTGGGTTCTTCAGCCTTGGTGAGGCAACTAGTCTAGGTGAAGGAAAACTCTGAATTCAAACCTGTTAAACTCTGCTTAAAAATTGACCTTGTGTCATATCCTGCCCGAGCGGAGGGGTTGGTAAATATAAATATCTATGATAGAGCTATTATATAATAATGATAATAATGATAATAAATAAATAAATATATATTAGATATATATATTTAATTCATGGAATTAAGAGCCAGGGGTTGCTGTTTAAATTCGATGAATCAAATATATACATCTAATATATATTTATTTATTATATATATATACATATATATAAGTGTTTAAAAACTAAATAGCCAGTTAAAAAACTAATGCCACAATAAACAAAATAGTGTCCAACAGATATGATAATTTTAATGTTTTAAAATATCGCTGATGATTAGAATCCTAAAATGTGAAATCATAAGTTAAGGGATATTTTATATTATCAATATCACACATATATATATATATATATATATATATATATAGAAAAACAATTTTGCCTTCTCTTCACTGTAAGTCAAGTTTCATATGGTTAGACAATCAGCAAACAGTAATAAAAGCATTTATCAATCTTTTTATAACAGCTCTGTCCATTGGGCATTGACCACTTTCATTTTTTGCTTCCAGCATATATAACTGAAGTAAGTAAAGTTGGCAACCTTAGTTGAGGGTAACCCAAAGGCTCTCTTTTCAATAGCTACTACACCAAGGTGTAGGGGGGGCACTACTCCATTCCCTGGATTACTCCACTTTACCCTTGATCCTTACCTTATAATGCTGAGTGTTAAGCAAGGTGGCATCAAGTACCATTTTTTGAGTCTTTGGTATGACTCGCCCTGGGATTGTACCCCAGTCTCCTGGACAATTTGTTGAACACACTACTCATATGGCAAAAGGCCCGGTAATTATAATTAATTAAATATCATATATATGAGTGTGTGTGTATGTATATATATATATATATATATATATATAGACATACATATGCTAAACTGAATTGTTTGAAATGGAACTGTTTTTTACATTGAAAATGTCAAAATATTAAACTGATTTTAATATAGAACTGTTTTGATATTTAACTGTGTGCAAACAAAACCTGTACTTATACTAAACTGAATTATCTAAATTAGTAATATTGACAAAAAAAAACAGTACTTACCTTTAAACAGCATGCTTATGCTAAACTGAATTATTTGAAATGGAACTGTTTTTTGACATTGAAACTGTACTTGCACTAAACTGAATTAATATAGAACTGTTTTAACATTTGAATAAAATCTGTACTTATACTAAACTGAATTAGCTTAATTAGAACATCTTGACTAAACTGAATAGCTTGAAATAGAAATGTTTTTCACAATCAAACTGGAGTTACATTTAAACTGCGTACTTATGCTAAACTGAATTGTTTGAAATTGAACTATTTTCATAAAAATGGATTTGGTGTTCAATAACCCACAAAGGTTGATATGCCATAAAACCTAAACAACCAACCAACATAGACATACCAATTATATATAGAGATATAAATGAATAAATAAATGTTAGAATGAAATGCTACATAAGTAAAAAAAAAAATTGAAAATTGACCAAATAAAAAACTCTTTAAATCATCTTAATATAATTCAGCAAATCTTTTTTTTATCTGTCTGTAATCACATCAGTCACGGATTATCACAACTAAAAAGCCACCAAAACATTTTTCATTCTTATTGCTTGTCATAAGTGGTGCTCTAAGTGTAATTGTTATAGGAAATTTATTTAGCACATCAAGTTCAAAATCCTGAAAGAAGCTGTTTGCAATTCACTTTACTTTATTCTAATGCTCTTGCAATAGTTCTTCTCCCAGCTATCAATAGATATTAGGCAGACTAAGTTATTTTTGCATTGATTAGTCAGCCAATCCAAAAGAAGAAAAATTATGAATTCAAATCAGTGTAGATTGAACATCTTACTTACCTTCACATAAAGGCTCTGAGTAGCCTCTAGTCACCAGACAAAAAACAAGACACTTTGTACACTCTGTAGCAACCACTTTTATTTCCAAATTTTGAACAAAACAACTTCAAATTCTGGGGAGCATAAAGCTCCAAGCTTTTGGGGGAGAGAGGCAGGGAGCAGTTATGCTGGACTATGTTATGTAAAGGGCCCAAGCTAGCCATAGTCACTGACTTAATCGCACAATGCAATAAACACAATCATTATTTGCCAGGTATGCCGCAACCACCAAAATACCACAAGATTTACATCATCTGCATTAAGACTACGACCAACTAGCAGAGAGACTCCAATGCTGCTATGGTTGCCGTATCCTGGAAGGATGACAAAGTCATTCTCCCGCACCTGACAGTCTACGACACAAGTGAAATGAGTCTCCTCCACTATAGGAACATTCACAATGAGGATTGAGAGTTCACCAAGCAAGCGTGAACGCTTACTTGGATCCTTGAGTCCCCACACATTCATTGTGGCAAGGTTTAGAGGCATCAAGCCCACTTACCTTACTCAGTATTGACCACAGTCCGGAAATCCTCAGATCTGAGGATGCCGACAGTCTGCCTCGGGGAAACAGTGCCGAGCTCATTAGTGACTCGGCCATCTCTTGACCCTCCTCCAACATCCATGGAGTACTTCTATTTTAGGGCCCTATAAAAAGGACATTTTTGTGAGTGAGGGGTGCTCCAACTCTGCCAGCCTTATGTCCACCCAACTGGCCTTCTCAAGGAAACACCACACTCCCTGAGTGCAGCTACCAGCTGAATAAACAAAGGTAGTCACTATGGGTACACTCCTAAACAAATATGGGTTGGAAATTTTCTTGTTTTTTATTTTGGTAAATTCTATAAGAGGTTTAAGAGTTCTACAGAGCTGAAAATCTGAAGGGAGTTCTTTGGCCTCTGTTGAGTACAAAGCCATCCCCAAAAGTTCTTTGTGCCCTTCATCAGCCAAGGCTGATTTAACCCTATGATGGGCTTTGGAATCTTTTTTTGGGAATGGTCTATTTTCTGATTGAGATCAGGAGAACAGCTTTTGAGGTGAAAGAGTGTTGGGGAGAAGGGAATCACATGCAGGTTGTGTTGAGGTGAGGGTTGTTTGTGTAGGGATTGTATCGGTGGGGTTTATTTTAATGGGGGTTGTTTTGCAAGAGGGTGTTGATATGTTGCCACTGTTGTGGAGGTTGTGATGGAGATTGTAATGGCTGTGGTGTGATTTGTGATGTGGCTTGTTGTGGTGACTCTTTTTCTGTTGGGGGATTGGGTTGGATACATAGCTTTTTAGCCTGGGTCTCCCCACTGTCTTTCCGTCTTTTTAGGTTTGTATTTGTCTCCATCTCCTCAGGTTGTTCCCCGGCTGTGATCTTTTTTTTCCTTTTTTTTGTGTGTGTGTGGGGGGGGGGAGAGTGATGGAGATTGTGCTGTAGCTTCTGTTGTTGATGGATCTGTTGTGATTGATTTTTTTTTTCTGATGACCCGGTTCCACCCTTTTTCTTGGTTATCAAGTTGATCCCCAAGTTCTGTAACTATGCTGGTGGCCTCTTTTGCCTTGTTGTGGTTGGTGGTGGTAATGGTGGTAGATGTCTTGGACGTCTTTTGAAGGCAGGTTTTTGCATGGTGGTCTAGCTGTTTACAGGCCCAGCAAAGCTCCCTCTTTCCCTCAATGACTACCATCATGTGTTGATCCTTATATGTAATTATATGGGGAATGGCCTGAAAACCCTCCCTGTCCAAACAGATGCTCAGGACGTAGTCACTAATCTTTATGGCATCACCTCCTCCACAATGCTGCATGTGCTAAGATATGCAACGAGTATGTCTCCATTAAGCTGTACTGGAACGTTGCACACAGTCACCCTCATTCTGCATTTTCCTCTGTATTCTGGTTGAAGCTGGAAGTATTTAGTGGAGATGTTGCTTCTGGCCAGTTTCATTGCTAGCTCCTCAGAGGGTAGTAAGACATCCTAGGTGGCAAAGCTTTGCAGGCAATAATACCGGCATGGGATTCCTGCTGTCTTGAAGGCCTCTTCAAATTTTTTATTTCTGAACACCTACCAGTCTCCTTATTCTTATGTCTGAGACTATGAAGGACATAGTTTTAGTCTCTACTGCTGCTACTAACTCTAGAATGGGCAGGATGGTATTGTATTTAAAATATCGGACATACTTGCCCAGTGTTGTTCTCATATTGTTCCATGGTTTTTCTTTTGGTCTACCAGGCAACCGAACTGTTGTTGACAGGGGGTATAAAACTGGCCAAGAACAAGGACATTTCAATGCTTTGTGAAACCAGTATTGATGGCCAATCCACTGGTGTGAGCAGTTCCGCTACCGGTTCTTCTGGCTTTTTAGGGAGGACTTTCCGACCATTTTTCTGGTATGAATAGGTCCTTTGGTATGTTATCTTCCTCCATAGTTGTTTGAGACAACCAGGAAGAGGAGAGTGTGATGTTAAAAAAATTGCTGATGTATGAATAGGTGAACAATGGTCCTTATGAAAGAGAAAGAGAGAAGAAAAAAAATTTGAATGTGCTGACTTTGAAAATAATAAGATAACACCTAGTAGAAAGTGTATCCAGTTCAGAGAACAAGACTTGGTTGCAACTGCTGAACATGGTCAAAGTGTTCAGTATATATGGATAAAAATATAAACACCAAAACCACCAGTCAATCAAAAGCCAAGAAATAAGATCTTCCCTTGTGCCATAATGGAACATTTCAGGTGCTATAAGTGCTAGTGCTTTTTGCAAAGCTCAGTCTTGTTCTCTGAACCAGGTCTTTTCATGCCTCTTGGCTGGGTGAGCTTGCAACAGCTATTAACCAAGTATAGCACTGGACCTCATTGTCCAGTTTAAGCTATAATCAGGCATACGTGCCTGGACCCAGATTTGGGTCCATGTCTAGCTGGGCTCATCAGGCCCACATTGTACTAAGTGGGTCGATGACCAGCAAAGTTCAGCAGGGTTCGAGTCTCGGCTTGTGCCAGACCCTCCTCTCCCCTAAATCTCCACTATAATTGACCTTCGGGTCGAGTCCTGTCTGGCGGGAAGCAGTGACAAATATCGTCTTGTTCTCTGAACCAAACATTGTTGCTCAACAACAGTTTGCTATTCATTGAAAATTCTACAAATAGCAGAACTTTGCAAAAAAAATTGACCTTGCGTCACATTCTTTCTGTGGTCATATTTCAGTAAGTATATAGATTCTCATTGATGGATTTTACTTACATTTATGTCATCTAGACCCTTACTTTTCAACCATTAGATGAGGTAAACCAAATCTATATTGTTTGTTAATCATATGAAATAGACATCTAATAAACATTTCCTAAATATTTTTCCATAACTATTTTCTAGTTACTTTAAAATCAACATAAAATATTGTGACATTGTTTATTTTGGTGTTGTGACTGAGTTTATCTATAAATGACACTGAATCCAGAAAAGGTTATCTACCTAGGAAGCAGCGTATCATCGACAGACGGCTAATGAAGGCATGGGCAGCTATCGATAGGCTATTGATCATATGGAAATCATGTTATATTTTGACCTTTGACCCGGCCCCAAAAAATGCTATTCCAAGGTGATGCACCAGAAGGAAGTGACACATTCCAATGGTCAGTAATCGAAAGAGATCGCGTGGGCGGATTAAGGCTTACGATATGGGACAAGGTGAAGGTCCCACGGTGCCACTACAGTGATGCACCGGAAGAGAGTGACCTGTGAACTGCATGACAGTTATTTCCGCTTGATGACGATTAAACATTCGATTTCAAAGATCCAGTGGGCGATCGTGTGGGCGTTGAATTATTATTTAACTCAGTTGAGTTCGAGTCCAAGAAGTAGTTGGACGCTAACTAAATGGTTGGAGAAGAAGCTAGATGGCAATTACACAAGAATGTTGCGAGCAATATTGAATAAGTCCTGACGGCAACACCCCACAAGGTACCAACTATACGGCCACCTGCCTCCCATCACAAAAACTATCCAAGTTAGACGAACCAGACATGCAGGTCACTGCTGGAGAAGCAGGGATGAGCTCATAAGTGATGTACTCCTATGGACCCCCACGTATGGCCAGGCAAAAGCAGGACGACCAGCACGAACATACATCCAGCAGCTATGTGAGGATACAGGGTGTGGCCCTGAAGACCTGCTGGAGGCGATGAACGATAGGGAGGAGTGGTGAGAGAGGGTCAGGGATATTCGTGCTAGTGGCACGACATGATGATGATGATGATGACCTTTTGGTCCAAAGGAATATAATAATAGCATCATAAGTGCAGTTCTTCAACTGCGATAATGAATTATTATAAGTGAGGCTTAATTTTGGGGTGATTGTGTTAACCTTGTTTAATCTGTTTTTATATATTTTGTTGGATAAGTCCAACTTTCTTGTTGAGGAAATATTCTCTTTAACAGGTTTGGCTTTATGGCATATCAACTATTATTAGTTATTTAATGCTAAATCCTTTAAATACATATATATTAGATATGTAAATTCTAAATTTCTAAAAACATTTTGTAGACAGCATCTTTAGATGAGCCAGAGCTCATTTTTTTTTTCACATAGTCGAATGGTTTTACTTATTTCAATCTAATATGAACAATTTTATTAATCATTGTTTGCACATCGTAAGGTGTGTACAGGTACTGTTATTCAACACTTATAATTCTATTCAACATTACACATTGGGCTTGCACACAATTAAATGGTTCCATGTATTTCTATGTACCACTAAATGATCACATAGTTCTATTTCAAACAATTCAGTTTAGCATAAGTACACACTTTAAATGTCAAACACTTCTATTTGACCCATAGATAGGACCCTATCAGGTGCTACCACTCCGGACCAGAGTGGACCTGGGAGTGATGGCAATGAAGGGGTATTTCACATTCCCCAAAGCTCCAACATTACTGGAGCCTCACCATCAGATTGTTTAATGTTATATCCAGGATTCTTGTTGCAGGGAGGAGTCTTACTCCTCTGCAGAGATGCAGTTGATGTTTTCTACACCCCAAGCCGACTGGGCCATCCTCCCTTACAACAATTTGTTGAACAAGCAATGACTAACAAGGGGTTATAAATATTAAATGATGACATTTATTAACTTTTCAGTCCTCACAGAAACAAACTTTAAAATTCCAACTGTAGACATGTAGTATATGTGGTATATAGAATAATGGCCAAAAATAAATAACTGTTTTCAAGAATGTATTTAGTTTAAAAGTAGAATTATACAGATTTTAACTTATATGTGTCTGCTGGGATATAAGAAAGAAAGAAAAAATAGCAAGAGATTAGAAATGCAATATTTTTCTTTAAATAAAAAAAAGTGATGAAAAGTGATAAAAAGTCTTTTAATCATTAAATCAATTTAAGGCATGTTGACAACAACAAAAACAACATTGATTTCAACAAAATATACCATCTCAAAAAAAAAAAATTATTTTCCAATATTGATTAGATTTAGAATCCATGCCACCTTTTTCTCCGACAGTTTTCTCTGAATAATTCAATGAAATGGATATTTGATAGGCTTTGAATGATGAAGAAATATTAATTAAATATATGTAGAAATTAAAAAAAGATGATAATGGTAAAAAAAAAGATGAGTCATATATGGAATAAAATTTTTTTTTTCTTTTTAGATAGTTTATTCTGGTGCAGCTAATGAATCCTGGGTAAGTTTGATATTTTTTTTTTTTTTTTACTAATCGTTAATGAAATATCTACTCAATTTGGTTACTGTGTATCAAAATTATTTTCATTTTTAATTATTGCAGAGTTCATTGCAAATTTCCTGCATGTTTTTTTAAGCATATGCACTGTTCTACATGTGGTATCTTCTTTAAAAAATCCTACCTCTTCTGAATGTTTTTACAATAAAAAGCAGTCTGCTTCTATCTTAACCCTTTTTATGTCTTTCCTTCTCTGACAATAAGGAAGAGCATACATTAGAAACAAGAATAAAGAATTATCTCTTAGTAAGACTTGAACTCACACTCTGTTCTCCCTGAGGGAAGCCTGTTTCTATGTTTCAGCTAATAAGCCGCATTATGTCAAACTGTATCCTCTACAGCAGGGTAAGGCCTACCCCTCCCCCCCAAAAGGGGTGTTCTGGGTGTGATATCAAACTGAATTCAGCAGTGAGGTTCCAGTTCTGAAATGATTCCTTCATTGATGTTACTTCTCAGTTCTCTCTGGTTCAGAGTCATAGTACCTGTTATGGCCCCCGCTTTATTGGTTAAATAGATTTGTTTGAAAACTATCAGTATGAGATAGGAAGTCTTGACGTCATGTATGGAATAAAATTCATCTATGCAAATAAATGATTATTATTATAACCAAATAAAAAAAAGAGTAATTAAAACAGAATGCAGAAGATCTAATCATGATTTTTAACAATTTTACAAAAAAAATTGAGTTTCAGCATTCAATATCTATGAGGGCTTGGTATACTGTCAAATAAATAAATCAGACAAAACCATCTGGTACAAAAGCATCGGTGATATCCCCAAAATTTGAAGGACACCTATAAAACCACTCAAAACCCTTGTCTTCAACAGGTTGACACCATATTATTTCATCCACTAGTAGTATTAAGAGTATATATAAATCATCCACTTCTAGTCTTTATTTCATCGCCCAAAACCCCTTAAGATGCTTAAAACTTTAGACAGTATGATCACGTATAGTTTTCTTTCCTTTAATTTCTAAGCCGCTTTGATGCCCAGTATAGAATAATGGCTCAAAATTTATCTGCTAATATAGTATCTGACATAAAATGTAATGATAAATAATATTAGTAATTATATGGTTTACTAATAAAGGTAGTCATTTTTTTAGTTGAATGCATTTAAACAGGTGATCAAATGGTTGGACCGTGGTTTCTGAAAACTAGTTTATAAATTTTAATTCAGCAAGATTGGCTTTAAATCTCTTCAGAGAACTCTGCTTACAATAAATACAATGATGTATGAGTATAACAATATTTAAATATTGCCAAAGTGTTTAAAGTTTTATCTGAATAACTCATACCTGCTAGCTTGCACATATTGTGTCCTGGTCAAAAGAGACATTATCCTTCAATGGGTTGCAATTCTATTTTCTGTTAGTACATTTGAATAATTTACATTCAGAATTAGCCAACTTTGTAAAAACCTGTAATGTTTAAGTGGTCTAAATATTCACCAGGATAGTTAGTGGTACAAAATAAATGCAAAACCATTTAATGTATAATATTGTAATTGTCCCAAACCCACCTGTATGACAAAATCTAACTATAAACAAAAATACCCATATGTGTCACGATTTTCAGGAAGAACTTCTCCATATTTTGCTGCCAAATGCTAGTGTGTATATATGAACAAAATACCCAATAATAGTTAGCAGTTGTCTATCTGTCTCAGAAAACAGATGAAACAAAAATATCAGTCACAAATTTCACAGCGGTTACTAAGTCTTATCCAGAAAAGAATATCAGGAGTGACATGCAAGTAAGCATTTTAAAAAGAATTCTAAAACATTTACATATGCTGTCCACATACAAAGATAAATACTCGCACAACATATCTTTTGTAAACAATTTCTCATTACCAAAAATAATACATAAAAAGATGATGTATTTTCCCTCTCAACTTCTTGTTATTTGCTTGACTATTTGCTTGTTTTATTTTTAATTAATTTCTACATTAACCTTTTTATCACAATCTCTACAAAAATCCCCTGCTACAACATTAAGCAACATTCCAATATATAATCGTTACACATAATTTACTTCAATATTCTTACTACCCAATTAACAATGTGTATTATTCTGTATTTCTTTTAAAGAATTTACACAGCTTTTACTAATTAGAAGTGATTATTAAAAATTTGATTGTTGAGAGTTGTTTTTGTAGGAGAATGGTGCAAAAGTCTATCAGAACTTTTTGAAGAAATTTTCTTGGTCTCAAATTTCAGATTTTGACTTATCATTTCATTCATTTTTTTCATAAACTTTTGTTTTAAAAGTTGATATATATGTGTGATAGAAATGCAATTATACTCAGCTGCAATGAAATAAAAAGTAAAATCAAAAATTTTGCTGGAAGTCATTTAAACATTTTGATACTGCTACTGCTTTTCAAGATCCGAAGATGCTTATCCATCTCGTCTTTCACCGCCTTCACTCTTTTCTCAAAATATCACTGGAACTAATTTCATCAAACCAAAGAAGATGAAAGGACTTGTCAGACATGATAGGGTTTGAACTTAGTACCCTGAGGTTCCGAGGCTGATACTCCACCAAGAAGACTATCTAATCAGCTTTTGCAAAGTCATTGTATGTACCTGCAGGTCATGTACAGGTTCTCTTTCATTGACATCTCTACCAAAGGTGGGTGGGCAGCTTACACCATGCGTGTTCTTTATCAGTTCAATAATTTTCTCTTGTTGTTCTTTGTTACTTATGTCATTGAAAATGATGAAAGGTTGAGTCACCCTTGTTAGGTTTCAAAGTCACTACCTCAAGGCTTGAAAGATGTCCTAACAAGAAATTTTGTACTATTAGCGGCTTGATTCTAAGACTTCCAATCGACTTCCACCCAGAGGTAGTTGGTGGATGTGCTTCTAATCTATCATTATTACTTCTACTCTCTATTCTACAGTAAATCACTAGTTTCATTTTATCTCCACTGGAAGAATAAAATGCTAATTCAACAAGATTGGCTTCAAATCTGGTATTCCTGAATTGTAAGGAGTTCTGAGAATCATACTTCATTGTCTTTTGATAAAACCTCCTGAAGACCAATGCCTTGTGAATCATTGTTGATGATTTTGATTGTCACTAAGTACTCAACAAATAACTTCCAAGTTTTATAGTTGATTATATTCTTCTAGTTAGGACTTTCCAGTGTATGAGGGGCTCTGAAAGCAATCCTACTCATTTCTATTGAAACTACAACAGATGCTGGAAGCATATTAACATCATCAGATAGAGCAAGTTTTCAGCAATAAAACACTGTTTTTTTGGGGGGGGTTACATATTCACTATTATTGTCTTTGTATTTTTGCAAGCGCTATATCATTTTATTGATTTGCCTTTGAAGAAATTTCTCTTTGATTCTTACTGAACAAATAAAAAATGGCTGACTTCAAAATAGAGGACAGAGTATTTTGATAGCATCAAGGGAGATTACTCATTTAATAGCTTAGTTTGCTAACCATTAGGTCTATTTAACACTCAAAAAAAGTTGATATGTTACATTTTCAAAGGTTTCACATTGCCTGTAATTTGTTTTTGATTATAGAAAATGAAAAGTTATGTCTAGAAAAACAGAAAGTATCAATTAATGCTCAACCTCTTGTTACATTTTGCATAAATTGATATAACTTATCTACCCAGAAATTGTCCCTTTTTTAAAAGCAAAAATATATTGGGATGAAAATAAAAATAAAAACTATGGCAAGAAATTGATATGACATTACTACTTCCACATAATCACCATTGGCAGTACATTTTGGTAAATTTGATAGAACATTGAAACAATGTTTTGAGAAGTCAGTCTGATTGATGGCTTGATTGATTTTAACAACATGTCAACCTGTTTAGGGTTATTTTATGCCTAGAAGTTTGGAAATCGTTCATCGTTCGTTCATATTTCCATTTTTTGTGCAGTGATTTCTTGAGAGTTTTTTTTTTTTCTGCACAAGGTCCTATTAAATATGAATAAATTTTAAACAGAACTATTTGACTCATAGAAAGGACCCTAACAGGTGCTACATCTTCGGGTCAGACTAGACTTGGGAGTAATGGCAATGAAGGAGTTCTCCACACACCCTAGATTTATATAACTTGAACCTCACCATCAGATACAGTTTAGTGTCCTACCCAGGACACGCCTGTTCAAAGGCCAGTAAACAGGCACGAAAAAAGTCTGGGAATAAAAACTGAAATTTTAACCAAATGAAGCTCATTTTATTTTATCAGCTCTTAATAATTCAATATTTACATCCCTTATACTTTAAAATTGAAAAGCAAAGTGATATTATAAGATTATTTAAAGTTAAAAATAATATAAATAAGCATGGGAATGAATAAAAGAATAGCCTAAATGAGATTTGAACCTAAAACTCCACCAATCCATCTGCCAGATTTTATGACGTGCTTTTGGCTAGGCTAATAATCTGTGTGACTCCATTAAATTTAGCAATCTACGGTGTGTGGGAAATTTATAAAAATCAGATTTAATGAAAAGCACTGTTTAAAAAAAAATCTAATAAATGCAAAAGAGAATTTATTATTCTGGAAAGGCAAATCAAATTTCTAAAATGAAATATCCATAAAATCAGATCAAGACTAACAGATCATTTAATGGTGAATCGATGGAGGCAAAAGAATAAATCAATAAAACTTTCAAATATAATTAAAAGAAATATTTTCAGGTGATTTGTTTATTTGTAACTTATAAAGTAAAATGGTTCAATTAAGTCGATTTAAAAAATAATTAGTTTTTTTTTTAAAACTGGAGAAATATTTGCCTTGAAAAATGGATAATATAAAAAGCTACTTATGACCAAAAGTAAGAATTGTAGTTGCTAAATACTGAAAAAAAAAAGGGTTGAAAACTTTCTTTTGATTAATTGATATATTCTAATGGCATGTCAACTTGTCTCAGAGTATTATATTCCTAGAGGTTAGGGAATCCCATTCATTCTCTGTTCATATTTATTTTTTTTATGCATCTGTTTCTTAAGAGTTTTTTTTTTTTGCAGACAGTCCTATTAAATACAAAAATACATTTTAGGGTTCCATCTATTTTGACTCATAGATGGGACCCTAAAAACTACAATAAATCCAGGTTAGAGTGGACCAGGAAGTAATGACCATTAAAGGGTACTCCACACTCCCAAGATATCCAGAACTGGATCCTCACCATCAGTTGTAGTTTAGTGTCAAACGAAGGAGATACAAGTGATTTCCCCCCCTTTGTACTCTTTTGTATAGGATTATAATGTGGGTGGTGTTTCAACCAGAAGTAATCTTTTGACATGTTATATATATGAAAATTAGGTTTGGTTTGGTTTCTTTTGTTAATGGTATATCGACCTTCATAGGTTATTTAATGCCAAAGCCGTCCTTTTAGAAGAACAGCAGTGATGCTATTTAACCCATAGCAGGGAGGACAAGGGGGTTCATACCTTTCCCAAGGGTATTTTTCCAAAAGTGAGAGTTATGGCGTGACTGGAGTTTGAACTCACTTTCTACGCATCCGCAGTCTATCGCTTTAACCATTACACCTCAAAGACCCCCGCCCCTTATAAAAATTTTATACACTGAAAGGAAAGCTGTCTTAAGTCGAATTTAATATATTGATGTTAAGAAGCAGATTTTAAAAATTTAAATCATTGACTTGTTATTTGAACAATCTATACTTAAACATATCTTTTCCAGTGTTTTTGAAAATAGGAAGCCAGTTTATTTGAAATGCTAATTGGCAGTTGTTTACAGTATAAATTAAAAAGATGAAAAATTTCAATCTTATTTGACCAATTTCTGAGATGAAGCTTGTTAATTATTATTACTTAGAATATTTGAACTTCTGACCTTGTCTTTATTGTTATAATCACATTTCAGCCGATGTATCCTTCGGTCTTCTTCAGGTGTTTTATGTTGATGAATAGAGATGAATACAATTTGGGAACTGTTAATCAAAAAAGCTTGATAAAAAAATAAATTGCAATTTGCTATAGTAAAAAAAAAAAAATAAATAAAACCTGATTGAGACATTAAGTTTATAAGTCCCGAAAATTCACTTTGAATTGTCCATCAAGGACACAAGGTACAGTGGATAAGGTGTTTGGTTGGAAGGTGTTTCTGAGTGAAATCATCTGGAGGTGTTATATACTCATATACAGATTCATGCAGAAAGAATCATAACGACACGATAATAATAAAGACGAGCGAAGACTTCTTTAAAAAAATGTATGTCTCACTTTGTTTGTAACATTTGCGTGTGAGAGGGAGTTGGAGACCGAACAGAACTGCAATATATTGACCCCGACTCTTATGGCCATCAGCGTTGTGTCTTTCTCATTCTCCTGATGCTCAACTGGAGGCCCGGGGGCTCAGCTTTCTGCTGTGCTGGCTTTCTCTACCATATCTTGTCACCAACGGGTCTCCAAAACTACTGGGGGCCCCAAGGGCCCCTTCTGCTGGGTGGTGGCTTTCCTTACCACATCTTGTCTCCGACTTCTCTGATCCCCAAATCATCTGACTTCCTGTCCTCACCAAGTTATATAATAGTTCAATCGCCCACTCAATCTTTGGAATGGCATGTTTGATCGTCATCAAGCGGAAATAACTGTCATGTAGTTCAGAGGTCACTCTCTTCCGGTGCATCAGTCTACGAGTGTATCATGGGCTTTTACCTTGTCCCATATCGTCAGTCAAATCCGCCTACGCGATTTCTTTTGATTACTGATCATTGGAATGTGTCACTTCCTTCTGGTGCATCACTTTGGAATGGCATGTTTGGCCGGGTCGAAGGTCAATATACAACAGAGGTTGCAGGTTCAATCCCAACAACAGGTAAGACTAACAAGGAATACTTTGTATAACTTCACACTTGTACCCAGGTATGGTTAACAGAATTGGAACAGTCTACCCCAGTGGTTCAAATAAAGGGTTCAGTTAGAGATTTTGTATGGACTCCCAAGTTCAACTTGAAACACCTAAACAAGTTCAAAAGACATCTCAGCCAAAATGTCATGATTATAACAATAAAAATGAGGTCAATAGTCCAAATATTCTAAGTAATAAATTTCAGTCTCTTTTCTCAAAATGCAATTGACCATATTGAGACAGGAAAAGCCATCATCTTAGCAACATAAAATGCCCGATTGACTGAGAAAGAAATAACCTTTGGCCTTGACATACTTATACTATTCCACTTTCTCCAGTTCATTACAGTGCATTATTTCTAAACCTTTTTTAACCTTTCAAAAAAGAAATTTAATAAAAATGTTTAAAATTTCTTGTTCTAATTTTGTTTAAGCCGAGAACTTTTCAGTACACCCTCATATGTAAATCACAGAAATTTATACCTATATGTCATCATTCTATAACTTTTATTTCTTCATTCACATCAACAGACTTCTAAGGAAGCCATTTCACTTTTTGTAATGCTAACCTCGAAAAATCTCAAGTATACATACTGATGATAAATACGTATAGTATTTACTAATCTTCATAGTTCCCTCTTTCATCTTATCTTTTTCACAAATCTACAGTCGACTGTGACAACAAAGACTGAAACATTTTTTTTCTAAGACATATTGTAATACCACTGCTATGATCTTGACACATTCAATATAAAAAAAATATTAAATGATGTGTGTGTGTGTGTGTGTGTGTGTTTATTCAGACAGGTTTTCTTAAAAGAACATAATTTTTCTTTTTTGCAAATAAGATGTATTATTCGATATGAAGGAACTGTCCAAAGTTTATATGCAAAAGACACAATAAGGGCAGATGGCTCATTTTGATACTTGCTTAAATGATGGACATGTTTGGGGGATTGTGGCAGGTGCTATCTCAACAAAGATCCAAACCAAACCTAAAACGAAGGTTTAATAAAAATATGGATTTTGATTGGTTAATACAAACATATAAGCAAAGACAAAAGACTGAGTTTTCAGGCAGATTTCTAGAGTTTAAATTGAGATAAAGTTGAGAACAGATGTATTTAGCCCTTTCTTAGTCCTTTTGAGCTACCATACTAAAGTTGGTTCAAGAATTTTGCTTCCCTTCTTAATGGCTCTATCAAAACAGAAACCCCACCAAGAAAGTCTGAATTCTGAAGAAACGTCTGCATAAAAGTCAGAGGTTATAAAAATATAAGTTTGTCAGCTTTCTTAGGTGCCTTGATAAATATTGGGATCAAGTGACAATATCATAGCATCACATCAAACTAAACACCTGATACATACATACTTGTGAGTAATGAAGGCCAGAAAATGGAGTAGTATAAACATAAAAGAAATAAAAAGTATAATGAACCAATTGAGAATAAGATAGAGAGATAGAAAGTTGAGTAGAGAGGGAGAAGGGCAGCATTGACAGAAGGAAAAAGATAGAGAAACGAAGAGAGTAAGAAAGAGAAAAAAAGAGAGAAGGAAAGAAAATAAAAGAAAAAACAGAAACGAATGGAAATGGACTTAAACCGGAATGGACAGAAATAGAGAGATATATAGATAATCAGGTCTTATTTATGTATCGATCTGAGATAGAGAAAGAAGGAAGGAAAATCTAAATTGAAAAAGTGGCGATTGAAAGAGTGAGAAATAGAGAGTGACATAAAGGAAATTGAATGGAAATCATGAAATATTTGATTGATAGAGGATGGAAGAGAAATAATGACAACTTCACTGCATGCATATGACTCAACAGACCAGCATCTCTCCTGCAGCTTCATGCATATATATATATATATATATATACACACAACATTTGAAGAATCTATTGTGAGGTGCAGTATGTGGCACTTCAAGATGTTCTTTCATATATCTCATTAAACCAATAGATGACTTGTGCAACTTGCCACATGTTGAATAGGCATACTTGGGACTCGTAATCTTCAGAGTATTCCTGATGACGTCTTCCTTGATGCTTGCAAATGGTAAATGTTTATATACATATTCCAACAAAAATAAAAATAAATATAGAGTCCCATGGGAAACTTTAGCGGTGAGAGAAAAACGTGCACTAGTGAAAACAGCCTCCAAAAACTATCGAAAAAACCCAACAAACACAAATGCCTTAAAACTAAAAATGGCACAATATCAATTAGCAGGCATATATATAAAGGAGCAGACAGAATACATTCAAAATCAGATAGATAAGATTAGAGACTCGGTGGAAGATAGACAATCTAGAATAGCCTGGCAAACAATAAACGAAGTGAGCAGAAGAAAGAACACAGCCAAAGCAAAACTTAAAGCAGCAAACCAACAAGAAAGAATAAAACTGTGGAAACAGCACTTCGAAAACTTACTTGGAAACCCACCAAAAATAATGCATGAACCAATCACCAGAATAATTAGCAAACAATTAGACATTAAACTAAGACCGTTCACACAAGAAGAACTCGACTCGGTTCTCAGAAAAATTAAAAATAGGAAAGCTGCAGGGCTGGACGAAATTCCCCCGGAAGTATGGAAGACCAGACAATTCGACGACATACTGCTCCGCCACTGCAACGCAGTATACAATCAAAATCCGATAGATAGATGGATGAAGGGATGCATACTCCCCTTCCCTAAAAAGGGGGACCTCGGATTAGCCAAAAACTACCGAGGCATAACACTTACATCCATAGCTGCCAAAATCTACAATACCCTACTACGAAACCGAATAGAACCCAAAATCGACAACATACTTAGAAAAAACTAAAATGGCTTCCGAAGAAATAGATCCATAACCTCACAAATATTAACCATCCGCAGAACTTTCGACTCCATTCACAGAGGAAAGATGGAACAAATCCTACTAGCGTACGGCATACCTAAAGAAACCGTAGCGGCAATAACGATTCTCTATAGAAACACTAAAGTAAAAGTACGATCACCGGATGGAGACACAGAATACTTTGACATTGTAGCAGGAGTACTACAAGGGGACACGCTGGCCCCGTACCTCTTTATCATTTGTCTAGACTATGTACTTAGAACATCGATTGACAAAATCAAAGAGAATGGCTTCGAACTGACGAAGAAAAGAAGCAGAAGATACCCCGCAACAACAATTACCGACGCCGACTACGCCGATGACATAGCGATACTGGCAAATACACCTGACCGAGCCGAAACTCTTCTGCATAGTTTGGAACAAGCAGCAGCAAGCATAGGCCTCCATGTTAATGCACACAAAACGGAATATATGTGCTATAACCAAACGGGGGACATCTCCACTCTAGAAGGAACCCCACTTAAACTAGTAGACAAATTCACGTACCTAGGAAGCAGCATCAAATCAACTGAAAAGGACATCGAAACGAGGCTAACGAAAGCATGGACAGCTATCAATAGGCTATCGATTATATGGAAATCAGACCTAACCGATAAAATGAAACGCAGTTTCTTCCAGGCAGCGGTCACATCGATACTGCTATATGGATGCACTACATGGATGCTAAGAAAACGGCTGAAGAAACTAGATGGCAATTACACAAGAATGCTGCGTGCAATCCTGAACAAGTCCTGGCAGCAACTCCCCACAAGACACCAACTGTACGGCCACCTGCCCCCATCACGAAAACTATTCAAGTTAGACGAACCAGACATGCAGGACACTGCTGGAGAAGCAGAGATGAACTCATAAGAGATGTACTCTTATGGATCCCCACACATGGCCGCGCAAAAGCAGGACGACCAGCTCGAACGTACATTCAGCAGCTATGTGAGGATACAGGATGTTGTCCTGAAGACCTACCTAGGGCGATGAACAATAGGGAGGAGTGGCGAGAGAGGGTCAGGAATATCCATGCTACCAGCGCGAGATGATGATGATGATGATGATATATATATATTTGCTTTGGCTTATTCAATTTAACAGCCTATCAACTGCTTCTGGGTTATTTAATGCTGGAAATGGATTGATTAATAGATGGTTGATTATAATTGATACTTTCAGTGTTCCACTGCAATCATTTTTTTTATCGCACTTTTTAAAAATTTATCTATAATCATTTGTTTGTACATAGTTTTACAGTGCCAAGTATTCCTATCTAATACTAATAATTTGCACACAATTATGTGGTTTCAAGTATTCCTATCTAATACAAATGATTTATACACAATAATGTGGTTTCAAGTAACTATTCCGATTTACTACTGCTAATAATTCTTTTTGCACATAGGCAATGTGTTATATAGCCATAACCATAGTCAACCACGACAGTATATATACATATGCAAATACAAAGGCAAACTTTCTGTTGTTCAGGTATGAACGTTTTATTATTAACTTCTGAGTTTGGTTCTTTGACACGAGGAGAGAAACACAATTCTTAAAAGTCTTTTGTATCATACTGTGCTTACTACATCTTTCAATGGCCAAAATCCAACTCTATGCCCCAATGGCTGGAACTCAACTATCGTCTTCCATGGTCCAACCTCAAAATCCCAACTGCCTGGTTGGACCGCAACTTCACTACATCATGGTCTTAACTTAACTTCTCAACACCATGGTCGGACCACAACTTCTCACCATCATTGTCAAACCCCAATTTCAACTGTCTGCCATTGAAGAAGAAAACCTGATTGTCTGTCTACATGGCCCTAAGACAACTCTCAACTGACTCTTTTTCAAAATCTTCAAATTCTCAGGACCATCACTTCTGGGCATGACATCATTCACACTCCAGTCCCATTTCCTATCTGGAGTTTATTATGACAATTGTGATTATCATATCCTTTGTACGCGAGCATAAAACTGTACCCAATGTCTGTGCACCTGAACTAAGAGCCAAATAGTTCAAAGCCCAACCAAACTAAATGATAAAATATGATTAATGAAAAATGATTAAAATAAAAAATCATTCCTTAATTATATAACAAATGAAGGTGTACTGTAGACTCCCCAATTCTCCAGAATTGTAGCCTCACTACAAGAATCAGTTTAGTGTAATAACTCAGACACTTCTTTTTGACAGAGTCGTACCTCCATCCCTCACTGGGGATACAGTTGGTATATTCTAAGCCTTGACAACAAGGCATTATATATATATATATATATAAGTAAAGTTGGTGACCGTAGAAGAGGGCAGCTCGAAGGCTCCCTTTTCTATAACTTCTGTGCCAAGATCTAGGGGAGGGTATTACTTCTTTCCCTGGATTGCTCCACTTCACTCTTGATACATACCTTATAATGCTGAATGTTAAGCAAAGAGGCATCAAGTACCATTTTTTTAAGTCTTTGGTATGACTCAAGATAGGAATGAACCCCAGTCTCCAGGGCCATTGGCAAACACTCAACCCACTAATATATGGTAATATTCACTATTGAATAAAATGCATTGTCAAAGAAGGAGATTATGTTGAAAAATGACTATTTGCCATGTACTTATTCAATAGACTTCTTGATGTACCTATATATCAGTTCATTGGTGCATTTTCTTTTCACTTAGTTCAGTAGCGAATATTAATAACATAGAAACCCAGTTGGCTTGTGCTATAAAATAAGCTGACAGCACCTATACAAATGAGTAAGACCCCCTCCCCCCAATGAGTGTCCTGTTTGTGACAATATGGAATCTGATGGTGTGGCTCTAATCTTGGAGCTTTGAGGAATGTAGAGTACCCCTTTATTGTTATTACTCCTAAGTCCACTCAAACCCAGAGTGGTAGTACCTGTAAGAGTCCCATCTATGGGTCAAATAAAATTAGTGTTTTGGGTATGACACTAAACTCAATTCACTGATGAGGCTCCAATATGGTATGGATCAAGGGTAAAGTGGAGCAATCTAGGGAAAAGAGTAGCGCCCTCCCCCTACATTACGGTGTAGAAGCTATCAAAAAGGGAGACTTTGGGTCACCCTCGACTACGGTCGCTAACTTTACTTACTTAGTACCCTTTTAATGCCATTACTCCCAGTATTACTCTGACCTGGAGGTCTAATACTTGTTAAGGTCCCATTTATGGGTCAAATAGAATTGTTTAACCATTTAACTGTGTGCAAAAAATGACTGATGTTAAATTGAATTGTCAGTGTCAGATAGTAATACTTGAAACCATTTAACTGTGTGCAAACAAATGAGCTCTTTCTTGTTTTACAATATTGCCTACAAACTATCCATTTAAAAATTATATATATTTAATAAAGATGCATTGACTGGATTTGGTACTGGATAACCTCCAAAGGTTGATACGCCATAAAACCCAACCAACCTAATCATATAGTTTAAAGATTATTTCAGTGAAATTTTGATTCCAAATTATGCTAATAACCAAATGTCTGGTAGCAATCATACTTTCTTGATGTATCTGCAAGTACTTAAAAAACAGATGTATGTATGTGTAAATATAAACTCCCTGTTCACTTTTGTAAATTGATTGTTTGTTGATAAGCTTTGCTTAGTCTTATTAAAGGCTATACAAATAGAACACTCATTGGGAAATGAACTCACAATCATGGGGTTAGTACATGAGAAAAATTGTCTTGTCCCTGAAACAGATTCAGATTAATTTGACCCTTTTCTTTAGTGCAGTGCATAGGTGTTTCCTCCTGGTTAGAATCCAAAGGATAAAACAAACTATCATTTCTGCTACATTCTACAGGAAGACAATGATACAGGCTGATAGAAATGAACGTGCACTAATCCCAGCCCAAGTGGATTGAAACAGTTTTATTGTCAGTCATTTTAATCTGAGACCCTAATTTTTTTGAATCATTTTTAAGTGAAAGAAAGTTCTGTAAACTTCTTGTAAAAGTTGTTTTTAACATTTTCTGTTTTTTCTTTTCTTTTCTTTTTAACAAAAGAATAAGTTTTTTTTAAATGTACATTTTTTTAGATTTTTACTGTCCTCTTTTTCATAGAAGTATTCTCTACTTGTCACAGTCAATCAAATGGAAATTAGCATGTTCAAAAGCTTTCAGCCTGTTTATTTTAACAAAATAGCTATCTAAGGTATGTTATCAGATACTGCAGTGTCAAGAATATTCACCATACAATGCTGTATCACAACAGGAGCACACAAGCAGGGAATTTTCCATGTATGCCATTAAGTCTCTGGCAGCTTCAATATTGTCTTGCAAAAATCATCTTTACATATGAGAGCTAGGGCATTGCTTTTAGGTACATTTTTCGAAAATAAGTGCATCTTGTATGCTATTAAATATAGCAATTACCACAGCTAAAACCAAAACCCTCAGAAAAGAAGTTTCAAATAGAAGTTTTTTAAAAGAGGAGACATGAATAAATTTTGTAAAATTTATGCATGAGATTTATATGTACTAGCATAAAGCCATGCTACGTGCAGTGAATTTGCTTATCTTTTCTGGGTTTTTTTTCTTTTTGACAGCTTCTCAAACCGATTTTTTAAGTATACAGAACACAAAAATTGTGCTTCATTCAAGGATTATTATGACGGATCAAAACTTTGAAGGCTTGAATTTTTAGGATGGAATGGTTTAGTTTAGAAAGCAAGGCTCTGTCAGTTGCCCAGTTGGCTGGGGCTGTAGAATACACTGACTGCACCTCTGCAGAGGGGTAAGACCCCCTGTCCCCAATGAGTGTCCTGGATATGACACTTAGCAATCTAATGGTGAGGTTCCAGTGATGTTGGAGCTTTGGGGAATGCAGAGTACCCATTGATTGCCATTACTCCCAGGTCCACTCTAGCCTGGAATGATAGCACCTGATAGGGCCCTATCTATGGGTTAAATAGAACTAACTGCATACTTATGCTAAACTGAATTGCTTGAATTAAAACTGTTTGACTAAACTGAATAGCTTGAAATAGGAATGTTTTTGACAATTAAATCGTACTTACATTTAAACTGTGTGCTTATGCTTTACTGAATTGCATGAAATGGAACAGTATTTGACATTGAAACTGTACTTACACTAAACTGAATTGTTTAATATAGAACTGTTTTGACATTAACTGTGTGTAAACAAAACCTGTACTGATACTAAACTGAATTAGCTGAATTAGAACTGCTTGACAAAACTGAATTGCTTGAAGTAGAAATGTTTTCACTATTAAACTGTTCTTACATTCAAACTGTGAAATTATGCTAAACTGAATTGCTTGAAATAGATCTATTTTCATAAAAATGGATTTAGCGTTAAATAACCTACGAAGGTTGCTAAACCATAAAACCCAACCAACCAAGACTCTGTCAGAAAGAATAGATACAAAAGGTTTGACCTCAAAATGTACCATAGCCAGATATGGCTTCGTGAAACGTACATAGACTGTTCATAACATATATACATAGAACATAGGAATTTCAAAACACGAAAAACATTTACTTCTTAGTTCAGGTACGAAACTTTTTATTACCTTTGAGTTTAAAGGTTCTTTGACATAAGGAGAGAGATACACATTCTTTCTATTCTGGCTTTTTCATCTGCCCCCCCAACTCGTGTGACACCTGCCCAAGGCCTCTGCGAGCAAGCGAAAGTCAACCGTCTTCTCCCGAGGCAGGACTCAACTCCTTTTTTCAAATCTCCCAAAATCCTCCGTGCGCGCTTCCGGTGCATGCTGTCATTCACATCCACTGGTCAACCTTTCTCTGGGATTTTTATTTTAACATCTATGAACGACTCATCATCCCCGCGCGCGCGTTAACACCTGCACTCAAATTTGCACCTAACTAACCCATGTGCTGAGCCGAAAGGTTCTCAGCCTAACTAAACCCAAAGGCATAAAACGAAATCCCTCGGCCATTATAATACAAAAAGTGTGTTTGTTTAATTTGTACCCGCCAGATTTTACTTGTAGCCCATCATTTATCTTTCCCTTTCGAGCTCTTTAGATTTTACAAAATACGTTTTGCAAAATACGTTTTGCAAAATACTTATGAATTATTTCATTATTACAGATTTGCATCGTATATGCATAATACATATTACCAATTATCATCATCCTCATCTTGTCATGCCATCAGTACAAATATTCCTGACCTTCTCTCGCCACCCCTCCTTACCGTTCATCACTTTCGACAGGTCCTCAGGCATACACCTCGTATCCTCACAGAGCTGCTGTATGTAGGTTCAAGCTGGTCGCCCCGTTTTTGCTTGGCCATGTGAACGGGTCCATAGGAGTACATCACTTATGAGCTCGTCCCTACTTCTCCAGCAGTGTCCTGCACGTCTGGTTTGTCTAATTTGGATAGTTTCGTGATGAGAGGTAGGTGGCCGTACAGCTGCTGCTTTGAGGGGTGCGGCCTCCAGGACCTGTTCAATATTGCTCGCAGCATTCTTGTGTAGTTGCCATCAAGCCTTTTCTCCAGCCGTTTAGTTAGCATCCATGTAGTGCATCCATATAGCAGTATCAACATGATCACGGCTTGGAAGAAACTGCATTTCATTTTATCGGTCAGGTCTGACTTTCATATGACCAATAGCCTATTGATAGCTGTCCATGCCTTTATTAGTCACGAGTCAATGTCTGTCTCGGTTAATGAGACACTGCTTCCTAGGAAGGTGAACTTGTCTACCAGTTTCAGAGAGCTACCGTTCAGTGTGGAAATGTCGCCTGTTTGATTAAAGCACATATATTCCGTTTTACACATCGCCCATTACTTTTTACCATTCAATCTATTTACTGTAGATGACCAGACCATTAAAAGAAAAAGTTACAAAAATTCCCTGTTGGAACAATGTGTGTGTGCATATATATATATATATATATATATATATGAGTGTGTGTGTGTGTCAGTACACACACACACACACACACACACACACACACACACACACACACACACACATATATATATATATATGTTTGTGTGTGTATGAATTTTTGCTTGTTTATATATTACATAGTGATGGTTTGCAAACTATTCTACTACAGTTCGACGGATTGTCATTTTAGTTTCCCACTAAGTGCTTCACTCTAGTATCCTTAAGCCAAACTAACCTACACTTTGCAGCAAACAGAATGACTTTTCCAAAAAGAGATAAGGGATTTATATTTACACACTGCATTCTAAGGGCTAATTTTACTAAATATGAGGCAGATTGATAGTTATTTATTGATGGAAATAGGAAAATGTAAGACTTAAATGAAGCTTTAGGTTGCGTTTGATGGCACATCAACCATTATAGGTTATTTAATGGTAAATCCTGTTTATACATATATTTAGGTTGGTTGGTTGGGTTTTTATGGCATATCAACCCTTGTAGAGTATTTAATTCCAAATCCTGTTTATACATATATGTATATATATTAAGTATATATGATTTGAAAGCAAATAGTTTCTTGGTAACACTTTAGACAAGCCAGAGGTCATTTGTTTGCACACTGTTAAGTTAATTCAAATATTGCTATCGAACGCTAAAAAATTTTATTTAACATAAATCATTTGTTTGCACACAGTTAAATGGTTAAACAATTTTATTTGAACCTTAGATGGGACCTAAACAAGTACGAATACTTTGAGTCAGAGTGAACCTGAGAGTAATGGTAATAAAGGTGCATTCCATATTACCAAAAACTTTAGGACTGTAGCCTCAGCATCCGTTTGTTTAGTGTCGTGGGGTTTGACTTGCCTGGAAGCCTCAGAAACTTCAGGATATGTATATGGTCTCTAGTATTTAACTTAAAGATATCTAATCACATGGCTGTCATCTTAAGTTACGTGGTTCTGTCAACAACCAAAGTATAAAATACATATTTATCTTCACAACGAAAATTAGCCCCCTATTCTTAACAAAACATTGTAAATTGTACTCGTAGGAAAAATATCGAATAAGTTTTTTGTATTCGAGTTAGCTGATGAATAAAAGATCAGAACTGGTCGCTAAATGTCGTCATGAAGTTTATTTTCTTTAACTGAGGTTCGAAACAAGGCTTGCTTACAGACTTTTGATTATTCTCTCATGGCTTTTTTTCCTTGACGCTCCGTTTTTACCCATATCAACTATTGCTCTGCTCAGCGAAGATTTTTTAAGCCCTCAAAATCCAATTGGTTACATTTGGTTTTCCAACTATTACTTTGGGAACGCAGTTTCTTTCAAGCGGCGGTCGTGTCGATACTGCTATATGGATGCACTACATGGACGCTAACTAAACGTATGGAGAAAAAGCTTGAAGGTAATTACGCAAGAATGCTGCGAGCAATTTTGAACGAGTCCTAGAGGCAACACCCCACAAGCCACCAACTATACGGCCACCTACCTCCCATCACGAAAACTATCAAAGTTCGACGAACCAGACATGTGGGACACTGCTGGAGAAGCAGGGAGGATTTCATAAGTGATGTTCTCCTATAGACCCCCGCATATGCCCGAGAAAAAGCAGGACGACCAGCTCAAACCAACATACAGCAGCTCTGTGAGGATACAGGATGTAGCCCTGAGGACCTACCAGAAGCGATGAACGGTAGGGATAAATGACGAGAGAGGGCCTGGGATATCCGTGGTGGCAGCACGACATGATGATGATGATGATGATGATGATTCATTAAGTTAAGTTTTCTTTTGAGGACAGCACTCTTTTACTAAGAGATTGTGAATTCGTACGACTATAACTCCACGAGTATTATTATAAACATGACTATGTCTGGTTTTAGGAGTATCTTTGTTATATGTTCAGGGAATTTCATGCTTCTGTTATTTATTGTACACAATTAACAACATAAAAAATATGAACAACACAAACAAAAGAATATTCACAGGGGGTGTCCTCGTGGCGTAATGGTTAAAGCGATGGACTGCGGAATCGTAGTAAGCGAGTTCGTACTCTAGTCACGTTATTACGTTCACTTTCGGGCAAATACCCTTGGGAAAGGTATGAACCCCCTTATCCTCCCAGCTATGGGTTAAATAGTACCACTACTGTTCTCGGAGAATGGCTTTGGCATTAAATAATCTACAAAGGTTGATACGCCATTAAACAACCAAACCAACCAGAATATTCACAACACGATAACATAAAACAGATAATCTTATATAACTAAACAAACTAAGAAAAAAAAAACAATACAAAGTAACAAAATGTTCGAATATTGTTTGTTATGTCTTCGTGTGTGTCTAATACAACTATCATGCGACTGTAAGTGTGTATTGTTTGAACATATCTGTATGTATGTGTGTTCGTTGTTAAGACAAGGGGTTAAAAGGTAACAATTCTTACATAAATGTATGTGTATGAGTTTGTGTGTAGCGAAATATTCGTTTGCCCGTGTTATATGACCGAAAGAGATCTCTTCTAATTTATCGTTCACACAAAATAATGATTCCAACAAGCGCCTACAAGAGCATTCACCAGATGGTATCGGTGCTGAGACTTTCTTCAAAATGGAAAAAAGGGGGTTCTGCGCATAGGATAACCGCGAAACAAAATGTTGATGAAATTTGTCAAAATATAAAAATAATTAAAAGTAATTTTTCGGCGAATCAGTGACCTTCACGGTACCCCCCCCTCCAACAAAACAATCTGATTCGATCGGAAGAGAAAAATGATATAAAAGACAAATTTCTCAACAGCAGGGCCAGATCAAAAGAAGGCAGACAAAAGTCCGCAGACCAGAACTTCAACTGAGAGAGACAGAGGCGAAACTCGAAACTACGCATCACCCACATTGACTTTCCTTTTCTCCGCTTTGAAGGGAGTGACTAAGCCGTAAATCACCAAACACTCCTCTCCTCACTCGTAACATATGATTGACTGCGTGTGCATAAGTTCAACAATTCTACCACTATTAAGCATAGGACATTTTTTCTACCTTTTAATTCCATATCAACACGTTTTTACAAACTCAGCTATTTGAACTTTTTACTCATTTGTTTTCAATACAATTGTTAAAATTTTTACGTGCTTTCGTGTTCTTTGTTTTTTCAACTGTGTTTATTACAACCATAAGCTGATATAACACTTCCTTAAGTCTATATTTATTTACCAATAGATTGCTCAGGCTAAATAATTCGATTTTGCTCTTTGGATGGGTCATTCTTTTGCTCTTGCTTTGACGAAGTATATAGCTCTTGGCATTTATTGTTACGTATTACCTGTTTGAATGCATTTGCGATATCTCGCATAACTTCGTCGTTTCAGCACCTGTATCTTCCGTCTCAGAGTGCAATTAGACAATTGTTTAGGATGTGTTGTAGAGTTCCTCTGCTATTACACAGATAACAGGTTGAGTGATCTTTCTTTCCACATTTATGCAGGTTCATGGGGCTTGGTAAGACGTGGCACGCTGCTTTAGTTGTAACGCAGATACGATAATAGTCTACCTACCAAATGTCTACTTTGACTTTTCGCCGCATGACGTCCTCACATTTTATGTATGCACCCTGCTGGCTCATCGCAATCCATTTGGGGGTGTCCTCGTGGTGTAATGGTTAAAGCGATGGACTGTGGAATCGTAGTACGCGAGTTCGTACTCCAGGCGCGCTATTACGTTCACTTTCGGGCAAATACCCTTGGGAAAGGTATGAACCCCCTTATCCTCCCAGCTATGGGTTAAATAGTACCACTACTGTTCTTCTATGAGAATGGCTTTGGCATTAAATAACCTACAAAGGTTGATATGCCATTAAACAAAGAAACCTAACCCAACCCAATCCATTTGTTTACTCGCTTCTCCTTCGAGGCAGGTAGAATTTCTCCCTGAAGAAATTGCCTTTTTTCTTTCCCTGTTACTTTTCTGTATTGTCTACGTAGAAGGTATCCCAGGTCTACTTTTCCCTTTCATACTGTAATGGCTTGGTGTCTAACTCTTTTCTTTGCAACTTGTGACTTGTTTACTATTTGTCATTTCTTTCCTATATGCACTTCGATATTTTTGTGGTCGTTTGATGTATTAATTTACGTGTGCACTTGACCATGAATTCTTCTCTGAGGCCTTTTAAAGGGAGTTGCTTCCGGTTCATGATGCCATATAAAACTATATCATTCAAGTTTCTTGGCACCCCAAGCAACGCTTGAGGCATCTGTTTACCTTGGTTTTTTTAATGTTTTTAACTGCCGTAATTAGGACTTCATATATTATTAAGAGCCACAGTACGTTTGACAAGATTACATGTTGATAAATCTAACTTTTTCAGCAGCCTGTATAACACTGATTTATAAGTTTTTCATAACCGAGATCCTCAGTCTTTTCCGTCTTTTTTTTATAGTTTCGTTGTTCTTCAAACTTTTAACTGGTTTCCCAATAAGTGTTGGGGTCATTGTTTCATTTATCCTGAATCGGTGTTTTTGGTCTACTTTGCCTTCCTTGATTAAAAATGACCTTGATTTTTCTGATTTGAATTCCATTCTGAACCATTTGATTTGTTTTTCCATTCCCTCAGTAGCCATCATTCCTCAGCCACTTTTGATGTAGTCACTGTGATATTGTTCAAGTAGTAACTTACTAAGTTTTTTTTGCTTAGATGTGGTACAAAGCCGAATGAATGGGGCACCTAATGATTGTTGAAGTATGCTCTCATTGGGGTAAGTTCCAGTTTAAGATTTCGGACCTTTGAGTGCATTTTCAGACGATTTCACAAGGAAGTTCACGACGAGGTTAAATAGTATCGCGTATATCGTGAAGCCTGTTATGATTCCTTTTTCCATGGTAAGCATGTTTAAAGATGAGCGTTTGGTTGTAGCTTTTATCTTGAAATTGTTGTAATAATAGCTGATTATCAGGTCGTTAATTTTTTTAAGATACACAATGTTTAAGCAAAGCTACTCTGATCACATTGTGTAGTAGCAAACCCTATTCGTTAGACAGTTCCAACAGTTGGCTGATTAAAACGTCCTTGATTTTTTTTGCTTCTAACAAATGTGCTATGGCCCCTGTATATTCAATATAACCCCAAGATGCTCGTTAACGTACTTTTGGGGGATTGACGTGTACATATATTCGATTTTTCTTCAGAAACGAAGTCAATTGTTTCACCAATGCCCTGACGAAAATCTTACCTTCGAAGCTCAATAACGATATTATCCTGAATTAGTTGAAAGAAAATGTTTTTCTTCTTGAAAATTCATATCCCTTTCGTCAGTTTCCAACTCACTTGTACTTTGTTATTTTTCCAGATCGTTCTATTATAGCCCATGAATGTTTCAGGAGACCTGTGAATCATTTATATTTTAGATATAGCATTCCATTAGGTCCTGGAGCAGAAACTAATCTAGTTGATTTGACTATATCCTGGATTTCCTTCCAAGTGGGCACCACGATGTCAAACTCGGTTGATGGAGGTTCGGGGTTGATTAAGAGTGTCGTTGAAACAAAATTCAAATCCTCTAGGTTGTTTTGCAAATTTTCCCGAAAGCAGATATCAACTTCTTCACGGCTTTGTAACAGCTGTCTTCAGCGTTAATCTTTCCGTAACCTCTTTTAGAAACCGAAGGGATCCGAGAATTTCGTTCTCTTTCCTGCATTTTTTTATCCTCTCTTCTCTTTTGATTATTTTCAGCTTATCCCTTAAGATAATCCAAAATTCTGAAACTGGTTGGTGTTCTTCCGGATTATCTATTTTGTATTGTCTCCTCATATCTTTGATCTTTTTCTTATTGATTTGAAACAAGTCTCTCTATGATTTGGTCAATAATGTTCGAGTTATTTCCTTGAACCCAAGACTTTCAGATTATTGTTGTCAGTGTTTTAATCGTCTTTCTGGATTTCCACAAAGTTACTTTCAAAATCTCGTTTACATAGAATTCGAATTTCTTCCACTCGTCCTTGTTTTTGGATGTAGGCCACTTGATTCGCTTGGTGGTTCCTTTATTTCTGCCTTGAGAAGTTGAGGGAAAAGGCTGGGCTCTGGGGGTGCATTCTAGCCCAGCTTCTTGTGTTTCACCATATATATGTGTGTGTGTGTTCAAAAAGTAGCTAGACTGAGGCCGTATTTACCAAGACAGAACTGAACGATAATTAAACCTCTAATTTTCATCCAAATATTCCGATTTCTATTCAACATATTTATTCCAATGAGGTTTTCATTGATTTAAGTGACTGTGAAATGTTTCTTTTAATTTGGTATGGAGTTCTGTTTTCGTATTTTCATCATTTTATTTCCTGTGCAATAGATTTTCCGTTTGACAAAAACTGCTAATTAAAAAGTATTGACACTAGCTTTATAATATTTTTTAGATTGGAACTGATTTATCTGGACGTTGCCCAGATACATTATAAAATAATAATGATAAAACAATTTATAAATAATGATGCTTTAACTTCTAGACTATTGTGCAAACATCTAGACATTATTGCTTTAATATAAGCTTCTCAACTGTGCACAAATCTTAATTGAAAATTTAAATTTTTCGATGAAAACAATTTGAAATTAAGTTTCCAATATCTCAAATATGGTAAATAATTTGAATAATGATATTGATATACATATTATAACGATATCACTATTACTTTTAAAATTTAATTTTATATTTAATTTTATAATTCACTCAAATACATTTTAAATTGTATAAAGCTATTAAATAATTGATTATTTTTTAAAAATTGATTTCAAAGTTTTTTGGGGGTTTTTTTTTGTTTTTTGTTTTAGGATTCTCTGGTCTCATTTTTTTTTTATTCAAACGACCTGAATTAGATGAGCAATCATCTTGAAACCAAAAACCAAACTTATTTAAGGTTTTAATGTGCTACAAGTGGAGAAATATTTGTCAAGATTTAATTTAGGTAACTTCACTGTTTTCATAGAAAAAGAATTCTACGTTCCATCAATCAGATCCTCATATCACCCTGACATTTGTTAATTTTTTAGAATATGAATATTTCGATTTTAAAGATAGGTTCAGTTTACTATGGTAAGTATGTATGTGTAAGTTAGCCGACCATAATCAAGGGCTATCCAAAGGCTCTCTTTTCAATAGCTACTACACCAAGATGTAGAGGAGGGCACTACTCCATTCCCTGGATTGTCCCACTTACCTTTGATCCATACTTTATTATGCTGGGTGTTAAACAAGGAGGCATCAAGTAGCATTTTTTGAGTCTTTGGTATGACTCGCCCTGGGATTGAACCCCATTCTCTCGGACTATTGGCGAACACTCTACTCATTAGGCTAATGGCCCGGTAAAACAAACCAATATCCCTCCTATATTAATGTAAAATAAATAAGTAAAATAAGTAAAGTTGGCGACGTTAGTCCAGGGTGACCCGAAGGTTCCTTTTCAATAGCTACTACACCAACATGCAGAGGAGGGCAGTATTCCATTTCCTGGATTGTCCGACTTACCTTTGATCCATACCTTATAATGCTGAGTGTTAAACAAGGAGGCATCAAGTAGCATTTTTTGAGTCTTTAGTATGACTCGACCTTGGATTGAACCTCAGTCTCCTGGACCATTGGCGAATACTAATTGTTATACCAATTGCAATGATAAAGTAAACTCTTATTTTCTGCCCAAAATTGAGAAATTAAGTATTTTATTTCTTCCTCCATTAATTTCTTATTATTATGATTAAGGTTTACGAGTGAAATCGATCTGATATTTTAATTTTCATTAAATATTTCATCTTTTTCAATAACTGTATTGTCATCTGTAAAACTATTAAATATTAGATTACAACATTTTATGTTTTAGGCTATTTTTCAACCAGGAGAACTAGAGATCGAGTGTGGAAGACTCTTGGTTCAAATTATTAAATAATGACTGATATTTGTTTTTTTTTTAATTTCATAAGGAATATATTTTATGAATACATTTCTTTATTTTTGTATGTCGATCATTATTATTCATCTTCCTAATTTTAGAATAAGACACGAGTTAGTCTCATTGCAAGCTTATTTCTTATTCTTGTTTTTGATTCTGTTTAAAATTACAGATTGGATGAAGAGGGTTTGTTTTGATAGCGGAAAAGTCTGGAAACATATCCTTGAATTAGGCTTTGATTTTCTGCTGCGTGAATAATCGCATGGTACAAGTCTGAAACACAGACTGACAGATCAAAAGAGACATGTGTATTGATGAGAGTACAAAAGAGACAAATTGATTTGTCAATAAATCTAAACATTGACAGAATTGAGTAAATGAGAGGTAGATGGATAGCAATTACATTGATGGGAGCAGAACAATTTACGAATCAAATGAAGCATCAGGTGCTTTTATTGGATCATCGGGATGATTATAAGTAGTCTTTGAATAATCTGTGTGTACAGAATTAACCTTCTTTATACATACATACATGAATATTGATGCATGTGTTTGTATTTTTTGTATACACACACACACACATGAATATGTTTACGTGTATATATGTTTAAAGATTTATATATATGCAGTGGGGATTAAAAAGTATCGAAACTGAATATATGAATATTTTTAATCTTAAAATCTAAATGATCACATGTATATAGTTGAGCAACTTTTATGATAAAGTAATGATGTCTTGATTGTAATCTAGATGCACCAGTTCTTTGTAAAACACAGGATTATGCAAGTGTGGCACCCTGTCATCATCATCATCATCATCATGTCGTGCCGCTAGCACGGATATCCCTGACCCTCTCTCGCCACTCCTCCCTATCGTTCATCACCTCTGGTAGGTATTCAGGGCTACATCCCGTATCTTGACAGAGCTGTTGTATGTATGTTTGAGCTGGTCATCCTGCTTTTGCTCGGCCATATGTGGGGGTCCATAGGAGTACATCGCTTATGAGGTCGTCCCCGCTTCTCCAGCAGTGTCCTGCATGTCTGATTCCTCTAACTCGGATAGTTTTCGTGATGGGAGGTAGGTGGCCATATAGTTGGTGCTTTGTGGGGTGTTGCCTCCAGGACTTGTTCAATATTGCTCACAGCATTCTTGTGTAAATGCCGTCTAGCTTTTTCTTTAGCCGTTTTGTTAGCGTCCAAGTAGTGCATCCATACAGCAGTATCGATATGACTACTGCTTGGAAGAAACTGCGTTTCGTTTTATCGGTCAGGTTTGACTTTCATATGATCGATAGCTGTCTATGCTTTTGTTAGCTGTGTGTTGATATCTTTTTCGGTTCATGAGACACAACCCTAAATTATTTTGAGTTTTTCAGGTTTCCCCAAAAGAAAATTTATCTCAACAAAAGGAATTGAGAATGTGGAGGACATTAATAAAAAAATATGCTGGTTCAGTTCACACCAAATCAAAATTTAGAGTTTCAGTCACACTAGAATGATTTGAATACCAAGGAGAAAAATGTTTTATTTTTCATTATTCCTTTTTGTTTTGTTAAATAGACGTATTGTCATTATTCTTAACATACCTCATAAATATATAACTAAAAATAAAATTCAATTTTGATTGTATAAGAGTCCGCTAGAAATAATAAATTTGATTTTAAAGAAAATTAATTTTTATAAAACTTTTTAAGAGTAATACTGTATGTACACATATTTACTTATATGCATATATACACACGCACATATATACAAGGGTCAGCTGAAAATTTCATTTGCTGACCAAGATAATCTTAGGGAATGTGATGAAATAGGGTTTATTTTTCAAGATAGTCATCCTTACAATCCACATACTTCTATCATGATTATAGGGCTTGGATCTCGTTGGTCAAAAAGTCATCAACAGCAGATATGATGCCATCATATAAACTTTTTAGCCCACTCTTGTGTGTGTATATCTACCTATCCCTTTTAATCGGGTCATTGGCCTAATAAGTAGAGTGTTCACCTATGGTCCAGGAGACTGGGGTTCAATCCCAGGTCAAGTCATACCAAAGACTCCGAAAATAGTAGTTGATGCCATCTTGCTTAACACTTAGCATTTCAAGGTAAGGATCAAGGGTAAAGTAGAGCAACCCAGGGAATGGAGTAGTGCCCTCCTCTACCCCTCAGTGTAGTAGCTATTGAAAAGGGAGCCGTTGAGTCACCCTCAACTAAGGTCGCTAACTATATATATATATATATATATATATATATAATTGGTTGTAGCAGTGATAATTCCTTGTATATAATACTGTGATATATCTGTGATATTACCATTCAAGGAATTATTACTACTACTACAACCAATAATGAAAACAATGAAACATAAATTCCCAAAAGGTATATATATATATATATATATATATATATATATATATATATATGCCCATGGTGTAATGGTTATCGTCGTAGGAAATCAACACAGCGACACAAGTTCAAATTCTGGACGAGGCTGATTACATTTCACATAGCACTAATACCTTTGGGAAAGGTATGAATCCAATTATTCTCCCTCCAGCTATTGGTAAATAGTAGGGCAGACTGATTTCTTCAGCCTTGGTAAGGCAACTAGTCTAGGAGAAGGAAAACTCTGAATTCAAACCAGTTAAACTCTGCTTCAAAATTGACCTTGTGTCATATTCTGCCCGAGCGGAAGGGTTGGTAAATATGGATTCCCAAGTTCGACATGGTAGTAGGGCAGACTAGGTTCTTCAGCCTTGGTGAGACAACTCGTCTAGGAGAAGGAAAACTCAGAATTCAAACCTGTTAAACTTCGCTTAAAAATTGACCTTGTGTCATATCCTGCTCAAGCGGAGGCATTGGTAAATATGTGTATAAATATATATATATATATATATAATTTGTCTTATGACTTTCAAATATAGTAGATGAAAATTCATCATAAATGGGAATATATATATATATATATATATATATATATATATATATATATATATACATAGGTAGATAGATTAGGGAGAGGGTTTCCTGTGGTATCGTGGCTTATATGTTATATTGTGACACCATAGTAAGCAAGTTCAAACTCCTACTACTGCTATTATGTTCACTTTCAAATAATCTTGAGAAAGGCATAGACACCCTTGTCCCTTCATCTATGAGTTAAACTGTACCACTACCATTTTTCTACCAGAATGGCTTTTGCATTAAATAACCCATGAAGTTTGATCTGCCATTAAACAAAGAAACCAAACCAAATCATTGACATAAATTAAGAATCTATTAATTTTTTTTTTTCGAAACAACTTTCCTGTTCAGTGCTTTAACTGTTCATTGTTCCATTGTGCTGATCTTTTTTAACCTTAAAAGAATGAAATCAATTCTTTCAAAGAACATATAAAATTAAACTGATGCTTTTATCTTAAATGAAAATCTTTACATTTCTTCTCTTGTCTTTTCTTTGTAACTCTTCTTGTCTGTCTCCTCTCACTCGTTATCTAATATCTTTCTTAACTGTCCTTCAAAGTTTTGAATTACTTAATCTCTGTTTTCTTTATCCCGATGTGAAATCCTTCTCTCTTTTTTTTTTTTTTTGTATTCACTTCCCTTTCTCTCTTTCAGTCTCTTTCTGTTTCCTGTCTTTCATTTGCTTGTCTTTTTTTTTTTTAATTTTTTTTTATATATATATATATATATATCTTAAACTAATGGTTCCCAAACTATGTGACTTGCACACTGATGCACCACAAAATGATATACCTCGAAATAAGATATATGCAAAACCAACATGAAAGAAATGACTACTATTTCAGAACTGAATTGAACAGTTTGTGAACAGAAATTAAGTTTTTACTTTCCATTATTAAAAACAAAAATGTTGATTAGGTTTTAAATCTGATGTTAAGAAACATTATTCATTGATTACTCTCCTTCATTTTTTGAATAAAAGAATTAATTCAAAAGGATTCTTCCAAGCCATGACAGTACTATTACATATTTGCACCACTTGAACTTCAGCAGAGCACTTGGAGAATAAGCTAGATAGGAATGTTACAAGGATGCTGTATGTTGTTTTGAAGAAATCCTGGGAGCAGTACTCTACTTAAATGAAGCCATTCAGCCATTACCTCTCATCTTGAAAACTATCCTAGAAAGACAAGCAAGACATGTTGGGGACTGTTAAGGAAGTAAGAACAAACATATAAGTGGCATTTTTCTATGGACTTCAACATATGGACACACAAGTGTTCACTGACCAACAAAAACCTATGTACATTCATTCTTAATGAACACTTAGTGCCACCTAGAGGACTTATCAAGTGTAATGGCCAACAGGGATTGATAGGGAGAGAGAGTCAAGGGAATCCATGCTGTTACCATGCCTTGATGATGATGATTAATGCTTTGCAGTTTAAATAAATTTATTGGCACATAGCAAAAAAAAATAGGGTCGGCAAGATTGCATTGTGCTAATTTTGCAAGTGATTTCCTTGAAAAATAGCATGTCTTTTCTATTATTATCAACTCTAAAAAGACGTATGCAACTATCTCAGCCAAGAGGTAGATCATTTGCTTATTTTATTTTTAATTTATCTGTCAATCGGTATATCAAATATATTTCTGTTTTTACAGACTATTACTCCAAAGCTTATTTCATACGCACATCTAGAGGCTATCTATAAAACTATATAACACAAATTTTGTTCCTGGATAGCATGCTGGCCTAGTTGGCTGGCGCTGCAGAATACACCAACTGCATCTTTGCAGAGGAGTATGACACTAAACAACCTGGTGAGGCTTCAGTAATGCTGGAGCTTTGGGGAATTCAGACAACCCCTTCATTGCTATCACTCTCACTTCCACTCTGTCCCAGAGTGGTAGCACCTGATAGGGTTCTATCTATGGGTCAAATAGAACTAAACCGTGCACTTACGCTAAACTGAATTGTCTGAAATAGAATTGTGAATATATGAAAATGGATGTGGCATTAAATAACCAGCAATGGTTGATGTGCCATAAAACTAAACCAAACCAAAATTGGATGGTATGTATTATTTCTTATTTGTTTATTTGATTAAAAAAAATAGAAAATGGCTATGTAGAAATTAATCTATTTTCTAAGTAAAAATGGAAAAACATTCACATTTTCATTTATGGAATACAGCGACATATGAATAAAAAAATTACATTTATTTATACCTAAGTTAAACAAAAATGAACAGTAAATTCTACAAAATTCTCTATCAGCAGCAGCTTAGTGCTGATCGACCTAGAATGTTCTCAAAAATGAGTAAATTTGAAAATTTCATTACTCTGTTTACAAAAGCAAAGTTTCAAGAGAAAAATAGGTCTTTTCCATTTACTTTATGGGCAATTGGGAAATCACACTTTCTACCCAGGAAAAAAAAAATGTTGTTACATAGTGTAATTCCTTTATTATTTTATTTTTGGTGCTTCTTCAAACTTGTATAAGCCAGAAATCTTCACTGGAATCCAAGTAATAACATATCACCTATTTCACTTGAACTCATCTCAGTAACTTGCCCAGTCAGCTGGGGATATAGAATGCACCGACTGCACCTCTGCAGAGGGGTAGACCCCCCACCAATGAGTGTCCTGGATATGACACTAAAAAGTCTGATGATGAGGTCCCAGTAATGCTGGGGCGTTGGGAAATACGGAGCACCTCTTCATTGCCATTGCTCCCAGGTTCACACTGGCTCGGCGTGGTAACACCTGATAGGGCTCTATCTATGGGTTTAATAGAACAAACGGCATACTTATGCTAAACTGAATTGTTTGACTAAACTAAATAGCTTGAAATAGAACTGTTTTTCACTACTAAACTGTACTTACATTTAAACTGCGTGCTTACGCTTAACTGAATTATTTGAAATTGAAATGTTTTTGACATTGAAACTGTACAATAAACTGAATTGTTATATATAACTGCTTGAATAGTTTGAAATAGAAATGTTTTTGACAATTAAACTGTGTACTCATGCTAAACAGAATTGTTTTAAATGGAACTGATTATTTACATAAAAATGGATTTGGCGTTGAATAACCTACAAAGGTTGATATGCCATAAAACCCAACAAACCAAATTATCTCTGTAATCTAAGTGATTTCTGTAGTGCTGAAGTCAGTACTGTTCTTCCAAAGATTCTCAACTCTTCGACGCTCATTGATTCCAGCTATGGTTGATGCCACTTTCAGCCATTTTGTTTAAGATAGTATAACAGTAGATGCAAGTGTTGGGTCTTGCAATTTTTGCACATCATTTTAAATTAGACCTGGAAACCACTAAAGATACTCACAGAATTTGGAAAGTGAAAGGAAATCATACTATATCTGACTCGAGTGTCCAAAACTGGTTTCTGCATTTTAAGTGAGGTGGGTATTTGCCTTTTGAAATAAATCCAAAAAGTGGATAAACATCAGTCATCAATTATACTGCTTTAAAATTACAAGTGGAGAAGAACCCTTCCTACAACACTCAAAAACATTCAGAAGAGCTAGCGTCATTGAAAAGCTTAGAGGAAGTGTCACGTTCTTCCCAATGAACTTGGCCCAGTCAGGTGGGGATGCGGAATACACCGACTGCTCTCAGCAGAGGAGTAAGACTCCTCTGACGAGTGTCCTAGATATGACACTAAACAATACGATGATGAGGCTCCAGTAATGCTGGAGCCTTAGGGAATGAGGAGAATGCTTTTGTTCCCACGTCCACTCTGGCCTAGAGTGGTAGCACCTGATAAGGTCCTATCTATGGGTCAAATAGAAATTAACTGTGTACTTATGCTAAACTGAATTGTTCGAAATAGACCTGTTTTGACATTTAAGTGTGTAAGAAAAAAAAGAAAGTTGAATTGTTTGAAATGGAACTTTTTATACATATAAAAATGGATTTGGCATAAAATAAGCTACGGTGGTTGATATGCCATAAAACCAAACCAAATCTCGATGAAATATCAGCCGTTATGTATTAGGTTTCACTTAATCTCTGGCTCACAAATCTTAAGTTATTTACAGTACCAGCTGTTCTTAAGTGGTCACCCACCTAAGTACTGAACAATCTCATCACAACCTCTTAACTTTAGTGATCTTACAAGCACCAACAATTTCAGAATGGCTTGATTTTAATTCCTGAATTTATTCTCAGTTGATCAAAAATGAAAATATTCGTAATATACATCTATATTTCTCTCTCCTTTTCTCTGTCTCCCTCTCTAAGACTCATCTTCTTTTCCTTTTTTATTTAGTTCCTCTCTTTTTTTATTTCTTATTCCTTTTCTGTCTCCTCTTTGAATTTTCTCTATCTGTAAGGCTCTGAAAATGCTGACTACACACACCTTCCCAAAAGTGAAATCCTGGATAAGACACTGAATAACATCCAGTGATAGGACTCCAGTTCTTGAGCACTGGCAAGTATAGACCAACCCCTTCATTGCCATTACTCCCATGTCCACTCTGATCCTGGCTGGTGGTACCTTTTAGGGTCCCACCTATAAATCAAAACTAAATTACTTGATACCTCATAACCATGTGCAAATTAAGGATTGTTACTTGAAACTATATTTCATTAATATCATTTACTTGAAACCGTATGATTGGGAATAAAATGATTGTATTTGATAGTCATACTTGTTACCATAAAACTGTGTGCAAACAAATGATTATTATTAAATAGAAATACTTAAAACCATATAATCATGTCTAACTCATAAGAGTAGAGTGTTTGCCAATGGTCCGGGAGACAGGGGTTCAATCCCAGGTCAAGTCATACCAAAGACTCAAAAAATGGTACTTGATTCTGCCTTGCTTAACACTCAGCATTATAAGGAAAGGATCAAGGGTAAAGTGGAGCAATCCAAGGAATGGAAAAGTGTAGTAGCTATTGAAAAGTGAGCCTTCGGGCCACCTTTCACTAAGGTTGCTAACATTACTTACAGCTGGTTTAAATTCAAATTTTTCTTTCTCCCTGACTTGTTGCCTAAGGGTAAAGAACCCAGTCTGTTTTACTATTTACCCATAGTTGGGAAGAGAACAGATGGATTCATCCTTTCTCAAGGAAAAGTAAAACACAAACAGCTTTGTCCAGGATTTGAACTCAAGTCACCAGTTTCATTTCCTAAAATGATAATTATTATGCTCACAGTGCTTATTTGTATTTGACAAGAATACTTGATACCATATAACTGTGTGCAAACAAATGATCATGAAAAATGTGCTGTTTTATCAAACATATAATGGAACATTGAAAATAGTAATGTTTGTAATCAAACATGTATAAATGTCTTATCAACTTTTGGCATTAAATAACCCATAAGGAGTTGATATGCAGTTAAACAAATAAACCAAAGTATCCTCTTTAAATAGTTATGCTTGTTACTATTATTATTATTATTATTATCTTCCAGTCATTTATTTTCTCTTGCTCTCTCTTTCTCTGCGGGATGGAGACTCCGTAGCATAATGACTAAAGTGTTGGACTGCAGCCTCAAAATAAGCAAGTTCAAACTCCATTCCTACTATTGTGTTTAGTTTTAGACCTCCTTCCCCACTACCGACTATTTGTTTGAATAGTATCTCTGCAGTTCTTTGACATTTTTGGTTTTGGCATTGAATGATCCAAGAAAGTTGATATGTCATTAAAACAAAGAAACTAAACAAAACTTCTCTCTCTCTCTCTATCCCATTCATCTCTCCATCCAGCTCTTCTGTTTGCAATCTGCTTATTTCCCTTTTCTTGACTGTTTCTTTTTTCTTTCCCACTAATTTCTTTTTGCCTTTCTTTTTCTTTTTTTCCCCTTCTTTTCTTCTTTCACTTCCTTTTCTCTTTTTTCTTTATTGCTTTGTTTATTTTCCCTTTTAGTTTCTCTTTTCTTTCCTCAGTATTTTTTCTTATTTTGTCTTTTTTTTTTTTCGCTTTTCTCTGATATTCCCTTTTATTTATTTTTTTTTCTACATGGACAACAGCAATTTTCCAACAATTGCCACCTCTTTTAATCTGGACAAAATTACAAACAGACACTTTCTCTATGCTCTTGCATTTAACAATTTAATTCATACTTGATATTTGTTTATTTTAAGTTTCCACCAGTCCTAATGTTTTAAAGGTATGTGTTAAATGAAATCTGTACGACCAACAAAATAGGTAATCTAAAACGATTCTTGAATGAATGTTACAAGAAAATCTGGATTTCTTTTCTTTTCTTTTTTTTCTCTTTTCTTTTCTCTTATTCTTTCAACTTTTATCATTTTCTCTTCTTATTTTCACTTTCACTTTCATCAATAGCAACTTTGTTCCCTTAATGTACAAACCTTTGGGATCTCAGCAATGTCATATTCTCATTAAGTGGGAGTCCTCTTGGCATAGTGGCTAATGTGCTGGACAGCAACATCCTAGTATGCCAGTTTGAACTCTTGTCCTGCTATTACATTTACTTTCAGACTAATACCCCTAAGAAAGGCATGAATTTCCTAATTTCCCAGCCATGAGTTAAATAGTACCACAACTGTCCTTTTACAAGGATGGTTTTAGCATTAAATAACCCCTGAAGGTTGATATACCAATTAAACTAAGAAACCTAAACCATTTTCTTTAATCTCAACCACGATGTCTAAAAAGCAATTTTGGCTTTAGGGGAAAAACAAAATTCTCTGAGCATCAAACTTGAGGGAGATTAGGGTGATCAAATCCAGGCGATGAGATGTTTAGCCAGTAAAAAAAAATTCACAAGAAAAATCTACTTGTACAATCACTGTGAATTTGAAAGTTTTACAGTCGACGATCTCAATCAGTGGCAGTACATTACTGACTGAGTAACATCATGAGAGTGTCTGCTCGAGGATGTGCTGTAAGACCCTCACTGACTGATTGCAAAGTTGCATCAAGGTTCGTGAGATATTCAAAATAGCCTGATACTTTTTGAGAGACCTTCCATGGTAGTTTTGTATAAGCTTTTGAAACTTTCAACTGACTTTTTTTTCTCTCTCAAATTTTATCAACACACAAAATTCCATTTTTTTTCTTTCCTCCTTTCACTAATTTCTCCTTCTCTTCTTCCAACTGAAAAGTTTTTACTTTCTTCTACCCTTTGATTATTCTTTGTTTTTCTACTTTATTTCTCTACTTGTTCGTATATTTTTCTTCAATGCCCATTTTTCTTTCTTTTCACAATTTCTTAGCCACTCTTATCTCATTTCTTTATTTCATTCTTTGCTGAAATCTTTTTTTTTAATTTCTTTCTTTTCCAAATACCTTTACCTAATAATCTTTTTCTTTTTTTAATTTCTTCACTCATCTCCCTTTTCTTTATTTTTTTCGTTTGCATCTTTACTAATCCATTTTTATCTCATTTCTTTCTTTCTTTCTTTTTTTTTTTTTTCAAACATCTTTACCTACTTTCATTTTCAGTTCCTAATTCCTTTATCTACCCTACTTTTCTTTCTTTCTTCCTTCCTTTCTTTTTGATTAACGTATTTACTAATCCACTCTTAGCACACTTATTTATTTATTTGACTATTTTTACCAACTTATCTTTTCCTTTCTTAATTTCTTCACCTACCCTCCAATATCTTTTGTTTTTCTTTCTTTCTTTCTTTGTATAACTTGTATTGTCTAATATATTTCCTTCATTCTTTTTCTTTTCTCAATTTTCTATCTTCTTTCATTCTTTTTCAAATACTTTTACCTAATAATATTTTTTCTTTCTTAATTACTTTGTCAACTTCCTATTTTACCTTCTTTCTTTCTTTTCATAAAGTCTTTACCTATCTATTCTTATCTTCTTTCTTTCTTTCTTTCTTTTATTCTTTTCTTTCTTCTTTCTCTTCTCTGCTTCTACATCTTCTTTCTTTTGAAAAAGAAAGTCTCCATCAAATTTTCCCTTCTCTCTCTTTCTTCCCATCTTCTCACTTTCTCTTCACACCCTCCCTACTTTAGTTTTACTCCCTCTCAAAATTATTTATAAGTCAGTTACATGGAACAAAACATCTATAGTCTTTCTTTTTATTTCTTTTCAACTCTTAAAGAATAATCAAATCTGACCCACTGAGAAATGCCTACTGAAGATAGCTTCACAGATAGAAGAATTGATCTGAAATAGAATTAAACACAAAAAAGGGAAAAAAGAATAAAGAATACCAACAACATTAACAAAGGAGTGAGAAAAAAGGAGAAAAAACATTTTTTGGGAAAAAAATCTTTTCAAAGAGATTACAGGTAAGCATTGTTTGAGTAGTAAAATAACTTAAAAAAATCAAGTTTCTTTGTTTTTTATCGTTATTCCTTCTTTTTTTTTTTTACGTTGGATAAAGAAGTTTTTAAGCTTTGTATAATAGACACAATTGTCTGTAAAATACAATCCTTCTACTTTAAAAACACACGAACAAAATCTCATATTGAACAGATTGATCCAAATTTTTCTTTTTTAAGAAACACGAACAAACACGAAAACCATGAAACACGAACAAACACAAAAACACATATTTATAGAATTTTTGTTCTAAAGATTTTTCCAAGCAGGAAACTGACCACTGTGAGATGAAGCATTATTTTTATTGAATCTTTTCTTAATCTAAAAGTAAACTACTTTTGATAAACTAATTCTTCCAAGTTGTAGCCACATCAGTACTACTATATAGTTGCACCCCTTGGACTCTATAACCTCTAGAGTAAAACCTAGATGGGAATTACAAAAGAATGTTGCATGCTGCTGCTTTGAACAGATCATGAAAAGAGCACCCTATGAAACAGTAGCTGTACAGCCATTTATTTGCCATCTAACAAATCATTTAAGCAAAATGAACAAGACATGCTGGGCCGTACTGGAGAAGAAAGCGCAAACTCGAAAATGATATTTTCAAATGGACTCAAGTATAAAAACTTACATTCATCAGTTTTGTGTGGACACTTGATACCAGTTAGAGGACTTACCAAGAGTAATGACTAATATGGGCAGATAATGAGAGGAAGTCAAGGGAATTCATACTGTCAGAAAACTTTGATAAAGATGATGATGATGATGATGAATTGGTAGATTCTGACAAGAATCCAGTAGATATGAATCCAATTAAAAATTGTTACTGGCCCATATTCCTGGAAACCCAGGTGACTAAGTCAGTTTTAAAAAAACCCACTTTCATATATGATTACTTCTCATATGATTGTGGACTGCTGGAAAAGAGATTGGTTTATAAGAGAGATATAAATCTTTATCGCAGCAATGATTTGAAAAGCTGTTTGTTAAGTTAGAAAGATAAGTTTGAAGTAGTTTCTAGGAACGCTGTACATTTATATTCACGTTTTTCTGTTTTCTGAGGGTTCATTATTGTTTCCCTTATATTAATTCCTTATAACTTATAAAACTTATGAAAAAAGATCCAACTCAGTCTACTGAGGCTGTAGAATACACTAACTGCATCTCTGCAGAGGAGTAAGACTCTCCCCAATGAGTATCCTGGATATGAGACTAAACAATCTGATGGTGAGGTCCCAGTCCCGGAGCTTTAGGGAATATGGAGTAGCCCTTCATTTCAATTGCTCCCTGGTCCACTCTGGCTTGGAGTAGTAGCACCTGATAGGGTCCTATCTATGAGTCAAATAGAAATGTTTGACATTTAAACTGAGTGCAAACAAATGACTTATGCTAAATTGAATTGTTTGAAATAGAACTGTTTGATCATTTAACTGTGTGTAAATAAACAGCTGATGATTAATTGAATTGTTATTGATTCATAACAATACTTGGAACCATTTAACTTTGTTGACATGTTAAACTGAATCTTTAGTGATACTGTTGTATGTTGACCTCCGACCAGGCCAAACATGCCATTCCAAGACAGCGGAAGGTGCATATTCCGTTGGCGTGGGCAAGCTTGGCTGACAATATGGGACATGGTTAAAATCCCATGGTACAGTCACAAACTGATGCACCGGAAGAGGGTGACCTGTGAACTGCATGACAGTTATTTCCGCTCAATGATGATCAAAACATGCCATTCCAAAGACGGCTGAAGTTGCATATTCCGTTGGGCATTTATGGGAAGGGATTGAGTGGGCGTTGAACTATTATATAACTCAGTGCACAGGAAGTTCAATGAGAGTTGGAAAATGATGCTGTAGAGAAAACAGCACCCAGCAGAAGGGGCCCTCGGGACCCCCGATTGAGCAGCTGGGGATCAGACCAGTTGGAGGAAGATGCTGGATTGAGGAACATGTCCCAGAGAGGCTGGGCCTCCAGGTCCCCGGTTGAGCAGCCCAGGAGAACGGGAAAGAAACACGGTTATGGCCAATTGAGTGGGGGTCAATATGTTGTAGTTCTGTTCGGTCTCCAACTCCCTCTCACACACAATCCTTTCAAATAAAGTGAGAGGTATATTTTTCTTAAGAACTGTATTGCTCGTCTTTATTGTGTCATGGTTATGATTCTGCATGCATATGTATGCGTTTGTATAATTGGTCATGGCTATACAACAATACATCACAATACTTGGAACCATCTGTGTGCAAATGAATTAGCAATGTTGAATATAATTATAAGTGTAAGATACCAATAATTGAAACCATTTAACCATGTAAAAACAATAACAACATTAGTGTGAAAACAAATTAGTTCTAACTCATTTAAAAATGAACTTATCGACAAACTCATCTCTTACCTATCATGTATATCTATTTAAATGAGTGCAAACAAATGACTGATGTCAAATTTTTACTGTTACATAGCAATACTTGAAACAATTTTACTGTGTGCAAAAAAAATGATTAATAGTAAATAGAATTATTTGTATTAGATAGTAATACATTATACCATTTAACTGTAGGCAAATACATGAGCTCAGGATTGTTTAAAAATGTTCTCAAGAAAATGTGTTTAAATTATATAAATATATTTAGTATTTGTGTATAAAGAGAATTTGGCATTAAATAACCTACAATGGTTGATATGCCATGAAACCAAACCAAATCATATATATTTCGTATAGATGTATAAAGAGAATTTGGCGTTAAATAATCTACAATGGTTGATATGCCATAAAACCAATGATCACAAGATTCAATTGTTCTTAATCTGTTGAATATTATTTTCATATACTGTGTAACCCGGATATAAGAGAGTTGTCGGGACCGGACAATGAGTCTCTTATATCCAGGTTTGGTCTATTTTGTTTAGGTAACACAGGCTTTAATTTGGGACCAGAGAAAATCGCTCTTATATCCTAGTTTCTCTTATATCCAGGTTAGACTGATATATATATATATATATATATATATATATATATATCTCGTCACTACTCATTCATTTTCTCCAGAACTCTATGTTGTACTAACAAAAATTAAAAACAGTAAAGCTACCAGTGTTGATGAAATACATCTAGAAGTATGGAAGATAAGGAAATTCACTGACTTACTGCTCTGATACTGCAAGGCTGTATATAATCAAAATACAGCAGAGAGAGAGACAAAAGGCTACGTTGTCCGTTTCCCCAAATGACCCCAAAATTGCTAAGAACTCATCATCATCATCATGTCGTGCCGCCAGCATGGATATCCCTGACCCTCTCTCGCCACTTCTCCCTATCATTCATCGCCTCCGGCAGGTCTTCAGAGTTACATCCTATGTCCTCACAAAGTTGCTGTATGTAAGTTCGAGCTGGTTGTCCTGCTTTTGCATGGCCATATGTGGGGGTCCATAGGAGTACATCACTTATGAGCTTGTCCTTGCTTCTCCAGCAGTGTCCCGCATGTCTGGTTCATCTAACTTGTATAGTTTTCATGATGGGGGGCAAGTGTCCGTATAGTTGGTGTTTCGTGGGGTGTTGTCGCCACGACTTGTTCAATACTGCTCTCAACATTCTTGTGTAATTTCCGTCCATAGCATAACCCTTACTTCCATAGCAGCTAGAATTTATAATGCTCTTCTACTCAACCACATCGAATCAGAAATTGAGAAATTTCTTAGAAAGAAAGAAAATGGTTTTTGAAGAAACTGATCCACAACACCACAGATTTTGACAATCTGTCAGATCTTAGGAGTTTAAACCAAAAACCTTGAGACGACACTCCTATTTGTAGATTTCTCTACGGCATTTGACTCCATACACAAAGGGAAGATGGAGCAAATATTTCGAGCATATGGTCTCTCCAAAGAAACTGTCATAGCCATAATAATGCTCTATAAAAACATGAAAGTAAAAGTTCGTTCTCCTGATGGAGACAGACTTCTTTGATATTGTTGCTGGTGTTTGGCAAGGGGATAAATTAGCCCTATGTCCGTTCATAATCCGCCTAGACTACATACTTCGAACAACGTTAGATCTAATGTAAGAAAATGGTTTTCCTCTAAAAAAGGCAAGAAGCAGATGATACTCCACACAAACTATTATAGACACAGACAATGCAGATGACATAGCACTTATGGCAAATACACCTACCCAAGCTGAATCCCTGATGCACAGTTTGGAGCAGGCAGCAGGTAGCATTGGCCTCTATGTCAATGTAGTCCAAACAAAGTACATGAGTCTCAAAAAGGAGACATCTCCACTCTAAATGGTGGTTCCCTGAGTGTAATGAACAAATTTATGTACCTTGGAAGCAATGTTTCATCTACTGAAAATGATATCAATTCACAATTAGTGAAGACATGGACTGCTATCAATAGTTTATTGATCATATGGAAGTCCGATCTATCCAATAAAATAAAAGCAGCGGTTGTATCAATTCTATTATATGGATGCTCCACATGTACACTGACTAAGCGTATCACAAAAAAGCTTGACAGTAATTGAACAAGAAGGCTATGTGTTAAATTGAACAAATCCTGGAAGCAACATCACACAAAGCAGTAGCTATACAGACACTTTTAACTGCCATCTCTAAAACCATTCATATAAGACGGACAAGACATGTGGGACACTGCTGGGTAAAAAAGGATGCACTCATAAGTGACCCCTTCACAAAGACATGCAAGTGTTGGCCAACTTACAAGAACTTATCTACAACAGCTCTGTACAGACATAGAATGTAGTCTTGAAGACCTGCCGGAAGCAATGGAAGATAGAAACAAATAGCGAGAAAGAGTCAGGGAAATCCATAATAGCAGCACGACATGATATATAACTATCATTTTTTTTATATTTCTGTGCAGTATTGCCTATAAATAAGTACTTCCCTAACAATTTTTAATTAAAAAAATGTTGGCTTTCTTCAAAATAAAAGATGACAAGATTTTTGTATTTATACTATTAAAATGGATATTATTAGATATCATTTATGACCAATTTCTAAAATCAAAAATATGAATATGCATGTATTTACCAAGCAGGATGTGACACAAGATCAATTTTTTATGCAGAGTTTTGCTGAAGAGTTTTCCTTCTCCTAGATCAGTTGCCATTCCAAGTACTCGATCTGCCCAACTATTTTACTCTCAGCTGGTGGAAGAATAGTTGGATTCATACCTTTCCAAAGGGTATTAGTGCAATGTGAAATGCAAACAGATTTGTCCAGGATTTGAATTTGCTTCTCCATGTCCATTTCCGGTGACGGTAACCATTACACCATGTTACATATGAAACAATTTTATATGTAACAAATGTAACCTTCTAAAAACTCCTGTTATACATAAATGTCCTTTTATATTTGGTTACAGATTTCCAATGATAAAGAATTTGGTAATAAGTCATATTCAATAATGAATGGTGAACATTATTCACATATATATATATATGTATGCACATTGTTACATATATATAACTGTTTTTCTATTTTGGTGTACAACACTGCATAGAAATAAGCGCTTCACTAACAATTTTTAATTAAAAGACAATTGATTTTCTTCAGAATGAAAAATACCAGGGATTTAGTATTTCTTGTAGAAAATTAAACAATCAAAATAGATATTATTAGATATTATTTATTACCCAACTCTAGAGCATTGAAACTCTGCAACCAAAAATAGGAATGTGTAACATTCCAAAAAAAGTACACCCTTATATACATTTATGCAATTTTACTTTTGGTTATAGCTTTCAAAGTTGGCAGTAAATAATATCTAACAATAAATATTTGGGTTTTATTAAAGAAAATATTCATGATGTAAATTTTACCATGTTAGGAAATGGAGATGATGATCTGAGTTCAAATCCTGGATGAGGCTGCGTGCATTTCACAGAGAGCTAATACCCTTAGGGAAGATATGAATCCAATTATTCTCTTTCCTTGCATGGGTAAATAGTTGGGCGGACTGAGCTCTTTAACTATGATATAGTAACCAGTGTAGGAGAATGAAAACTCTGAATTAAAATCTGTTAAACTCTGCTTAAAAAATTTCCTTTTGTTGCATCTTTCTTGTGTGGAGGGGTTGGGCAAATATATATAATGTCCAAACAGAAATAATAAAATCCTGGTATCTTTGCTTCAGAAGAAAATTAACTTTTTATAAAAACTGAAATTAGTAGATCATATTACATTCCTCAGTAGCAATATCTCATCTACTGGACAACATGGACTGCGATCGACCATATAGAAATCTAATCTCTCTGATAAAATAAAATGGGAATTATCGTAAGCTGTAGCCTTGTCAGTACTACTGTAGGGTTGCACCAACTGGACTTTAATTAAGTGCTTAGAGAAAGGGTTCAATGAGAACTACATAAGAATACTGTATGTCCTTTTGAACAATTCTTAGAAACAACAAGGGTAAAGTGGAGCAATCCAGGAAAAAGAGTAGCACCCTCCCCTTCACCTCGGTGTAGTAGCTATTGAAAAGGGAGCCTTCTGGTCGCCCTCGACTATGGTCACCAACTATTAGCTGATGGTTTTCCACTGGAGTTTGAGAGACAATAAACCTCCTCTAGTCTCTTGTCTGTTGCTCTTGTTATATAATTAAGGTAATGATTCTTTTTATATTACTCATTTTTCATTAATTATATTTTATTATTTAGTTTGGTAAGGTTTTGAAATACTCGTTGTCTCATAGTTGTGGTGCAATAGTCAGATGGTGCATTCTTGCGCCCGTGTGGAAAAGATACGCCAATTATCATATGTCATAATAAACCCCCAGACAGGAAATAGGGCTGGACGGCCACTGGAGTGAATTGAGTGTGTGGAATGATGTCATGCCCAGAAGAGATGTCCTAAAAATTTTAAGATTTTGAACAGAGAATTAAATTTCTACCGTTGAAGCGCGCAGCTGGGGTTTTTGGATCTGAAAAGCAGATCAGTTTGGGTCTCTACTGGATGAGATCTTAAACACCACAAGATGCACCGCGCGAGGGAGAGGAATCAGTATAGTATGGTTAGAATAGGACTTTATGATTTGTGTCTCTCTCCTCGTGTCACCAAGGACTGAAGGTAGAAAGGAATGAACTTATTCGTACCGCCTGTATTTGTATTATTACTGTTATTGAGATCATCGTGATTATATAACACTTCCAGGATTTATTCCAAACAGCTACCATCTTTGTGTCGTTCCCATCTTGCATTTTCTCCAGGTATTCATGAAAGTTCAAGTGGTACAACAATACTGTAGTACTGACACAGTTACTATGTTGAAGAATTACCATTCCATTTTTAAAAATTTTTTAACAAGATGTATCTATGTATTCTCATTTTTACAAACTTTTACCAAAGATTATTTCGTGTATGTTGGAATTCTATTATAAGGCTCAGTAGCAATGAGTCAGTGCTCACATGCGTAATGAAGTGAGATTATACGGACATTAAGACGTTCCCCTATTCAAAGGTTGCCAAGTCCATTTCCTGGACAGTGATTAGTTGCTGGCCCTGTGAGTGGGCATATTAGTGTGTATATATACATCGGCTTGCTTCAGTCATATTTCAGGTGTTACGGGCTTGGTATTGAGTTACTACCAGTTCTACTTTTTGTCAGCCAGCCGGATGCTAGCTGGGGGCCACTGAGTCGGTAACTGTCGTTATTCTTGTTTATTCTATTCGTTAGAGCAGTGACTTCTACTATGTACATATCTAAAGACTTTGATTCTACAATACTATTATTATTACTCAATTATTGCCAGGATGTATCAAAAGTATATTTCATGTGCATATCTAAACACTATAACACGATTAATGTATATATTTTTGGTCTCTCGAAAGTCTACTCCTTTTTAAAAACCTTTACTCCAAAACTTATGTATACATCTAAAGACATCTATAGCTCTCTTTCTCTCCCTCTCTCTCTCTCTCTCTCTGTATATATATATATATATATATATGTGTGTGTGTGTGTGTGTGTACAAGCAGAATGCGACACAAAGTTAGTTTTAAGTGGACTTTAACAGATTTTAATTCAGAGTTTTCATTCTCCAAGACCAGTTCCCATACCAAGATTAGAGCCCAGTCTGCCTCACTCTATGCCCATATCTGGAAGCGGGGAGAATAGTTGGATGCATATTTTACCCAAAGGGTATTAACTTTGTGAAAGGCTAACTGCTTCATTCATGATTAGAACTCAGGTCACTGTGTCCATTCCTTTGACAATACCCATTATACCATTTGCATCTTCATATATATATATATATACTATTTACCAACCCCTCCGCTCGGGCAGGATATGACACAAGGTCATATATATATATATAGTCATCCACAGACAGATCTGTTTCGTTCTATCAGAACTCATCAGTGTGGCTAGACAGTATCTTCCCGTAGCTGGGATCGAAACCCGGTTGACTCAAACGTCAAACCAAAGCTTCTTACCATTCAGCTACAAGGAAATATTAGCTGCGAAGTAAATTTTAAACGGTTATGAATCACAATTGCTATTGTTTACATACATCCGTTCAACGGCTGCCGAGACCTCAATTCAACTACGAAGAGGCTTGCAGTAGACGCTAATGGCAACACGATTACTTCTTCGCCAGAGAACTCAACCCCACGGGGGTAGGGGAGTATATATCTTTATTGTCATCCACAGAGAGATCTGTTTCGTTCTATATATATATATATATATATGTTGATCAGTACTATGCTGCTGTACCATTAGGCTTTAATGCTAACATGTCAGATATGAGTATTGAGATTCTTAATTTTTCAATAAGGTGTCAATGCTGTTGAAGCAGCTTTAGTGCAAGGAAAGACGACAATATCTGACCATTCAGCGCCAATTTTATTTAAGGGTTTTAAGAAGAGTGACTTGTCCCTTAAACCAAATACCTGAAATAGACAATCATTATTTTTCCATTCTGGTACCTTAAAATGCAATTGCCCAGTCGGCTGGAGCTGTAGAATATACCGATTGCATCTCTGCAGAGGGGTAAGATCCCTCCCCAACAAATATCCTGGATATGACACTAAACAATCTGATGGTGAGGTTCCAGTAATGTTGGGGACTTGGGGAATATGGAGCACTCCTTCATTGCCGTTGCTCCCAGGTCCACTCTGACCCAGAATGGTAGCACCTGATAGGGTCCTATCTATGAGTTAAATAGAACTAAACTGTGTACTTATGCTAAACTGAATTATTTGAATTAGAACTGTTTGACTAAACTGAATAGTTTGAAATAGAAATATTTTTGACAAACTGTGTACTTACATTTAAACTTTGTACTTGTGCCGAATGGAATTGTTTGAAATGGATTTGTACTTACTCTACACCTAATTGTTTAATATAAAACTGTTTTGATATCTTTGTGTAAACAAAATCTGTACTTATACTAAACTGAATTGGCTGCATTAGAACTGTTTGAATAAACTGAATAGCTTGAAATAGAAATGTTTTTGACAATTAAACTATGTACTCATGCTAAACTGAATTGTTTGAAATAGAACTGATTGTTTTCATGAAATGGATTTAAATAGAACTAAACTGCGTACTTGAACTGATTTGTTTGAATTATAACTATTTGACTAAACTGAATAGCTTGAAATAGAAATATTTTTGACAATCAAATTGTGTACTTATTCTAAACAGAACTGCTTGAAATAGAACTGTTTTGACATCGAAACTGTATACTTAAGCTGAACTGAATTATTTGAAATAGAACTGTTTGACTAAACTGAATAACTTGAAATAGAAATGTTTTTGACAAACTGTGTACTCATATTAAACTGAATTGTTTGAAATAGAACTGAATATTTGCATAAAAACGGAATGGCGTTAAATAACCTATATGATATAAAACCCAACCAACCAACTTAAAATGCAAAAGAGAATAGAACGCAATTATTAGCTCTCAAAAACTTTCAAATGTGCTAGGATCACAAACAGATACCATATTTAGAAGATTGCATAGGGTTCAAAACAGGGGAGCAGTCAAGTTCCCCCCTACGAACGCTCAGTTGATTTTTCAAAAATATTTTTGATGCACCCTAATACTTATTCTCTGGGATTTATATAGGGAAAGAAATCACGGTATCGGTGACATAGTAAAACATCTAATTTCAATTTTGATTCAGTACCAAGAAATGCAGAATCAAACGTTAATATCACCGAGACATCAAAGTGTCCAAATTTACCAAAAGAGAGATAAGATCAAATACTAAGATAATACCTCAAATTGTATTTCCATCTTTTCTCTGGATTGTGTTGGCAATCTGAATTATGAAACCAACTATTTGGTGATATCTCCGCATAAAATTGATCAAGTTACACCTTGTAATTTATTTCGGTTAAAATGAAAGATTAACTCAGTGTTGTTCTGCGTATCTATAAACACAGTATTAAAATTGATGGATTCTTTGATCCTTGGCCAAGAGTAAGAGCCTTTCAATTCTTTTCCCTTTGGTCATTGCTGTAAATAAGAGTAACCTTTCTCTCTAGAGTGATATAAATATTTTTATACAGCAGGGCTTAGGTAAAAAAAATTCCACCATTTTCTATTAATGAATGCGTGGTTGATTAATCGATTTCAATATCCTTTATGATTTTTATGTGATGACATCCTTCAAGGTTACTTTCACCATCCCACTGAATATTCATATAAAATTTTATTAAAATCCATGTCGCCATCTTAGAGGAGATAGCCAACAAACTAACTCAAGCAGAAAAGAATTTTGACTGTATACGTGAAATTCTTTAACCACTTGGCTCAGAATCGAGAGGAATGAAACGGTTAATCGTATAATAAGAAAATACAGCAAATTGAGACAAAAAGAGTACAAGACTTGGCACAGATGGATGGGAAAGGTTGTTCATTGGGAATTATGCAAGAGATTAGAATTTGAATATAGTTCCAAATGGTGAATGCACAAACCAGTATCCGTCCAAGAAAATGATACTCATAAAAATCTCCGGAACTGTAAGATACAAATGGACCACCCAAGTCCGGCCAAATGATTAGACTTAGTTTGAATCAAAAAGAAAAAAAAAGAAATTATAATGAAGTGGATTTTGACATTCCGGTGAATCACATGATAAAAATAAAAGAAAACAAAAAGATCAATGACTACTTGGACCGAAACAGAAAACTAAAAAAAACTGTGGCACATGAACGTACCAATTGTACTTGGTGCATTTGGATAACTCTCCAAAGGCTTCGAAAAAAGTCAGGAGGAATTGGAAATCTGAGGAAGAATCGAGACCATACTGATCTCAACATTGGTAAAATCTGCTAGAATACTTAAAACAATCCTGAAGACCTGAGAATGCTTGCTGCCACTCAAATTCTAGTGAATGACCCCCGTTGATGCTTGTTTGAAAAACTAGCAAAAAGTCAAATAATGTCATAAAGATTAATTATGTCAAAACAACATGATGGGGACAATGATATCAATCGTAATTGGAGACCTGGAAACCATCCCCAAGAAGCTGGGAAAAGACTATGTGAACTGGAGATGAGAGGAAGAATCAATACTATCCAGACCACATGATGGTGACAATGATACCAATCGTAATTGAAGACCTGGAAACCATCCCCAAGAAGCTGGAAAAAGACTATGTGAACAGGAGATGAGAGGAAGAATCAATACTATCCAGACCACATGATGGTGACAATGATACCAATCGTAACTGAAGACCTGTAAACCATCCCCAAGAAGCTTGAAAAAGACTATGTGAACTGGAGATGAGAGGATGAATCAATACTATCCAGACCACAACACGTCTAAAATCAGGATACTTAAGATATATGAAACTTTTCATTTGAAAATTTGAAGAAAGCGAAAATCTAACTATTCGCTTTCTTTCCTTTTCTTGGTGGTCTTCCGGAACAGCAAACTCCACAAGATGAGTTTTTTTTGTTAATTAACACAAAGTCTGGCCTTTAGCCTGGAATTGGATGATCCCTTTGTATCCAGAGAGTTTTATGCGGAGTGGATTCTGGTTTGTACATATACCATTTGTCAATAAAATAAAATTTTAATCACTTGCACAAATCCCAATCATCACATTCGCATCCTGTCTTACCTCGTCTTCAACTCCTTTTGCGTCATTTGTTATATTATTATTATTATTATTATTTTGCTCCTTTGAGAGTTTTTCATACCAGCGTTAGCGGGTGGCTTTTTTTTACTGCAGTTTGAGTGACAGCAAATCTCCTTAATTCTCCAGGACTCTTCTCAGTATTCTGTCCAATTCTAATAATGCTGTAATTTGGATAGTCACCACTTTTCCTCTTATTTCAAAGTCTTCCAGTCTCTTTACCAAACCTTTGGGGATTGTTTCAAATGCGCCAATTACAATCACCGTTACCTTCATGTGCCATAGTCTTTTTAGTTCTTTAGCAAGGTCTAGGTATTTATCTCTCTTTTCGCTTTCTTTTAATTTTAATCTGTGGACTGCCGGGACGGCAAAGTTCACTATTTGGCAAGTTTCCTTTTTTTTTTCCACAAGGTCAGGTTTTCTGGCTGAGATTAAGTGATCTGTTTGTATCTCAAAATCCCAGTGAAGTTTGTGCATTTCATTCCCCAGGGTGGATCTGGATTGTACATATACCACTTGTTCGTATGGTCAAATTTAGATTTCTTGCACACTTCCCAGTGGCTCACCTATCCCACCCAGTCATGTCTAGTCTTATACTCTTTTTGCGCTAATTTGCTTCATTCGCTTATTATGAGATCGAACGTTTCGTCTCTATCACCACATAACCTACACATAATTTTGTTTTATCTTATCTTTTATTGCTTTAACATGTTTAGTCCTTTTTTTTAAAAAAGAAATTCTGTTTCTCTTAAGGCTTCCTTTTCTTAGACATGTCCAAGTCTTCTCATGAGATATTTCGCTTGTTTGTTGCTTGAACTATCCATACATTTGTTTTTCTTCCCAATTTTGTTATCTAGTTATTGTTCTGTTAAACCTTGTGTTGTTTTTGTTCGCTGGAATCAGTCATTCTTTACTCTTTTTTTATGTAGTCTTTGAATCGTTGTATCGATGCGTCAACTTTGTCTTCAATGCCAGCGATTCTCCTTCCTCCTCATTTTTTTTTTATGCATATAGTCTATGTCATCTCTCGGATGTAAGTCCTTATTCATCATCATTAGTTTTCTTGTTCTCTCGTTCATTTGTTGAAGTTCTTCTTTCGTCCACTCCAAGAATGGTGACGAGTATCTTAAAAGGAGGAAAGCCCAGGTGTTTATCCTTTTGATGAGATTTCTGCTGTAGAGTTTGATTTTGAGTTGTTTTTTCGTTCTCCTGAGATACTCTTTTTAAATTTTTTCTTCCATCTCCACTTCATTAATATTATTACTATTATCTAAACCGTCGGAACTCTGGATTTGATTGATTTGATTGGGTTTTATAACATATCAACCATTGTAGGATCTTTAATCCCAAAACCTTTGCATACAAATATATTGAATATGTGATTTCTAAACTTTTATAGATAACATTTTTAAACGATACTTACTGAGCTCATTTCTTGCCCACAGTTAAATGGTTTGGTTTGGTTATATGGCACATCAACCATTATAGGTTATTTAATGCCAAGTCTATTTTCACACATATAAACCGTTCTATTTCCAAAAATTCAGTTTAGCATAAAAATACAATTTAGTTCTATTCGACCCATAGATAGGACCCTTCAGGTGCTACCACACCTGGCCAGAGTGGCCCTGGGAGCGATGGCAATGAAGGGGTTCTCCACATCCCCCAAAGCTCCAGTATTACTGGAGCCTTACCATCTGATTGTTTAGTGTCATATCAAGGATACGCGTTGGGGGCAGTCTTATTCCTCTATAGAGAAGCAGTCGGTGCAGCTCCAGCCGACTGGGTTATTGAAAATATGAAACCAAAATTAGGAATTTATACAGTTGTAACCTAACCGAATGAGAAATAACCAAAACGGTGGTTGGAAATGAAAAGAAAATCTTTATAACATAAACAAAATATAATACTCGGCTACATCGTGAAGAAGGTATCCACTGCTCGTTGTGACTACTTAGCAAAATTACCCGCCTAACAATAGTGTCCAACATGTATTTATGAGGAATGGGACATGCCCATTAATGTTCATAGGTAGGGTACATAGCAGTATGAGGAATGGGACATGCCCATTAATGTTCATAGGTAGGGTACATAGCAGTATGAGGAATGGGACATGCCCATTAATGTTCATAGGTAGGGTACATAGCAGTATGAGGAATGGGACATGCCCATTAATGTTCATAGGTAGGGTACATAGCAGTATGAGGAATGGGACATGCCCATTAATGTTCATAGGTAGGGTACATAGCAGTATGAGGAATGGGACATGCCCATTAATGTTCATAGGTAGGGTACATAGCAGTATGAGGAATGGGACATGCCCATTAATGTTCATAGGTAGGGTACATAGCAGTATGAGGAATGGGACATGCCCATTAATGTTCATAGGTAGGGTACATAGCAGTATGAGGAATGGGACATGCCCATTAATGTTCATAGGCTATATAACATATACCTATGCAAAAATAAATCTACCTTCATGAAAGAAGTAATTTTAAATCAATATTTGGTGTGGCCACCTTTTTTTTTGTTGATTTTTATACTACTGTTTGAATTTTTAATGTCACTGACTGTATGAAATTTGAATAAACATACAGGAATGTTTTCCACACCGAAAAGATCTATTTGATTGTAAAATTTTTATCTGAAATCATAAGAAGCCTGGTATCTGTGGTTTAGAAGAAAATTATTTATTGAAAAATTTCCCTGAATGTACTTATTTTACGGCGATACTCTCTCTCTCTCTCTCTCTCTATATATATATATATATAGTAACACAGTGATTGCTATAAATGTCATTTTTCTTCTCCTTTTCGAAACTATCTATGAAGCATTCTTTCAAGACAACCATCAACTTTCTCATCACATTCTCTTTAATCTTGTCCACGGTGTTTCAAAGGCAATTTTTGCTCTTAGAAAAATCAGAAATAGTTGTGAGCCAAAACTGTTGGGGTATTGTCAAAACTGGGCGATGCGATATTTTGCAAGAAAAATAAAAATGTTCATGCCTGTGTAGTAAGGTCCTCATCTGATCACATCAACGCAGCACAGTCGGTTCGCGATATATTCAAAATGTCTGGATACCTTCCAGTAAGTTGGTTGGTTTGTTGGGTTTTATGGCATATCAACCTTTGTAGGTTATTTAACGCCAAATCCATTTTTATGTAAATAATCTGTTCTATTTAAAACAATTCAGTTTAGCATAAGTACACAGTTTAATGGTCAAAAACATTTCCATTTCTAACTATTCAAGCAGTTGTATGTAACATTTCGGTTAAGTGTAAATACAGTTTTAATGTCGAAAAAACAGTTCTATTTCAAATAATTCAGTTAAGCATAAGCACGCAGTTTAAATGTAAGTACGGTTTAATTGTAAAAGTCATTTCTATTTCAAACTATTCAGTTTTACTCAAACAATTCATTCTAGCATAAGTATGCTGTTAATTCTATTTAACCCATAGATAGGACCCTTATCAGGTGCTACCACTCCGGGCCAGAGTGGACCTGGGAGCAATGGCAATAAAGGGGTACTCTGCATTCCCCAAAGCTCCAGCATTGCTAGAACCTCACCATCAGATTGTTTAGTGTCATATCCAGGACACTCGTTACCCCTCTGCAGAGGTGCAGTCAGTGTATTCTACAGCCCCAGCCAACTGGGCAATACACAGAGTTAAATGTCATACAGTTTTATTTCAGATAATTCAGTTCAGCATAAGTACACAGTTTAGACGTCAAAAACAGTTCTATTTCGAGCAATTCAGTTCGGCACTAGTACGCAGTCTCAATGTCAAAACAGTTCTATTTTAAACAATTCAGTTTAGCATAAATACGCAGTTTCAATGCAAAAATCAGTATAGTGAAAGAAGCACGGTTTTGTTCTATTTAACCCATTGATAGGACCCTTATCATGTGTATACCACTCCGGGACAGAGTGGACCTGCGAGAGATGGCAATGAAGGGGTACTCCGCATCCCCCAAAGTTCCAGCACTGCTGGAACCTCACCATCAGATTGTTTAGTGTCATATCCAGGACACTCGTTGGGGGGGGGTCTTACCCCTCTGCAGAGAAGCAGTCGGTGTATTCTACAGCCCCAGCCGACTGGGCAACCTTCCAGTAAGATTAGACAAGATGGAAATATATAGATATCTCAGGTATCAGTCAGAAATATATATATATATATATATATATATATATAACTTATACAAGTTGACCGACCGCAGTCGATAACGACCCGAAGGTTTCCTTTTTCACAGCTACTACACAGAGGTGTAGAATAGGGTGCTACTTCTTTCCTTGGATTGCTCCACTTAGCCTTGACCCGTACCTTATAATACTGAATGTTAAAGCAAGGAGTTATCAAGTACCATTTTTCTAGTCTTTTGTATGACTCGACCTGGGATTGAACTCCAGTTTCCCGGGCCATTGGTGAATGAAATGCCAATGGGCTGATATATAGTAATAAATCCGACAATATAAAGAAAAATTGAAAAACAAGATATCCAAAGAGAAAAATTTATTGTAAAAGAAAGTCAATGTTATAACGTTTTTGCTCTAATGAACCCTCATCAGGTCTTGGAAGGATGATATCGATATTATCCTTTCTAGTCCTGATGATTGTTCATTAGAACTGAAACGTCATAATGTTGACTTTACATTAAATTTTTCTCTTTTGATTATATTGTTTTTCAATTTCTTTCTCTCTCTCTCTATATATATATATGTGTTTGTGTGTGTGTATATATATATATATATATAAGGCGTAGTGGTTAACGTGCTGGACTGTGACATTGTAGTAAGCGAGTTCGAACTCCAGTTACGCTGATACGTTCACTTTCGGACTAATACCTTTGGAAAAGTATCCCCCACCAGCTATGGGTTAAAAAGTGCCATCACTGTTCTTCTTCAAAGATGGTTTCGGCCTTAAATATCCCACAAATGTTGATATGCTATTCAACTAAGATACCAAACCATATATGATACCTAAATACATTGTATTCGAACATCAACATTTTCTTAATGACAAAAGTCTATTTAAATGATATTTTAATGGGTTACTACCATGTTTATTCAGACCATATAACAGGAATTTTAAAACACACACACACACACACACATATATATATATATATAATGGTCAAGGAGACTGGGTTTCAATCCCAGGTCGAGTCATACCAAAGACTCAAAAGTGGTACTTGATGCATCCTTGCTTAACACTCAGCATTATAAGATTAAGGGTAAGTGGAGCTATCTAAGGAAGGGAGTAGTGCCCTTTCCATCAACTTGGAATAAAAACTACAGAAAAGGGAGCCTTCAGGTCACCCTCACCTATGGTCGGCCAATTTACTTATTTACTAATGTATATATTAAATTATGATAGCGTAGACGCAATTAACTGCGCTTGGTGAGTGCCATTTTCTCACATATGCAGTCATCGGACCACTATCCTAACTTCGATATATATGCTCTATCACCGATATTGAGCACTCTTTATTTATGAATATTCGAAACTAATATTTATATATACATATATAGGTGGGGAAAATGCACTTAAAAAAAAACAGTATAAAGGGAAGTTGCAAATGTTTAAAGGAATTCAACTAAATGAAGTAGAACCGTTTTAAAATCTTCATTTTTATATTGCTCAGTACTTCCTACCGGTAAAGCAATTTTCAAATAGTGTCACAAAGTTCTATGTGCAATCACTCTGGTTTTTATATCGGTATGCACTTAGACTTTCGAGTATTTTGATTTTATTACCATTGGTATGGAGGTGCCCGTGGTGTAATGGTTACCGTCGTAGGAAATGAACACAGTGACACTAGTTCAAATCCTGGCCGAGACTAATTGCATTTCACATAGCACTAATACCCTTGGGAAAGGTATGAATCCAATTATTCTCCCTCCAGCTATGGGTAAATAGTAGGGCAGACTAGGTTCTTCAGCCTTTGTTTAGGCAACCAATCTAGGAGAAGAAAAAAATCTGAATTCAAACCTGTTAAACTTCGCTTAAAAATTGACCTTGTGTCACATCCTGCCCGAGCGGAGTGGTTGGTAAATATGATTACCATTGCTTGTTTTTTTAGATTTCTTCTCTTTCTTCTTTTACCACACATACACATACACATGAACACATATATATACGCACTTACCCAACCCTTCTGCACGCACAGGATATGACACAGGGTCATTTTAAAGCGAATTTCAAAAAGTTTGAATTCGTGTTTTCCTTCTCCAAGAGCGTTTGCCATGTCAAGATCAAATGGCCTAGTCTGCCCTATTATTTACTCATAGCTGGATGTGTTTTAAAAATATCGAAAATGAAATTGTGTCTTAAAAAAGTATGTTTTCTTATTATTTCTAATGGAACATTATACAATCGAATCGGATATTACTAGGTATTATTTATTACCAAACTCTACAGTATTTCACCCCCGACAGTATGCAGGTCTTAGATTCTCTCTAGCTGATGGTCTTATTTTTTTCTCTCTTCGTTTTGTTACATTATAAGTTGGATTGATTTAGTATCTTTTTTTAATGGCATATCAACTGATGTGGGTTACTCAATGCTAAAGCTATCCTTTTTGAAGAACTTCAGTGATGCTATTTAACCCATAGCTGAGGAGGATAAGGGGGTTCATATTTTCCCCAAGGTATTAATCCGAACGTGAACATAATGGCGTAGGTGGAGTTCGAACTCATTATAGATTGATGAGATCTATTATTAAAATGTAGCGTAGCATTCAAATTTAGTTGAAAGCCGTTAAACGTGTGGAAAAACACAGAGGGTTAATCAGTATGATTGAAAGCTTTTCAACAATCGAGGCCAGTCTGAATGGTTTCAGTCGGGTGACCAAAACGGCTCCAGGAGTTAGAAATAAGTGAGAAACGCTTGACTCGCGCTGTTGAATGCTCCATTTGGCTTACTGATTCCTCCTGAGCTGCAACAGGTGACAAAGGGAAAAGTCGCTCAGAAATAAAAGTAATATATGCACATGAAAATGTGGTCACGTTGTTATTCATCACCCCTCAGCGAATAACTTAGAACGACGGAAGATGACGACTAAAGACCACGAACAAGAACAAAGATGGCAACACAAAAGAGTAAAAAAGAGCGACATTCAGGAAGACCGAAGAACAAAGTGAAGGGATGGGGGATTGGCTGAATAAGGGCTATATAAAGTATATACTTTTAATTGGTAAGCAATAGTTTAAGTACATTCAACAAGTGCTTTTAACGATGGGTTTTGGTTAGAAAGTTTTAATGCTTTAGATTTGGGTAATAAATTGTCTTTCATCTGATAACGAAGTTGCTGTGTGGATTTGAATCAGAAATAACACAAAATGAAAGTGTAGATAGAATGTCGGGAAAATGTGCCAGTTTAAATGATAAATATGTTGAAAAATAAATTTTTTAAGAGAAATAGATTTATTTCATTGTCATACCGTTTCCTTTATTTTCTTTTTTTATAGAACTGAAGACCTTACTTATCAATCAATCCTCATAAATAAATAGAAACGAGTGTAAAATAGAAAAAAAAACTCGGATATGCTAATCGGAAAGACATGTCTTAAGATGAGAAAGTAGAGAAAAATTAAAGAGATAAGGAACAAAGAAAAAGAAAGAAATCAATCAATCAATCACAACAAGAGTCCCGATACTAATATAGATTATTAGATTTATTGATTAGATGGAAAGATCAATAGAACGTCCTGAGCTATTTAATAATTCATCCTTAATACGTCCGATCAACAAGAACTCACTGGTTTAAAGGAGACACGCTTCATCGGCGTAAATATTATTTGCTATGGAATATAACCGCGAACAAAAAGAAGTAGAAAAAAGCCTGGTTATTGTTTGAGCGAGCAAAGTTATAGAGAAAAGAGAAAGAAACAATGGAAACTTTTTTCGCTAACTGATAAAAAAAAATCACTATATAGTTTTATAGAGGGTGGGCTGGGTGTCTCGCTCAGTATAATAATTATCGAGCTAGTCTCACAGGCCATTGTAAGTGAGTTCTATCTTCACTGGATACCCTCTACATTCAACGTAGCGTCAAACTAAACTAAGCATTGTAAATCACTATAAAGTCTCTGGTAACTTTCTACTTTTCCATCATTATTTCTGTTAAGTGTTATATTACCTATAGATATAGGGAGGCTTTTATTGTATAACGGGGTGAAATGGACACATTGACCCGAGTTCAAATCATTGACGAAGCTGTTTGCATTTCATAGAGCACAATCACCCTCGGGAAAGGTATGAATCCAACAATTCTCCTTCCAGCCATGGATAAATGGTAGGGCAGAGTAAGCTTTATAACCTTGGTAAGGCAACCAGTCTTGGAGAAAGAAAAATCTGAATTCAAACCTGTTAAACACCGCTTAAAAAGTTGACCTTGCGTCACATCCTGCTTGTGTGGAAGGTTTGGGTGAATATATACTGAAATGTTGCAAAATGTCTAATTATCTTTGTAATATTGTTACTTTAACACAACAAAAACAGCACATCATAGCGATGTTTTAATAGAGCAATACACTTAAAATGCCTTCAGAGAATAAACAATTTTAAATCCAAATTGCAACTGAATTATCATTTTGTGGGGATCTTCATTTGCACTAAATGTCATTTAATCATCTAAATTTTTGATATAAAGAAGATACTGTATCGTCCATGAATAAGTATATCCCAAACATTTTTTTTCATGAAGTTAATTTTCATCTAAACCAAAAATACAATGATTTTATCATTTATCGTAGAATATTAAACAATCAAAATGAATATTATCAAGTATTGTTTATTATCAAACAGAGCAACATTGTAACGAAAAAATAAAATTGCATTAATATGTATAAATAGTGTATACATATTTACAATTCTAGTTACTATGTTTCATCACAGTAAAGTTTAGTAAAAGATAATGCTTAATAACATCCGTTTTTATTGTATAACATTCCAGAATAAGTAATTATATCACAGTTTCTTAGAAGAAAACATAACTTGAAATTAAAAAAACAGTTATTACGTACTTTTTATGCGCGTTACTGTCACTAATTAAGACCTATTCCTTCCTAAATATTGCCCAGTCAGTTGTAGCTGCAGAATACACCGACTGCTTCTCTGCAGAGGGGTAAGACTCCTCCATCGAGTGTCCTAGATTTGACACTAAAAAATCTGATGGTGATTGAGGAATGTGGAGTACCCTTTCATTGCCATCACTCACAGGACCACTCTGACCCAGAGTGGTAGCACCTGATAAGGTCCTATTTATGGGTTAAATAGAACTAAACCGTCTACATATGCTAAACTGAATTGTTGGAAATAGGACTGTTGTAACATTTAACCTGCGTACTTATGCTTAACTGAATTGTTTGAAATAGAACTGTTTTGACATTAAACAAAAAATATACTTAACTGAATTGTTTAAAACTTTTATCAAAATGACTTAATTATATGTTAAATGACCCGAAAAGGATTGATACGCCGTAAAACAAAACACCCTACCTACCCATCTTCCTTCCTAAATAGAAGCATTGACTGCTGTTTAATTTAAAATGCTCAGTCCTTCCTAAATAGAAATTTAAAATCCTCAGTCCTTCCTAAATAGAAATATCAATATCATTACGGGCTGTTGTTAGCCAAGAAATGCTAATTAAAATCCTTCACCCCTTCCTAAATAGAAATATTGATATCAACGTAGATGGTTGCTAACAGTGAAATGCAAATTAGAATCCTTCACTTCCTCAACAGAAGCATCGATATCATCATGGATCGCTGTTACAAGAGAAATCTAATGGGTTTGCCTATTGGCTTTTTTTTTCTGTTCGCAAATCAGTCATGAAACTTTATTGCAATTCTTTAAACGTAAACCGCAGAAGACCTGAGGCATGATCAATTTTCCAAGAAATAGTGAACCGACACATTTTGCTCACCGCATAAAAGGATTTTTGATCGAGAAATGTAACGGACATATATCTGACGTGGCATGAACTCCTAAAAGTCCAGACTTGACGGCTACTTGTGATAATTCACTCTAGGATTTGGCGAAAAAGAATATTTCGCAACTTCGCCACTGAATGATTGATAGAATGAAAATGGTCATAGAAAAGTGTTTCTTTGAATTTCATCTATGAACACAGTAGACATTCACCTAAAGAACGAGAAAAAGTTAAATTTCGTACTGATATTACCAAATAAGCCGTAATCGTATACTTATCTACAAGGGACAAAGAAAATTTAAAACCACAATGTATAACGTTTTCGTCCACAATCCATTTCTTGAGAATATCTCTACGTTTGGTAGTAACTCACTGAATTTTCCAGCAAATCTCCGACTGGATTCGGATTGATTGATTTTAACTGTAAATCAACCTGTCTAGGGTTATTCTATGCCTAAAGGTAAGGGAAGTGCATTCATCGAACTTTCAGATTTACATTTCTTTTTCAAGGTTGTTGTTTTTTTGCACACAGTCCAATTGAATACAATTTTTAAACATTTGATTGATCAAGCGATGGGAGCCTTAAAGGTACTGCCACTACGATTTTCTCGGTCGGCTGGGGGTGTAGAATACACCAACTGCTTCTCTGCTGTGGGGTAAGACTCCCTTCTCCTCCCCCCTCAACGAGTGTCCTGTTTATGACACTAAACAATCTGATGGTGAGGTTCCCGTAATGCTGGGACTTTGGGGGAAAGCGGAGTACCCTTTCATTGCCATCGCTCACTGGTCGACTCTGACCCAGAATGGTAGCACCTGATTGGGTCCTATCTATACATATTTACCCCCCCTCGGGCAGGATATGACACAGGGTCAATTTTTAAGCGGAGTTTAACAGGTTTGAATTCAGAGTTTTCCTTCTCCTAGACTAGTTACCTCACCAAGGCTGCCCTACTATTTACCCATAGCTGGAGGCAGAATAATTGGATTCATACCTTTCCCAAGGCTATTAGTGCTATGGGAAATGCAATCAGTCTCGGCCAGGATTTGAACTCGAGTCGCCGTGTCCTATCTATGGGTCAAATAGAACAAATCTGTGTGCTTATGCTAAACTGAATTACTTGAAATAAGACTGTTTTTGACCTTGAAACTGTGTACTCATGCTAAACTGAATTGTTTGAAATAAAACTGTTTTGACATTTAACTGTATATAAACAAAAATCTATACTTATACTAAACTGAATTATTTGAAATAGAACTGTTTATATATTTATAAATGGATTTGGCATTAATAACCTACAATGTTTAATGTGCCATAAAACTAAATCAAACCAAACCAAAGCCGCTCCAGGTCAGAGTGAACCTTTGGAGTAATGGTTATGAAGGGGTACTCGAAACTTCTGAGAGCTCCAGAATTTGAATCTCGCCATCAGATGTTAGGTGTCATACCTAGGATACCCCGTTTTTTTTTTGGGGGGGGGGGGGTTAGTGAAGGTCTTACTTGTCTGCAGGGTGCGTATTCCTAGCTCCGCTGACGCTATAAACTCTGCGACATTTAGACTTACAACAAGAAAATTCTATGTGTGTGTCTGTGTGAAAGAGATAGATTATTCAACAACATCCTCTTAACATAGGGTAAGAATAACGGGGTTATACCAACCCTGTGCTACACACGGGTTCTCTTTAACTAGGTATCTCACACGCGTACGCATAAGCAAGTAAAAATATTCCTAGTCCTCGTGACTACTATTACACAGGTGTCGGACTACTCAATATTTTTCGTGCAACTGAGGAGGTGTTTTAGAGGAAAAGAGTGTATGTATGAAGGTAGGTCATATCATGGGTTATACCTTGTTATTAGTACCATGTAACCCAGTACAGTTTGACGCTTGTTATTGAAATGAGCACTGCCGAATAACTTCTATTACTACGATAGGAAATACATAAATTTTTACCACGACAAACAAATATCTTATGGAAAACCTTCTCCCAATTGATAGATGTGATATGGAGTTCTTTTATGTAAATAAATGACCGAATAGACGACAGATACAGAAGGGACATTTAAGATCGGAACAGAGAATGCTGAAGCTCCGTTTGACCATGGTGCAATATGCATAAAATTGGATTTGGTCGAGAGCGAAAAGTCTTCAGCATGAATGAAATGCACGCTGAACCACCATTCCCGTGTAATTACGTAACATCAAGAAACGGTTATTGTAAGGGCGTAATGACATCAACGGCCTAAAGTAAACGCGCACTTAAAAAAATCACAAATTGCGCTAAAAAGGATGATGAACGTACAATGTAATTTCTGCTTTTAGTTGATCTGGCGTAAATATATATATATATATATATATATATAATACTTTTAAATACCTTGTCCGGTGGCAAAAGTTGCTTGGTAGCGCAAGGAGTGGCAATACCGCCTTCAGCTACCGAAACTGTGTTATCACCGGAGGGTATCGAACGTGCTTTCACACGTTGTATGATAAAAAAAAAATGTAAATAAATTTTGGAACATTTATTACGTCCCAAACATTTGGAACAGAACGTTACTAACGGAAAGAGAATACTGTAAAATTTTCTCATCTTTTTCGTCTCATTTAATAACTCACTCAACTTGATGAATGGGTCAATCTGCTGGGACTGTAGAATACACCGACTGCATCTCTGCAGAGAGGTAAGACTCCCCGCAAAGAGTGTCCTGGATATCACACTAAAAGATCTGATGGCAAGGCTCCAGTAATGCAGGAGCTTTGGGGAATGCGGGGTGCCTCTTTATTGCCATTGCTCCCAGGTCCACTCTGGCCCGGAGGAGTAGCACCGAATAGGGTCCTATCTATGGGTCAAATAGAACTAATCTGTGTAATTACCCTAAACTAAATTGTTTGAGAATAACTGTTTGTTTAAACTGCGTACTTATGCTAAACTGAATTGTTTGAAACAGAACTGTTTTGACATTTATCTGTGTGTAAAAAATAACTGTACTTGTACTTGACTGAACTGTTTTTAAACGTTTATCAAAATGGCTTAATTCGGCGTTGAATGACGCGAAAAGAACTGATACACCGTAAAATAAATCAACTAACCAACACCTTGATGAAGGTCGATAACCAAAACATTCAGCGTTAGCAAATAATCCCATAAATAAATCCAGCCTCAGAAAGCCTTATGTTTTTTCATATATATATATATATATATATATATATATATATTTGTGTGTGTGTGTGTATGCCTGATCAATAGGCCTTTATATCTATTATGTTATTGTCATAAAAGCGAAAGGATAAACATAAAGCAAGGTGCAAATGCACAAATATATCATGAAAATACAATAAAGCCATTGATTGTTTAATACTTCAAGTGGAGAAGGAAAAGAAAGCGTTTATACAACAGTAGTTTTAGTTCAAAAGATGAATCTGTGAGGTTGAAAAAGAATTTATAATAATGCCAACAATATTGTCTATTGTTATTGTTGTTAGAGTCGAAGTCGTGCTTTGGAACCACCAAAATGAATACCCCGTAAGGATCGAACCACATTATTTGCTCAGAACTAGCTTGCTAACAATCCGATTCAACTGCATATATATTAAACCTACTTTAGTCTGGCAGAAGGCTACAGACATGGAGTTGTTTGTGAGGATTTAACTCGGTAGATAAGCTTAGAATACTTTTGTTTCTCTTCGGCAAATGTCTTTTTTGTATTGGGTCAAAAAACTGAATCCTTCCGCTAGAATCAAACTGGCTGGTTAATAGCAGTTTTATTGTAAAACTTAGAGAAGTTTTCTCATTATACATTTGTGAGACCAGGTTGTGTGACTGATGAAATTTTTCTCGTTTCTTTTGTGGTATATCATTTTTTTTGATTGTACAAAAAATGCCTGGCGTTGACCGAAGATTGAGCAAGCTGAAACTAATTAAAAAGTCACAATAATTAAAAATGAATATTATGGGGGTTTCAAGGTAATTTTTGTTGTTTGCTATCTGATTCCGTTATGGGTTACTTGATTCTGATCCCATGTTACTTTGCTAGTTTAACTTCTTGGATAAGAAGGCTGTAAAGGAATTATATGAAAGAAGACAGGAAAAGAAGATAGGAGTCCAAGGTATCTTTTATATTTTGCCTTAATTTCTGGGTTTAACAACCATTCAGTGGGTGAGGAAATTATTCCAGAATACAAATAAAATGGTTGCGTCTCCCAAAAAAGGTGTTAAAACGTGTTAGTCGTTCTTGAGTATATGTCAAAATTTGGTGTTTAAGGCGTTAACAATGTGTTAGACACTTTGGGGGAGATATGTCTAAACCTGGTGTTTTTCAATTTTAGTTAAGTCCGTCATAGGGTGTCTTAGTTGTGATTTTGATGCGTCCATTATTTGGTGTTTTAAGTCGTTAGTCAAAGAGATGGCTGCTACTAGTGGAAAGGTTAGCCAACGCGTTCGTTCCACCAGCAGCAAGAAAGATTTAGGTATTGTCAATCCACTGGTCACTGCTGAAAGAGAACGGGCCTCTTTCTTTTGCTGAGAGGATTGCTTTTTTGCGCATGCGCCGCCCCTTTTCCTGTCCGAGGCTTCTGGGAGTTACTGCATTTTTTATATTTGTTTTTAATTTAATTTTGCTTTACTTTTTCTATCCACTACAATATCATTTGTTTGTCTTATTTTTGTTCATCGTTATATCGGACATGATATCATCTACGTAGGATCTACCCAATGATCGTGGAAAAAAGGAAACATTAAATACAGATCTTTGTATAAAAATAAACGTTACACAAATAATACCATAAACATATTTAAGTGCACAAAGACTGGAAGAAAGACAGCAGTGAAATAGTGTTGGAGTTTATATTGTGTTTTGATATTTAATTTCCATTTTTGTAATGGTATATTTAATTTGTTTTTATATGTGGTTGCGTGTTCTCACAAGTCGGAAGACCGCCATTTATAACGATGGGGATAACATTATTATTATTATTATTGGGGTTTTTAGGTTTAAGTTGGTTTTGCGTTGGTTATGTTGGTATTACGTTGGTTGCGTTGGTATTTCGTTGGTTGCGTTGGTATTTCGTTGGTATTTATCCCCTCGCTAAATGTTGATGGAAAATAAATGTTGATGGTGGAGAAGAGCGAAGTCGTTAGGTTTTGTACCAAGGGTTTAATGGCAGCATGAAGTAAAGGTGTTCATGCTGGTATGCTACAAGGTCTCGTAGGAAGGAAAGAAGGAAGACTGTATCATCTAATTTGTTTTTAACTAGGATCCCTTGGTCTAGAAGAATAGACCCAAAGGGGTCCATAAACTAAATGGCTCTCCTCCTAATGGTTGATGCTGCTACTGCCATTTAGGAACAGACGTTAAGACGTCCGTTCCCGTTGAGGATTTTTGAGCGAGAGAGAGATTCGCGGGCTTTCTTCAATTTTTGGTGCTGCTAGGAAATATGGTTCTGGCTGAATAGGACAGCACATCCTGATTGGGTGAAAATGTTCGGCGACTCTAACGGTCAAATTAAATTACGCGCGAAACATTTATTCAAGTTTCTTTCTGCTACAATAGTCAGTATTCAAGATAACTTATACTTGAAATGAAGGATCCAAACTATGAAGGTTGTGCTTAGACAAAAAATAACATAATAAATTTTCCTAATCATTTAAGTAAGAGATCAGGTTTGGTCCAAAAATGTCACCATGAAGTTAAGCACTTGCTTTGTAATTTAGAGCCTGATTGAATCACATGAAAAAGGTCATGTGACTTAAGTGTTGTAACATCTATGATTGGGTGCGATGAAAAAAAATGAGTTACTTTCAGACTACAGATCTGGTTGAAGCAACACTCACGACGGTTGAAAATATGAAACTTAGTCAAGAGTTGGTTTTATTTTTGACTATGTTTGGATATTGGGATATTTGCTTTACACTTTCGTTACTTTATGACTTTTGTATATTGAGCATTGATAGTTTTACTGGTTTAACTGCTGTTTTCGATCTTATTTATGGTGAGTGTGTGAATTTTGATTTTATATATATAGAGAGAAACAGAGAAACAGTATAATACTGAAATTATAGCTACATATTGCAAGTAACAGTTTTACGTTTTTCACAATAATCAGCCAAACAAAACACTTAAGAAACTTTGAAAAAAAATCGTGAATTATTGTATAGTAACGAACTTAGAATTTACAAGATATATATATATATATATATATATATACGTGTGTGTGTTGTGGAGTCGAAACAAATATTATAAAAACCTATTTTCATGTGTTACTGTTTCGTTTCTGCTGTGTTGTAACTGCCCCTCCCCACGAGACAGACTAGTCTACTCCGGGTGGAGTGATGAATATTGCAGAAGCAACTTATTTTCCTTGCCTGTATTTTGAAACTTCGTTAATTTCTAAATGTAATGATAGCCATTTTCTGCACAAAATTAAAGGATATATCGCTTTTAATTTTTCGTTACCTCTTCGTACAGTTTTTCTTATTATGCAGAGTATTTTTTATTATCGTTTTTGATATCTCATATATGACAAAAATTAGTGGAAAAGTGGATAAATCCGAAACTTAGGTCACGTGGTATGCCACTGAGAGGAGGTAAATAAGATCAATTTCCCCTGCCCCTCTGTGTTTGAATTAACAGGCCCCAAAGATTAACCATTAAAGGAATAGGAATGAAGGTCAACTCCTCGGCCTGCCTGTTGAACGAAGTAACGAATCCAGGTCAGAATGAAAGCCAAGGGCTGCCTACGCTCTGTGACTGGTTGGACAGAGAAGGGGATATAGAGGTCATTATAGTAGCCCGAATGAATAGCATGACAGGTGGGTGGAGGAGGAAGAAAGAGGCCAAATGATTGGCCAGGGTCCTAAAGCCGAAAAAGAGGTCTTCTTCGTCAAAGGAAATTGGAGAAAGGATTTTTTTCAGTTCTGGAACAGCAGTCGGCGTGACAAGATGTGGTGAAGCTGTAGCCAAAAACTCCGGGAAAAGAAGCGGAACAGAGTTTTTGGACTGGAGATAACAGATGCTTCGAGCCAAGCTCTACAGAATCCCACTAGCCCGTAAAAGAAAAGAAATCTCAGAAGAAACCCGTCGAAAAATCTAAGTAAACCTTAAAACTGTTTTCTCCATCCACCCTTCCTAAGTATTGCAATTATATGCCCTCTCTCTCAATTGAAAGAAAGAAGAAAGAAAAAAGAAGAAAGAAATACATTTATGTTGGAGACTGTTTGCCGAGGAAATAGAGCCGGCCCCCATAAATATTTGTTTGGACCTCGACTATTAAAATTTTGGTTATATTTTAAATGTCCCCTCGTTGAAATTTATTTGTTGTGTTATTTACCTAGCGAGTTGCCTTCTTTTGCATATTTCCTTTTCAGCTTCATTTCGCTTCAATTTATTCTCGCTAAATGTTCTATTCGCCTTTAAAAACATTACACGGGAAATTGGAATTGCCGACTACAGTGAATAATATTTCATCTTAACCTAGACGTCCATGTCTTCTGTTATCCTAGGGGGTAGGGAGATGAAGTGGCTTGGTGGGTATGTGTAACGTGAAATTTGGAAACCCCCTTGCCAGAGGCGGTTAGTCTAGCCCCAAATTAACCCCCACATTATTTGCCAGTTCCCATATGCCCGAAAAAGGAATCTTAACTAGGACTTATTTTGCGAGGGGTCAAGTACCAGGCTGCCTCGACGTCACACGTGCGTAAAATAAACTCCCGTCCTGGAATAAATATTTATGCACCGTCACACTTACGAGTTTAGTGGTAATCTTTCGTTCTTTATTCACAGAAAAAACTTTTTCAGACTAAACATCTTTTTGTATTTTTCTACATTTTAGCAATCAAGGAAATAGATAAACTAATGGAGAATGTAAAAAGGTATAAAGGGTGGGAAGGGGTCTAAAGACAAGAGACAGTTAAGAGAAGACTAGGGAGGGAAATAGTTGTGATGGTAGAGTTATTTGGTTGGTTTTATTTGGTCGAGGCAAGGTGGCACCAAGAGTATCGGAGATTTGACCGGAAAGAGTTGGATTAATTTGAATTAGTGACAGAAACAGGCTTGGAGTGTATTTCCTATCGGTATTCGACACTCTATGAAAATAACTCTTTGTTTCCAAGGCTTTTTGTCGCATCGATGTAAACTTATATATATATATATATCTCAAATAAAAAACCGGCTCATTGGCCCAGTGGGTAGAGTGTTCGCCAATGGTCCGAGAGATGTGGGTTAAATCCCAGGTCGAGTCATATCAAAGACGCAAAAAATGGTACTTGATACTTTCTTGCTTAACACTCAGCAAAATAAGGTACGTATCAAGGGTTAAGTGGAGCAATCCATGGAAAGGAGTAACGCCCTCCCCTACATCTTGGTATAGTAGCTATTGAAAAGGGAGCCTTCCGGTCACCTTCGACTTAAGGTCGCCAACTTTACTTACTGATATCAAATAATGATGTATAAATGAAAGAATCAAACCAATAAGATTAATCGTTTTTTTAATGACGGATGAAAATACAGTAGGTGAAAACTCTCTTTAAAAAGCTTATATAACTCCGTTACTGGAAATTTGTGAATACAACATAGGATTAAACGAAGTAACTGCATCTTGATCTGGTATTTCCACGATTTAAAGGAAAACCGACAAAGTTTAGTGGTATTGTAAGATACTGCTGGGGCACATCGCGTCAGTGCTAATGGTATTTTGACTACAAAACCATATTTGATCCCAGAGTTTTCATCTGATAAAGACTTTGTTAGGCACTCAGCTGTTGTTTAGTTTACAGCTGATTACATATATATATATATATATATATATATATATATATATATATAAAGGTTTCATAGGTAAAAGGTGTCAATTTTAAATGCAGTCTGTTTGTTACACCTAGATATGGAGAAATGGTTACCCAACATGACTCACAAATAATTATAACTGAAGATCATTATTGGGTAATTTTCAGTTTGTGACCTTGTGCCTGTGTAAATTTAGTAAACACCTATATTGCGGGGTAACCCAGTCGACTGAGGTTGTACAATACACCGACAGCATCTCTACAGCTGGATAAGACTCTCCCAACGAGAGTCCTGGATATGATACTAAACAATCTAATCGTGAAGTGCCAGTAATGCTGGAGCTTTAGGGAATGAGGAGTCTCCCTTCATTGCCATCGCTCCCTGGTCCACTCTGGCCTGTAATGGTAGCACCTGAAAGGGTCCTATATATGGGTCAAATAGACCTGTTGATATTTAAACTGAATGCAAACAAATGACTTATGCTAAATTGAATTCTTTGAAATTGAACTGTTTGATCATTTAATTGTATGCAAACAAATAACTGATGTTTAATTGAATTGTTAGTGATACATAGCAACACTTGGAACCATCTAGCTTTGTTGACATGTTAAACTGAATTGTTAGAAATAGAACTGTTTGATCATTTAACTTTATGCAAACAAATGACTGATGTTTTAATTGAATAGATAGTGATACAAAGCACTACTTGGAACCATTTACGTTTGTTGATTTATGCTAAACTGAATTGTTTGAAACAGAACTGTTTGTTCCTTTAACAGTGTGCAAAGAAATGATTAATGTTTTATTGAATTGTAAGTGTTAAATAGCAGTACTTGTAAACATTTAACTGTGGGCAAAAAAAAATTAGGTCAGGCTCGTTTAAAAATGGTATCTATGCAATATATTTAGAAATAATATATATATATATAGAGAGAGAGGATTTGGCATTAAATAACCTACAATGGTTGATATGCCAGAAAGCTCAACCCAATCAAATCATTTATATTCAATATATGTGTATAAAGAGGAGTTGGGATTAAATAACCTACAATGGTTGATGTGCCATAAAAAACAACCAAACTAAATCATATATATTTAATATATATGTAAAAAAGAATTTGGCATTAAATAACCTACAATGGTTGATATGCCATAAAACAAAACCAAAATATATTGAAAGGATTTGTCATTGATAGTAATTTTTATTTTTGAAAAAAGGTTGTTTAAAACTTGTATTTTTATCATTTTGCACCCCAGATTATTTTAAAGTACTAACAGATGATTGTTGTACATGCATTTTAGTTTTACAAATGACGTTCCCTTTAACAGTGTAAAGTAAAATAATCTCCTGAAGTTAAAATTTCCGCCGCAGAAGCAGTGAGAAGGTGCGAGGTATGTTATTGAACAGCAGTAGCAGCCATGCTAACATAATGTGGAATAGTGAACATCGTATGTTTGTGAAACTTATTTTTAAAAGTAGTGATTCTATCATCGCAATGCAACGGTTATTTAGCTCACCCGATCCATCGCCTTCTGATTTCTTCCTTGAGGGATACATGAAGGTCAAAGTATTTTGATGTCGGCAACAAACAATAGAGGAACTGAAAGATTTTATTCGTCATGACATCGCAGCAATACTGGAGGCAATGACCGGGCAAGGTCTGCAAAACTTCCGGGTGAATGTAGAGAGAGAGAGAGAGAGAGAGAGAGAGAGAGAGGCGGGGAAGCATTTGAGCAATTTGATCTTTAAAACAAAAATGCAAATATTGTTCTTTCTTATATGAGTAAGTTTTGAATAGGATCTATATTGCTTTTTTATTTAAGTTTATAGGGCTCAAGTAGGGTTTGTTTGTGGTGGTAGAGGTGGTTGGTTGGCGAATTGTTGGGAATTCTGATTCCTTTTCTTCTTTTTAGCCCATTCACTTGTTGTCTTCTATTGTCTGTGGAAGCCCTAAGAGGATTAAAGATAGAAGGAAAAAGACAAACTTTATTTTTAGCAGTTTATGACAATTCTGTGGTGGTGAAACGTTTTCTTGAACTAGTAGAAATAGTAGCGTTTCCCAGACAAGGCGTTGAAGTATATTATAGAATAATTTTCGGCAATTTCGCCAAAAGCACGGGAGACCTGGGTTCAATCCCAAAGACTCAAAAAATGATATTTGATGCCTCCTTGCTTAACACTTAGTATTATAAGGTACGGATCAAGGGTAAAGTGGAGCAATCCAGGGAAAGGTGCAGCGCCCTCTCCTACACCTTGGTGTACTAGCTATCGAAAAGGGGCCTTTGGGTCTCCCTCGACTACAGTCGCCAACTTTCTTACTTTACAAGGAGAGACACATCGTGCTGCTCAGTTCTGAACTCCGCAGGCTCTTTCTCTTCCCACCAGCAGCCGAGAGAAAAAAGGTCCTTTCCGTCGAGATGATGAGAGAGAGAGAGAGAGAGAAAGAAAGTGAGTGAGATAGTTCACTTTTTAGGCATGCCCCGATTTCACTTCCAGTCAGAGGCCTCCTGGGAAACTGATACTTTTGCATTTAAAAAAAATTATTTTAATCCTCACAAATTCCAAACCCAAGAGATAGTTCTGCCAGACTCGGCATTAAATTTTTTTCCAATCTTATCGTTTAGTTCTTCAAGTGTAAGAAGACTATTTAATATATATATATATATATATATTTAAAAAACATAAATCACACGTTTATACTTGCAAAACGACATAGTTGGAATAACACAAAAAACGGATGCTTGAAGGAGGCTTGCATATAACATAATTATTTGCACAGTAAAATACTTCTGTATATTAGCACAGTTTTGCCTCGTGATCAGTGTCGTAGCATATAATTCATAGGGCTATGATGTGGTGGGCACAGGCTTCTAAGAGTTGAAGATTATTTAAAAAATAACAAAGTTATATATATAAAGTAGAAGGTGTTTGCTAATTACTTGATAATTGCACAATAAACAAAACTGTAGAAATGTTTAAAAATGAGTGTTGTTATTCCACAGTGACAAATTTCTGTTTCGTTTCATGAATTCTCCTACAAGATCGTTCAAATTAAGATGTTTATTTTGCTCATGTGAATTCAAGGCGATTATTCTTTGACCTGGAGTGATCCCATCTATAAGTCAAATAAATATGTTTAAAAATTATTCGTATTTGATAAAACCGAGTGAAAAACAAAAAAACAACACAAAAAATCCAAATATGAACGCGATTTCCTTACCTCAGGACATAAAATAACCCTAGGCGAGTTATTATGCCGTTAAAATCAATCAATCAGTCATAGAGACACCCAGAGTTCACATCCGTTAATTTTCTTTTCTTTTTAAATTTCATTTTATTCATTTCTTTACTTCCTGTTTGTCATTTGTAAGTCATGTCGTCTCTGACACTTATCTGTTTACATGATATTTACCAATGTGGGAGGAGAAGGAATTTACAGAGGAAGTCATGGGCGAAGGCTTGGTATCCCTTTAGCGTATGGGGCTAGGTGATTTTATTGGTAGTTATTTGTTTTCCATTTGGTAGGTAGTAGTAATTTACTTAGCTTTTTGCTTAGATGTAGCCCAAGGCTGCATGAATGGAGCACCTAGTGGGGATCTAACTCACTCGTGAAGGCTTGCTAGTCTACCTTGCTAACCATTACACCACTTGAGGTGCCCTATTTGGTAGGTAGTATTCGGTTTTCGGTTTAGATATCTGATTTCGTTGGTTTCCTCTCAACCCCATTTAATTCATTGGCTTCTTAATCTGTGAAGGCTGCAAAAGAAGAAAATGAGGGAGATGAAGATAGGATATACCTTTCGAATTTCAACTTTATTTTTTGGGTTTTATACGGTTACTCTGTAGCGAGGATATGTTATCCTGACTAATTGAGAACAGTCGCGTCTCCCAAATAAAGCGTTGAAATGTACGAGTCGTTTTTGTGGTTGATAAGCCCAAATTCGCTGGTTTTAGTTGTAGGTGATAAGTCCATTTGGTGCTTTTTATATAGGCTGCTGTTATCAGGGACGGCTACTGCTGGTGGAAGGGTGAGCCAGCGTGCCGCTAAGCGGACACGTGGTTTTCCCCACCAGAAGCAGGAGAAAAGATGTCTTTCCAATCCTAGGGGTCACTGCTGAGTCTTTCTCGTGCCCTTAAATCTGTTTCAGGCATTCACAGTTCCATCTTCATGTCAGGGGCCTCTAAGAACTTCTATACTTCCTGAATATATTTTATTTTTTTCTATCCTCTACAAGCGACAAGCCTCACTCTTTAGCGACGGGCCTGGTTTTTACCAACTTTCCTGTTCCAACCTTCTGATTCTGGATTCAGTTAATATTCATTCAACCTCACAGCAGGTCAGATTTGACACAAGGTCATTTTATTGGGAGTGGGATGAGGCTTGATCTCATCGACATTCCGCATTTTGGAGCGCCTCGGGCGCCAAGCAATTAACTCAGCCCGGTAAAGTATGTATTGCCTTGGAGGGGACGCCCTTCTGAGACCAGACGATCAATTTCAGTTTAGGAGTTAAGGAAACGTTCACTGGAAATAAGCCGATGGCAAAATTTTGATATCAAACACAAAAATCCTGCCAGCATACTTTTTACCCTTCTTTCTATGCTTTATATGTGTCCCCAACAAACTCCGTCTTCTTTGTTTGTTTTTCTAACGCAAATCCTTTTTTTTTTATTTGGTGGGGGGAATCATCTGTCAATTCTCCCTTCAGTGAATCACACCATAAAAACGATTTATCCAACCATCAATACAATAGCCGATTATTATCGTAAATCTACCAATAATAAACCAAACAGTGCGAAAATAGGAAGGTTAAATTGACTAATCAGTCAGGGTCCAATTATTGGTCAATCAATAGAGATATTTTACGTCAGAGCAACAAAAAAAGCGCTTTCTACTCTCTGTCTATTTTATTAGTTTTGCAATCCCATCAGTTTTCGCCGCTTTCTTTTTCCCAAAAGAATATCTTCCTTTTTTTTACTGATTTTTTTCTTTACTTTCTTTTCTTTTCTTTTCTTTATACTTAAAACCGTCAATCGTTTTTTAGTTCAATGATCCATAAATCCCCAGCTTTCTTGCTATTCATTCATCCAATTTTTGTTGTATTTTCTTTTCCTCTTCACTGTCAACATGGTGCCCGGATGAAGTCCACCCACTTAAAATACCTTTATTTACACAACGAACAAGTCTTTATTGTTACAAAATTGTCAGGAAATCTATTGAAACTGAAATGAAGAGACACAATCAACAGACACGCGCGTACACAGTCGCATATACATACACCAACAGTCAAAAAGAGTTTCCTGACGTTGCCAGAGTTGCAATATTGGTGATTGGGGAAAAAGTGTAAGGTACGTTAAGTTTGACTAAGATAAAATAAATAAAAAAATTAATTTAAAAAACCTCACAATTTAGGCTTATAACTAAAAAAAAGTAGAAAATGACATTTTTCATTTCTTGACTTAATACTATAATAACAGAAGCAATACTTTTAATAAAATAAGTAATATATTAATAAAATCAAATTTTAATAAAATAAGTGGTTAAAATTAAAGTCATACATAATTTTTTACATTTTCTTTTTATAACTTAGAATAAATTAGGTAAGACGTTTATCATAGTCACTTTTTTATTAAAAATATTACATTGATTGTGATTAAAAACAGCTAATAAAAATTGAATTGTATTACAAAAGACATTGTTCGCTAATACTTCGAAGACCTTCTGGATAAGACCTAAGAGATTTGGATGCAACCGGTAAAATGCAGTGGGTGGGGAGGGCCCTTAGGGCTAAGTTGGGCCTAAAAGTTTCTTGGATAGAATAGAACAAATTAAGGTGAAATTGATTTTCATAAAACTTATATTATGAAAAAAGAAGAATAGGAGAAAAAAAATTGATATAAGAATTATTTTTCCTATTTCGGAATTTAAATGAATTTCAAAAGATACAAACGAGAAAATTAAAACTTCTTGAAAAACCGCAGTATGTAAAAAAAAGATGTTTTTCATTTAATCATTTTTTTTCCATTCATATTTTATCAGGTTTCTATTTTAATTAAGATTTAATACTTCTATTTGAAGATCTTACTGAAGTGAAGGCTCACTGTCAGTAAACTATATAATTGTCTAACAAATCTTACATTGTAATAGGTTTAGATGGGAATTCTTCTTTTTTAGCCTCTTTTGATAGAAATGGAGATAGGAGTTTGCAAAAGGAGAAGTTATGCAAATCAGATTAACACTCATACCGGTCTACCCCATTATCTACTCACTGGTGTACAGGCCTGTGTTCTTGTCTAAGAAGAATATCATAATCATCATCATATCGCGCTGGTAGCACGGATATCCCTGACCCTCTCTCGCCACTCCTCCTTATCGTTCATCGCCCTAGGTAGGTCTTCGGGACAACATCCCGACAGTGTATCAATTATGTCGGCCAAGTATTATTGATACACTCTTTATTTTTTCGCCCAATCAGCAGGGTTTAAAATATGCTGACTTTGCAGAGGAGTAAGATTCCTCCTTTAAAAAGGGTTGTACTAAGTATGACACTAAACTCTATCTGATATCGTGACTCCAGTTTTGAAGCTCTGGGGAGTGCACCTTCATGGACATTACTCCCATGTTCGCTGGCCCAGTCAGTTGGGGCTGTATAATACACTGACTGCATCTCTACAGACTCCCCAACGAGTGTCCTGGATATGGCACTAAACAACCTGATAGTGAGGCTTCAGTAATGCTGGAGCTTTGGGAAATACAGACTACACTTTCATTACCATCACTCCCAAATCGACTCTACCCCTGTGTGATAGTACCTGATAGGGTCCTATATATGAGTCAAATAGATCTGTTTTACATTTTAAATGTGTACTTATACTAAATTGAATTGTTAGAAATAAAACTGTTTGATCATTGAACTATGTATAAACAAAAAAAAACTTTGTACTTATGCTAAACTGAATTATTTTAAATAAAACTGATCATTTAACTGTGTGTAAACAAATAACTGATGTTTAATTGAATTGTTAGTGATACAGAGCAATATTTGGAACCATTTAGCTTTGTTGACATGTTAAACTGAATTGGTAGAAATAGAACTGTTTGATCATTCAAATGTGTGTAAACAAATGGCTGATATTTAATTGAATTTTTAGTGATACATAAGAATACTTGAAAACATTAAACTGTGCTCAAACAAATTATTAATGGTAAATCAAGTTATTCTTATTAGATAGAAATAAATGAAACCATTTAACTGTGTGCCAAAAAAATAAGCTCAGGCTTGTCTGAAAATGTCATCTAAAAAATTTGTTAAGAAATCATATATTTAATATACATGTATAAAAAGGATTTGGCATTAAATGACCTACAAAGGTTGATGTGCCATAAAACCAAATCAGGGCTTACTCTGACCCGAAGTACTTGTACCGGCGAGGGTTATATCTATGGGTCAAATAGATGTTTTTAGAAATTATTCATATTTGTTAGCAAAAAAATCTACAATGAACGTGATTCCCTAACATCTGGACATTACATAACCCTAGACGAGTTGATATGCCGTTAAAATCAATCTTTAGAACATTTATTATGGAAATAGGAATTAGTTGTAGAAGTTCTGTACCTTAGATTAAAGTACCTTATATTAACACTCATAGCAGTGAATCCCATCATCTACATGCTGGTGTATAGGCCTGTGTTAATGTCCAAGTGTATTTATTATATTGTCTGAGTACTGTTGATACACCCCTTATTTTGGAACCTATGCATACATCAATCTATAGATGTAATCATTTACTGTAATCTAGCTATATTGATATTACTTGTTACTGGGTATATTACTTATGTAAGTTAAAATAGATATTTAGGGTGTTAGTATCTTATATTCAATCATTATATATATTAATATTTAGGAGATAGTTGCAGGACAAACTGTTGTGCCATGGCTCACAGTTTGGGAACCTTTGCGTTTAAGCCTCATTTTCAAGTAAAATTTGGCATGTTAGTTTTGTAAGCTATTGCCAATAAATTCAATCCTCAATAAATGATCCATTTTTTTTTGTACCCTTAAGTTGGCTTCATTTAATATCTGCATGTCTGGCATTTCACTACCATTAAGAAAACGCGCCATTTTACCATCTCTATTCAAATTCCTTGTGGTGGGAATCAAACTAATTCCTATTGCTTTTATTTGTGTGTTTTAGGGGTTTTTTTGACATAAGTCCAGAAATATTAAATGTTTTCATTGGTTTGTTTATGAATACTATTGCCATGTTTCTTTTAAAAAATACATGAATGATGCAATGAAAATGTAACTAGAAGTATACGACACCCTTCTCTACTCATCATAAGAATAAAAAAAAATGCGAAAAAAACTGCTACACACCCATCAAACCAACACTGGGAAAACGATATCCGAGATTTTTAAACCATACATTTTATTTTCCAGTCTATTTTCTATTTATTCATTGTTTCATTTATAAGTTTTAATGTCCAGTGTTATTTTATGTCAAGGGTTTATTGAACCGTGTTCATAGTATATTCATATTTGCAATATTTATGTTGCTGTTTCTTAAAAGTTATTGATTAATTTATGTTCAGGGTCCTATCGAATACTAATAATTTTTTAAAAGATTTATCTGCCCAAGAGATCTCACCCAAACAGGTACTACCGCTCCGGGTCTGATTTATGGCAATGAAGGGATATGTGGAAATCAATAAAAATAAAACAAAATAAATTCAAAAATTGTAGCAGTTCCTAAAAGCCTCAGACAGAAAGCGATATCCGCACATGCCTGAATGACAGACTTACTGGCACCAATGAGGAATTCTGCCTCACTTCAGCTTTAACCGTAGTACTGAAAGGATCCTCTTTCACTCGGGTTCAAACATCGAACGTATGTGCTGATTGGTTCTTGTGGCCTGATACGTATCCATGTCTTCTGCTAGCAAGCCGACACTTCGGAATATATTTACTTAACTCAGGACAGACCTTCAAATTCACCGAAATGATTCTCCTATTATTCATATTTACCAACCCCTCCGCATTGACACAAGGTCAATTTTTAAGCGGAGTTTAACAGGTTTGAAATCAGAATTTTCCTTCTCCTAGACTATTTGTCTCATCAAGGCTGAAGAACTCAGTCTGCCCTACTATTTACCCATAGCTGGAGGGAGAATAATTGGATTCATACCTTTCCCAAGGGTATTAGTGCTATGTGAAATGCAATCAGTCTCGTCTAGGATTTGAACCCGTGTCTACGACGATAACCATTACACCACGGACACCTTCATGATTCTCCTATTATTAGCCGTATAACCTCACTTAAGACACCACCCGGACATAACCATAAACTTCGAACTTTTACCACTGAAAATAACAAGCACATTTCAACGCCTTCTCTGGGAAACGTGACGTATTTCTTCTGATTCAGGAAGATTTTCCACGCCACAGAATAGTGATTAAAACTCTAAAATAAAGTTGGAGTTAAAAGGTATCGTGGTCTCTTTCCTTCCTTAAATTCTCTTGCAGCCTTCCAAAGACAAAATAGCCGACAATTTAAATAGGGTAAGAAGAACAAACGAGTCTGATACTTAAACTTAAAACCAATTACTGATAACCGCCAGCGACAACAACCTGCATAATAAAACTACACAACAAATCTATTTTACGCCCCATAGATATACCATTATCCCAGATCTCAAGAAGAGAAGCTTCGCCATCAGATGCCGTTTGATATTATAGTTAGGACACCCCTTTTTGGAGTTTTTTTTTTTTTTTTTACAGAGGATGCAGTCAGCGTATTTTATTACCCGCTAACAAGGTGGATGAATTAATTATGGCTTTAGAAGTGAAATATTATATTTTTCAAGGCAGCAGTAATTGTCAGATTTTAGTAAAATTTTCAGAGCAATTTATAACAAAAATTCAGGAGGCCCATACACCGACTGCATATCTGCAGAGAGGTAAGACTACCCCCTTCCAACTAGTGTCCTGGATAGAGCACTAAACAATCTGATGGTGAGGCTCCAGCAATCCTGGAGCTTTGGGGGATGTGGAGTACTCTTCATTACCATCGCTCCCTGGTCCACTCTGGCCGGAGTGGTAGCACTTGAAAAAGTACTATCAATGGGTCCAATAGAACTAAACAGTGTACGGATGCTATATTGAATTGTTTGAAATAGAATTGTTTTTACATCTATGTGTAAATAAATGACTGATAGTTAATTGAATTGTTAGTGATACATAGCAATACTTGGAACCACTTAACTTTGCTGACTAAACTGAATAGCTTGAAATAGAAATGTTTTTGACATTTAAACTGTGTACTTATGCTAAACTGAATCTTTTGAAATAGAACTGTTTGTGTATGAAAAATGGATTTGGCATTAAATAACCTACAATTTTTGAAATGCCATAAAACCAAGTCAAACCAAACCAAATCAACTGTCTCTATTTCATTTTATGAAATTTCGAAAAAAGATCATTTGTGTGTAAAAAGAATTTATTTTTCTATTTCGATCTCCCGAAACCCGAGTTAATAATAAAGATAAGAGAACTTTGAAGAGACCAATTAAAATTTTTTGTCATGTTTTATTTTAACCAAATCTGATTGTACATTGCACTTATGGAGAGGATATTTCATAATCAGAGCTTTAGTCACGTGTAGTTTTTGTCTGGACCCGATATACGTCTTATAACTGCCTTGATAATTTGGGACGTAAAGAGATTACCCCCCAAATAAAGTTGACAAATACTGTATTGTATTGAATGTATTCATCCATTACCTTCCCCCATATTACACAGTTGTGTGGGTTTTGGTGAATAGAAATTATCTTCAGCTCTGTTACGTGTTTGGAGTGGACACGCAAAAAAAATATCCTTCAGTTTCGAACTGAAAAAAATAAAATAAGTTTAAAAAGAAAAACACCGAGGGGTAAATGTTTTATATATATATATATATATATATATATATATATATATATATATATATATATCGAAGGATTGAACTGTGAATAATGAGTGTGTATTTACGTGAATGTGTGGGTAGGAGAGTAAAGCTTTTCTCGAGTTTGTTTTAACGAAGACTGAAGAGCAAAGAAGGAACCTATTATTGGAACGCACGAGTCGCACGTGGCCTTTTCATGTTTTGTCAGTTTGTCTGCCCCACCTCTTTTTCTGCTACCCCGACCCAACCTCGCTCTCTCTCTTTCTCTCCCCGTGTTAAAAAATGAAACACGTTAAAACATAATAACCGGGTCCAATGAACAAATAAAGACAACTCAAAATGTAACCAACCCTGACTTACCCTTATCTTAATTATTCACCTGATAAGGTAATGAATATTCTCTTGTCTAGTTTCTCAATACGACGCGTCATAGGAATCATGAACCTTAGCCTGTCCATATTTCTTCTTCTTCTTCTTCTTCTTCTTCTTCTTCTTCTTCTTCTTCTTCTTCTTCTTCTTCCTTTTTTGTTTGTTTGTAATCAACGTTTTCCTTTTTTCCTTTTTTTTTCTTTACCTTCTTGTCTTACTTTTCTCTTTATTTCATTTATTTATTTACTTTTTGAAGCCATTTTGTAATAATACAAACTTTCCCTTTGTTTTAATTGTTCTTCCTTTGAAGATCTTTTTTTTTGTTCGTGAATGAACCTAATCTTTTCTTTTCTAGTCATGTGTATCTTACTCTTAGATCAAACAATTCTACACTTCGTTTTTGTTTTTTACGTTCATTTCCCTCCCTAGTTAACTACTTACTTTTCTACTTTTTTTTCTACTAACCTTTCTTTCTTTCCATCTATTCTTTCTTTCACTTTCGCTTTCTTTCTTTTTCTGCCTTTTTCTTCACATAATTTTTCTTTCTTCTTTTCCTTCAACAACTCTTTGTTTGTCCTTTTCTTCACCTGTTCTTTCTTTTTTGTATTTTCTCTCTTTGCTCTCTTCCCTCATATTTTATTTTTTTACCGAACTCTTTATTGCGAGTGGGGCTCTCCGTGGTGTAGTGGCTAATGCCCTGGACTGTGACATCTTAGTAAGCGAGTTCGAACTCCACTTACGCTTATTCATTCACTTTTGGACCCGTGGAAAAGTTATGAACCCTCTTTATCCCCTCCTAGTTATCGGTTAAATAGCAGCACTACTGTTCTTCTACAAGGATGGCATTAGCATTGAATGAGCCACGTAGGTTGATATGCATTAAACAAAGAAACCAGACCATATTCTTATCATCCACTTATTCTATCTCCTAATTACTTTTCCTAAACATCTTTTTTTTATACGAAGTACCTATATACCCGTATACAAGTCGACATCATTTATCTGATGGATTAATTTTACAACATTTCAACCCGTCTAGGGTTATTTTCTAATTAGAGGTTAGGGAATTGCTTACAATATACGTTTATATTTATATTTTTGTGTCGTTTTTTTGCGTACGGTTATATGATATCGGGTATTCCTAATACAAATAATTCGCCAACAGATTTATTTGATCCCTATATGGAATCTTAACAGATAGTACCACTCCGGGTCAGAATGAACCTGAGAGTAATGTTAATGAAGGTGCACTCAACCCTCCCAAAGCTTCAGAGCTAGAGCCTTACTATCAGAGGGTTTAGTGTCATTCTCGTCACCTTTTTAGAGACATCGTACTTCTATGCAAGAGATAGAGTCACCGTATTCTATGTCCCTACAAAACGGCTGAGGATTACAAAGATCTTAATTCGAGTCATCAGAAAAACATTTGCCTCCTTTTTATATCCTGCACATCAAAGTTTTAAAAAGAATTTTTAATTAAAAGTAGACAACTTATGGGTTAGTTTAATTTGACTTATTTGTTTAACGGCATTTCAATTCTATATGGTTTATTCTAAGCCGAAATTTGATTCATTTGTAAATATCTATTTGCAATCTTATTTTCAATATTTCGTCGCATTTTTTAATCATTTGTTTGTAAATTCATGATATGAAGTATTCCTATCTAATACAAATAATTTGTACTAAGTTGTAAGGTTTCTCGCATTCCTATCTAATGTTAAACATTTTTATACAATTATATTGTTTCAAGTAACTATTTCTATTTAATAATAATTTTTTATCGTTTAGAGTATTCGGACTATTGTCATCTTTATTGTTCTATCCACAATGTTTCGATGCGTCCTTCGGCCTTCTTCAGGCGAGTCTTATCAAACTCGGGAGGCTACCAAAGCTATCATAAGTATTCCTTGTTATTTTCACTTCTAGTCAGGATCGAACCGGCAACCCCCAGATAATTTCACTTGGAAGTTCATTATGCTATGTGTCCTGCCGTACATTTTTTTTTTACCTGAGCTCATATTGAATTTTTAAAAATTTAGCCTTTTTGATTATTTGTTTCTATATCGTATTCATCTCTATACTTATTCAAATCAACAGGTCACAGTAGCCCAACAAATGCACTGCTTCTATAAGACATCTTATTCTCCAATGTTCTTCCCTATCTATTATTTTGACTTCATCCCATAAAGGAAAATGGAGGTGCCCGTGGTGTAATAGTTATCGTCGTAGGAAATGGACACGGCGACACGAGTTCAAATCCTGGACGAGACTGATTGCATTTCACATAGCACTAATACCCTTGGGAAAGGTATGAATCCAATTATTCTCCATCCAGCTATAGGTAAATAGTAGGGCAGACTAGGTTCTTCAGGCTTGGTGAGGCAACTAGTCTAGGAGAAGGAAAACTCTGAAATCAAACCAGTTAAACTCCGCTTAAAAATTGACCCTGTGTCCTATCCTGCCCGAGCGGAGGGGTTGGTAAATATGATAAAGGAAAATGGTTTCCATTTTCTTTCCATACATGGTAAGCCATAACCGATTTTTCGATATTACCTTGTACTACTGCTTTTTGATGTTCTTCTAGCCCTATTTTAGTGGGTGGCATGTCTCGCCTTTGTATACTTTACCACAGGTGCAGAGGATGGAATATACGCAATTCTTGGTCATGTATTCTGTTAGGGGTTTGACTCGGAAGAGATATTTTCGAAGAATCGAACCACTCCTGAATATTGTCTTGATATCATATGGACTACATATCTTTTGAATCTTTTCGGCTTTGACATGGAGTAAACAGACTGTAGTAAATTTTCGGGTATTGTTCTCTGTTGTTCAATCCAGATTTCTTGAAGCTGATGTTATGCTCTCTGGGCAGATTTTGTGATGGAGGTTGTCTCTTAAGCTATTCATTCCTTCTTGATATGCATCGGTGTCAGTACTAATGGTTTTTGTACGATTATTCCTTTCCTTACATTATATTGATGGAGGGAGTTGAAGTTGATGTACTGTCCGGTGAAGGTTGGCTTTCGATAAATGGATGATCTGAATCCTTGTTCTGTACGAGTTATAAATCCGTTTAGGAAGGATAATTTGTCATATTTACCAACCCCTCCGCTCGGGCAGGATATGACACAAGGTCAATTTTTAAGCGGATTTTAACAGGTTTGAATTCAGAGTTTTCCTTCTCCTTGACTAGTTGCCTCACCAAGGCTGAAGAACCCAGCCTGCCCTACTATTTACCCATAGCTGGAGGGAGAATAATTGGATTCATACCTTTCCCAAGAGTATTAGTACTATGTGAAATGCAATCGGTGTTGGCTTGTTCTTTCTCCATTGTGAACTGTATAGATGATCGGATTGAATTCACAAGATCCAGTAGTGTTTGAATGTCTTCTTGATGAGGCCAGAGAATGAATGTATCTATATATCTAAGCCACATTGATGGCTTTAGTGTTGTACATCCTTATGCCATTTCTTCAAAGGATTCCACTATTTTTTAAGTCATACCAAAGACTTAAAAAATGGTACATGATAACTCCTTGCTTAACACTCAACAATATAAGGTACGTATCAAGGGTAAAGTGGAGAAATCCAGGGAAAGGGGAAGCGCCCTCCCTTACACGTCGGTGTAGTAGCTACTGAAAAGGGAGCTTTTGGGTCACCCTCGACTACAGTCACCAACTTTACAACTTTTACGTGGCCAGCGACGATGGAGATCCCATAGCCAATCCTTCTGCTTGTCGATATATATCAGATCCTATCCTGAAGTATATCGTTTCCACACAGAAAGTCAACATCTCAGCACAATTTTTTTCATACAATTGTATGGTTTCAAGTATTCCAATTTAACACTTGAAAATGGTGAGACAATGATCAGGTTTTCGCAAACGTTTTGCTTGGTGTATGCATTGGATTAAGCTCAAACTTCAGTTTTGAACGAGGCAATAAATAAAACAAAGAACCTGTTCCAGATAAAGAAAATAATCGAATAAAGACGCCTTGCTCAAGTAATTCGTAACGATTAAAAATACTATTAATCCTCATTGTTGTCTGCCTGCTTTACTCTCTCTCTCTCTCTCTCTCTCTCTCTCTCTCCTTCTTTTTAGGAGTGTGAAATATGATAAGGTCAATAAATTGTGAAGTAATTTCAATTAGTTAATTAGCGAAAATGTTTCAGTTTAATTAAGAAGATGTGAACAAGGAAGGTTTTATTTAAAACAACAACGTGTGGTAATAGAACAAATTGACTGGTAGATCTTTACTTAAGGAGGAAGTCAGGTATGGATAGACAGTTAACGTTAGCTATATATTAATATGCTTGTATCTATCGTTCCTGCTACACACGGATAAAGTTGATTTTATATATATATATATATATATATATATATATATAAGAGGAAGAACCAGAAAAAAAGGATTGGAACATCGACTGCTTGTCAACTTTCCGACCTTCTGCACCCGATACTTCATTCACTGTAAATATTTACTCTCCTACCACTAATATACTTTATATGATGTGTTCGGTTTTTATTAATCAAAAATCACAATACACCTTAACCTCCGGTTTTTCTTCCGATGTCAATACATTGATTTAAAAAAAAAGCGGCGAGATGAAAAATTAATGGATTAATTAGCAATTAGTAATATTCAAGAAATGCTTTCAAAAGATGAAAATACTAATGAAACAGTGAAAGTTGTGCAATCCAACAACGGAGAAAGCTAAGACACACAAAGGGGAATTACTTAAAAATGTATATTATCATAAAGTTATTAATGAGGAAAATATTTTCCCCGCTGTTTCATTTATTTTTTGTTAATAATTTAGTTGACATTTTTGGTAGTCTAGCTACACTGAAGAGTTGTGATACAACGAAACAGTCTGTCTGAGGATGACAATATATACGCTCCCACACGGGGAAGGAATTTACTGCTGCCGCTCGCAAAATGCAAAGCTCTTCGAACAAATTGAGCACTCTGGTATCCGGTAAGGTATAAAATGTAAACAAATGAACACTGCTCTTGCTACTTAATATACCTTATAATTCCCTAGCTGACGTGGTCCGCATGTTGGCCGAGCGGTCTGATACTACGTCTAACGTAAAGTTGGGCGGGTTTCAATCCCAGCTTCCAGCGTCCTACGTGTCTAGCCACACTAAAGAATTGTAATACAACGAAACAATCTGTCTGTGGATGACAATACATATATATATATATATATATTTGCATGTGTAGCAGAAAGAATTTCGTATTTTTGTTTGGCACGTAATTTAATTCGGCCGTTAGGGTCGACGCATAATTTCACCCAATCAGGATGACTTATCCTATTCATCCGGACCATCTTTCCGGGCAGCACAAATTGGGGAAGCCACCAAACACTCTCGCTACCTCAGAACTTCTTCGTTCAGGACAGACGTCTTACTGTCTGCTCTTCGATAGCAGCAGCAGCATCACACCACCATGAGGAAAGCCGTCTAATTTATGGACCCCTTGCGTCTATTCTCTTAGACCAAGGGTTCTCAGTTGAATATGAATTAGATGAACCAAATACGCCACACACAGGAACAACTTTTAGTCGCCTCCAGAATTGTCTTTGTCGACTGCGATGCAAAATTACGCTCCGACACCAAGCTACTTCATCTCTGGGCAACATTTTCTGAAGACATTCACGCTTCTCCCGAAACAACCAGAACCACAAATCCATAGGTGACTACATCGTTTCTGTTCTCAAACAGCAAACACATCTTTTGCTACACTATGGCGAACATATCTCCCTCACACACAATCAACGATGCCTTAACCTAACGATGCACTTTTCGCTCAGGCATTTAGCTGCTAAAATGCTTTCTCAACTCTATAACAACTTCATTTCGTTTCCTTACTTCTTTCCTTCCTGCGAGACTTGCAGCATAAACGTAAACCCTTTATTCCATGCTGCCATTAAAACCTTCATCATATAAAACCTTACGGTATCTTCTTTTTCGTTCTTCTCTCTCTCATTTATTTGAATTCAGAGGTTTCCTTCTCTTATAATTATATAAGTACAGAATGCTCTACAATTAACATACAGCCGGAGGGAGAGTAGTTGTATTTTTATAACTTTTCCAAGGGTATAAACGCAATGTGAAATGTTAACATCTTCTTCCAGGACTTGAACTTGGGTTCCCGTGTCCATTTCCAACGCCAATAACAATTGCACCACGGCTACGTTAATAATGGATAGATACATGTATTTCTTGTACACACACACTCACTCTCGCTTATATATAAGTAAGTAAAGTAAAGTTAGCGACCATAGTCGAGGGTGACCCGAAGGCTCCCTTTTCGATAGCTACTACACCAAGGTGTAGGGGAGGGCGCTACTCCATTCCCAGGATTGCTCCACTTTACCCTTGAACCGTACCTTATAATGCTGAGTGTTAAGCAAGGTGGTATCAAGTACCATTTTTAAAGTCTTTGGTATGACTCGACCTGGGATTGAACCCAGGTCTCCCGGGCCATTGGCGAACACTCTAACCGCTGGGCCAATGTCCTGGTTAGTTGATCAGGCTCATGTAGCATAACGATTATTGTCATCGAATGTTGACTCGAAAAGCTTCGTTAAATTCCTGAACAAGGATATTTGTATTTCACTTTGTTCTAATGCCCTTGCGAAAAACACTGAATCCATCTTTCCTACCTCCAACTATAGTGAATGATAGAGCAGGCTCTTTAGCCTTGATAAGTAACTGGTCTAGGAGAACAAACGTCATGTACATACAAATACACCTATACATTCTAATATAAATGATGAATGTCTCTCATCCTTTCCATTATAAACAAGATGTACGAGGTGCACACGATAAGTTTCCAGACTTTCTTCGTATGGGCACTTTTATTGATAGTAAACACATGAAACTCAAGTCCCCCTTCGACGTAATCTCCTCCGGCTTCAATGTAGTTGTTGTACCGTTCCAACAACTTCTGGAAGGCCCCATGGAAGTCCTCTTGTGTCAATGACCTTCGTCACAGCCTCTTTCATCTCCTCAGTTGTCTCATAACGACAGCCTCTGAGCTTAGGAAATAAGCAAAAGTCACTGGGAGCAAGGTCTGGACTATAGGGAGGGTGAGGACCTGTCTTGATGCCCATCTTGGTCAAATAGTTTGTGACAAGGATGGAGTTGTGGACTGGTGCATTGTCCTGGTGGAAATGCTACTGACCCGATTTGAAGAGTGCTGGCCTCTTCCTTAGGAATTTCTTCCTGAGCTCCCTTAAAACCTCAACATAGTAACTCTAACCCTTTGACCAATCAACTCTGGTGTATTGACTTCCTTACTCCTCCCACACCTCTCATCCTCCCTCACAGACTCTCTGCCTTCCTTGAATCTCTTATGCCACTCAAAAACTGACGCTCGATTCATGCAAGATGGTCGAAGATGGCACTTTTTCCAAGTTTAAAACACAATTTTATTGCATATCGTTCTTCTAAAGTGTCAGATTGCATTTTTGAAATTCTCCAGCTGTGACAATCAGGCTTTAGTAGGGTGTATTCCAATTGCTGCTGTAGCTGTTCATTTGAACCTGAAATCATAAAAATTGGTCAGTCATCCCATAAGATATATAGCAATAACATACTGAATTTTCAAGAGTCTACACCTATTCTAAATCCTCGTACGAAAAAAGTATGGTAACTTATCGTATGCACCTCATATATCATTATAAAAAGTATAATTATATTTTCCCCTGGGTTTGATTTATTTGTTTCTGTTAATTCGAATTATTTAGTTAAACTGCATTTATGTAAATAAGTATATATATGTATATATATAAGACTTAGATTGGTTTGGTTTGATGGTATGTCGACCATAGTTGGTTATTTAATGCCAAGTCCTGTTTTTTACATATTTTGATT
>OY757929.1:74274640-74392140 GCA_963585895.1 Sepioteuthis lessoniana
GAGTAGGATGCGACAAAGGCTAATTTTAAACGGAGTTTTACAGGTTTGAATTCAGAGTTTTCCTTCTACAAAACCAGTTGCCATACCAAGCTTAAAGAGCTCAGTCTACCCTACTATTTAGCCATAACTGGATTCATATCTTTCCTAATGGTATTAGCGCTGTGAAAAATACTAACAATTTTGTTCAGGATTTGAACTCAAGTCTCTGTGTTCATTTCCAACGACTATATCCATTACCCACACGTAGTATACTTGAATTTGTATCCATTTTATTAGCAGTATACTTAAAACCATAAAATTGTTTTAAAAAAGATTGATTCCATCGTTTGTCAGCTCGTCTCTCTTCCGGTTGCTGTCTTTTTTTTAATTACCTGTCAATTTGCACTTCACAAACACTTATTTTAGCGGTCAATATTTTCAACGCACCCGCTTACAATATTACACTTATAGAAATCTTAAATACTATTTGTACTCATGATCACTCGTGTGCTGTAAGATGTAACTATGTCTGCAGCGAAAATGATGTCCCGTGAAATCGTGTTATGAGTGTCGTAAAAAAATGAATTGCGGAAAATCAGCATAAAATCATTTTTTATGCAGTCGAGCATTTGACAAAGTTGGAACAGATGTTAAACTTTAATTTTCAGTTGATATTAATTTAAAATTATGTGAAGCTATCTCGTGAGAATAGTGTGTAACTACATATATATATATATATATATATATATATATATATATATAAACTGATAACAACGATCCAAGAGGAAGGAATGATTTATTAACGGGTCAACACTATAGCGTTTCGGTTCTACTGAACCATCATCAGGACCATGAGGGATGATATTAATAATTTTAAGTTAACGATGGATGTTTAGAAATGTGAAATACAAAAACCTAGGGGAAAATATGTATAGTAAGAAAAGGTTATTTACTCTTCATATATATATATATATATATTACTCTCGTCGGCTGTGTCTGTAGAAAACGCCGACAGATTCTCTGCTGAGTGTAAAGCCCACTCCCTTGAAACAAGTGTCCAGGATTTGACACTAAACCATCAGATTGTGAGGCTCCAGTCCTGGAGCTTTGCGGGAATGTGGAGAACCCGTTCATTGCTATTGCTCCCAGTTCCACTCTGACCCGGAGTGGTTGTATCTGTTAGGGTCCTATCTATTTATCAAATAGAATTATTTAATCTTTTTCTATACTTAGAACCATTTAACTGTATAATGTTGAATAAATTATCAGTGCAAAATAGCAATACTTGAAACCATTTAACTGTGTGCAAACAAACGAGATTTGTACACAATTCATATATATTTAATACATATATGTACAAGCATGATTAGCATTAAATTGCCTACAAGGGTTGATGTGTCATAAAATTCACCGAACCACACTGTATGTGTGTGTGTGTGTTTTTTTTCCAGAAAGTAATTTGGGATTTCAGTCAGTCAAGTCCGAGCGCTCTCTTGGTTGACCTTTCCTTCTCTCCTTCGCTTTCTCTTTCTCTCCTTCGCTTTCTCTTTCTCTCCTGTAATCTTTGATCAGTTCCCGACGTACGTGCTTCAAATCAAAAACTTAGTTAGGTAACTGGAGTCCGTCTATTTATTGTCGCAGCTTCCAACATCAGGGCATCCGATTCAAAAACTATCCGAGTAACATAGTCAGAATAATCGTATAACATCCGAGCACCTGAATGGAACTTGCCCAGTCGGCTGGGGCTGTAGAATACACCGACTGCTTCTCTGCAGAGGGGTAAGACTCCCCCCCCCAACGAGTGTCCTAGATATGACACTAAATAATCTGATGGTGAGGTTCCAGCAATGCTGGAGCTTTGGGGAATGCGGAGTACCCCTTCATTGCCATTGCTCCCAGGTCCACCCTGGCCCAGAGTGGTAGCACCTGATAAGGGTCCTATCTATGGGTTAAATAGAACTAACAGCATACTTATGCTAAAATGAATTGAGTAAACTGAATATCTTGAAATAGAAACGTTTTTGACAAGTAAACCATACTTATACTTAAACTGCGTGCTTATGCTTAACTGAACTATTTCAAATAGAACTGTTTTTCGACATTAAAACTGTATTTACACTTAACTGAATTGTTACATATAACTGCTTGAATAGTTTGAAATGGAAATATTTTTGACAATTAAACTGTGTACTTATGCTAAACTGAACTGTTTTCAATAGAGCAGATTATTTTCATAAAAATGAATTTGGCGTTAAATAACCCACAAAGGTTGATATGCCATAAAACCAAACCAACCAAACCTGAATTGAACCTCGCGTCTCCGCCACGCTCAAGTCATGCTTTACGCATTCGGGCGGACCCCAGTTCGATTCAGGCTGGCAAGACAAAGGTTACTCCCTTTTCTTCGAGAATACGGTAATTCTCGTTTATTGCCGCCATCCCACTCCTGATCTTTATCACACACACACATATATATAAAGAAATCGTCTTTAAAATGTTTTTTGAATCAAAAAACGACTTGTAAAAATGGAAAAGACCTAAAACGAATGAATGTTTACTCACTCCTCAATGGCAGTTTCATTACTATGAGTTTCATGTACTTAAAAAAAATTAGTCATCAGATGAGGCTGGTTTAATGTTGCACCTAACTAACCCATGCGCTAAGCGAAAGGTTCTCAGCCTAACTAAACCGAAAGGCAAGATATATAAAACGAAATCCCTCGGCAATTATATGACAGTTAGACTGAGACCTTTTCAGCACTTCTTGTCTATGAAAGAATTCAAATTCAGTTCATGATAAAGAGGCACTTGGCCTATTATACCAAAGACCGAAAACTCCGTTCAGATCAGAGAACTTCATAAATGTTCATAAATCTTCAAATACAAATTATTCGGGTAACAATCGGGGTACTGGAACAATGATGCGTATTAACAAACTTTTGGTCATGATTTTTTTTTTAAATATCTGAATTGCTGTTGAACAATTGCCAATAGAAATTCTGTCGACGCGGTGGTGTAACAGACGGACGTAACAGCTCGAACAAACAGATCCCAAATTCAACGAAATAAGTTGATTTCTTATTCGAAGCACATAGAGTACCATTAATCAAAGAGAAAATATATTGCTTCTGGCAAAGTGAAAAAAAAAAAAAAAATGAAACAAAAAAAAATTTTTTTTTTCAAAAAGCCGCCACCGAAAAACACCAAATGCTGAACCCTTTTTTATTTAAAAAAAAAAAAAAAGAAAAAAGATCCCTGCCAAACAGCTGTCGTGGATTATATTTCCATTGCTGATTTTTCAAGCATTATTTGAAGAAATATGAAAATGGCAGCCAACAACGAACAAGATCATATTGACCGCGTCTTGAGATAATTTATGACGGGACTAGTTGTTTAGGGTATTTTACTGCCTCCTTCGAAAACTGACTCATTTTAGATATTATAGATGGTGCTCTTAATTACTGCCAGTCCGATGTAGTAATTTTCTGACTTTCCATGTAATTCATAACCATTCATTAGCCTAGTGTACCTAAGGACCAACTGACAACTTTTGTAAACAATCTGGGTCCAGCGTACCCAACGACTACTCGAAATCATTTGATAGCTATCTAAATTTCGATGTACCTAGTTACTGTCTAACAACCTTTGATTCAGAGCCCAGTGTACCTAATTACCCCTGACAGCTTATGTAATAATTTTGAGACATGAGTACTAATAACCACCCGTCAGTATTTTAAAGATCTTTTCTGAGTCCAATGTATATAATTACCGCCCGACTCCTATTACTTCTGAGAGTGATCTCCATAATTAATGCCCGACGAGTTTTGGTTCAAAAGTACCGCTTGACTACCTTTTAAGTCCAGTCTACGTAATTACCCATTGTAGATCTCTGATTCTGAATGCAATGTACCTAATTACTGTTCGGAAGCTTTTTTAAATACTTTCGGTCTGATGTACTTATTTACCACCCGACAGCTGTTTTTACGCATCACAAAGTTAAAATTTTGATAGTTTTACTAATTACTGCCCGACAGTTTCTTTTACTGGGGTATAAGTTAGGGAGAACAGTGTATCTTATGAATGGCTATAAGAACTATAAGGCGTCAATTAGGATTACCTGTTTATATATTTTGATTTTTCAATATCGAAACTTTGCGGCTAACAATAAGACACATTAACAACGGAATCACTCCTGCAAATATATACTGTGAATGGCAAATAGTTAAAAATGAAACACAATAATGAATCTAGTAGTGAATTCATTTCAATGAGGAGAGAGAAAAGAAAGGAAAGATAGAGTAAAGGAAGGAAATTCATACCCCTCGCACTTCACCCGAGTCGTGGAAATTAGCATCTCTTACTGCTATGGTCGGAGAGCATTGGCGAAGATCCGGCTATTTTCTTGATACTCGAATAAAGATTGTTCGTCTTAATAGAACGAGGACATTATTATCGGAAACCTTAGATGAAGAGTTAATGGAATTACTGTCATTTTTCTTCAAATATTATCATTATTTTTCCTTCCTTCAATTTTCAGTCGCTATTTTAATCTTGTGGCTTTTCATTAATATGTTGTTTTTTGGTTTGTTTTTTGGGGGTTTCTTTTTTCTTTGTTTCTTTGTTTTTCGTCCTTTATCTTTGCATACCTCTCTCTCTCTCTCTCTCTCTCTCTCTCTCTCTCTCTCTCTGTGAATAGAAAAGAATCTGGGGATTCTGGTTTCGAGTCTCCATAAAAGATTAATGAGCACTGAATAAATTCCTTTTTCAAAGAATTTCGTTGCATATATGCACAGACAACAAACAATAAATGAATCGTACATATAAACTAAACTGGATCGCTTCGAAAGTAAATCCTCCCATTCATTTCCACAGAAACTACAGCAGAGGCAGGAAGCCAAATAATACAACTGAAAGAGCAAGTTTTCTGCTACAAAACATTGTTTTCCAACATAGTCACTACCAATGGTTCGCCCAGAGTTTTTCACAATCTTTTTTGTCAGTTTTTACCACGGTGCAATTCATGAAATGACACAGAGAAGTTAGAAGACAGAGGAATTAAAAGTTCAAGTGACAGAAGAAATAAGAAGAAAGTGAAAGAGCAGCAAAAAGTGTTAATGAAGCAAAGTGTCCATAAATATTCATATCAACAATGGTTAGAATATAAAAATAAGGGAGACAACTAGGATAACCAACAACAAAAAAATCACTGAACATGGATGATTTAAGGGCACTTGGAAAGTAATGTCTCTTATTTGTTTTTATAGAAATTACAACAGATGCAGGGAGCACTATAACACCATTGGATAGAGTAAGTTTTCAGCTATAAAATACTGTTTTCCAACATAGTCCCCACCATTGGTGTGCTCATAGGATAACTGATCCAAAAGTAAAGCCTTCAATTTATTACCACAGAAACTACAACAAAGACAAAGAGCACTATAACACCATTGGATAGAGCAAGTTTTCTACTATAAATATTTTCCACATAATCACAACCCCCAGTTATGAATTTTTGCAAGCGATCAACAGTAGAATCCAAGTTGCGCTTAACAGTGTTATTTGAATAACTAAGTAAACAAATTAATAATTAAAAAAACTACGAACGAAAATATTGTATAATTATCAAGATTTATTTGTTATTTGTTGTTGTTTTTTTTGTTTTTTTTTAGGGTTTTAAGTTTAGATATTTGACTCCGCAGGTTCTCTTTTTACCCCATCTTAATTAATTGGCTTCTTCTGTGTCTGTAGAAGGCTACAGAAGAATTCCTGAAGGAAGGAAGAAAAGAGACCAAGATACCTTTGCAATTTTAACTTTATTTTTCGGTTCAACAGCCATTCTGTTGGTGAGAAGATTCTTCCTGAATCCAAATGAAATGGTCGCGTCTCCCAGACAAGGTGTTAAAATATACTAGTCATCTCCGGTAGTTGATAAGACTAAATTGGGTGCCTTTAATAATACTTGTTTTGGCAATACCGGCTTGCAAGCAAACATGGTGTCAGGCTACTAAACCTAATCAGCCATTTGTTCGCTGCTGGCGGCTGCGTGAAAGATAAGTCTGTTCTGTGCTCCGGTGGAGGCTAAAGTGAGGTCGAATTTCTTCTTTTCGCAAGGACGGTTCCTTTTACGGGCATGCATTGTCCTTACTTCCTGTCAGGGGATTCTGGGAATTTCTGCACTTTTTGATTGTATTTTATTTCATTTATTTTATTTTTATTTTTCTATTCACTACAGATTACAAAACACCAAATTAGAGAAACAAAACGCAGTTATTTGTCCATATTTGTTTTTTTTTTTTTTATTTAATATGCAAATTAGTTATCTCTATGAAGCAAGACACATTTACCTGGTAGAAGAATCTCTTTGGTGTAGGGTTTAACGCGCTGGAATGCGAAATTCCAAACGCTTATTGCGTACACTTTCGGACTACTACCCTTGGGAAAGGTATGATCTACCTTATCCTCCTATGGGTTAAATAATATCACAACTGTTCTTCTACTAAGATAATTTGACATTTGTTGGGGGACATGTTGTTTGGTGAATCTTTTCGGTCTCTCATTTTTTAGGAGTGTTTGTATTAGTCTCCTGCAATTTAGGTTAGTATATATTTGGAAAAGGCAAATGAGGCGATGAAACGACGCGGACAAAAAGAACATATAATTAAAACAAAGGGGTACAAACAAATTCAAATTTATATTTCAACAATACATGCAATGAAACATTTTAAAATATTACTAGTGTTCTAATACTGTTCGTGAAATATTCCTGTGTTGGGTTGGGTTGGGTTTTATGGGATATCAACCATTGTAGGTTATTTAATGCCAAATCCATTTTTATGTAAATAATCTGTTCTATTTAAAACAATTCAGTTTAGCATAAGTACACAGTTTAATTGTCAAAAACATTTCCATTTCAAACTATTCAAGCAGTTATATGTAACAATTCAGTTAAGTGTAAATACAGTTTTAATGTCGAAAAACAGTTCTATTTCAAATAATTCAGTTAAGCATAAGCACGCAGTTTAAATATAAGTACAGTTTAATTGTCAAAATCATTTCTATTTCAAGCTATTCAGTTTACTCAAACAATTCAGTTTAGCATAAGTATGCTGTTAGTTCTATTTAACCCAAAGATAGGGCCCTATCAGGTGCTACCACTCCGAGCTAGAGTGGACCTGGGAGCGATGGCAATGAAGGGGTACTCCACATTCCCCAAAGCTCCAGCACTGCTGGAACTTCACCATCAGATTGTTTTGTGTCATATCCAGGACACTCGTTGGGGGGTCTTACCCCTCTGCAGAGAAGCAGTCGGTGTATTCTACAGCCCCAGCCGACTGGGCAAAAAAATATTCCTGTGTGTGTGTGTGACTAACACTAATACTACAAAAAGGACTATTTAATAAAAGTGTCCTATGCGTGTTGACTAAGTATTTCTACTGTTTGTTTCTTTCTGTGGTTTGACGAAATTTCTGTTCTCGAAACTGGAAAAAGTCTCACCGACAAAGTATAACAAGGAAGAGAATGGTTGCGTGTAGTATACATTTTCATGGTGGTTAGTGGTGGAAGTCAAATGTAAAAAGGAGGAAGAGTGTATTGACTCTGTTAGTTGAAATTGAGAGAGTGAGGATGTTCTCTCTCACTGGAAAGAGTGTGTTGGTCCTGTAAGTGAAAATGTGAAAAGAGAGTGAGTGTTGGAAGATGAGCGTATTCATAGAGAATTCTTGTCATGTAGTAGGCTCCAAAAACGCAGGGGAAAATTTAGTTGCAGACGTAGTTTTAGGTACTAACCACGTAGTTCTCCTGGCCAATAGGTTCCCGCGACTGATAAGTATACTGACGTCCGCCATCTTTGTTTCAGGAACAAGTGGTATAATGGCTATTTTCAAATATTAGGAGTGTAACTCCTATACATTAAATAACCCACAAAGGTTGACATGACGTTAATTTAGAAACCAAACTAAACCAAGGGCTTATCTGAAAAAGGTTTAAGAAGCATTCTAATCGATATTAAAGATAAGTCATGGCAAAAAAGACAGCTCATGCCAACTAGTTGATTTACTTGGTCTTATAGGAGTTACACTCCTATAATTTAAATTGGGCGGTATGCCATTTGTTCCCACAACAAACATGGCGGACGCATACAAATATTCAGTCTCGGGAAACCATTGGACAGGAGAACCACGTGACCTGCTTAAAACTACGTTCCTCGTTTGAATTTCGTCCTGCGTTTTTTGGAGCCGATTCCAAGACACGTATTTTCTATAAATACTTCGTCTTCAAACACTCTATTCCAGCGCTAACTCGCTCTTTCCAGTGTGACTTTCTTATTTACCAACAGACGTCAAAAGCCACAAAATGGATAAACCACGCAAACCTTTGTTTACTCAAAATACTTTGCCTATGAGACTTTTTCCAGCCTCGGAAACACTAACTGTTTCAAACCACAGGAAGAAATGAACATTTAAAAATATGTAGTCGACATGAATAGGACACTTTTATTATTTAACCCTTTCTGTAGTTTTAGTTGTGTTAGTCACACACACACACACACACACAGGACTATTTTACGAACAATATAGAACCATAGCAATATTTCAAATGTATCATTGCATGTTTTGTTGTGAATATAAATTTGTTTTGTTTGTCGCCTCGTTTTGAATGTTCCTTTTGTCCGCGCCGTTTCATATCTTTACTCATTTACTTCATTTGTCTCCATGCGCCTATTTTACCTTTTTTCATTGGCCTTTTACCAAACATAACATACCACTAAACTAAACATATACCAAACTTTAAGATAAATTTTGGGGGACCAAACCTATCTACCAAATAACATGTCCCCCTACAATCTACACACACATGTGCGTCCCCACTACACACACGTGTGTAGGGGGTGTCCACGTGGTGTAATGGTTAAAGCGATGGACTGCGGAATCGTAGTAAGCGAGTTCGTACTCCAGTCGCGCTATTACGTTCGCTTTCGGACAAATACCCTTGGGAAAGGTATGAACCCCCTTATCCTCCCAGCTATGGGTTAAATAGTACCACTACTGTTATTCTAGGAGAATGGCTTCGGCATTAAATAACCTAAAAAGAGTTGATATGCCATTAAACAAAGAAACCAAACCAAACCCACGTGTGTATGTGAAGTGCGATGGCGTAATGGTTTCTATTAAAATGTAAGAGTTTCTTGAATTTGTTGACCATTTTTATGCTATGGATTTGTAGATATTATTGGCAATATCCGAAGAATGGTTTGTTTCTTTTTGTATTGTTGGTATATCCGATTGTTTGGGTCCAGTGATACATCGAGTAAATTCACTCGTTTTAATTCAAATGTTATTTCAAGCTTTAAGCTATGCTCATTAAATATTCTTAGCAATTTTTTCTGCTTTGGTCCATTTTCGGCAATTCGTGATTCTTCTGAGATAGAGGCGATGTGGTGAAATGAGACCAGGAGACTCAAACTTACCCAATGCGAAGAGACCACAATTTCTCGCCTGCCCGGTTGAAGCCGCCATTTGCAATTCACTCAACGCGCCGGCGTGCTTCAAACTCTTTTAAGACTATCGCTCATTTGCATTCATGATCGTAAGACTGAATAAAAAAGCGAATGGCAGCACCAAGCAGCTCCGTGATCCTAACACTCGTCTAGGTAACTTGGTTCGTCTCGGCTATTTACTACAGGCTATCATTCTGACAAATTCTATTTTCTGACTTGTTAAACACATAAGCCATTCTCCACAACATATAACTTCCTCACGGTCTAATGAACCATCCTTTTGTAAGATCAAAGGTCTAATTAGGGCCCTTTTTTATCCAGATGTCTTTGTGGAATAAAACTGATTTTTGGCAAGGCTTGATAATCTTAATGTCGTGTTCTTCAATGTCTATAAACTGTTTGGCCAAATGTAATAGTCTATCAAGTAGTTCCTCTGTTATTAAAAGATAAACATCCTTTATAGCAAACTGTACGAAGATATAAAAGTCTTTATTATTAACGTTATTAAATCAATCAATGGCTTCTTTCGTGTTTCTCCATTGGTTTACCTTCAGGTTATTTCTTTGTTCATAGCATTTTTTTTTCCCAATAGATTTACAGCCAATTTGATTTTTTGGCTCTCTCTAGAAATTCTCTTTGTTATTTTTTTTATCGTGATGAAAGTATTTGTTTTTGTTTTTGCATTTTAATAATCCAGTCATCTATTTTTAATTTGCCAGCTATATTGGTAGCGCCAAAGTTAATGTCGTTTTTCAAGTTAAGGTTTGCTTATATATATATATATATATATATATATATATATATATATATATATATATCAAATGTTCATAAATGATTTTATCCTAATATTAATCGAGGGGTGTCCCCGTGGTGTAATGGTTAAAGCGATGGACTGCATAATCGTAGTAAGCGAGTTCGTATTCCAGTCGCGTTATTACGTTCACTTTCAGGCAAATACCCTTGGGAAAAGTATGAACCCCTTATCCTCCCAGCTAAATAGTATCACCACTGTTCTTCGATGAGAATGGCTTTGGCATTAAATAACCAACAAGGGTTGATATGCCATTAAACAAAGAAACCAAGCCTAATATCAAAATCCTCTTTTTTGTATGGTTGATATGAATGCATTAACTCCACTACTCCCTCACGAGCAGAATGTGAATCAAGGTCAATTTTTTGGCAGATTTTGGCCCCATGAGTAGAGTGTTCGCCAATCCCAGGTCGAGTTATACTAAAGACTCAAAAATGGTACTTGATGCCGCCTTGTTTAACACTCAGTATTATCAGGTACGGATCAAGGGTAAAGTGGAGCAGTCCAGAGAATGGAGTAGCGCTCTCGCGTACACTTCGGTGTAGTAGCTATTGAAAAGGGAGCTTTCGGGTCACCCTTGACTAAGATCACAAACTTTACAACTTACAAAAGTTTTGAATTTGTCAGGTTAAATTAGAGATAAAAAAGACAATTACATTTTAAAAAACAAACAAGAAGTAAAATAGATAAATGCGAAAGTAAGTTTCCCGGGAAGGTTTATGACAAGAAGCACAATCTGCGCATGTCTGAAAAGATGGGCTTCCTGGCGCTAAAAAGAAACTTGACCTTAGAAGACTTTATCCCCTCGAATTAGACAGACGCACCTTTTTCTTATGCCTACTGGTAGAAAAAGTCCGCTCTCCGGATGAAGACACAGAATACTTCATTGTTGCAGGTGTGCTGCAAGGAGACACATTAGCCCCATACCTGTTTATCATCTGCCTAGACTACGTGCTTAGAACGTTTATTGATGAAATAAAAAATAACGGTTTCAAGCTGGCAAAGGAAAGAAGCAGAAGATACCCCTCACAAACAATTATGGACGCGGACTACGCTGATGACATAGCACTACTGGCAAATACACCCGCCCAAGCCAAAACCCTGCTACATGGTCTGGGACGAGCAGCTGCAGGTATAAGCCTCCATGTCAACGCAGACAAGATGGAATACATGTGCTTATATCAAAGAGGTGACATCACACTAATTGGTAGCTCTCGGAAACTAGTGGACAAGTTTACCTACCTAGAAAGGAATGTCTCATCAACCGAGACAGACATCAACAGGCGACTAGCAAAGGCGGGGACAGCTATCGATAGGTTATCAGTCAGGAAGTTACACTTGACCGATAAAGTAAAATGCAGTTTTTTCCAAGCGGCGGTCATGTCGATACTGTTATATGGATGCACTACATGGACTCTAACTAAACGTGTGGAGAAAAAGCTTTACGGCAATTACACAAGAATGCTGCGAGCAATATTGAACAAGTCCTAGAGGCAGCATCAGACAAAGCAGCAGCTGTACGGCCACCTACCACCCATCACGAAAACTACGTTCGATAAACCAGACATGCGGGACACTGCTGGAGAAGTGGAGACGAATTCATAAGTGAAATACTCCTGTGGGCCCCTTCATATAGACTAGCAAAGACATGACAACCAGCTAGAATGTACACACAACAGCTCTGAACCGATAAAGGATGTAGCCATGAACACCTACCGGGAGCGATGGACGATAGTGACAGGTGGCGGGAGAGGGTCAAGGAGATCCGTGCTAGCGGCGTGACATGATGATGATGATATTGGTGGAAACATACGTACTGGCTAAGGCCCGAACTTAGCAGCGCATTGTGTTTCCTGCTCGGAACAGCCTCTGTTTAACGTACCCACTAAACACAGATACATGGTTAACCTTCAGATTTACAATTTGCCCCAAATGATTCTATGATATGCCTCAAACGCTTTAACTGAAGATCAGGGTTATTTCTTCTGGTTCAGGAAAACATTCCTCACAACGAAGTAGACGTGAAACCCCGAAAATAAAAATTGAGTCTAAAGGTATTCTGGTCTTTTTTCCTCGCGTCCTTAATTCATTTACAGCTTCGACAAACAAAAAGAAAATAACAAGTGAATGGAGCAAGAAGAAAAAGGAGTCAGATACAAACCTCAGAATTTCCCAACGACAATATACACGCTATGTGTCCCGCAGGACACATAGCGTAACGATTATAGGCGTTGGTTCCCTAAGCTTCTAAGGAGACAATCATCTGACTGCATGCGAGTAACAATATAGGAATACTTAACACTTTTACCCGGTTATGGCTAACGGAATCAGAACAGGCGACCCCCGAGGATTCAATAAAGTACGTTGTTCGAAGTTCCGTGTAGGTTCCCGAGTTCGACAAACACCTGAAGAAGGCCAGGGGACATATTGACCGAAACGTTGTGGAAATAAAAATAAAAATGAAGACAATTATCCGAAAAGACTTTAAGATAAAAAACAATATACACACCCGAAAAAACCTTCATGTGTCCCATAAAGTCAGAGTTTTCCTTCTACTCGACCGATTGCCTTAGAAAAAAAAAAAAAAAAAAAAAAAAAGAACAAACTAGTCTACACTAATTGTCTATATAGCCCAGTCGATTGGGGCTATAGAATACACCGACTGCATCTCTACAGAAAGGTAACTATTCCTCCCCACCAATTAGTGTCCTGCATATGACACTAAACGATCTGATGGTGAGGCTCCAGTAATTCTGGAGCTTTGGGGTATGCGGATTACCTCTTCATTGCAATCGCTCCCAGATGCTTTTTGGCCCAGAGGGGTAGCACCTGATAGGGTCCTATCTATGGGTCAAATAGAACTGTTTCATCTTCAAACTATGTCCAAACAAATGACTTGTACTAAATTGAATTGTTAGAAATAGAACTATTTGATTATTTAATTGTGTTTAAACAAATGACTGATATTTAATAGAATTGTTAGTGATACATAGCAATACTTGGAACCATTTAAATTTGTTGACTTATGCTAAATCGAATTGTTAGAAATAGAACTGTTTGATCATTTAACTCTGTGTATCAGCAAAATGTGTATTCAATTCCTTTGTTTAATATATATACAAAAACAGGATTTGGCATTAGATAACCATCTATGGTTGGTATGCCATAAAACAAAACAAAGCTATTTGTGCATAGCTGGAGGATCAGTGCTGAGTGAAACGCAAAATCGTTCAGGATTTGAATTCGGGTCACCAATTCTATTTCCTACGAAGATAAACGTTACGTTAAGAAGGCTTCCCAGGGTTTATTATAAAAGTTATCTCCCTTTATTTAGTTCCCGCATCATACTGAGGAAATTGACTTGTGTCAAATTATAGATAGATAGACAGACAGATATATAGTGTTGTGTGAAAAGTTTATTGGGAGAATAAAATAGATATAGCTTCTAATAAACATTTATCCAATTCGAAAGAATTAGATTAATACGAATTTTAACTCAGGTCTTGACTCTTCTTTGGATAATTTTCTTTCATTCGGTTCATTCGATGACAATAAACTAAAGTTTGACTTACGTACGAGTTCATATAAAGTCTGATCAAATACTTTGTAAACTTGCTGAAATTCGTCCTTTTGAATAATGTAAATTGTCGTCTAAAGTTTAGTTTGTAAACTTCTCTAAGAAAAGGATATCCTAAAAAAAAAAATAATAACTTTCATGAGTTCTTTTCAATGGATGTAACATTTTTCAGCCGAGTAAACAAAAGCGAATAAATAATGAATAAAGCCTCTTGATAAAATTACCGTAATGAACAAGGCTTTTTGAGTTAAACTTTGTGTAACTTTCTCAGAAACACTTTCAGTGATGCAAGAATCGTTTTTCGATGACGATGTCGGCAGCAGAACAGCTGTGTTCAAATAGTGCAAGCGTTTTATTTACGGTTGGTTATACATTGAAGATGACAACTGGTCAAGATGTCTGTCAAGTTCAGTCTCATTTGAAAATACCGCTACAATGTAGGAAGAAAAAAAGGCTCTTGAAAATTGTCGTCTGTCAATTAGACAACTGTCGACGTTTCAAATGGTTCTTTCCAGGTGAATATGAGTCGACTGAAAATTTTGGGAATACGTTGCGAAAGTGAAGGTTGTTCAGCAAAGTCTAATGGCTTTTAAAGAAAACTCGGCTCATCCTCTGTTTTGGCGATTTGACAAAGAAAAAACTTTTTGAAAAACTAAATTCGAAATTAACTCTATATATTGCCTTTTTTACGAGCTTAGGGGGACAAATACTCGTTTCGCCAGAAGAATAGGCGCGTCTGTTAGGTGTCTTCGCGAACTGTCACATGACAAATCCGAAAAAAAATCTGAGCCCCTTTTTATCCCCTGATTTTTAATGTCGTCCCCTATTCTTGCTAAAGCTATTTGAATCTAGACATTTTTAGTCTTTGTACCCCTTTTACATACTGCTTGCTCATAGAACAACATAAGCATATTTCATCTGTTGGGACGCATTTGCGTATTCTTTACTACTACCTGTATATTTATTATGCACGTATTAAATGTTTCTGTATGTTTAAATGAGCTTATTTTGTCTTTGGTTCTGTTTATTTCGTGTTAGTATATCACGGAAATACTAATGCTGATACTCATCCTTGGTGAGTGGGAACTTAACTAGATATCCTCTCTACTGCAAAGAAATCTAATATAACAATTTCCTCTCCTACCTACGTGAAGATTTTTTTAGACCGGCATTACTAATGCAAACTCTCTCTCTCTCTCTCTCTCTCTCTCTCTCTCTCTCACACACACACACACACACACACACACACACACAAAAGAAAAATAACACGGAGCAGAGATAAAAGAAGATAAGTGATAGATATTTACCCAACCCCCCCGCTCAGGTAGGATATGACACAAGGTCAATTTTTAAAAGGTTTGAATTCAGAGTTTTCATTCTCCTAGACTAGTTGCCTCACCAAACCTGAAGAACCTAGTCTGCCCTACTATTTACCCATAGCTGGAGGGAGAATAATCGGATTCATACCTTTCCCAAGAGTATTAGTGCTATGTGAAATGCAATCAGTCTCGTCCAGGATTTGAACTCGTATCGCCGTATCCATTTCCTACGACGATAACCATTACAGAAGATAAGTGATAATATTATAAAAGAGAGAAATGTATTCGCTAAATTCGTACATTTAGTTGTTAAATGAAATAACGAATATTTCTTTTTATGGAAGTCTACTTCGTTGTAATCGCGTGACGCAGTCATGATAGGAAAGGGGCTAATTCCCGTATGCGTGTTTGTGTGTGTCAGTATGCCATGTCATATATCAGACACCGAGGTGGATTGAAAACGGTGGATATACCTTGTAGAAAGTCGCTTTCGTCTTCTCGGCCGTGAGTGTCAGTCCACCAACCGACGTAGATTAATTTCATTCATCTTTTATACTCTCGCCGTCGAGAAAAGTAGATTAGAAAACTATCTTCCGAGAATCGACGAGATCGCATTTTATTCTCGCGGTAATTATTTGACTTATAATAAATAATAATAAGTCAAATAGTTACCGCGCAGCTCCACACCTCAGCAAAGCATTTTTCCATATTGGTTTAGGAGGAAAGAGTTATCAGTATAAGAAATAGGGTTTTATTTTCAAATATTCAAATTATCATTTAGTCAGTTTAATTACATTATATTCTCTGTTTACGTTCATTTTTCATTATTATAACAATTATTTTTCTTACTAAAAGTAACATCAAATAAAGAAATCTTAAATGTCTTACATGAGATTTTCTCGAGATTTTTAAGTTTATATTCATAACATAAACTGGCGTCTGACAATGGCCTTGTGGGTAGAGTGTTCGCAAATAGTTCGGGAGACCGGGGTTCGATCCCAGGTCGAGTCATACCAAAAACTCCAAAATGGTACTTGATACCTCTTTGCTTAATAAGGTACGTATCAAGGGTAAAGTTGAGCAATCCTGGGAAAGTAGTGGCGCCCTACCCTACATCTTGGTGTATTAGCTATTGAAAAGGGAGCCTTAGGGTCACCAACTTTACTTTTATTCCGGGAGTACCCGTATTGTCAGGGTTAAACGACTGTACTCTATCCTCGAAACAAACGAGTTCGAACTTTAGTCGTGCTTTTTCGTTCACTTTTGGACTGATGCACTGCTGAGATTCTACAAGGATAGTCTTGGTATCAAATAATCCACGAAGTTAATTGGCCATACTCCCTACCCATGGGTTTAATAGGTATCACTGCTGATATTCTACAAGGATAGTCTTGGTATCAAATAACCCACGAAGTTAATAGGCCATCCTCCCTAGCTATGGGTTTAATAGTATCACTGCTGATATTCTACAAGGATAGTCTTGGTATCAAATAACCCACGAAGTTAATAGGCCATCCTCCCTAGCTATGGGTTTAATAGTATCACTGCTGATATTCTACAAGGATAATCTTGGTATTAAATAACCCACAAAGTTAATAGGCCATTTAATGAAGAAATCAAACCAAACTAGCATATCACATACAATAGGATTTCTGTGGAAATTCCATGGATATTGCCCGATATAAGTTATATTTTTGCTATTGAAATGTTTGATTGTCTTCATAATATTTATCATCAATATTATCGATTTATTAATCGAAAAAATAACACTCCTTCATATCAGAAAAAAACGAATATACTAATCAAAATATTTCATGGAATAATAATACTTCACGAATTTTCCGACAACGCTCAGAAGGCTGAAGAGTGTATCTGCCGAAACTTAATGACTAAAATAAGAAAGATGTAGGTAATAGTTCGAATAATTTATTGCAAAATGACAATGCTTTGAGAACTTCAGAAAATACGAATATAGAAGGGCGTTTCATGATGATGGTATTTAAACCAGATAATCCTGATGCGATAAATATTGACTACCGTTCAAGCAGAACTTTTAAAGATAATTCCTACAACATAACAATTTTTTATTGTTTTTTTAAACCCCCCACCCCGTTCAGAATGTGACATCAGGACAATTTTTAAGCGGAGTAAAGCTGATTTGAATTTAGATTTTTCTATCTCTTAGACAAGTTGCCTTACCAAGGTTAAAGAACTCATTCTGCCCAACTATTTACCCATAGCTGTGGGGAAAACAGATGGGTTCATACCTTTACCAAGAGCATTAACACAAAGTGAAACGCAGACAGCCTTGTCCAGAATTTAAAATTGGGTCGTTGATCCTGTTTCCTACGACGATAGCCGTTATACTATTGATGTTGGAACATAAACGAAAAAGAGTGTGCAATGGAAATAAAAGCCAGTTCATTTTATCTACTAGGCAAGTATTGTTCTTTGGTTATGTTGGAATAGGCTTGAAACAGCATTGTGTGCCCCAGAGTACGAAAGTTCTGATACCCTAAAGACATCGGGAAAATTTATACTGCAGAAAACAGCAGATAAATCAACTCTTGGAAGGCCGAAGAGTGTATCGGTCAAAGCTTAGTGATAACGAAAAGAGGGATAAAGATACTAATCCACATTAATTATAGAATCCATCAAAGAATTTCAAACCCTTCCAGGTTAATTTTCCTTGATTCACATTATCTTTTGAATCACCCCGTATAAAACATGCTAGTATCAACTTTCGAATTACCTATTAAAAGTTAAATAAAAAAAGAAGAAAGATTAAGAAAACATTATCTTTACACTGATTTATGGATATCATGACGTTTCTTTCATTTTTTTTTTTCTTTTTCATCCATAACAAACAAACAAACAAACAAATCACATTTTCCCCAGGAAGCACCAATTTAATTTTTTGTTCTTCACTTCGACTGATCAAAATTGAAACAGTTGAGAATGTACATCATGTGACTTCTGAGACTTTTTTTTTGCGTGCACAAGATTCTCCATTCGCCTTTTCATCCTGATACATTTGCCAAATGGGAAAATGGCAACTGAAAAACGAAACACGTCAGAATGAAGCAAAGTTGTACTGCCTGCCATCACTCAATGACTCATCCTCTTCCTCTCTTTCTGTTTTGCATTCATTATTATATATGCAGTTTCGCATCTCTGTCTGATAGAAAAGCAGCTCGGATGCAAATGGAAAGAGTTGATACCGGCGGTTTTGAGAGACAGTCAAAGGCGGTATGTCATGATAAAATGCTGCTCTAGCTTTAAAAAAGGAATCATCAGAATTAGTTTACTTAGGCAGCTTCCTTATGGCAGTTTCTTTTTCTCACATTTTGCTCATAAGTTGATGGGAAGACATGATTATGATGTATCTGCCTTGCCTAAGTATACATATACCAGAAATGTCTATGAACTGACACTAAAAAAATAGTTAACCTTTTGAATCTGAGTGGCCGATATTTGTGCCGTTACCTAGTAGTACATATTCTCGAGCAGTCTGAATTCTACGCGGTGAATACCCATTTCTGCATCGCTGTTGCCGATGACTGGCATTATTATTTCCCTCCTTAGGAGTTTTGCACACCGGAGTCAATCGGTTGTCTTTCACTAGATTCTGAGTAGTAGCGAGTCTCCTAAGCTCTCCAGGACTCTTCACAGTATTTTATCCGATCTATTAACAATGCTGTGGAATGAATGGTCTTGATTCTTCCTCTCATTTCCAAGTACGCCAGTCCTTGAGGACTTTCCCTAGTACGCTTGCTACTATTGGTATCACTGTCACCTTCATGTTTCACAGCTTTTTCTGTTTTCTAGCAAGATCTAAGCATTTAATCTTTTTGCTTTCTTTCATTTTCTAATAGTGGCCTGCGGGAACAGCAAAATCTACAATTTTTTATGAGTTTGTTAAATAAGGTCTTCTGGACGGGATTAAGTAATCCGTTTATACCTCAAAGTCCCAGTAAATTTTATGCGTCTCATTTTCTAAGAAAAATTCTGGTTTGTTCATATACTAATTGACAGCATAGTTAAACTTTAGTCTCTTGCACAAATACCAGTGGGTCAGCCTTCCCAACCAGTCGTACCTGGTCTTGTACTTCTTTGATCCTAGTTCGCTGAATTCACTTATTATGTAATTAACTATTTCATCTCTGTCTCCATATTGCTCAGTCGGCTGGGGCTGTAGAATACACCGACTCTCTGCTGAGGGGAAAGACTCCCCCAACGAGTGTCCTGGAAATGACACTAAACAATTTGATGGTGAGGTTCCAGTGATGCTGAAGCTTTGGCGAATGCGGAGTACCCCTTCATTGCCATTGCTCCCAGGTCCACTCTGGCCTGGAGTGGTAACACCTCATAGGGCCCTATCAATGGGTTAAATAGAACTAAAGAGCATACTTATGCTAAACTGAATTGTTTGAATTAGAACTATTTGACTAAACTGAATAGCTTAAATAGAAATGTTTTTGACAATTAAATTGTACATACATTTAAACAGGGTGTTTATGCTAAACTGAATTGTTTGAAATGGAACTGTTTTTGACACTGAAACTGTACTTACACTAAATTGAATTGTTTGATATAGAACTGTTTTGACATTTAACTGTGTGTAAACAAAATCTGTACTTATACTAAACTGAATTAGCTGAAATAGAACTGTTTTGACAATTAAACTTATGCTACACTGAATTGTTTGAAATAGAGCTGACTATTTGCATAAAAATGGATTTGGCGTTAAATAACCTAGAAAGATGGATATGCCATGAAAACCCAACCAACCAACCATTTATCTCCATATTATCTACACTTGCTTCTCTGTTGCGTTTTATCAATTTTCGCTTGGATACAATTAGCTCTTATGTCATGATTTGGTGCAATCTCCGCAATTTGGTTCTTGAAGTATCTATTTAATTAGTTTTTCTTTACATTTCAGTTTTCTAGACTTGGTTATTTTACGGTTTGATTTTAGAGTTAACTTTGCCGTTACAAACTAGTGCAATTAGTCTTCTTATTTGTGTCCTCACATCGTTGCATCTATACTGTCCTCTATATGTTATATAGTGGTCGAAGTAGTAAAGAAAGAACTACGTCTTTTTATTCTTTCGTTAGAGGTTGAAGTTTCTGTAGTGTGTGAGAAAGACAGATTGCGATATTGAATCATAACTTCTTCGTCTCTTGACCATAGCACACCATGTTATCTTCACTTAGCACTTCTTCTGCTTCTCGGCCGGAGTTAGTCAACTGGAGGCCCGGTATGGGCCACAGGCTCCCAGCAGGGCACTTTCAGTGACTGAAAGCTGACTCTGACTCGGCCCTCGCTGATTCCAACAGCCTCAACTTACCAGCAAGCATTTGTATATATTATTTCATAACGCCTACAACTTCCGATTATATCACGTGATCTTATTCCGCTTATTTACACAGGTGCGTCTCTGATTGACGGCTCGGTCAAGAGTTGATATGCAACAAATGCTGGCGAGTCTTCGTCCTCTTTTTTTTTCGGTATATATTGTCTATCTCATCTCTCGGGTATAAGACCTTGTGCATCTTCATCAAGTTTCTTGTCCTTTGGTCTGTTTGTCTAAGTTTCTTTCTTGTCGATTTTAAGAAGGGTCCAGAGTATCCTACAAGAGGGACTGCCAAGGTGTTTTTTTAGTAAATGAGATTTCTTTTGCAGAACCTTGTTTCGAAAAGTTTTTTTGTTCTTCTAGGGTAATCTTTACTTTCATTTTCTTTCATATTACCAAATAATTTTAGTTTTACTTTCCTCCAAATGTCCTGATGTTTTCCTAATTTGGCTGTCCTATTCCTTACATAGTTTCTCTTTTTCAACTTTCCATTATCAATATGGGGCTCAACTCCTGCTCACAGGCCTAGTGGGCTGGAGCTGTAGAATACACCGACTGCATTTCTGCTGAGGGGTAAGACACCCCCACCATCAACGAGTGTCCTGGATATGACACCAAACAATTAGATAGTGAGGCTGGAGCTTTGGGGAATGCAGAGTAGTCCTTCATTCCCATCGCTTCCAGGTCCACTCTGGCTCGGAGTGGTAGCACCTCAAAGGGTCGTATCTATTGGGCAAATAGAATTAAACTGTGTAATTACGCTAAACTGAATCGTTTGAAATTAACTGTTTTTATATTTAACTATGTATAAACAGAAAATCCTGTGTACTTTATGCAAAACTGAATTGTTTAGAATAGAACTGTTTTTATATTTAAAAATAACTGATGGCCCAGTCAGATACGACAGAAGAATTCATTGACTACTTCTCTGCAGAGGGGTAAGACTTCTCTAACGAGAGTACAGGATATGACACTAAACAATCTAATGATGAGGCTCCAGTAATGCTGGAGCTTTGAAGAATGAGGAGTACTCCTTTATCGCTATGGCTCCCAGGCCCACTCTGGCTCAGAGTGGTAGCACGTGATAGGGTTCTCTGTATAGGTCAAATAGAACTAAACAGTGTGCTTATACTAAACTGAATTTTTTGAAATAGAACTGTTTTTACATTTAAACTGAGTACTTATGATAAACTGAGTTATTTGAAATAGACCTGTTTTTACATTTAAACTGGGTACTTATGATAAACTGAATTATTTGAAATAGAACTGTTTTGACGTTTAACTGTATGTAAACAAAAACTGTACTACGAAGATCTTGAAACGTGCAAACATTTATCAAATTGAGTGAATTCGGCGTTAAATGACTTGAAAGGGGTTGACACACCGTAAAACCAACCAACCAACCAGCTCCTTCTATGGGGTTTCAATAGTAATTTATGTTGTTGTTTGCTATTTAACTCCATTTTGGGTTATTTTATTCTTACCCCACGTTTAGCTTCTTGGATATGAAGGCTGTAAAGGAATTATATAAAAGAAGAAGATAGTAAGAGATAGGAGACAAAGATATCTTTTATATTTTGCCTTTTTTTCTGGGTTCAACAACCATTCAGTGGTTGAGGAAATTCTACCGGAATACAAATGAAATGGTTGAATCTCCCAGTCAAGGTGTTAAAATGTGTTTGTCATTCTTAGGTATATATGTCCAAATTTGGCATTTAAAGCGTTAACAATGTGTTAGACGCTTTGAGAAGATATGTCCAAATCCGGTGTTCTCAGTTGTACTTATTAAATCCGTTGTATGTTGTCTTAATTGTGATTCTGACCAGTTCATTATTCGGTATTTTTAGTCGTGGGTCGTTAGTAAAAGAGGTGGCTGTTACTAATGGAAAGGTTAGCCAACGCGCCGTCTAGAGACGGTCGCATGGCGCCATACACCACTTGCAATGAAGATTTAAATGTTGTCACTCCGCTGGTCACTGCTGGAAGAGGACGAGATTCTTTCTTTTGTCAGGACGGTTCCTTTTCTTTGCACATGCTTCGCCCCTTTACCTGTCAGGGGCATCTGGGAATTTCTGCATATTTTTAAAAGTTATTTTAATTTAATTTTTTTTCAATTTTTCTATTCCCTACAGTTCCTCACTCGATGTTTGAGTTTCACGCTTAAACGGGAATGACTTGTAATGCTTTCTAACTGTCGAAAAGGATATTTATAATTTCCTTGACCTAACAATGGTTAATAATCTCGATGAATAAAATGAAAAAATTTTCGATTGCAAGATTCTTTTTAATTATAAGATTGCATGTGTAGTTTTTTTTATCACATTTAATTGGAGATGTTAACTTATGAATCTTGCATCGTTTTTTTTTTCTTTTGTTGTTTTTTTTATAGCTCTTTCCTCTTGCCAGTCACTGTGAGGTATCTGGTTACGACATTATAGGTTTCTATTGATTTAGTTATTATTGTTTTTCTAAGTTTTATTTGATTATTAACATTAAATATTGAGGAAGGTGCTGGAGAATCGGGAAAATTTGTTGTCATTTGGTTCCTAACAATAGTCACTGGATACCTTATTGTTAAAATTCTATTACTACCACTAGTAGTAGTAGTAGTAATGGCAATGTCATTTACCCATTAAGATTGGACACCGGGTAAGGGAATGGAAGAAATATACTGTTAAAATGAATGAGGTTAGCAAATAGCAACAAAGTGTAACAGTTGGCAAGCGAATGCCGACAGCAAACCCATTTTCTACGAAAACAACAGTTGAAGAACACCCACCCCTAAGAAAAGGTTTTATTTTTATTTTACTTTTTTAAAGGTTAATATTGTCACTATCGAATGTCTTTGTCCTCTTTTGTAGAGAACGGGTCATGATGACTCTCCGATATATATATATATATATATATATAAAGGAGGGTAGAAAAAAAATCTTCGAAACAGCAGAAAGCATATAATAACACTTTGTTGTGAGTTTAGGTGTTTTAAAGTCGAACTTTACATGTACATAGCAGAAAGTAGACGACTTTTTGTTTCTTATTTATAAGACCAGAAATTCTTTTCTACAAATTGTTAGTCAAATATTAACTCGTTTTCGCCGCCTTTGACAGACACTAAAAATAATATCGAGTCTTTCCCTATTTTTAGTATTTATATTATCATGAACATCAAATAAATAGAATTACCTCATCATCATCATTTAGGTAATTTGAATGCAAGGACTCTCACCCTCTCTCTCTCTCTCTCTCTCTGATTACAAATAAATCAACACATGAAGGGAAGAATTTGATAATTAACATTTAAATGTTATCTATTAATTTAAAAAATGTTAATGATCAGAGGGTGGGGGGAAAAAGGAAACCCTATAGTGTTAAGGTTATTTTATTAATTTTATTTTTTTTAGATTATTCTGTAAGTTAAAGCATTTTAATATTTGAACTAACGAATATCTCGCTACAATTTGCTTTTTTTTGGGGGGGGTATGTTATGATAACATAAATCATACAAAAATTGAATAATTAAGATATAAATTTTTTAAAAATTGCATACTGGGCATATATTAAAAACCACAACAACAACAATAGCGATAAATAAATGACAAAATTGGTGTCTTATGGATTATTTGATAAAAGCAAAGAATTGTACACTAAATCTCTATTGTGTATATTTCTGTGCTGAAAATATCTGAAACTGTAAAATATTCTAATCTGTTAAACATCTTGATTGGCTGAAGAGTTGCAAGTTAATAGTGATGTAGAAATAAGAATTTTACTGTCAAAATTTATGCTGTCCAGCAAAAAGAAAAACAAAAAAAAAACTGCCTGCTCAGGTTCTGAGGGTTAAAATCTTTAACTTCATTGTTACTAAGAAAACTTCATCTAAAATAAATCAAGACAAATATTGTTTATCAGTTAACACGTGCATTGGAAGGTTGTATCCCTGATAGTAATGTAAGTTGGCGACTTTTGTCGAGGGTGACCCTATGGGGTCAGACAGAGGTTAGGGGTACGCCGTGTTGCCGTTTTATATCTGACTCCATTCTAAGGTTATTTTATTTTACCCCAAAGTTGCCTTATTGATGTAACTCCTTCAACAAGAAGGCCCAACGGTCTTTAAAACTTATTTTCGGGGAAAAAACCCCAAGTTTCTTCAAACATAGAATCGAAAATTTTCCTTCTTGTTCGGCTATAGTTGATGAAAATAAAGGTGATTACATTTTTTAAGGTAATATTTAGATAAATTTAACTTACATTTGTTTTTATATCCTCTCAGGTAAAGCGTAATTACTTTCCGAACACCCTAATGTTCATGATAAAACCCATATAAAAAATATTAGGTTCCATCCAAAAAGAAATCCAGATGTGATCATAACTTTATTCTTTAAAAATATATATAACTAAGGTAAGTGGGTTGTTTCCCGTGGTCGACCCCCTCTCTAAAGAACATGTATGACACCATATAATTGGTCGGCGCGTCTTTTCAAATTGACCAGTCGCTGGCTACTAAGACATTGGGGCCAGATATCTAAGATGTGTCTAACCCTCTTTCTATTAACAAGCTCGGTAACGATCAGACGTTAAAATTGTCTATGCTAAAATTCCAGCAGTGAACCGGAGCCTTATGAAGTACGTTAAACTTTCGTATATAGGGCAGAAGGCCTTCAGTTAAGTGAACTATTATATGTTTATTTTGTATAATATTATTTAGCTGCAAACAGAACAATTGTTTGCAACAGTAAAATAATTCTTTTAAAATACCAACGTGTTCATGTTTTCCCGATATTAATTTCTTCTGTTTTCAGTATATTTGCGGCACAATTTGCTTTTTTTTTTTTATAATTCGTACAATCAAACAGGAACAAAGAAATAAAAAGAAAAGATACATGCGTGTTTGTGTTTAATGGACATTCTGTCCTTTCTATCCGCTTGGCAATAATATCCCCTTGGTTATAGTTGGGTCTGATCACTGTTTCCAGTTTATTAACAATGACACAAGGGGTCTTGTCCCCTGCAGAGGATTTCCACGGACAGGCGAAAAAAATACCCTCGTCCTCCCATCGTATGTTGTGCAAAAGAGATCTATTTTCATGTTTTTTTTATTTGTCCCTAGGGCATCTTTATATGTTGCCTCGAAGAGATCATTCAGAAAATTCATCCTGCATGCAAATACAGATAAAAAAATAATTAATAAATAAATTGGATATATAACTATGACCCCCCCCACCCCACTGGAGATTAACTTGCCATCTATATGTGCAAGTCTATAAGTCGACCGCAAAGTTCGTAGCAAAAAATTCTGGTGTAGACCTGTATCTGCTGTATAAGTCGACCCTCAAATATAAAAGAAACGTCTTCGTCTCCAATCTGTTGCTGTCTTCTTTCGTATAATTCGTTTTGGGCCTTTCTTGTTCAAGGAGTTACATCAACGTGACAACTTTGGGGTTAAATAAAATAACCTCAGAATGGAGTCAGATATCAAACACAGTTTGCCCTTGACATTCAGCCTGACCCCATAAGTTTTGTAAAGATTTTTTCAGGTTTAAAAAATCAACTTGTCATCCACAATTGATTATAAATTAAATTCTGCAAAGAACCACAGACAGGATCGAGCTGGTCCAGACCCATTTTAACATTCATTAGTAATTTTGTCATTAATACTAAAATTCTTTGTAAAATACAACTAATGAAAGACTACGAATTCTTTATGCTTATTCTCATTAAACCAAAACAAATCCACAATTGATAAAATATCTTTTTATTTTGGAAAAGTTATTTCAAATGTATTAAAAATACAAAATGAGAGAAATGAACGTACGGTATAAAATACTGTAAAGAAATTTAAATTCTATGAAGAAGTCTAAATTCTATAAATACCATCATAAACAATAACACAGTTTTCAAGTATTCTTATGATCACTATCAATTGAAAGTTCTTGAATTAATACCTTTATGAATTGTTGAGAGTTCTTACATATTTGTGATCCTGTTTTAAGATCGAAAAGATATGGAAAAATCGAATAAAAGACATAACTTGTCTTTTATTTTAAAAAGTGTCTATGAGAAGAATTACTGCCAACGTAATCTCTCTTTCTATTTCTTAAATGTTTCATTCATAAATTGTCGTAATTTTTCTTGTCTTTTTCAAAATACCCCTTTCCAGTTAAAAATATACGATATGTTTCTTATTTTGATTTTAGAAACCTTATACTGCGGCCTTTAGGTTGAGAAATTTTTGGAATATTGTAGGTAGTAGAGTTAGTATAATCATCATCATCATCATCATCATATCGTGCTGGCAGCACGGATATCCCTGACCCTCTCTCGCCACTCCTCCCTATCGTTCATCGCCCTAGGCAGGTCTTCAGGACAACAACCTGTATCCTCACATAGCTGCTGAATGTACGTTCGTGCTTGTCGTCCTGCTTTTGCGCGGCCATGTGTGGGGATCCATAAGAGTACATCTCTTATGAGTTCATCTCTGCTTCTCCAGCAATGTCCTGCATGTCTGGTTCGCCTAACTTGAATAGTTTTCGTGATAGGGGGCAGGTGGCCGTACAGTTGGTGTCTTGCGGGGTGTTGCTGCCAGGACTTGTTCAGGATTGCACGCAGCATTCTTGTGTAATTGCCATCTAGTTTCTTCTCCAGCCGTTTTGTTAGCGTCCATGTAGTGCATCCATATAGCAGTATCGATGTGACCGCTGCCTGGAAGAAACTGCGTTTCATTTTATCGGTTAGGTCTGATTTCCATATAGTCGATAGCCTATTGATAGCTGTCCATGCTTTCGTTAACCTCGTTTCGATGTCCTTTTCAGTTGATTCGTTAGTATAATAATTATATTTAAGATTAACAAAAACGAATACATGAATGAAAACTTAGTTTAATTCTAACAATTTATTAAAAAATAAAACAATGACTAAGACTATAAAGTCCTTTCCTGTGCAGAGAGACTTACCGATGTGATGGAGAGGATAGCACGTATAATCTCATTTAGTGATTTCTTGGGGAGAATTTCTGATTGACGTATGACCGGGAGCTGGTCCGGAATCTATCAGCTGATGTTTTGGTATATTGCACCCAAACCTCTGGGCTACTCACGTGATTGCTTTATCCAATCAAAGAAAGACTCTTCCTCACTTATGCCCACACACAGGAATAAACATATTTTACTGACCCAACATAGTGATTAGAGCTTTTGCCTGTCGAACAGTTCTGCTATCCGGTGTTAGGTGACAAAATGAACACTCGATGGGATGGTAAAAATAGCATATAATACCAGTGCACCAAAATCTAAATTCTATTCTATTCGTGATCCCAATAGTGCACACATGTCAACTCCTATCCTCATTGATAGGGACTTATACCCTCAACCACCTGGCATTCGATAGCTTTTCTTAAACATATAAATGTTCATTCAAAACTCCTATTCTCTTATATACGTCGTGTATTTAGGACTGCTCATCTTATACTCAAACTCTATCAACCTCATTAGGGTATTTCTCTCTGTAAACTCTTTTTGTATATATTTACTAACTCCTCCGCTGGCGCAGGATATGGCACATGGTCAGTTTTTAAGCGGAGTTTAAGAGGTTTCAGTTCAGAATGCTCTTTCTCTTAGACCGGTTGTCATACCGCGGCTAAAGAGTCAGTCTACCCATAGCTCGAAAGAGAATAGTTTTATTCATCCCTTTTTTCAAGAATATCAGCGCATTGAGAAATGTAAACAGCCTCGTTTGGGATTTTGAACACTTATCGCTGTGTCCATTTCCTACGGCAGTAATCACGAATGCTTTCTTTTTTTTTTTTTTTGTCCTCTTTTAGCATTTCACGTCATTTTGGTATTCATTCTATAAAGTTTGCTTGCCCAGTCGGCTGGGGCTGTAGAATACACTGACTGCACCTCTGCAGAGGGGTAAGACCCCCCCCCAACGAGTGTCCTGTATATGACACTAAACAATCTGATGGTGAGGTTCCAGCAGTGCTGGAGCTTTGGGGAATGCGGAGTACCCCTTCATTGCCATTGCTCCCAGGTCCACTCTGTCCCGGAGTGGTAGCACCTGATAAGGGTCCTATCTATGGGTTAAATAGAACTAACAGCAGACTTATGCTAAAATGAATTGTTTGAGTAAAACTGAATAGTTTGAAATAGAAATGACTTTTACAATTAAACCGTACTTACATTTAAACTGCGTGCTTATGCTTAACTGAATTATTTCAAATAGAACTGTTTTTCGACATTTAAAACTGTATTTACACTTAACCGAATTGTTACATACAACTGCTTGAATAGTTAGAAATGGAAATGTTTTTGACCATTAAACTGTGTACTTATGCTAAACTGAATTGTTTTAAATAGAACAGATTATTTACATAAAAATGGATTTGGCGTTAAATAACCTACAAAGGTTGATATGCCATAAAACCCAACAAACCAACCATATAAAGTTTGCTCCCGACAAAAAAGTTCTTGTTAATTCGTCGTGAATTGTGATGGCATTACTCTCATGAGGAAATATTAAACCATAATAAATTTCCACTGCTACAAGTATCCGAATTGTTATGTAATATAATGGCTGTGGGATTTTGTTTCATAAATCTTGCCTTTCGGTTTAGTTAGGCTGAGAACCTTTCGGCTCAGTATATGGGTTAGTTGGGTGCAAACTTGAGCACAGGTGTTGAAGCGCGCGTGGGGAGGATGTGTCGTTCACAGATGTCAAAATAAAAATCCCAGAGAGAGGTTGACCAGTGGATGTGAATGACGTCATGCATCGGAAGCGTGCGCGGAGGATTTTGGGAGATTTGAAAAAGTCAGTGAGTTGAGTTGAGTTCTGCCCCGGAGGAAGACGGTTGACTTTCGCTTGCTCGCGGAGGCCTTGCGACGGGTGCGCACGTGATGGGGGCAGATGGAAAAGTCATCATAGAAAGATTGTGCATCTCTCTTCCTTATGTCGAAACCTTTAAACTCAAAGGTAATAAAAGGTTTCGTACCTGAACTAAGAAGTCGTTACGTGTTTTTCGTGTTTCGGAATTCCTATGTTCTATGTATATATGTTATGAACATTCTATGTACGTTTCGCTTATCCGTATCTGGCTATGGTACAGTTATCTCTCACTTTAGTATTGTTACCAGTTTGTTATGTTTCTCGAATACGACAATCATACTAAGGCAACTTTCACACGTATGCGGAGGTTATAATTAACCTCCGCTGCAATATCTTTGTATAAACTTATAGGACTTTACACTCCTATAATTTAATTTGGGCGGTATGCCACTTGTTCCCACAACAAACATGGCGGACGCGCACAAATATTCAGTCTCGGGAAACCATTGGACAGGAGAACCACGTGACCTGCGTAAAACTACGTCCGCGTTTAAATGTCGTCCCGCGTTTTTTGGAGCCGATTCCAAGACGCGTGTTTTCTATAAATACGTCGTCTTCAAAGACTCTTCCTCTTTTTCCCAATTTCCATTGCAGCGCTGACACGCTCTCTCCAGATGACACTCTTATTCACCAACAGAAGTAAAAAAAAAAAAAAAAAAAAAAAAAAAAAATGGATAAGCCCAGCAGACATTCATTTCTTCAAAACACTATCACTAAGAGACTTTTTCCAGCCTCGGAAAAACCGATTGTTTCAAACCACAAGGAGAAATAGACATTTTAAATATGTAATCAACTTTAATAGGACGCTTTCATTATTTACATTTTCTGTTGTTTAGTTGTGTTAGTTACACACACACACACATACACACAGGACTATTTTACTAACAATGTAGAATTAGCAATATTTTTAATGTATCAATGCATGTTTTGTTAAGAGTATAAATTTGTTTTGTTTGTCGCCTTGTTTTGAATGTTCCTTTTGTCCGCGCCGTTTCATATCTTCATTCATTTGCTTTATTCATGTACCTTTTTCCAAACATAGCATAAACATATACTAGAAAATAAGGAAGCTAAACTAAACACAAATACAAAACTTTAACATTAAATTTTGGGGGACTACTCATTATCTACCAAATAACATATCCCTCTACAAACTCTCTAATCATCCCAGCTATGGATGAAATAGTACCGCTAAAGTCCTCCTGCAGGAATGATTTTGGCATTAATAACCCACAAAGGTTGATTTGCCATAAAACAAACAAACGAAACGAAAAAATATCTTTGTATGACTTCATTAGTTTTCATATTAATGCTATTTTTAATCCTTATAAAGTGAAATTAAAGTTAGTGACCTTAGTCGAGGGTGACCCGAAGGCTCCTTTTTCAATATCTACTACACCGAGGTGTAGGGGAAGGCTCTACCCCATTCCCTGGATTGCTCCACTTTACTCTTGATCCTTACCTTATAATGCTGAGTGTTAAACAAGGCGGCATCAAGTACCATTTTTTGAGTCTTTGGTATGACTCGACCTGGGATTGAACCCCGGTTTCCATTGGCGAACACTCTACTCATTAGGCCCAGTTAATACATATAACTGATACTAAAGTCTATAAAAAACGACTACTATGTCATTTTGGATTGGAACTGAAAAGCAGTATGAATTTTCACACTTTATTCAAGAAGTATTATAGAAATAAGTAAAGTTAGCGACCATAGTCGAGGGTGACCCGAAGGCTCCCTTTTCAATAGCTACTACACCAAGCGGTTAGAGTGTTCGCCAATGGCCCGGAAGACCTGGGTTCAATCCCAGGTCGAGTCATACCAAAGACTTTAAAAATGGAACTTGATACCACCTTGCTTAACACTCAGCATTATAAGGTACGGTTCAAGGGTAAAGTGGAGCAATCCAGGGAATGGAGTAGCGCCCTCCCCTACACCTTGGTGTAGTAGCTATCGAAAAGGGAGCCTTCGGGTCACCCTCGACTATGGTCGCTAACTTTTTTTTAACTATTATAGAAATATTTGCGTAAAGAAGTGTGCTTGAATGTTACAGTATTACCTAATTTCAATGTCCATACAAAGTTTCGTTTTAAGCTGAAAAGTTCGAATTAAAACAAAATAAAAAAAAAGTAATTGGTGGCGATATTTTCTTTCTTTATAATTCTTGATTTGGGAAATGTATTCAATTGACCTTATATTCTTATCAGACATTTAGAAACTTTACATTTTTTAAATAGAAATATCGAAATATAAAATCATCACAATATTATTTTATCATTTCAGTTGTTGATAATTAATAATATTACTCTTGAATTTTTGAATTTTAAAACTATTTTCTCCGCTAAAGTACTCCATCTATTCCATAAATTTTCAGACTATTTTATCTTATGTTTGTTATTGAAAAAATTATGGAAGTTTGAATTTTTTTTTAATTTGAAGGTTATCATTTTTTTAGCATCTCAACGTTTTTTCGTGAAATTTATTCTATTGTAATTAAACAAGAATATCATGAAAATATTCATTTTATTTTTTCATTGGGATATCATTAATCTTATGCAAAGAAGTGATATTAATTACTTTTTTCTCCAATGTCTAATTTATTTGGTCATAAAATTGCAGGTAGGAAAAATATGCGATATCATTAAAAGTGAGTGATGAATAGTAGATAAGGATTAGAAAAGTGTTTTAAAAAGTTTAGATATTAATAACCATTGGTAATGCCGGATAGGAATGAACATGACAAAAACAATTACCATATATTCTCGTGTTGTACAAGACATTTTAAGACTTTAGTATCAGTTGGGCAAAAATTTCACAATCTTTGTTTCACCTCAAAAAACAAGGGTATGTTTATTAAACGAGATATGTTTTAATAACATCAAAGCTTACCTTTCTTTTTTTTTTTTTTTTTTTTTTTTTTTACCTTGCCGTAACGTAAAATACAAAGTGACCTCCATATAAATAAAAGTAAAGTTAGCGACCATAGTCGAGGGCGACTAGAAGGCTCCCTTTTCAATAACCACTACACTAAGATGCAGAGGAGGGTGCTACTCCTTTTCCTGGATTGCTCCACTTTACCCTTGATACATACCTTATATTGCTGAGTGTTAAACAAGGAGGTATCAAGTACCGTTTTTAAAGTCTTTGGTATGACTCGACCTGGGATTGAACCCAAGTCTCCCGAACCATTGGCGAACTCTCTACCAATAGCCTATAACAAAACAAAAGATATTGATTAATAATGATTTTATTTGACCCTCCCCTACACTTCAGTGTAGTAGCTATCGAAAAGGGAGCCTTCTCGTCACCCTCGACTACGATCGTCAACTTACGTACTTACTATTTATAACACCAATGAATATGATAAGTACAAATATAAAAATAGTTCACAAAGTTGGGCAAAAATTTCATAATCTTTGTTTGAGCTTTGTTTAGAATTTTTGTGACGATATGGTATTTATCAAAAAAGTTAATTATGTGCCTCCCAAATCTATTTAATCCGTTATATGCGTAATCATTATATTATCAATACTATTGTGTAACAATGGTGGGGTTTTAGTATTCTTGGAATATCCAAGTCAGCAAAAAGGCTACATCAAGGTCTAGATTGCATTGTTTATTGACGGTATTGCATTGATTTTGATTCTGTTACTGTATTTTGGTTTGTTTTAGTTTTATAACATATCAACTAATGTTGGTTATTTAATGCCAAATCCTGTTTTTACACATATATATTAAATATACGATTTCTAAACACATTTTTTATGCACACAGTTAAAGAATCAAACAATTCTATTTCTAACAATTCAAATTAGCGTAAAGCAACAAAGTTAAATACTTCCAAGTATTGCTATTTATAACTAACAATACGATTGAACATCAGTCATTTGTTTACACACGGTCAAATGATCAAACAGTTCTATTTTAAACAATTCAATTTAGCATAAGTCATTTGTTTGCAGTCAGTTTAAATGTCACACAGTTCTATTTGACCCTTAGATATGACCCTTTTCAGGTACTTCCACACCGAGCCAGAATGGACCTGGGAGCGATGGCAATGAAGTGGTACGCTGCATCTCCCAAAGCTCCAGCATCACTGCAGCCTCACCATCAGATTGTTTAGTATCATATCCTGGACCCTCGTTGGTGGGGGAAGTCTTACTATATGCAGAGATACAGTTGGTGTATTCTACAGCCCCAGCCGATTGTGTCGTGTATTACAGTAGTTATGACAATATAAATAAGTTTAAGATTGGTTTCTCTTTATACCTTAAGATGTTGAAGAAATATTTTTTGTGGGCTTGCATAATCAAAAAATTAGGGGTCATTTCATTGAATGTAAAGTTAGTGACCATAGTCGAGGGTGACCCGAAGTCTCCCTTTTCGATAGCTACTACACCAAGGTGTAGGGAAGGGCGCTACTCCTTTCCCTGGATTGCTCCACTTTACCCTTGAACCGTACCTTATAATGCTGAGTGTTGTATGATAAAAACACATCTTAGTAGCTAAAAATTAGGGGTCGTTCATTATACTAAATGGTTCATTCCTTGAGTATATATGCGGTACCAAAAGGTTTTTATTTTATTTCATTGTTTTAATTGTTGGTTGTCGTTGGATTGCCAAGGTCAATTCGGGTGATTATGAGTTTCGTATCTGACTCCTTTATTTTCTTCTTACCCCATACATTTGTTGTCTTCTTAGTCAGTGGGAAGCTGTCAGAGAATGAAGGACGGAAGGAAAGAGACAAGGATACCTTTTAACTCAAACTTTATTTTAGAATTTAACGACTATTCTGTAGAGTAAACGTTTTCCAGAACCAGCAAAAATAGTGGCATCTCTCAGAGAAGTTGAAATATATTAGAGAGTTATTTTTGGTGAATTACAAGTTCGAGGGTTCGTCGTATGTTCAGAGAGGTATGTTTAGCAGAGACGGCTGCTAAATAGAGACCCCTACCTGCCGCTAAGCCCTGGACTTAGCGAGCACATGTGCTACCTTGCCAGCAGCCGAGAGAAAGCGGTCCTTCCAGTCGAAGTGGTCACTGCTTACCGACAGAGAACTTCCCCTTAATACCTGGAAGCCTCTTTCTGTAGGCATGCGCTATTCTTGCTTCCTGTCTGAAGCCCCCTGTGAAACTTCAACAGGTTTAAATCTATTTATTTTGTTTTGTTTTTTTTTTTCATTTTTACATACATGCGGTAAATTTGATTTACAAATTCGAGAAAAAATGGCCTCCATAGTATACACAGCCTTTCTTTTCTGTCTTATTATAGAATGAATATACCAGGTGCGGAAGCAAAATTGATAATATTCTAGTGTAATAATAAACGACTCTATTATAAAACAAGATTAATTTTAATTGAAAAAAAAAATAAACGGCAAAATAAGAAGATAGACACAAAACAGTAAATTTACTCAATATGGCTGTCATTTCAAAAAGTTTTTTTTTATCAACATACCTTCGAAACGATTTGAATGTTTTCAAAATAAATTCTTCAGACATTTCATTCCGTTCCTCCTCAATAGCAATCTTAAGCGAACCAATATTTGGATGGGAAGTTGCATTTCTTTTGTTTTCTAAAACGCCCCATATAGCGTAATCAAGGGGGTTTAAAGTCTGGACTTGATAGAGACCATAAAGAAGCTCCAATTATTTTGGAAGTATTTTTGGCTTGGTTTCGGCGTTAAGCAAATCATAGATTCCCTGTCGTTTCTTTTCTTGCTCACTCCTATTGGGCTGAATTTTAAGGAAAAAGTGCTTGAATAATAGAGCTGATCATGAAAATTCAGATTTTTCTTTAAAAAATTTGACAAATCAGACTAAAATAATGCGTGTTAAAAATTATTCCATATTTTGCTTCCGCACCCTATTTTTTGTGTCATAATTGGGTTAAAAATCATTCCATATTTTGCTTCCGCACCCTGTTTTTTGTATCATAATGAATAAGTAAACAATGAATAACAAAAAAATAAATATATACGATTTTAAAATTCTGTATATTTTTAAGGGTATTTGTTGGGAGTAGAGTTGTCTATAACCAACTTAATCCTAACATGTAAATCTACTTCTGCAAGAACTGAAAACACTGAGTCAACATTGTCATGAGACAAAAAAAGAATTCCGCAATAAATAGACACTCGTAGACAAGAAAAGCCTGGTTTTGTAAGTTCAGACGTCTTAGACTCAAGTGATTCCTGAAAATCCATATTTATCTTGATTGTTGGTATTGTGCTTAATATATTGACCTCAAAGATCTGATGGTCTGCACTTTTGTTTGGTTTCTTCTCTTCGGCCTGTCGAGCTTAAGTGGTTCTAACAGATTAGAACACACTGGGACGATATAAGCCTTACAATAACAACACCAAGGAGGACACAAATTCTTTTTGCTTCCATATCTACCTCTATTTCCGATCATCTGATTTTAAACACTTCTGCTTTACAATATTTGGTTGTTATACGTAAAATGGGAGTCTATCAAAGACGAATTAGATCAAAGGTCAAAATGGCGAAGCACGATTCTTTGCCGAGATACTGCTTCCTATCCTTTTCAGCTGAACAAAAATCTTAAACCTTTTATAAACCTTAAATCTATCTTGCTTTGGTTTGTATTAATCTCTGTTTAGATTGATTCATCTATTTTCTCTCTATATCTTTTCACACTGAGCCAGTTAAATTATGAAAAGCAAACTTTGTCTGCCTTATCTATACAATGTGAAAGCACGGGGAGAAGATTTGCATAAGAAATATAAATCTGTTCATCAATCTTCAAAGCTACCAAGAATAAAGTAGCGAATGCAGCCTATCATTTAAGTTTGACAACCCGTTATAACAGGTTTTAATACTGCCCGAGCAGTTAATATGGTCAGATTTTCCAGTCGGCTGGGGCTGTAGAATACACCGACTGCAGCTCTACAGAGGGATAAGACCCCTACCCCAATGAGTGTCCTGGATATGACTCTAAACAATCTGATGGTAAGGCTCCAATAATGCTGAAGCTTTGGAGAAAGCGGAGTACTCCTTCATTGTCATTGATCCCATGTCCACTCTAGCCCGGCGTGGTAGCCACTGATAGGGCCATTTCTATGAGCTAAATAGAACTAACGGCATACTAATGCTAAACTGAATTGTTTGACTAAACTGAATTGCTTGAAATAGAAATGTTTTTGACAATGAACCGTAGATAGATTTAAACTGCGTGCTTATACTTAACTGAATTGTTTTAAATTGAACTGTTTTTGATATTGAAAGTGTACTTACACTAAACTGAATTGTTATATATAGAACTGTTTTGACATTTTACTGTGTAAAAGCAAAATCTGTTCTTACGCTAAACTAAATTACCTGAATTAGAACTGTTTGTATAAACTGAATAATTTGAAATAGAAATGTTTTTGACAATTAAACTGTGTACTCATGCTAAACTGAATTGTTTGAAATAGAACTGATTATTTGAATAAAAATGGATTTGGCGTTAAATACCCTACAAAGGTTGATATGCCATAAAACCCAAACAACTTATATGGTCAGAGCAGAATTCTTTCTGCTATTAACCTCCCTCTCTCTCTCTCTCTCTCTCTCTCTCTCTCTCTCTCTCTCTCTCCCTCTTCTAAAGAAACCATTGTGTCAAGTCAGTGATGAGACCCTTTTCATCTGGATATCAATAGAAAGAACAGAATGCAGGGAAAAGTCAATTCATGCCTCACCCACTAGTATGTGCATACGCTATTTGTTTGCATGGTAAAAGTTTGCACTATTCCCGGTGAATCAGTTTTCTCACCCCAATCATACTTACTCTTGTATACTTTCTGGGCCAGAAACTTTTCGAGTTTTCCACACCAGCATTAGGTGATGGTTTTTATTTGGAGTCTGAATGACAGCAAGTCTCATCAATTCTCCAGGACTCTTCTCAGTATTCTCGCAGATCTCATCAATGCTGTAGTTTGGATGGTCTCGATTCTTCCTCTGATTCCCAACTCTTACAGCCCATTTTCTAAACTATTGGGAACCATTCCACACACACTAATTATGCTTGGTATCACTGTTATTCCCATGTTCCGCTGCTTTTTTTTTTGTTCTCTGGCAAGGTCCAAGTACTTATCTCTCTTTTATCTTTCTTTGATTTTTATTCTGTGGTTCGCTGTACAGTAGGTTTTTCTGATAATCACAAGGTTTGGTATTCTTGCCGGAATTAAGTGATCTGTTAGTATCTCAAAATCCCAGAGAATTTTATGCGTCTCATTATCAAGGAAGGATTCGGGTATGTGTGTGGTGGTTCGGTCAAATTTCAATTTCTAGCAAAATTCCTTCCCCACGCAGTCGTGTCTAGTCCTTATTATTATTTTACTCATTTGTGAGTTTTTCATACCAACGTTAGCTGGTGATTTTCGAATGGAGTCTTGAGAGAGATCAAGTCTCCTCGACTCTTTTTCAGTATTCTTCTTATTATTATTATTAAAGTGAGCGAGAGAGAGAGAGAGAGTGAGAGAGATCCATGCCTTCTGCAACAGGATACTCAAGATGGATTGTCTTTAGAAAATAAAGTGCTCTAACAGCCCAGTTTTTGGGAAAAGTACTTGCATGCATTTCTCAAGTGTGAAGCCAATGCAAACTGTGTTAGTGGGTTTGGTTTGTTTTCTTTGTTTAATGTCATATCAACCTTTATAGTTTATTTAATAACAAAGCCATTCTCCTAGAAGAACTGCAGTGGTACTATTTAACCCATAGCTGGGAGGATAAGGGGGTTCATACCTTTCCCAAGGTTTTTTGCCCTGAAGTGTACGTAATAGGGCGACTGGAGTATGAACTTGCGTACTACGATTCCACAGTCCATCGCATTAACCATTACACCACGAGGACACCTCCTGTCTCAATAGGAGTTTGAATTCAATTTACTGATTCCTTTCTTTGATAGTTGCCGAAAACTTTCATCTTCATTATTTGTTTTAAAACAAATTCTCAAAAAAAAAAAAAAAAAAAAAGAGAGAGAGAGAGAGCTGTGAGAAGTAGATTGATGACTTTTCAATAAGGATAAGTGTGAAATAAATGAAAACTATCCTGGCTGGAGTTTGAACATGTTTCAGTGATTTCTTTCTTTGTGCCAATAACTTTTAGGACACAGACACTCCCACGTTCATAGTAATTTTCCAGAAATATATTTTCCATGTTGTTTTCATCCTTTGTTTAAAACCAAATTCAGCTGAAATATCAATTAGCTGATATCAAAAGAAAAAGAGTCAATCAATCAATATATGAATATATGTATGTGTGTGTTGTTTTGCCTATATGTTTTCTTGTTTTTATGTTTCTTACTGTTTGCATATTGTTATATATTTTCGTTATTGTGTACATGTAGATGTTCATTGTTTATAGATATATGTATGCATTTGTATCTGAGTGATAATTTTATCAATTTTATGGTTTCCAGCACGTTCTCAATCTCTTTGTTCTTGCTTTTGGACAAAGAAGTGTCAGTTTTAATACCTCGGTTGTTATTTTGACTTGGGTCTAATTGATATCGTAAATATTTGATACCGTTTCTTCAAGTCATTCATATTTAACCATATATATTGTGTTACTTAGAGAGATTGTCTTTCTGATAAAAGAAAGTTGAATGGAAAAAAATGATAGACAAGCAGGAAAGATTTATAGAACAACAGATTAAGCTTCGTTGGTGCAAAATTTTAATAAGGCGATTGGTGTAATAACATTGTTGCATCATCAAACAACTAGTAGATGCTCTCAAATATATATATATATATATATATATATATATATGTGTGTGTGTGTGTGTGCTCACAAAGATAGAACTTAGGTGTTTTGTTTTAGAACTTAGTTAACTTTATAAACATCTTCAAATTAAATTTTCCACCATAAAATGCACACTTTCCCTTGTAAAGAATTTGTTTTAAATCCCCCACCACAATCTACTTATCTATGAATTATAAAGTGGCTTTCATATATATATATATATATATATATATATATATATGGATGTGCGTGCATTAATGTCACTTTTTATCTAACAAATTCATACAAAATTATTTGCTTACATTTATGTGTCTGTTCTTTTGTCATACAAAGTTCACACTTAACATTTTTTTTTACAAAAAGCAAATTTTCTTCAAAAACAAAGATACCATGATTTTATCATTTATTATTTCTTGTCGAATTTTTTATGATTTAGTATTTCTAGCAGAAATTATACTGTTAAAATAGGTATTATTAGGTAATATTTATTGCCAAAATCTACACCATTAAAAATTTGTTTGCAAAAATGTGAATATATGGCGGCCCAAAAATAAGTACACCATTTATGTTTATTTTGGGAATTTTATTTTTGTCCTCCGAGATATTGCAAGTGAGAGTCCCCGTAGCATAGTGGCTGACGTGCTGGTCTTAAACATCTGAAACATCAGTTCGAATTCAAGTCACTTTCAGACTAATGCCCTTGGCAAAGGTTTGAACCCACTTATCCCCTCCGCTATTGTTAGACAGTGCAACTACCGTTCTTATACAAAGATGACATTAAATAACCCACGAAGGTTGATATGCTATTAAACAGAGAAAGTATAGAAACTTAAGCAAATCAGAGGAATTGCAGTATTGTATTCCGTTATCCAAACAAACATATACATACACATTTTTCTGTAAATTTTATAAATAAAAGAAGTGAATTGATAACCAAATATAAAATAATGTATGTATATATATATATATATATATATATATATGCTAAAAACCGGAAAAATAACAGTTTTAATGACAAAATTTAAATGCAAGCACCATTCAAAATAAAAGATATAAAAAACGATTTGATATAGATGACGTAAGTGTTAATATGTTAGTATAATATTATTTAGATATATAAATTTTGGAAAGGTTAAAAGTAGAAATAGAATTGTAAAGATTGAATGAATATGTGTGATTGTCGTGCAGTAAATAATTTATAAAATAAAATTCAAAATTTAAAATCCAAACATTGAAAGATGATTCCTTACGAGATGCATTAGTATCAAAACATTTTGTCAAATTTTATGAATCATATATATATATATATATATATATATATATATATAGTGTGTGTATGTGTGTGTGTGTACGCGCAGAAAGAAAGAGTGAATATGTATTTAGCAGTTTTACCTTAAAGTAAATTTCATTAAAGAAAATATTCACGGTAAATATGTTATGTATTTTATAAGTATTATATGATAACAGAAGAAACTCGAAAAAAGCATATAGTCTTAAGTTGTTTGTTATCTCTAATGAAACATACTAAAATAAATATATACGTAGTTCATTCAAAAAATAAAGTGAATATTGCATAAGGAGTTGGCACTAGGAAACACCTTTTTCAAGAAAATAAATAGTGATGCATCGTTTCATGTGCTGGAACACTCTTTACTAACCCTTACGCCCTCAACTTTTTCTTTACTGGAGAGTCAGTACGTTTCAATTCTATGGACTGTCTTTTCGACTCAAGCTCATAGTGGCAAACTCATGTCTTGTCCATTTGTTTAGATGTTTTGACTAAAACATGCCTCCCTATACACGTCATACATTCTTCTATAAATTTCAGATGGTTTACACTTTTCAACCGCTAAGAAGATGACGACTGACGTCTGTTCAAACCAGAAATACTCTGTTTGAGTTGCTACCATTTTGAATAACCTAAAAACAATTATTTTTGAAAGATGAAAATAATTTCCTCTATAAAGCAATTCAAAACAGTTATCGAAAAAATTGAAAAAATATTTTACTTTAAAAAAAGCCCTTATTTATTGAAACTTCACTCACCGGATGGAGACACAGACTTCTTTGACATTGTCGTAGATGTGCTGCAAGGGGACACATTAGTCCCATACCTGTTTATTATCTGCCTAGACTACCTGCTTCGAACGTCGATAGATTTAATGAAAGAAAATGGCTTTACGCGAGCAAAGGCAAGAAGCAGAAGATACTCTGCATGAACGATTACGGACGTGAACTACGCTGATGACATAGCGCTTGTGGCAAATACACTTGGCCAGACCCAATCCCTGCTGCATAGTCAAGTACAGGCAGCAGGTGGCATAGGCCTCCATGTCAATGCAGACAAAACAGAGTTCATGTACTTTAATCAAAGAGGCGGCATCTCAACACTAAATGATAGATCTCTAAAACTTGTGGACAAGTTCACCGATCTCGAAAGAAGTGTCTCATCTACTGAAAATGATATCAAAACGTGACTAGCGAAGCCTTGGACAGCTATCAATAGACTATTGGTCATATGGAAGTCAGACCTCTCAGATGAAATAAAGCACAGTTTTTTTCCAAGCAGCAGTGGTGTCAATACTTCTGTATGGATACACCACATGGACGCTGACTAAGTCTATGGAGAGAAAGCTTGACAGCAATTACACTAGAATGCTGCAAGCTGTATTGAACAAGTCCTGGAGGCAGCATCCCACAAAGCAGCAGCTGTACAGACTCCAACCACCCATCTTGAAAGCCATCCAAATTAGACAAGCAAGACATGCGGGGCACTTCTGGAGAAGTAACGGCGAGCTCATAAGCGATGTACTCCTATGGATCCCTCACACGGACGAGCAAGGGTAGGGCGACCAGCTAGAACCAATGTACAACAGCTCTGTACTGGTACAGGATGTGGCATGTAAGAACTACCAAGAGCTGACGATAGGGACGAGTGATGGAAGAGGGTCAAGGAACTCCATGCTAGCAACACGCCATCATGATGATTTATTGAATGGCACACGTATTTATCTATCTATCTGTCTATCTAGCTAGCTATCAATGTATATTTGTTCATCTTATGTACACATATATACTCCCAGTTATATATGATATTTACCCAACCCCTCCGCTCGGACAGGATATGACACAAGGTCAAATTTTTAAGCGGAGTTTAACAGGTTTGAATTCAGAGTTTTCCTTCTCTTAGACTAGTTGCCTCACCAAGGCTGGAGAACCTCGTCTGCCCTACTATTTACCCATAGCTGGAGGGAGAGAGATTGGATTCATACCTTTCCCAAGGGCATTAGTGCTACGTGAAATGCAATCAGTCTCGTCCAGGGTTTGAACTCGTGTCGCCGTGTCCAATTCCTACGACGATAATCATTATAATCCCAGTTATATATAGATGAATTTATCTATTGGTATGGCAACACTAGTGTGCATCCGTTTGCTAAAGGAACATTTGATACCTGACTAGAATGAATGAGAAAAATTTCAGTATGAAACACAATAGGGTTTGTGACTCATGAAGGTTTTACTGTATTGAATGATTGCCTGCTCGAAACCCTGACTGAAATATAAGCGAGCAAATGAGGACAGAAGTATAGGTATTTTTATCAACTAAAAATAATTTATCCTCAATTTGAATTTTGCATAGTTTCAAGTATTCCCATCTAATACAAATAATTTGCATGTATATAGTTTCGTGTATTCCTAATACAAGTAAATTTCATACAGTTATGATTTCAAGTATTCCTGTCTGATATTAATAGTTTTAAATAGATCTATTTGACCAACAGATCGTCTATGTCAGAGTTAATCTGATAGTCATGGAATCAAAGGAGTGAGTCAGTAATTCCCAGAGTTTAAGAACTGGAGCCTCATCACCATTCACTTTAGTTTCATACTGAGAACACAAACCATCATTATATATATATATATATATATATATATATATATATTTCATTAAGAAAAAACACAAACCGGTCACATTAAGATTATAAATTTATTTCCATCCTGTTATGTGTTTTTGATAAAATCAAAAAACACGAAAAAAAATTAACAGGACTTCTTCAGATCTTATGGATAAAATAAATCAGAATAGACACAGAAAAGAAGGGTTGGAGGGGATAGAAGGTATATATGTATCTATGTATCTATAAACAGGTTTGGTTGAACATCGTGGACTGTTTCTTTTTTAAAATCTTCAAGTGAAGACGTTCAGGGCTTTTCACTAGTCTTCTTACTTCTGGGTCAAGTTGATAAAGAAAGAACCCTGTATTAACCCAACAATAACTATTAAAAAAAAAAAACTACAATAAAATAGCAATATACTGTATACTTTGGCAGCAAATCATTGTCGTTAAGAATAACACCAATTCCCCCAAAACTCCCGAAACTCAAACTAATGTATTGCCCAGTCGGCTGGGGCTGAAGAATACCTCTGCAGAGGGGGTAAGACCCCCACAACGAGTGTCCTGGATATAACACTAAACAGTCTGATGGTGAGGTTCCAGCAGTGCTGGAGATTTGGGGAATGCTGAGTACTCCTTCATTGCCATTGCTCCCTGGTCCACTCTGGCCCGGAGTGGTAGCACTTGATAGGGCCCTATCTATGGGTTAAATAAAACAGCATACTTATGCTAAAATGAATTGTTTTGAGTAAACTGTATAGCTTGAAATTGAAATGTTTTTGACAATTAAACCGTACTTACATTTAAACAACGTGATTACGCTTAACTGAATTATTTGAAATAGAACTGTTTTGACATTAAAACTGTATTTACACTTAACTGAATTGTTACATATAACTACTGGAATAGTTTGAAATGGAAATGTTTTTGACAATTAAACTGTACTTATGCTAAACTGAATTGTTTTAAATAGAACAGATTATTTACATAAAATGGATTTGGCGTTAAATAACCTACAAAGGTTGATATGCCATAAAACCCAAGAAATCAAACTAATCAAATTAATGTAGTATATAGAATTACATATTAATTTCAAAAGTGTCACTAAGAAAATAACATAACACCTAATATCTACATTGGTTATACAACCATACAACAACCACATTCTCTCTCATCGCCACACCTACTCTTTTTGATATAAGTGCCAGAAAACAGCATCTTATGACATGGCATAACACAGACACTGACAAACTCAAATCCTCAGACATACATAAGATCCTAATTAACAATACAAAAATCAAATCTAAAAATAACAAAACTGTTTATAAATTCTCAAAGCAATAACTATAAAAAATAAAAAAGAACCTACTGTATATAAAATAGCAATCACCACAAGAATAATCATATTAAACCTATTCAATAACTAACCACCCATCCTAACAGAATGAACCAACCCCATCTTAATTTACAAAAAAAAAAAAAAGAAAATAGATGAATAAGCCACTCTAAATAAATATAAAACTCACTGCAACAAACGATCTAATACAACCCCTGAAGATGACCAACGAAAAGGTCGAAAGTGCTTGGGGCTAATATAGTGTTCTTTCTTTACCAACTTGACCCAGAAGTGAGAAGATTTGAACGTCTTCACTTGAAGATTTTTAAAAAGAAACAATCCATGGTATTCAACCAAACCTGTTTAGATAATGATTAGCTGGCTAAGTAAACAATATATATATATATATATATATATATATATATATATATATATATATATATATATATATATATATATATGTGTGTGTGTGTGTGTGTGTGTGGTGAATGAGTGAGAAATAAATATGCATTGATTTTTTTAATAATTGATAGGCACAAATCGGAAGAAGGCGATAATTTCTATTATCTCAAAATCATCAATAGCGAGACTCCCTGGTTGAAAGTTATAGAAATCATTATCAATAGATTAAAAAAAAACTATACTGTAGGGGGTTTCTAGTTTCCCAGGTGCACAAATGTAAGTTATTGATTGTTAGATGTTAACTGAAATGTTATGTGCTAATCTCACAGTTTTGGGAAAACAACCTTTAAAAAAACAGCATTTTACATCTTGGCTTTTTACCTTGACTCAAATTTAACTTGTGTGAAAGTCTATCTTGCTACCTTTAGAAACACAAAACAAATCCTGAAGCAAGCCAACTGAGTGTGAGAAACAGCTATAAAGGAAGATAGTTGATATATTTAGCTGGTTAGGATAAAGAAATATACATACAAACATTTTAAGATAGACTTAATAGAGAGGAATGACGGCATATTCCCTGAGATAGATATGAAGACACAGAGACAAATATCAGATGAGCTTCTATCAAATTGATATAAAAGTTCCCAATGTAATCCTTTGCACAATACGAGGGTAATCTTAAAAGTGTCTTTGAAGCTCTTTATTGCTTGTGTAAATATATATTTCAAGAATTGTTTATGGAAAAACAATTATGATACTCTATTTTGATAAAAATTTCTACTGCGTATAAAGTATTCATCCGTTAACTTTAATCTAGTATTTATCTCAGCAAGAGATTATCTTTATATTTTTGACCAGTAATGTTTCCTCATTGTGTTCCATAGCCACAATTAACGCCATGTGTGAAATAGACATATAATGTTCATAATGATAGAACATATAAAGAACATAGGAATCTCGAAATTACGAAAAACACGTAACGACTTCTTGTTCAGGTACGAAACCTTTTTATTAACTTTGAGTTAAAGGTTTCGACATAAGGAGGAGAGACACAATCTTCTATGCTGTCTTATTCATTTGGCCCCCATCTCGAGCGTCCCTCATAGGGCGCAAGTTCGCCTCGCGTCTGCGAGCTCCAAAAGTCGATCCTCCTCGTTTGGCGTCTAGTATTCAACTCTCTAACTTTCTTCAAATCTCCCACAAACCTCAGCGCGCTTCCGGTGCGTGATGTCACCTGCACTGTCATCTCGGGCTATTGTGACATTTCTGAGTGACACATCCGTCCCGCGCGCACGTTACCACCTACATCAAGGTTTGCACCTAACTAACCCATGTGCTGAGCCGAAAGGTTCTCAGCCTAACTAAACTCAAAGGCATGAACCGAAATCCCTTGGCCATTACGTTACAATTGTTCTAGAATGACACCAAGAAAAACTGAAAATAGAGTAAAGAATAAGTTTAAAAAATTTCTGACAACTAATGGCTTTTTCTTAATCTGTTGGTTAAAGCAGCTGGTGTGTTTAACCAGGATTTCTCAAGGCAAAGGAGACATGAGTTCAAATCTCACCAAGATTCTTTATTATTTTATATTTGTGCTGTTCTTTATTACCATAAATTGAAAGCCTTTGTGATTTATAATAAAAATTATCTAAAAATTAAGATAAAAGATATACAAGCCAAAATTAATAGTTAAGAATGCTTCATCTAAAAATAAAAATGAATAAAAGATGCTGTTAATACTATTAGAATTAAAAGCTGAGATAAGTTCAAAGAGCTTGTTTTGGTTTCTGCCAATACTTTCCCATAATGTGTTTCCTTGAAGCAAATATGATGAGTTCAAATCTATTTTCAGTCCATATTTTTTCCTTGTTGCTGTAGACTGACAATCTGAGAGAGTTATGAGAAGAAAAAGCAATGAAAAAATTAAGAAAGAAAATACTTGTCAAAATTAATGATTGATAATGCATCGTTTACAAATGAGAATGAATAATTTACTAATCCTCCAACTATAAAAAAGTGATAACAGCTGAAAGAAATCAATAAAGAATAAAGGATGAGTTTAAAAGGTTTGTTTATGGATCTTTCCAAACGATATTCTCTGATAGTGAAGAGCAGCTGGTGTGTTAATCAGTTTTCTCTGAGAGAAAAGTATAGAAGTTGGAATCTTACTGTGAGATTATTTTTGATTATTATTTAATCTCATTACCACTGATTAAAAGCCTGATTGGTTTGGTTTGGTTTTATACCATATCAACCATTGTAGGTTATTTAGTACCAAATCCAGTTTATACATATAAATCAGATATATATGATTTATAAACATAAGTCAAGAAAGTTTGATAGTTCCAAGTATTGCTATTAATCACTAACAATTCAATTCAAAATCAGTCATTTCAAAATCAATTCATTTTTGCATAAGTCAAAGTTAAATGGTTCCATGTATAGCTACATATCACTAACAATTCAATAAAAAGTCAGTTATTTTTTTACACACTGATGAATGATAAACAGTTCTATTTCAAGCAATTCAGTTTAGCATGAGTCACTTGTTAGCACTGAATTTAAATGTCAAAGTAAACTGTGATTTGTAAACATATCAACAAAGTTAAATAGTCCCAAGTATTGCTATGTATTGCTAACAGTTCAATTAAACATCAGACATTTCTTTTCACATGGTTAAATGTTCAAACAGTTCTATTTCAAACAATTCAATTTAGCATAAGTCATTTGTTTGCACTCAATTTAGATGTCAAACAGTTCTATTTAGCCCATGGATAAGACCCAATCAGGTGCTACCATTCCAGACCTGAGTGGACCTGGGAGTAATGGCAATGAAGAGGTACTCCACATTCTCCAACACTCCAGGACTTGAGCTTCATTGAGGGCTGAAGTAATTTCTTACAAAATGTAATGGTGGAAGAAAATGAAGTCAAAAATAATGGTTGACAATGCTTCGTTTATAAAGAAAAAAAGAAAAATAAACTCCCCCATTGCTTACTGTTTATATTAAATATGGAAAAACTACATTGGAAGAAAATCAAAGGATCACGTAAGGCTGCGCTAAGTTGATGCAAGTATGTGTTTTAAATGTTTTTTGAAATTTAGAATAGAAGGTTTTTAGCTTAAGGACTAACGATACTCTGGATGATTTTGGAATTTGAAAACTGATAAATTGTCATTACTTTTGAAAGCAGATGCGGCTTTAGCAAATGTGAATGATAAAAAAAATTAAATTAATCAACCTGTCTAGAAGGAAAACTCTGAATCAAATTAGTAAAGCAGAGTGGGTTCTGAGGTCTTCGTTAGTTAACCTGACTTGATGGAAAACTCTGAATTAAAACCAGCTTAAAAATTAACTTTGTTTTACATCCTGCTTGTGGATGACCCAATTTACCAAGCCCTCCGCTCAGGCAGGATATGACACAAGGTCAAATTTTTAAGCGGAGTTTAACAGGTTTGATTTCAGAGTTTTCCTTCTCCTAGACTAGTTGTCTCACCAAGGCTGAAGAACCTAGTCTGCCCTACTATTTACTCATAACTAGAGGGAGAATAATTGGATTCATACCTTTCCCAAGGGTATTAGGGCTATGTGAAATGCAATCAGTCTTGTCCAGGATTTGAACTTGTGTCGCCGTGTCCATTTCCTACGACGATAACCATTACACCACGAGCATCTCCTTCCTGCTTGTGAATGATGCTGGGTTGGGTAAATAAAAACGTATACCCTGTGCCAGATTAAGAAAAACTTTGTAAATAACTAATTTTGAATGTGGCATTAGAATGAAAAATAAGTTTTCTTGTTCAGGTAAATCAACCTGTAATTTTGTTGTAAAAGAATGTCTTTATTCTACATAGAAAATTCTTCTCTTCCCCACATGACATATTCTCTGAACTTCAGATGAATGAAGAGAAGTGAAATTTGATGAAATAAGTTTAACTTATAAAAATCTTTCAAATAAAATTAAGTATTGATTAAAAAAAAATCATAATGATTACAATAAAAACATGTCATAATATAGGGCGTCTCAATATACATGGAACCTATGTGACTGCTAATATCTCTACTAATAATAATGTTCTTTTTGGTTTCATATTTAAAAATAGTATATTATAGCAACTCTTAATCCCTGATCAGAATGCCTTTAACAAGACAGGAAGAATATTTTGTGTCATTACTTATTTGGAAACAAAATCATTCAAAGCTGTCTCAAAATAGACGCAACCCATTAATATGATATTTTATTACTGAGACCAGAAACTCAGAAGAAGATTACTTATCCTCAAAGCTGATATGATAACAATTAAAAAAACATTGATTTGATGTCTCTAGCTGAAAGGATACATTTTTTACAGAACATGTTCCAAATGACTGCCATTGCACTTGCAAAAAGTGTGGAATACTGTTATATAATTAAGGAATGATTTTTTTTATTAATCATTTTTCATTAATTATATTTTATCATTCAGTTTGGTTGGGCTTTATTCGGGTTAAGAGCCCAGGTATATAGTCAATTGGTGCAGTTTACACTCGCACGCAAAGGATATAACAATCACCATTGTCAAAATAAACCCCCAGACAGAAAATGGGGCTGGAGTGTGGATGACGTCATGCCTAGAAGAAATGGTCCTGAGAATTTGAGCATTTTGAAAAAGAGAGTTATGGGTTGAGATTGGACCATGGAGACAAAGAATTGAGTTCTCTGCCATTGAGGCATGGAGTTGAGTTCCTGCTGTTGAGGATAGAGATGGATTTGGGCCGTTGAAGATGTAGTTGAGTTATGCAGATCTCTACTGACAGAGATCTATACATCACAAGATGCACCACGTGTTGAAATGGGGTCAGATAGTATGGTTAGCACAAACTTTTAAGAATTGTGTCTCTCTCCTTGTGTCGAAGAACCGAAGTCAGAAGTTAATAAAACCATTCATATCTGAAACAACAGAGTCCGCCTGTATTTGCCTGTGTTTGCATATGTATATGTAAATTATACAACAGTACCCCCTTATTGGCATTACTCCCAAGTCCACTCAAACTCAGAGACACAGTGAACATCAACACTCAAACATAATTTACGGCTCTGTGATACCTTGTCTCTGGGCCCCATCTGGTTGAGAGGCAAAAATCGGCATGTCTACTTCCTAACTTGGCCACTGCGAAAACAGCGAAGAAACATCTTACCATCCTCACGGTCTCTTTTTTTCTTTTTTGATTATCTGGAAAAACGAAAAAGTAGAAGATCACAATGGAAACTAGGATGTTGCAGGCTGCTTCTGCTGTTTGCTTGGCCTTTGTTTTCCACTGGCAGATTGGGGAGTCACTCCCAATGATCACATGCAGTGAAGAAACCATTGTTGGTGGGGAGGTGGTGGCAATGACAGCAATAAAGATAAACCAAAAACAAAAAAATGCATCCCAGCTTGCATTTATTTTGCTCGCTACTGCTGCTCCCACTTAAGTACCAGCTCATTTTGCTCTTTGACTTGTGACTGAGCATCTGAAGCAACCTTATTTTTTAGGGGTTTTTGTTTATTTTCTTTTTCTTCTTTTTAGCTGTTGCCAGTGCTTGTCCTATGTACACCATAGTAACACAGACACAAACTGGTTTACTAGCTAGGATCCCACTGATCAATCAAATAGATCTGTTTAGATATTGCTCCTATTTTATTGGATAATATACAAAAGAATCCTCTCAAGAAATGACAGCACAAGAAATTCAAATATAAATATACAATCAGCACAATTCCCTAACCTCAATGCATAAGATAACCCTAAACAGGTTGCCATGCCATTAAAATCAAATAATCAATAATAGTTTAACAATACATTAACTTGTTTGCTTGCTTTTAAATTGGATGCGAGAATTATAGTAGCGTTTGAATTAACTCAACATCTCTTTAATTCAATATGAGCAAAAGTTACCGAGGGTGTCCTCGTAGTGTATTGGTTAAAACGGAATTGTAGTAAGCGAGTTTGAACTCCCGTCATGCTATTACATTCCCTTTCGGACAAATACCTTTGGGAAAGGTATAAACCCCTTTATCCTCTCAGCTATGGGTTAAATAGCATCACTGCTGTTCTTCTAGAAGGATGGATTTGGCATATGCCATTAAACAAAGAAACCAAAAGTTACTGACAGGGAAACATACAAACAAAAGTGTAAATATCCCACTGATTATTATTATCATTATCATTATTTATTTGCACATATACAATTTACCAAAATTAATAATAAATTCATATGAGAAAAAGTATCAATTTAAAACCTTAAAGATGTAAAGAAAAAATAATCCTCAATAATTATCTAAAAATAAGAATATCATTTTTTAACTATTTTTTTTCTTTACTTTCATTGAATTTAAAATGAATATTGTTCCTGAGAAAGAAAAAAATATGAAAACAAAATATATGTAGTTTATCTTTGGGTTTTTTTCCCCTCCTAATTTCACTGACAAGGTGTCCATTCATGCAAATCGTTTTACACATTTTGACTTAGTTCCAAATATGTCCTTCTTTACATATGCATGGATCTACCTGGTCTCATTTTTCATTTTAGTGGTGATTATTTTTCCCCATCATCTGTCATCTTTGACATTTATTGTACATTTGCATCAGTTTTTTTTTGTCTAATCTTCTAGTCTTTCATTTGTTACTTCAACAGCTGAGTTTTTTTTTTCAGTTTCATTCTTTTTTGCTTGCTTATCTGACTGGTAATTTTTTTTTTATCTTAACCAATATTATCCACTATTTGGTCCTGACATATGAGTAGCCTCAGTTATTTCAAATGGATTTGTGATATCAAATATTCAATTAACCTATGGGAAAATCTAATTCAGATTCAAGAAAATGTTAATGCTACGAGGACAAATGAGAGATTTAAACACCACATGTTTGGCATTCAACCATATTTATCATCTTTTAGGCAAGCTTCTTTTTCTTATTTATAATACTGTTATAGTTCTGTACTTATGTACTTGTTGATAATGTATAATATTGATATAAATCTCTTACGATATACGAATTGATAATATTGATATTGATTATTTAAGATGCCTAATTTGACAATTTGACAAAGAAAATTCCATTTTCTTTGGATCTATGTAAATGTTTACAATACAAAAACATTTGCATATCGATGAATTTCTTATGAAAGAGCATTCAAAAAGTTGTAAGCCTCAGCCAGAAGGAGTTGGAGAAACAAGACAGTTTTTCAATTGTTTTCAGTATGATTGCCCATGACTTCATTGCACTTTATCAAAAGTTGTTTAAGCATGTCAATCCTGTCTTAGAAGAAGGTGGTATTCTTGTCCTTCACAAAACGACACATATAACCTCATCATTGTTTCCAAAATGGCCACTCCTCCAGGCAGGATTTGAATTGAGGAAACAGGAAGTCAGATGGAGCTAAGTCTGATGAGTATAGGAGATGAAGTAGTAATTCAAAGCTACAATTGGCTGCTTCAGCAAATGCAACCAGAGTGGTGTGAATGGACGCATTATCCTGGAGCAAGAGCCCTCCAGCCCTCTGCATCCATCTGTGTTTCAACTTGATTTCTTCTTTCAGTTGTCTTAATTAGAACTGTCCATTGATAGTTTTTTCCTTTTCTAGGTAATCTATCAGGATTACACCTTCAGAATTCAAAAACAAAGAAGCCATTACTTTGCCAATAAATACTGCCTGCTTGAACTTCTTTGAGAGTAGAGAACCTGAGTATTTCCACGGATTTGAATCTTTGAATCAGGCTTGAAGTGGTAAACCCATCTTGAGTTACAAATCTGCAACAGAAATTCTAAAGGTTTGCCTGAAAGCAAGTCAGAAGAGTCCCAAGAAAGACAACCTATTTCAGCTTGTATTCTAACATCAACATTCTTGGAACCCATCTTACAGACAACTTGCTCATCCCCAAAATCTCATTTAAAACAGTGTGGACCAAACCAGAACTAATGCCTATGGACTTTGTTATATGCTGTACAGTAAGATGTTTGTTATACAAAACAATTCAGTGAATGGGATCAACTTGTTCATCAATGGTTGAGGTTTTTGGATGACCTGACCAAAGGTCATCTTCTGTGCTGTCTCTGTCCTGCTTGAATTCCACAACACACTTTTCACACTTGCATTTGAATGGGAGTTCTCAGCAAATATCTGTGCCCTGTTTTCATAGATTTCCTTGAGTATCATTCATTTCATTAGTAGATACTTTATGATGCTTGGGCCTCTGTTTTGTCCATCTTCAGATTTATCCCACACCTTTCACCTTTTTTTGGACTTCACCTGCACTGAAATTAAGACAGAAATCTGAATTAGTTCTTTTGAGTTTTATAAAAAGTGCCACAACAAAAATATGGCTCTTCTTTCAGTTATAGAACTTTTTGAATGTCCCTCGTATATACCTGTTTGTCAGTATATTCTAGTATTTGGAAAATCTCTCATGATAGGGTGAAACTGAGTCAGTTTTCAGTCTTTATTTTTCTGTTGCTTGAGACTATTTATATTTGTGTTTTTTGGGTTTTTTTTGCTTGTCTCATGAAATGCAATTATCCGTAAATTTATAATTTGAAAGGAGATTTTGAACTTGACAATGCTGGATAATCTTTCTTGTCTATATATAAAAAGCAGGAAAATAAATTACTAAATACACTGGGAAAATATCACTCTTCCATTTCCATAAAAGAAAAGACAAAAAGTGCTTTTATCGTGACCTAAATTCCCTCCTTCAAAAAGAATAATTATTATTTATGGCATTTTTTTTTTTTTTTTTTTTTTTTGGTGGGTGGGGGGTTGTGATGAATGGGGTTTGAAGGTGCAGAACAATATTGATTAATGTTGTTTTCTTAAAAGAAAGGTAACCAAACTACCATCTGTTTTGCATTGTGTTACATGGGGTTATAAGCTGGATGTTTTGTAGAGCTGAGGTCAAAGGGCAGAGGACAGATGATCCTGAAAAGGTTGACATAATCAAGAGTTCTTACACACCATTTTATGTTGTAGAATTATTTTCATAATGATAAATAGCCATCATACTGTAGATCTCAGCTTTCAAACTACAGACATTTTTGATACTTTTTAAGCAAATTTTGATTAATTGGTTTAAAATCACACAAGACTTTTGAATCTACTAAGATTTTCTCCGCAGCTGTTAGCAATGCTTGTAGCTTGTCATTGGATTTATCTTCTCTTTGAATAAGACATGAAAATATACACAGATTCTTTGGCTCTGAAGATTAATCTTCTAAGCACTACTCTCCCATTACATTAACTGAATTATTATTATTATTAAACTTTTACGCAACTATTTTCAGGGGTAGTCTCACATCTTCCTGTCTCATTCAGAATCCCCACCACAAAATTTAATGATTAGGTATAGAAATGACTTTAATAAGGTGAATGTTTCATCAGTTAAAAATCACAATGTGAAACGTTCATTTATATGTTGGCAATTAGAAAATTACACTAGTTTAAACTGGCCAAAGACTGTTGGACGGTACTCAAGTAATTTACTAAACATATTGCTCAGATGTGGCACAAGGCCAAATGAATGGGGCACCCAATGAAAATCAAACTCATTCATGAAGGTTTGCTAGTCTAACTTGCTAACCATTACACCACCTGAGGTGCCCTAAATTTACTAAGCTTTTTGCTTAGATGTGGCACAAGGCTGCATGAATGGAGCACCCAATGAAAATTAAACTCATTTGTAAAGGTTTGCTAGCCTAGCTTGATAACCATTACACCACTGGAGGTACCCTGTTGGACAGTACTGTAATTAATCTATTTTCAATGCAAAAATAGGCAAATTTGCAAATTTTCATTTATATAAGGTCTGAATAAAACAACGCATAAATCAAAATTTATTTATTAAATTGGAATATTCAGAAAGATGAGCAGATTTTAAAATTTTATTACCCAGGTCACTAAAGTAAAGTTTAAAGAAAAAATTGGTGGAGAGGTTGTGTTCAGATTTATATTATTATTATTATTATTATTATTATTATTATTATTATTATTATTATTATCATCATCATTATTATATGTCAATTTTTTAGTATTGGAAGCATTGGATTATGAAGTATTTACAAATGTTTTCTAAAAATTGTCCTTTTTATTCAACCAATGCATGTGTAAATAATTGCTGATCTAAAATGACACAGTCAAATAGGGCAGGAGAATACACCAATTGCATTTCTACAAAAGGGTAAGACTTCCCTAACAAGGGTCCTGGATATAATACTAAACAATCTGATGGTGAGGCTCCAGTAATACTGTAGCTTTGAGGAATGCAGAGTACCCGTTCATTGCCATTGTCTCTTTAGGCCGGAGTGGTAGCACCTGAAAGGGTCCTATCTTTGGGTCATATAGAACTGTTTGACATTTAAATGAGTGCAAACAAATGACTTATGCTAAACTGAATTGTTTAAAATCAAACTGTTTAATCATTTAACTGTGTGTAAACAAATGACTGATGTTTAATTGAATTATTAGTGATACATAGCAATATTTGAAAACATTTAACTGTATGCAAACAAATGATAAATAGTGAATAAGATTATTCACATTAGATAGAAATAAGTGAAATCATTTAACTGTGTGCAAAAAAAAAATGAGCTCAGGCTCATTTAAAAATGTTATCTACAAAATGTGTTTAGAAATCATATATTTAATATATATGCATTAAAATGATTTGGCATTAAGTAACCTACAATGGTTGATATGACATAAAACCCAACCAAACCGAATCATTTATATTTAATACATATGTATAAATAGTATTTGGTATTAAATAACCTACAATGGTTGATGTGCCATAAAACCAAACCAAACCAATCCAGATCTAAAAATCATGAATCTATTTCTTTGCTGATAAAAATCATCAAGCCTTCTTTTTGAAGATATGCTCAGAACAATTATCCAACATCCAATAGCAGTTCGGAGATTATTATACTTGTAAAATCTGTAATATTCACATGATATGAATATTACATACATATACATATCTGTTGAAGTCTGATTTGCTCTGAATAGTTAAAATGAACAAAAGAAAGAAAGGAAGTTGTGTCAATAAACTTTTAACTTCTTCAAGAATATTCATCTTTCTTGGATTGTAACTTTATGGAAGATAGTTTAAAAGAGAGCTGTGTAAAATAAAGAAGTAAAAAAATATTTCAGAATGCCCAACATTCTCTTTTCTGTCTTTTCTATTGGCACGCAAATCTGTGACTACATCTTTGAATACTTTTGAAGTGCACAAATAGCGGGATGTATACTTGAGTGTGTATCTATTTGTGTGAAGAATTTCTCCCCTTGGGGCAATGCTTATTGTTTGTTAAGTCGTCGTGATTCCTGATGTAATGAACCAGAGTAAACTGAATCAAACAGACAAGTGTTAAACACAAAAGAGTGTTAACAAGAAGAAAAAAAAATGAATGAATGGAAAACAAGACAAGAAAGAAAATGTGTGTCAATATATATGACAAAGCAAAACAAATTTGACATTATAAAACATGAGGTAAAAGACAACAAAAATAGAGATAATAGATGCTTAAACAAAACCAGAAATGTTAGTGAAAATCATTTTAGCCTCGAGTTAAACATGGTGGATGTTGAATTGACATAGGCGCACATTTGGAAGAGGTCATAAATGCCTCATGTATCATAAATGCACAATAGAGTTTTTAAAAAACAGGAAGAAAGCAAACATTCTTTTGTATTGTTAACTTTTAAATTCTTCTCATGTATTTCCAAAGATATTGTGTAGAAACTGTTAAAACTTCAGTGGATTCAAAATAACTTGGCCAGGGATATTTTTTTGATATTGCTGAATCAGAGTGGAGATTTTTCAGAAAATGGAACATCTTTTTGGAATTCTTGGTGATGTTAACACATTTTGGCCAACCTATTCTTCACCTTTCATCAGACATAAAAATTCAAGAGAAAAAAAAAAAGAGATAAATCACTGCAGGAAAAAGAAAATACAGAAAAAAATTGGTTCATAAATATTCTAAAAGAACAAATCCATTCTTGCAACTCCAAATATGTTAAATTCCTGGCAGATACCAATCCATAAATCAAGTGTGCTATGTCCGTGAGTTATTCAAACCTGATCGGAGGAAGGGTCTCTTTAACACCCATTTTAAAGCAACCTGAGATGAAGCAAATTTACACGGTTTTATTTGCTTCACTATGGCAGATGTCAAGACCACTTTTAGAATGTTTCAAGGTCAACCTAAAGATCACCTTCAAGAGTTTTGAGATAATCTTGGGAAAATCTGGAAGCAGAGAGATTCTTTTGGTTTATGTATTTACCTAACACCTGTTTTATATTTTAAGCAGAGCACAGCCAATTTGAATTCCGAATTTTCCTTCTCTTTGACTGACTGCCTTACCAAGGCTAAGAACCGTATCTTTCTTACTATTTTACCATAGCAGTTGTTAGAAAAGAATGATTCATGACTTTCCCAAAGATGCTTGAGCAAAATGAAATGCCAACAGCTTGGTCTCGGATTTGAACTCAGATCACTGATTCCACACTGATAATTGTTATACTTAGAGAAGCTGACGATGAAATGATGGCACTCAATTTGCAACATTCAAATCAACAGCAAAATAGTTTGGCTTGGTTTGATTTGTTTAACAGCATATCAACCCCTTATGGATTATTCAATGCTTTAATTTGATTCATTTGTAAATGTTGGATTATAATCATAACTATTTATATTTGGTTTGGTTTATTTGTTAAATGGCATATTAACCCCTTATGGATAATTTAATACTGAAATTTGATTCATTTGCAAATGTTGGATTATAATCAGAGATTTTTATATTTGGTTTGGTTTATTTGTTGAATGGCATATCAACCCCTTATGGATAATTTGATGCTGAAATTTGATTCATTTGTAAATGTTGGATTATAATCATACATATTTATATTTGGTTTGGTTTATTTGTTAAATGGCATATCAACCCCTTATGGATAATTTGATGCTGAAATTTGATTCATTTGTAAATGTTGGATGATAATCATACCTATTTATATTTGGTTTGGTTTATTTGTTAAATGGCATATCAACCCCTTATGGATAATTTAATGCTGAAATTTGATTCATTTAGAAATATTTGATTACAATTATAATTATCTATATTTTCAATATTCTATTGCAATTATTTGATTTTTAATCTCTTTTTATTTGGCTACAATAATCATTTGTTTGTACAGTTATATGGTATTAAGTATTCCTATCTAACACAAATAATCTATATACAATTATATGGTTTAAAATATTTCCTATTCAATAATAATTTTTTCTTTGCACTGTTGTATCATTTCAAATAAATAATTATCATCATCATCATCATGTCATGCCGCTAGCACGGATATCCCTGACCCTCTCTCGCCACTTCTCCCTATCGTTCATCGCCTCTGGCAGGTCTGCAGGGTTACATCCCATATCCTCACATAGCTGCTGTATGTATGTTTGAGCTGGTCGTCCTGCATTTGCTTGGCCATATGCGAGGGTCCATAGGAGTACATCACTTATGAGCTCATCCTTGCTTCTCCAGCAGTGTCCTGCATGTCTGGTTCATCTAGCTTGGATAGTTTTCATGATGGGAGGCAGGTGGCCGTATAGTTGGTGCCTAGTGGGGTATTGTATCCTTATTAAACAAGTATACCTTCAAATTATGTTTCATTTATTTGTTTAACAGCAAAACAATTTTTTATGAATAATTTAATACTGAAATTTGATTAATTTCAAAAGGATTCCAATCATAACAATATTTTCCATGTTCCGTTGTATGATTTTTAAATTTCCCTTTTTTTATTTGTCTATAATAATTTTTTGGCTTACATTTATATGATATCAAAAAATACTAATTCTATGGTTCCCTTTTCAATAGCTACTACACTGAGGTGTAGGTGAGGGCACTACTCCTTTCCCTGGATATCTCTACTTTACCCTTAATGCTGAGGGCTAAGCAAGGCAGCATCAAGTACCATTTTTGAGTCTTTGGTATGACTCAACCTGGGATTGAACCCCAGTCTCCTGGATCATTGGCAAAATAATTATCCTTATTAAGCAATTATAGTTTCAAATTGTGTTGTGTTTATTTAACAGTATAACGACTTTTTATGAACTATTTAAAACTAAAATTTGATTAATTTCAAAAGGATTCCAATCATAACAATATTTTCTATGTTCCGTTGTATGATTTAACAGTATAACGACTTTTTATGAACTCTTTAAAACTAAAATTTGATTAATTTCAAAAGGATTCCTATTATAACAATATTTTCTATGTTCCGTTGTATGATTTAACAGTATAACAACTTTTTATGAACTATTTAAAACTAAAATTTGATTAATTTCAAAAGGATTCCAATCATAACAATATTTTCTATATTCCGTTGTATGATTTAACAGTATAACGACTTTTTATGAACTATTTAAAACTAAAATTTGATTAATTTCAAAAGGATTCCAATCATAACAATATTTTCTATATTCCGTTGTATGATTTAACAGTATAACGACTTTTTATGAACTATTTAAAACTAAAATTTGATTAATTTCAAAAGGATTCCAATCATAACAATATTTTCTATATTCCATTGTATGCATTTTTAAATTTCCCTTTTTTTCTTTCTCTATCATCATTTGTTTGCTCACATTTATCTGATATTAAATGATGCTGTCTAATTCAAGTAATCTATACACAATTAAAAGGCTTAAAGTAACTATTTTTATTTGATAATAAACATTTGTTTTCACACAGTTATATGGTTTTAAGTAACTTTTCTTAATACAGATAATTTACACACAGTTATATAGTTTCAAGTATTCCTATCTAACACTAACAATTTATCACAATTATGTGATTTAAATTAACTATTCCTATTTGATAATAATCATTTGTTTTCACACTGTTATATGGTTTCAAGTAACTTTTCTTAATACAGATAATTTACACACAGTTATATAGTTTCAAGTATTCCTATCTAACACTAACAATTTACACACAATTATGTGATTTAAACTAACTATTCCTATCTAATAATAATCATTTGTTTTCACATAGTTATATGGTTTCAAGTAATTTATAATAATAATCCATTGTAAACTATTATAGCTTCAAATAACTATTCTTAATACAAATAATTTGTACACTGTTATATGGTATCAAGTATTCCTATCAAATAGAAATAATTTTCAAATGGATCAACTTGACTCTAAGTGGTACAACCTTAACAGGTCAGAGTGGACCAGGGAGTAATTGTAATGAAGGGCTGGTATCATACAGTCTAGAGTTTCAAAGCTTGAGCTTCCTTACAAATGAAGTTTAGTGTTGTATCTAAAGTTATCATTTTCTTGGGCTCTTACCCCTTTGCATAGGATGCAGTCAGATCATTCTAAGCCTCACCGACCAGGCAACCTGCAGCAAGAAAAGCCAATACAGCCAACACATTAATGCAAGAAAATGGCTAAAAATGCTCTGCTAATGGTCATGAATTCTTCACCAGGATAGAACTAATCAGTCATCTTTGAACGTGTTCTTGCCGAAAATATGGTTACCATTGATACCAATGAGCAAATATCCTTATCAATAATTCACTGACCTGTGATTTTTTACTAGTAAGAAATATGGTTCAGTGATTTAGAGTTGTGATTTCAAAACTCTGGTCTAAGGACCACTGGGCATCTATTAGATAATGCCTGGGTGTCTGCTGCGAAAAAATTTAAATCAATACCATGACTTTAAAATTTGGTTGGTTGGTTGGTTGGGTTCTACAACACATCAACCCTTGTAGGTTATTTAATGACAAATCCATTTTAAACAAATAAACAGTTCTATTTCAAACAATTCAGTTTAGCATAAGTAATCAGTTTATTTGTCCTAAGATAAGCTATTCAGTTCAGTCAAACAGTTCTAATTCAAACAATTTAGTTTAGTATAAGTATAGTTTTTGTTTACACACAGTTGAATGTCAAAACAGTTCCATTTCAAACAATTCAGTTTAGCATAAGGACAGTGTCAATGTCAAAAACTTTTAATTCAGATAATTCAGTTTAGCATAAGTATGCAGCTTACATGTCAAAACAGTTCTATTTTAAGCAATTCAGTTTAGCATAAGTATGCAGTTTAAATGTCAAAAGCACTTCTATTTCAAGCAATTCAGTTTAGCATAAGTATGTAGTTTAGTTCTCTTTGACCCATAGATAGGACCCTATCAAGTGCTACCACTCTGGGCCAGAGTAGACCTCGGAACAATGGCAATAAAGGGGTCCTCCGCATTTCCCAAAGTGCCAGCATCATTGGAACCTCACCATCAGATTGTTTAGTGTCATATCCAGGACACTCATTTGGTGGGGGGTCTTACCCCTCTGCAGAGGTGCAGTCAGTGTATTCTGCAGCCCCTGCTGACTGGGCAATTTAAAATTAGAATAACTGAGCTTGGCAATAAGTTTGACAATTTCTCGATTTTGTTGGGTATAAAAAATGGACCATGGTGATTCAATGTTGAACATGACTGGAAAATTGTGAACCAGACACTGCAAATCTTGTAGAAGAGAAAAATACCATACTCATAAAACTATGGAGCACCTCTGGTGGTGTAATGGTTAGCAATCTAGACTAACAAACCAATACATGGGAGTTTGAGCCTCATTGGTTGTCTCATTCATTTGGCCTTGTGCCACATCAAAACAAAGAACTTCGTAAATTACAACTCATAAACATTATTATTGCACATTGTCCAGTTGCGTATAACAAGAAATGAATAAAAACAGAATTGATTTTAAAGGGAAAATACAAGAGCAATTTTTTATCTGTTTCATGGGAGGCATACTTTCGGTAAAACTCCATTCATTAAACTGACCTTGTACCACATTCTAGCACTGTTGGGTCGTATTGGTGGTTAGATGCCATATTAACAATTTAACTTGATATAAACTATTTTGGTGTTAGCATGTGTGCAGAAATACACACGGAAATATTTATATATATATATATATATATATATATATATATATATATATATATATAATGGCATCACAGTTATCTCAGTAGAAAGTGAACTTCACAATCTGAGTTCAAATCCAGGATGAGACTTTGCACTAATATCTGTTGGAAAAGCTTGAATCTATCGCTTCTTCTCTCACCAGTTATAGTTAGACAACTGAGCTCATTGAACTAAAGGAAAGTCTTGTTATGTATGGAGAAATTTACAAAGCTTTTTGTTTCAATGAGGCACAAGGCCAAATGAATGGGTTACCCAGTGAGACTTGAACTCACTCTTAAGGGAAAATCTGAATTCAAATCTGCTATACCTAAAATTTGACCTGATGAGGTTGGATAAAAATGAAAATGTTTGTGTGTATTATTAACACAGTTGCAACCATGAACGGATATTAATTTATCTTATATTTATCAACTTGACCCCACCTTCTCTCTCCACCCGTGAAGATAATGAAAATGACTCTAGCAACATTATTAGTCGCCATGGCCCCAAAAATGAAAGTATGATTTTAAATTGATCTTAATGAGTTCTTCAAGGAAAAGAGTCAGTCAATATTGAAAGTCCCAAGAGCATCAAGCTATACAATTGGACTGTAGACAAATTATTTATTGTCCATTAATTTCTTTTCTAGAAGGAATCCTCAAAGTTTCAAAGCTATAAAACCACCTGATTTAGAGAATGAGAGATTGAATAGGGAACAAAGTTTACTTATTTTAAATTGTTTCATCACTTTGAGCAGTGTAGGTTGCTGTGGACTTTCATGATGAAGTTCTGTGAGCTCAAATGTCAGAGAAGAATTTCATCTGTTCCAAACATTCTGTGAATGTACGACTGTTCAGATTTATATGTGTGTCTCTTAATTAAATCCACATCAACATCTAATGACATGTACTTTGTTGTTCACAGGGTTCTTTGATATAGAATCACATGATTGGTGATATGCTATGTCTTCATTTAATCATCATACAACTGAATATGAAAGACGAGTCCTTTGACCAACAATCACCTTTAGTCAAGTCATATTGTTGAATATATCAGACATTGTTTAATATATATACCTATTAACAAAGATACTGGCTCTTATGTTCTATCTTCCATATCTAAAATTATGACCAACCAGTGATGGCTTTGTTCAAGTGATACAAGAATGGGAATCAGTAAATTTTATTATTACAAAAAGATCTGTTTGATTTGAAACAATTTTCTTTCTACAAGGAAACTTTTAGAATAATTAGTGGGTCAGGGTTAGCCCTAGGGTTCCTGTGTATGCAAACAAGTTGAACTTCAGTGCTATTTAAAGTATAACCTTAAATAATAACCTTAATTATTAATACTTTATCATGAGAAAAATAAATATGTGAGAAGAGTTAAAAGGAGAGAAGTTCTGAATTGAAATGCAAAAATGGTAAAAAAGACAAAGAGAGGGAAAGAAAATCAGACTGACTAAAATGCCAATGGCTTGTCAATTTAGACTTATCAAAAAATGGCTTATCACAAAACAAAAGGCCATCATAACCCAGAAATTCCTTTCTAATTTCATCTCATATCTCTTAAACTTCTGATGGTGAGGTTCCAGTAATGTTGGAGCTTTGAGGAATGCAGAGTACCCCTTCATTCTCGTTGATCCAAGGTCCACTCTGACCCAGAGTGGTAGCACTTGATAGGGTCCTATCTATGGGTCAGATAAACCAAATTGCGTACTTATGCTAAATTGAATTGAAATAAAACTGTTTTGACATTTAACTGTGTGTAAATGAATAATGATTAATTGAATTGTTACTGATACATAGCAATACTTGGAACCATTTAACTTTATTGATTAAACTGAATAGCTTGAAATAGAAATGTTTTTGACATTTAAACTGTGTATTTATGCTAAACTGAATTGTTTGAAAAAGAACTGTTTATATATAAAATGGATTTGGCATTAAATAACCTACAATGATTGATAAGTCGTAAAACCAAACCAAACAAATCTTTGTGACCTTTCTTCACTACCATGCAACAAATACTGCGATCATTCTGACTTCAATTTCATATTTTTTTCAAATTTGCAGTTTTTTTTGTTCCCCAACAGGAATCTGCCTTCATCTTAAAAGGATAAAGATTAAGTTTACTCCCTAATGTCTGAAATAGTCTTTTTAAAGGATAATTTCAATGGGCCTGGTAGGGTCACTTCCAGGGAGAGTTTCCCTGTTAAACTGACCTTGCATCACAATCCTTGACAATGGTAGAGATGGATAACTTCCACTGTAAGCTCACAATTAGAGGGTTATGACTGCGAGACAACAGAGGTTTGAATTTAGTTTTCTTTAAACAGTGTTTGTTACTAATGAACACTAGAGAGTTCACAGTGATCCATAGCTGTGGACCGAAGGGATGGATCCTTACCTTTACCAAAAGGCATTAATTAAAAGTGAACATAAACTGGATTACTGGTAAATATTGGATACGCAAAGAAAGAACATTTGCTCTCATTAGCATAAAGAATGTTAACACCCTCTGATACTATAAATTTGAATAATTCAATCTACTTGGTTTTAGGAGTATTTTATGAAGACTGAATGTTCAGCTATTAAAGAAAAAATGTTTTATAACTTATCTGTTATTAGTTTATTTAGTGCTTAACATAAACCTCAGTGAACATCATCCAAGTCACTAATTACATCATTTTTGCTTGGGGTTATATATATATATATATGTGTGTGTGTGTGTGTGTGTGTGTGTGTGTGTGTGTGTATGTGTAACTGGAAGAAAACTCAGCCACGGTTAAAGTGTCATTATAAATATAGTTCAACAAAGAATATTATCTTTGCCTCTTCAGATGACATACGTACTTATTCTGGGGGTGAGATCAGCAAATATGGTTTACAGAATATATATATATATACAATAATCAAAAAGGCATATATAATAATAGCCATACATTGGGCACTCCTATAGATTTGTAGGAAACCCCTCATATATTCTATATACAAATATTCCACACCCATAAATCTTTGGACATCTATTGAATATTACTGATATATGTTGTGTATTCAATAAGTTTCCAGACTTTTTTGTACAGGTTTTTAAAATTGTCATAGACTCTTGAAAATTCAATATCCTATTGCTATACATCTTATGAGATGACTGACCAATTTTTATGATTTCAGCTTCAAATAAACAGCTACAGCAGCAATTGGAATACACCCTACTAAAGCCTGATTGTCACAGCTGGTGAATTTCAAAAATGCCATCTGGACATGAGGACACTTTAGAAGAATGATATGCAATAAAATTCTGTTTTAAACTTTGAAAAAATGCCACAGAAACGTATGGAATGCTTCAGACTGCTTTTAGACCAACTTGCATGAATCAAGCATGAGTTTTTGAGTGGCATAAAAGATTCAAGGAAACCAGGGAGTCTGGAGAGGGATGATGAGAGGTGTGGGAGGAGTAAGGAAGTCAATACACCAGAGTTGATTGGCCAAAGGGTTAGGGTTACTATGTTGAGGTTTTAAGGGAGTTCAGGAAGAAATTCCGTCGGAAGAGGCCAGCACTCTTGAAATCAGGTCAGTGGCATTTCCATGAGGACAGTCCACAACTCCATCCTTGTTACAGACTATTTGACCAAGATGGGCATCAAGACAGTTCCTCAGCCTCCCTATAGTCCAGACCTTGCTCCCTGAGACTTTTGGTTATTCCCTAAGCTCAAGGAAAAACTTAGAGGCTGTTGTTATGACACAATTGAGGAGATGAAAGAGGATGTGATGAAGGGCATTGACCCGCTCACACAAGAGGACTTCCATGGGACCTTCTAGAAGTTGTTGGAATGGTACAACAAGTGCATTGCAGCTGGAAGAGATTACTTCGAAAGGAACTAGAATTTTATTTGTGTACTATCAATAAAAGTGCCCATAGGAAAGAAGTCTGGAAACTTATTTAATGATCCTCATTTATCTAAAGATCCTGGCTGTAAATTCTTACATATTTATACATGTTTTTCTTAGTACCAGCTCATTTTGAATTTCATTTCACTTTAGATGGCATATGAAAGTAATGAAACAGTCTGGTCTCTCATAATTTCTGACACGTGTCATGTCATTTTGTGTTCTTCATGCATATACCATGATTCTCTTTGAAAGTTGGATGGTTAAAGACGAACTATCTTATCTATCCTCCAGAAATATGATTATTGATGCCACCACACAAATCTATGTACAATTCAACTCATAATTCTTTCTGGCTTGTTCGATAAAAGGTTTACTTTTCTGCCTCATTTTAACATATATTCCCATCACAAACTGATGAAACAAATTTTGGCTTCTGGGGAGATAGCTAAAGGAATCATGCCAAATCATAAAAAGATAAGCTAAGAATTCCTTACAAGCAACTATCTTCCTCATATTTTCTGCAGCCAGAGAAATTTCAAAATGGTATCCATCTTCACTACAGACAAACGGAATCAGCCTCATGGAACATATCACTTATTCTTTTCAATTACTTATTACAACCTTGAAGGACAATATTATACTTGCTGTTCTCTTATTATGCCAATAGCATTTCTACTTTATTGCATTCAGGGACATTGAAACTTGGATAATGCTATCCAGAAGGCTTTTTGTCTATATTTATAGTAATTTGAAATTCTGATATATATGTAATTAGTTAATGGGGACATTGGAGAAAATTATGGCATTTTGAATAGAATTGTATACCAAAAAATATACTAAAGACAATTACTTTTTGCTTTTTATGGGGACTTAATTAGTTAGATAAAATGATAATAATGTATAGATATTATATATCATTCCAATGTTTAAGTTACACACGTGAATATTAAATACTTTCTGAAAAAATATTTACGTTTGAGAAGTTAAAGTTGTTGTGATGTATATTGGCATTTATGGCAAAAAGCACCCTAATTTTATTTTTAAAGAATCTACCAGAAATCAGTAAGTCAGTCAGATATCCACTTGTCTTTTCGACTGTAAAAAAGGCATTAATTTTCAATTCTGTATCTGACGGTGAGCCCTTGACAGCGTGGAGTACCTCTTCATTGCTATTACTCCCAAATCTCATCTATAAGTCAAATTGATCTGTTTTGAAATTATACATATTTGATTGGTCTGTGTGCAAAAAATAACCAATTAAGAAACAACACAAAAATTGTAAATATGAAGATACAATGAACAGGATTCTCTAACCTCTTGGCTTAATATAACACGAGATGTGTTGTCATGCCATTTAAATCAGACGAATTGAATAAGCTTTTTATAAGGTCAAAACTCTAAATCAAGATGAAGAAAAAATTATTGATCCAAGAGCTCCATAGAAATATACTTATAATCTAAATATTAACAAGATTACATCATGTACCTACATTTCAGTATTAAAATGATATGATAAAAAAATAAACTACTGATTTCATTCATACGAAAAATTATTGCATTTTTGCATTCGCTTGATGAAATATGTTATGTAATAAACTTGTTTTTGGTTTTTATGTTTTTTTTATGAAGAAAGATCCACTAAGCCGCATCTATGTTCATCTGTAAAATTATCCTGGGTTCAATCCCAGGTTGCGTCATATCAAAGACTTTAAAAATGGTACTTGATACCTCCTTGCTTAACACTCAGCAATATAAGGTACATATCAAAGGTAAAGTGGACCAATTCAGGGAGAGGAGTAGTACCCTCCCCTATGCCTCGGTGTAGTAGCTATTGAAAAGGGAGCCTTCTGGTTGCCCTCAACTACAGTTGCCAACTTTTTTTAAAAATGCTAATGATTGATTACTGTAGCAACAAACATTGACAGTTGTAGAGAGAATTATATAAGGAAGCAAGGAAAAATTATTTGTGCAAGTTGGGTCTATTTTGAGAGGAAATGTATAAACTTTTTTTGTTGTTGTTTGTTAGTTTGCATAAAATAACAGGATGAATAAATAAAATATAAAACCCACCCTGATTTTTCTAAATGACAGTCTTGAACAAAATCCCATCATCCAAAAAAGTCCACCCTTATTAAGATTCAATCCAACTAACACCATTGATAATAGGGCATAATCTTTTCTTTAGAGATAAGACCTATAATCACTCCTCACTGAACAAGCTCAATCCTGGTAGAGCTACCCCTGCTGGCGCCAATGCCAACTAAAGTAATCTGTCACTCATGGACAATTTGCTATTTGCATTCTATGGGGACTTAATTAGCTAAATGATTGGCTATTACAGCTCTACCACACAGCCACTCTTGTGCGTGTGCCTGTCATACAACTTTACAAATAAATGGATCAAAATTTCATAATCAGCTATGTCACTACCCCCTTCCTTATTACTCTCCAAATCCCTGCCCACCCAACATTTTGCATCTTTTGTTGGAAACTTTTGACACCTCCATGCCTGGTTGTAGCCTGCCGGGTAAAATAAAAAAAAGATAATTCTTCTGGCATATCTCTCCAAAAAGAAGATTGTGGTTCAGTCATCAACCTTCATCTGTTCTCTGTTAATGTATGCTTTCCCCTGAGAGGATTCAAAAAGAAAGAAAGTGAGATTTGTAGGGAAAATGGTAAAGAAAATAACAGAAAGAAAAAAGAATGTGAATTCATGGAAGAATAAGTCAAAAAAAAAGTAAGAGAGAGAAAAGGAGTAGATAAAGAAAAATGAGGAGGAAAAAAAAAGAAAGAAAGAAACAGAAGGAAAAAGGAAAAGAAAAGGAAGATGGAGTAACACTGGGAAAAAAAAGATATAAAAAGAAAAAAATTAATAAGAAAGATATGGAGAAAAAAAAAAGAAACAGAAAATAATGACATAAAACTCAGAGAAAAATGTTGAATTAGGAAAGTGAAACAGAAAAATATTAAGATATAAAGAAAAGGATAAAGTTTTTGATAAGATATAAGATACCTGCCATTTACATTTAATATTATATTACAAGAATAGTTCCTATTAATCCTGATACAACAATTTATATAGGGATAAGTACTTCTGTATAGGATCAAAGTGTAGTATCTGTCCACTCTGAAAAGAATGAAAGTATCACACACAACCTGATATTTCTGTTTAATATCAGTGTAATATTTCTATCAATGGGAATTTCATGTTTATTTTTTTAAAGATAAGATATAAAATTGTAAATAAATAAAAATTAAAAAAATGTAGATTTATAAAAACCATTATTATTTCAACATACTTATTTAGCTTCAAACTGACATAATTTGATCTAAACATGACTGGGAGAGAAGGGTATTCTACTTGGAATTGTGCAAGAGATTAAAATTTGGCCATACTGACAAATAGTATATGCATAAATCAGAATCTGTTCAAGAAAATTGAATACATCGAATTTTCTAGGACTTTGAGATTCAAACAAATCACCCAAGAAGACCAGACCTCATATCAATTAAAAAGAAAAAGACAATTCTCCGATGGACCATTGAGTAAAAATAAAATAAAATGAAATGATAAAAAATACATGAATGCTGCCCTTAAACTCTATATCACTTAAATTTGACCCAGTTCTGGAAGTATGGGGCACTTAGTAAGGCTCAAATTCACTACTCAATAGTAATTGATCTTTAAGAATAGCTCATTGACCATTACATAATGACCAAATGCGTCTGGTTGCTATACTATTGACCATTTTCTGTTGCTATCTTGTTTCATGAAACAAAAGAGGGCATCCTCTTCCTTTATATACCTGAAGAAGACTGAAGAATTGATCCAGTGGAACATGATGGTAACAATTGAAACAATACAAAGAAGCTCAACCATTTTAACAAAGCTTGTTTATATAGTGAACAGGGTGCCTTTTAATTTCTTTTATTGTTTATCGGTCCTAAGATCAGATTGCAGTATCTGTGTATCAATGGAAAATGCATTAATTCCTAGTCCTATGGGATTTTACATGTGTGTGGCCATGAAAGAGAGAAAAAAAAATAACAGAGATGAAACAAACAATATTTGTAGAATTTATGAAAAGTAGGAATTGTCAGTTTGTCACAGATACTACACTTTAGCCTCAAGCAGAAAGCACAATAATACTCAGATCCTTGGATCACCCAGTTGGTGGGACTTAGAATATGATAATTTTTTCCCTTGCAAATGGGACCCCCACCACCAAATGGGGTGTACTTGATACAACACTAAACTGCATCTGAGCTTTTGGGAGTGTGGAATAACCCTTCAATGCCATTATTTCCAGGTCTGCTCTTGATCTAAAATGGTGGTAACTTTGGGTTCTATCTATCTGTTGAATAGATCTGTTTGAAAATTATTCAAATTCAATGACACAGTGTGCAAAAAAAAACTTTTAAGAAACAAATACACAAGAGAAAATTAAAATGTGAATGTACGATGAACATGATCCCCTCGGCATCAAATAACCCAAGACAGGTTAACAAGCCATTAAAATCAATCAATCATTTATATTCAAGGTGAAATTACTGATTCATATTGAATGGTCCCATATTATTTTATGGGTATTATGCTAGTTATGATAATCATAAAAGCAATACATTCACGATAAAGAAATTATGGATTTTAAAAAACACATGATAATGATTGAGTTTTAATTGTTAATTAATTCGGTCTGATAAGATGGAAGACAAGGGAGAAAATTGAATATTTTAATTGATCTGATCATGATTTTGATGGTGATTCTGCCACAGCTGACAAGATTATGATAAAGATAACAATGTTTAAAGTAAATGTTACAATGAAGATTACAATTGTGATAAGAGCTATGTTGATTATGATGATGATGATAACAATGAATCATGAACAGTATGATGGCAACAACTAACAAATAATAACTATTTTTTGTATTGTTTTCAAAAAGGAAAAAAAGATGGAGGAGAGAAAAAATTAAGCTTCCCTTTGAAAAGGTTAAAACAAAAGCCGACAAAATTTTTAAAAAAAGAATGCAAACTGGATTAACCTATTTTTAATCTTTCTTTTTTTACAAAAAGAAGTTTTTAAGATATTGTATTTTTCTTTTGGGCACTTTAAAAGATTACAAGCAGCTAAATTGTCAAGAAAAGACACAACTGATTATCTTTGGTATTTAAAAGCCATTGTTGTTTAAGGCTTAATTTTCTGAATTCTTTGAATTTCAAAATTGGATCCCACAATTCCTCAGAATTTTTGACAATTAAAATCAGCAATTTTCCTCAGCAATTCTTAATAATATTACTCTTTTCAAATTCCTTTTTTCAGGTATAACAATTTTTAATCAAGGCATTTGAAACAATAAGCATTTTCTTTATCCTTTACTTGCATAAAAACCATCTTTGGTGACTATCAAGCTCAGTAAAACATCACATCTTATTTATAGAATGTGTATTATAATTAAGTGCTATGAAATGAATAAGGAAATAATCTTTGATTAGCATTTGATAGTAATCAATATTAGAGAAATTATATTGATTGGTGGAAGAATAAACAAAAATACCATACTATAATTATTAAGTTGTAAATTGTATTGGAAATAACATTATTCTCTAAGTAAAAGAATTTTTACATTATTGCTCTAACAAAATTCTTACTACAATGTGCTGTTTTTTATGTGATATGATAATATACAAACATACAAAAACTGGATCATTATAATTTGAAAACATTATTAGTATGTTCAAAATCAATTTTATTTGAATTGAAGTTATTGCATACTCTTTTTATAGGGTGATATATTAAATCATCTCTCCTTGAGCAATTCTCGTTTACCTCAAATCTTTGAGTATTAAGAAAACCTTGTTATTACGGAAAGTGAAATCAATAGCAATCAGTATAAAAGCAAAGACAGTGAAAAATCATATCTCTTTCTCAAATGCTAAAAGCAGTAAGAAAAGTTCAAAACCACAAAGCTGTGACATCATGCTTTGTAGAAGTTCACAAATCATTGGCAAAACTCTATGTAAAGAAATACACAAAAAACATGAGAGATTAAATCAATGAGAAAAACAATCTGTTAAAGTGGCAACTCATACATAGGGTCAGATTTAGACCTTAGGGGCTCAGTGCACTTCAAATACAGAGATCTCTCAAAATAGAAATTAAATTACTGTATTTGACGGCATATAAGACACATGGGGGTGTATATGACGCACCCCAATTTCAGCAGGGCAAATCAAGAAAAAACAAAGCACTGATATTAAATGTGATGAAATTATTATAATAAATATTATCAATGATAACACTTTTTATCTGTATAATAGCCTTTTAAATAATGATAATAGGCATATGAAAGTTAGTGTAAAACCTGAACTAATAGGAGTTGCAAGGTAGCTAATTTCGGCTGACTATCTCAAATTTTAAAATTGCATATCACATATAAGATGCAGAGGAAATTTAAAAGACATTTTTAGTAAAAAAAAAAAAAGTGTGTGTTATATGCCGTACATGAAAAGTATAAATTGAATTAAAATAAGTGATAAACCACAAATGTTTAGAAAAAATATTAATTAGTTTCTGAACAAGTCACTTGTCTGATTTTATTTTCTCCTTATTGACTATAAGAAAACTTTGACTACAATTTTCAGTTTGAAATCTACGGCAAAGTAACATAAATTGCAGATGATCAAATGAAGTTATAAAGTGTTATGATGCCTTTATATTTTTTGTTGGGTATCACCCACCTTTTTCCACACAATGAACTAGTCCATCTGCCATATATAGCAGTAGCTACTAATACCAGGGCAGACTAGAAGGTGAAGAGCAGCTTCTTATAGGAATAGTATTAGAGCGTTGGAGACTGGAGATCACACTAGATCACCTTACTTGCTACCATAATAACGGAAGCCAATACTATTGTTGGACTATATCTTTATTCTGTATTCACTAATCCTATGTTCTTGTCTACTAATAATCTCTCTATTGTATATACTTTTTCCTGAGAATATATATCTATTTCCTCTCAGATCGTGGTTTGTCCTTTATTTAATATTACAAGCGTTCACTAAGCAGAATGCAACATTTTTAAATGATGCCCATCGCTGCTAAGTTTTTCTCTTGTATATTGCTGGATAAGACATTGATGATTGCATTCAAACTAAATTACCTCTGAGCCAAAAACAGGATAAAATTTTTCCCTGTATCTATTTAGAATCAGCAACAGAAGTTTCAAATGAATCAGACTCAATAAAAGTTAAAAACAACACACAACAGCAGAGTGGCCAGTCAGCTGGGGCTGTAGAATATACCGACTGCATATCTGCAGAGGGGTAAGACCCCACCACCATCACCACCAACGCGTGTCCTGGATATAACACTAAACAATCTGAGGGTGAGGTTCCAGTATTGCTAGAACTTTGGGGAATGCAGAGCACCCCTTCATTGCCATTGCTCCCAGGTCCACTCTGGCCCTGAATGGTAGCACTTGATAGGGCCCTATCTATGCATTAAATAGAACTAAACTGCATACTTATGCTAAACTGAATTGTTTGAATTATAACTGTTTGACAAAATGCATAACTTGAAATAGTAATGTTTTTGACAATTAAACTATGTACTGAAATATAAACTGCGTATTTATACTAAACTGAATTGTTTGAAATGGAACAGTTTTTGACATTGAAACTGTACTTACACTAAACTGAATTGTTTAATATAGAACTGTTTTGACATTTAACTGTGTTTAAACAAAATATATACTTATTCTAAACTGAATTGGCTGAATTAGAACTGTTTGAATAAACTGAATAGCTTGAAATAGAAATGATTTTGACAATTATACTGTGTACTCATGCTAAACTGAATTGTTTGAAATAGAACTATTTAAATAAAAATGGATTTGGCGTTAAATAACCTACAAGGGTTGACATGCCATAAAACTCAACCAACAACAGATGAAAAAGGTTTTTAAAAATACTGAAATAAGTAAATTTCTTACATAATCTTTCCAGCCTGCAGCAAATCAGCAAATTGACAAATCACACATTACAAAAAAAAAGTAATTGAAAGTGGCAAGTCACACATCAGATTTACCATTTTTCTTGCCATCAAAGACGCCATTTTTTCCTGAAATAAGTTTTAAAAATATACCATATGTCCTGGAGACCAAAGCTTATATTTTTTATAGACCTATCTTAAGCCCAAAGGCAAATAATCTATGCTAGACAGTAATCTGAATATATAACCTCTGAATATCATGTATAAATTATACTTCGTTAAAATAGTAAAAAGTAATCAAATCAGTGTTCAGATCTTTGTTTAATTTCCTGAAGTCGAAATTTTATGCATTTTCAAGGTCAAAGGCGCTTCAATGCCAGCCATTTCTATATGTATCACACTACAATATCTACGAAAAGTCTTTCTTTATGTAATTGGCATCTGACTCATCAAACTGTATCATCTTGATAATTGATCTAAAATGACAATGAAAAAAACAACTTCCTCTTAGACTGATGTTGAATTTGCTGCATTTTGCTTGTTTCATGAGTAGAATCCTTTTCTTGGTTTGTCAACAGAATTGCCATGGAAATTCCTAACATCCAGTTCCAGCTTTTCATACTTATCTCAAAGTAATTTCAGGAACTTTTCCAGGAAATCTATTAGATTCAACACCTTTTTAAGATCAACTTTAGTGCCTTGGAAAGCTTGAACTCTTGAATCATACATGTTCCAGATCTGAGCTGATAAAGCAGCTTGAAGAGTCTCCTAATCCTCAAGTTTCATTTTGTATTTTGTTGTATATTGACCTTCGACCCATGCCATTCCAAAGACGCGGAAGTTGCGTATTCCATTGGCGTAGGCGAGCTTAGCTGACAATATGGGACAAGGTAAATCTCGCGGTACAGTCATTGACTGATGCACCGGAAGAGAGTGACCTGTGAACTGCATGACAGTTATCTCCGCTTGATGACGATCAAACATGCCATTCCAAAGATTGAGTGGGCGATGGAACTATTATATAACTCGGTGAAGAGTGGAAGTCAGTTAGTTTGGAGACCAGACCCGTTGGTGACAAGATGTGGTAGAGAAAGCCAGCACCCAGCGGAGTGGGCCCTCAGGCCACCGGTTGAGCAGCCCTGGAGAATGAGAAAGACACAACACTGATGGCCATAAGAGCGGGGGTCAATATGTTGCAGTTCTGTTCGGTCTCTAACTCCCTCTCACAGTAAAACTGTGAGTAACCCATTTCGAACCTTTCAAATAAAGTGAGAGGTATATTTTTCTAAGAACTGTGTTGTTTGTCTTCATCATTGTGTCGTTGTGTTCTGCATGAATCTGCATATGAGTATACAACTTCAGATATTGGCTCCAAATCACTTTCTGTTCCTCTGAGGATGTTTTGTATTCATCAAACAAGAGCTTCAGTAGAATCAGTTCTTGCTGATCAATGAATACCTGAAAGTGATCCTCTCTTTCCTAATAAAGACTTCATTAGATTTGCCTATATGTATATTGATGCAAACAAAAGGTATGAATCATTTGTACGAAGACAAAATAATGCATAGCTTCAGCACAGTTAGAGACGAAAAGGTTCAATGCATGAGCAGCACAAGAAATAAAAACTGCCGCTGAGTTCTCATTTCTAAGTTTTGCTTGCGTTTCTAGGTCGTAACCAGATATATTACTAACATTGTTATTGGACTGTTCTCTGCCATCTTCAAAATTAATACCTTCTTTTTCTATAAATTATTGCATATATGAAGCCAGTGAGAGACAATCTGCTGGAAAGTTAAGAATCTTTCTTACAGCTTTCCAGAAATTATATCTGACACAACTGTTAACAGACCAACATGAACAAGGTCTGGTGTTGTATTAAGTGAAACTGAAAAATACTTAGCAGTTTTCGTTCTGTTACAATTTAATTTCCAATATATTTCATCATCAGCATAACAATTTCCTCATTGTTTGTTGGAGATAAATCTGACTACTTACCACTTCTTTGATTGCCAAATTCTTTAAGATGTCCCATCAGAAATGAATCAAATTGTACAAGTTCTTTAATTCCAAAAAGTTCCCACTATGCTTAGATTCTATGGTCACAGTTCAAAAATGCCCTGTCCTTCTCATCTATAAAGATTGTCACTTCCGCAACACAGTACAAAACTTCAGTCCAGTATTTCTTGTTTTCCTGAACATTTTTTCTACTTCTTGTCAAAATTGAAGATTAAATTTTATCACTGAATTGCTGTGACCTTGGCTTTTTTTTCTTGAATTTTGATGATGAGTCTGTGGTTGACAAGCTAAGTTCTTAAGAAGTCTTTTATGCTTTAATGAGATTTGTTTTCTTTTCTTCATCATTGTTGTCATCTTTTTTATCTTGTTTCTTGATTTCAAAGTGTGTTGGTGATTTTTGTTGAGTTCTTGCTGACTCAATGCTGCCTTTGATGTAGACTCTATTTGACCTCAAGGCGATCTTTTGCAGACTCCATACAGACTGAAGATTTTCTAATTTTTTCCCATATTTTAGTTGGCTCTGGATGGGTTGGCATAATTTATTCTTTAAATTTTTTGGGTGGGATTTTACTTTTTTCATTGGTCATATTTTTAATTTTCAAAAAATTTTAAAAAGTCAAAGAATAGAGTAATCAATTTTAAATATTAAACATTCTTTATTATCATATTCTATGGCACAGTATATTGGATTAAAGATTTTTTTTATATGAAAAAAAAACGCTGGTAAAAAAAAAGTGGATTTTTCAGACTTTTAGAATTTATAGACAATTGTTTTCCTCCAAGATCTGTTTCTTAAAGTAAGGCTTACTTTATATATATATATACAATTTATCATTAATCATAAAAACGTACATAAAGAATAGAAAATGTAACAGTAAGGTGAGTGGTTTATCTACATGTCTGAGATGTGGATTACCTGCTTACTTAACAATTTTAATGCTGACACTGATTCATGAATTTTTACCCTGCCTCACTTTTATGATTTCAACATCTTAGATATGTTCATAGTGTTGTGGTTACCATTGTAGGAAATTGCCATGATGACCTGAGTTCAAATCCTGGACAAGGCTATTTGCATTTTCTCATAGAGCTAATAAATTTGGGAAAGGTAGGAATCCAAATATTATCCTCCATCTACGGGTAAATAGTTGGGCACATTGGTCACTTTAACTTTGGTATGGCAACCAGTCTAGAAGAAGGTAAACTCTGAATTCAAACCTGTAAAATTTTGCTTTAAATTGGCCTTGCAGAGTGGTTGGTAAATATATGTGGTGTATTCAATAAGTTTCCAGGCTTTTTTGTACAAGCATTTAAAATTGTCGTAGACTCTTGAAAAATCAGTATGTTATTGCTATACATCTTATGAGATGAATTGGAATACACCCTACTAAAGCCTGATTGTCACAGCTGGTGAATTTCAAAAATGCAATCTGACACTTTACAAGAATGATATATAATAAGATATTGTTTTAAACTTCGAAAAAATGCCACAGAAACATATGGAATGCTTCAGACTGCTTTTGGAGCATCTTGCATGAATCAAGCATCAGTTTTTGAGTGTCATAAGATATTCAAGGAAGTCAGGGAGTCTGTGAAGGAAGATGAGAGGTGTGGGAGGAGTAAGGAAGTCAATACACCCGAGTTGATTGGCCAAAGCGTTAGGGTTAGGGTTACTATGTTGAGGTTTTAAGGGAGTTCAGGAAGAGATTCCTAGGGAAGAGGCCAGCACTCTTCAAATCGACTCAGTGGCATTTCCTGCAGGACAATGTGCCAGTCCACAAATCCATCCTTGTCACAAACTATTTGACCAAGATGAGCATCAAGGCAGTTCCCCACCCTCCCTATTGTCCAGAGCTTGCTCCTTGAGACTTTTGGTTATTCCTTAAGCTCAGAGGCTGTTGTTATGAGACAATTGAGGAGATGAAAGAGGCTGTGACGGAAGTCATTGACACGCTCGCACAAGAGGACTTACATGGGGCCTTCCAGAAGTTGTTGGAACGGTACAACAAGTGCACTGCAGCCGGAGGAGATTACTTCAAAGGGGACTAGAGTTTCATGTGTGTACTATCAATAAAAGTTCCCATACGAAAAATGTCTGGAAACTGATTTAATGATCCTTGTTTGTTTTTTTATATATATTTTTTATAATTGATAATATATTGTGTTATTAGCCTACATTTTTTGCAATGATTTTACATTTTACAGATGTTTTTATCATTAACTTTTAACCATTGTATATATATATATATGTATTTGGTTTAGATATTTTTTTGAGATTTGTTTATTAGATACTGATTGGAATGACATTTTTTTAGCATACATCCAAGATACTTCAGAATCAAAATTTAATATAGAAAATTGTAAAGTTCAACATATTAGATCCAAAAATATAAAAGTTGAATATAAATTAACAGGTAAATCAAAAAGATGAATGAGGAATGTGATTTAGTGTTTAGCTTTGAAAATACATTTAAAACTGACAATTATATTTTATTTATTGCTTCGAGGGCAAATGGAATGATTAGCCAAATGGTTAGAAATTTTATTTCTGAGGAGATAAATGTTGATATACAAAACTCTAATAAGACCTCATCTTGTACTCAGATCTGGGTTCTTGTGTCTAAACATGGAAATTAAAGTGTAATATTGAGAGGGAAGGGTATGTAAAGAAGAGTGATAAAACTAATAAAAGCAGTTAAAGATTACAGTTACAAGGAGAGATTGAATAAATTCGGATTAAACTTTACTTGACAGAAGAATGAGAGTTGATCTTATTTAAACTTTCAAAATAATTAATGGAAATTCTAATTATGGTAGACATTTTTTTAATATTTCTCCCCAAACAATAAATTTACTGTTAAGACAGATTTCAAAAACACAGACTATTAACCAATTGGATTTTTTGCTGATAGAGTAACATATTTTTTGGAAGAAAATGCCTAATCAGATCAAAAACAGCAATAACGTAAAAAGTGTTAAGATTAAATTGGATGATTTGAGAAAAAGAATTTAAGGGGACATTTTGGAAAATTGTCAGAGGAATTACTGACTAGCATTTGATCTTTATTTAGATATTGTATTAATATTGTAAATGTTCTGTGAAAAGGTACTTTTTTTTCAAAGGTTGATGTGAGAAGATAATAATAAGCAGAGATGCTGAAGGATGCATAACAAACAAATAAACGGTTCACATTGCATTTCATGTGTGTCACATATTTCCTACGCATCTGTATATCATATTTCCATATTTACCCAACCCCTCTGCTCGGGCAGGATATGACGCAAGGTCAATTTTTTAAGTGGAGTTTAACAGGTTTGAATTGAAAGTTTTCCTTCTCCTAGACTAGCTGCCTCACCAAGGCTGAAGAACCTAGTCTGCCCTACTACACATCTGTATATAGTTACATTCAAATTTAGAGTCGTATTTGATAGTCTACCCTGATGAAGGAAACAGAAGAGTCTAAAAAATTACATAGACACATTTTCAGATACTGAACATATATTGAGTTCCTAAAAGTTAACTGGCACACAATATAAATATTCTAGATGTTTCAGAAAAATGTTTTGATCATTTGAGATGTACAAGGTATTTCAGAAAAACTGATGTCATTTTGTAATCTAATACCACGAACAATGGTTGTTCAAATGATCTCAAATTTTAATAGCTCAGTCGGCTGGGGCTGTTGAATACACCTTCTGCATCTCTGCAAATGGATAAGACTCCCCCAACGAATGTCCTGTAGATGACACTAAACAATCGGATGGTGAGGCTCCAGTAATGCTAGAACTTTGGGGAATGCAGACTACTCCTTCATTGCCAGGTCCACACTGACCCTGAGTCGTAGCACCTGAGAGGTTCCTATATATGGATCAAATAGAACTATTTGACATTTAAACTGAGTGCAAACAAATGACTTATGCTCAGTTGAATTCTTTGAAATAGAACTGTTTGATCATTTAAGTGTGTGTAAACAAATGACTGATGTTTAATTGAATTGTTAGTGATAAATAGCAATACTTGGAATCATTTTTGACTTTGTTGACGTATGCTAAATTGGATTGTTTGAAATAGAACTGTTTGATCATCTCACTGTGTGTAAATAAATGTTTGATGTTTAATTGAATTACAATTCATTTAAACATCAAACATTTATTTACACACAGTGAGATGAACTTGAAACTATTTAACGGGCAAAAGCAGGATGACCAGCTCAAACATACATACAGCAGCTATGTAAGGATATGGGATGTAGCCCTGAAGACCTGCCAGAGGAGATGAACGATAGGGAGAAGTGGCGAGAGAGGGTCAGGGATATATGTGCCTGTGGCACGCCATGATGATGATAAAAACTAATCAGAATTCAATGTTCTAATTTTAAATGTTTTTCTTTTTCCAGTAAATGGCATTTCTATACCTGAAAATATGAGCATAAAACATTTTGAATTGTTTCTACATATGCCGTTAAAAACTGAAAATGATTTCGTCAAGTTATTAGATGATAGAAGGATACTGAGTTTTCTGTAACACTCAGCATATAAAAAATATTTCTAGCAAAATATATCAAGGAGAAAAAAATATTTTTCATTTCTTTTTTACTGTTTTTTAAAATTTTAATTTTTACATACATTATATATGCATATGTATATATATGCATATATAATGTATGTTAAAATGAAAATTTAAAAAAAAACAGTAAAAAAAAAAATGAAAAATATTTTTTTTCTATTTAATATATATATATATATATATATATATATATATATATGACAGTATCACCCTTGACTATGGTTGATATATATATATATATATATATATATACACACCATAGTCAAGGGGGACCTGAAAGGTGTTATGGAGTAACGGTTACTGTCATAGGAAATGGACACAGTGATCCAACTTTAAACCCTGGATGAGGCTGTTTGCATTTAACATTGCACTAATACACTTAGGGAAGGCATGAATCCAATTATTCTCCCTAAATAGCAAGGCAGAGTGGGCTCTTTACTTTTGGTATGGCAACTTGTCTAGAAGGAAAGCTCTGAATTTAAACCTGTAAAACTCCACTAAAAAAATTCCCCTTGCTTTGCATTCTGCTCATGCAGAAGATTTGCTTTATATATATATATATATATATATATATACTTACCAATTTTTGATGAAAAGTTAATTTTCCTCTAAAGCAAACATTGTAGTATTTCATTATTTCTAAATAATAATATGGTTTAAAGTTGTGCGCAATCAAAATCATTATTTGTTAATATTTACAACTAAATGATATCAATTTTGATTGTTATTTTCCTCTGTAAATAATAAAACTTTGGTATCTTTAGTTTAGAAGAAAATTAACTTTTTTTTTTAAAACTTGTTTGGCGATGTACATTTTTTTTTTTTTTATCATACAACATGTGAAAGCACGTGCGATACCATATCCTCATCAGCCGCCATCCAGGAGTGATAACACAGTTTCGGTAGCTCAAGGCAGTACTGCCACCCCTGGCACTACCAAGCAGCTTTTGCCACCGGACAGGGTATTAAGAGAATTGTTTGGCGATGTACATATAAGTAGGTGATACAGTTGGTAGATACTTATATACATGCCAGAGTAGATCAATAAATCTGTAACCTGACCCAAATTTTAGCTGAATTTTTATCAGAAATTGTAAAATGTTTAATCTGTGTGTTTAAAATTCACCTCTGAATTAGGATTTTATTGAAAAATACATAACTAGATAAAATAACTTTTTTCCTCATAAGCCAATGGACTTATTGATATACCTATATGTATACATATATACACACACTCTCTCTCTTTCTCTCTCTTATACACACACTCAGAAATATGAAATCTTATTTTTGAACTAAGTTAAATGGCCACTTTCATAAAATTTCCTATGGGCAAAATTTTCCTGCATTGTTTTTACAAGAAGTTTAAAACCTGGTTTTCTTCTTTGAACTTTTGCATGTATATAGTTTTCTACCAATAAATAGTTTTCTACCAATAAATAGTTTTCTACCACACATTTAGGGAAAATAAATAATCAAAAAAATGTCATAAACTTCATTTATGAATAATGCTATGGTACCTACCTTACAGACTATAATGAACTCTTCCTATTTCTATGGATACCGAGAGAATATTCATCTCAGGGTTGAGTTAACTCCAGCCTAACACTTTGGCAGTCAGACTGACGTTCAGTACTCTTTTACCTATGCTGTATTTATACTTTCATTCAATATACTTGTTTTACGTAATCCCAAGTTTGTGTCTTTCTTATGGACCTTTTACTGGTCCACAACAATTAATAATTCAGTTTCGGAATACATGTGCTTTAATCAAAGAGGTGACATCTCCACAATAAATGGTAGTTCTCTGAAACTAGAGGACACGTTCACCTACCTAGGTAGGAAGCAGTCTCTCATCAACCGAGAAAGACATCAACATGTGACTTGCAAAAGTACAGATAGATATCAATAGGCTATCATTGATAAGGAAGTCAGACCTGACCGATAAAATAAAATTCAGTTTTTTCCAAGCAGTGGTCGTGTCGATACTGCTACATGGATGCACTACATGACACTAAATAGATGTATGGAGAAAAAGCTTGACGGAAATTCTGCAAGAATTCTGCAAGCAATATTGAACAAGTCCTGGAGGCAGCACCCCACAAAATAACAACTGTATGGGCACCTACCACCAATCACTAAAATTATCCAAGTTAGACGAACCAGACATGCGGGACACTTTGGAGAAGTGGGGACAAACTCATAAACGACACACTCCTGTGGACCCCTTCACATGGATGAGGAAAGGCAAGACTACCAGCCAGAACCTATATACAACAGCTCTTTGCTGATACAGGAGGTAGTCTTGAGGACCTACTGAGAGTAATAGATAAGGTTGGTGGGAGAGAGTCAGGGAGATCTGTGCTGGCGGCACAACATCATCATGATGAATACAGTTTCATGAAACTGGATAGATTTGCATTTTATCCTCATGAAAAAACCTGAAAAATCTTTGAGGGAAACGGATATAAAGAAGATTGTTTGTATTCACCGACAAGAAAAAGACGGATGATATTTAAATAATTAAAATGCTGCACATGACATTTTCTAGTTTCTTATTCTAAAGTGATTGCTTGTCTCAACTTCCAAATAAGAGTGAATTTTAATAATTTATATATCTATTTCCATTTGCCCAGAGTTAAGTATTCTATAAACAGTTGCCAGAGAATGTGAGTATATATATATATATATATATATATATACCAAGGAAAGACTGAACATATATATATATATATATATATATACATACTGATAAGAAATTGAATCATAAGACCTTGAAAGTCCATACCAGTTTTTATATTGGTATAGTATATTCATATTGATACACCCCTCATTCTGGAACCTACTAATACACTATATGTGATCAGAGCATTTAATCTTATGCAAATTGAAGCACATATTCAAAGTGTTGCAATTATATATGTGTGTGTGTGTGTGTGTGTGTGCATCTATGCGTGTGTTTTGTTGCGGCCATCGGCCACGGTAGGGTTAAAATGTAGGAAACCAGATTACTATGAGGACCGGAAGTAAAGCAAGCGATTGGTGGGTTTTCGAGCCCTAGCAACAGTGAGGGACCAACCGAGAAGGGGCAAAGGTCTTGACCCAGATAGGGAAAAGACATGCCATTGGTCGAGGCAGGGAGGACATTTTACCGCCAAAAAGAACGAAAGCCAAAAAGTCAGTTCCAAGCTTCACCAAGGAAGAGAAAGGTCGCCTTTTCATGTGGTTCAGTGAAAGGGGAAATTCTAGTCACAGAATGGCCTAATAGAAGCCATCAACTCCGTTGGGTAAGAAACTGAGGCTCAACGTAAAAGAAAAAAAAAAAACAAAACTGGTGCCTTGCGACTTGTTAATAAGAAATTAACGAATATAAAAAAAAAAAATAACAAAAGAAAGAAAAGAAAAAGGTTAGTCAAAAATTTTATTACATATAATATACGTAACCTAAATAAAGGTCCGTATCAAAACTATCCTAAGAAATATTTTTGCAGTTGTTCATTAGCAGCCAGTTTCGGCGGAAAACATATTTGTTTAAATTTGTATATTCACTTTAAAGACGAAGAGGAGAGACTTTTGTTCTTCGCTAACAGAAGAAAAAAATATATACATAATAATAAGTAAACAAATATTGGAAAGAACGAGTAAGTTCCCTCCCTTTAATTGTAAAGGGAGCAAGAAAAAAAAAAGGAGAACTTTGGCTTATTGGAAGGACATAGTGAAATACTACTGGAAGCGACTTGCCCTCCACATTTCTGTATTCTTTTTTTTGTATTTGTTTTGCTTTCTGTTTTTTTTTTTTGTGTTATAATTGTGCTTTCTTTAAAATAAAATATGTAAGAAAGATACATATATAAAGAAAAGAAGAAAAACAACTACGCGTCATATTGTTTGTCCAGTTCGGAACTCTTCACATGTTCATTTATATCACGTCGACCTCTTGACCCTTGACACATCCTCATTCGTCCGTATCTCGAAAAATTAAACCTATACGCAAGCTTTATACTTTACTAATTATATGGGCTTCCAAAGCTATCAATAAAATATAACTAGTTATGGAGAATATTTAGAGCTTGGGTGGTACGGTACTGTCGACGGAGATTCTCCCCGTCTTTCGAGGATAATGTAACCTCAGAACAAAAATACAGTAACCGTCACAGTTTGTAAAGTCAATTTGTATTGTACATAAAAGTAAAATAACGGCAAGTAAATAATGTGAAATACTCTGGGATTAGCCTTTAAAAGTTGTCTCAGTTGAGCATTATAATGTGTTAGGCATTATGCGATGTTATTAAGTTACAGATTGGACTGGAAATTGCTCTTTTCTCTAAATCAAGTATTTTAATGCTCTCATGCTGAAAAAATTTCACTCAAATGGGCCTGTTTGCTGTGTTAGAGTAATATTGATTGAATAATGAGATTATTATAACAGATTTTTTTCTAAATGATATTTTGAGTGGTTCAAGACTTGATTTGAATTTTGATTTGAGCTGGTAACCAAAGATAATATTTTTGATAAGAATCTTAAACTGAAAATCTTTTTGTGTAGATAAAATACTGAGACCCTGAAGTTATTTATGTTGTTAAGTGATAAAAATGTCAAGGATAATTTTTTTGGGATATTCTAGGTTTTTTCTTTTTATCTTATAAAGGCATTTTAGATATTTCTTCATTGAGCTCAATTCTCAGTTCTCACCATAAAATTTCAAATTTAATGCAATTATAGATTTATCGAATAATGGATTCGGTTATCATTTTCATCAAGATATTTGTTTTTCAGAAAATTTTGTTCTTAAATTCTTAATGGATAAACCCATGAAATATAGAAATATAAAAGCAGGCGAGATGTCAAATGAATTTCTTGCTTGGAAAAATTCAAATGTACTGCCAGCAAGTTTTAGAGCTGAAATCTTGACAAAGAACCCACCTTTCAACAAACTGTATAATTAGGTCAAGATCTTAATTCTAAAGGAAATCCAGATGAACTCCATTTATTCTGGCATGGCTAACTGGCGCTGGGAGAAGTCTAATGGTGCTCATATAATTAATTGTAATTTGCTAACCTTGTGAATTTGCTGAAAAAAATTTTATTATCTTTGTTTGGAAAGTGGAGGAAGGTTTTGCTTTCACTTCATCTTTTTGTCTGTTGACATTTATTCAGGAAATGGCTTCAGGGATAGAAAATTAAACTGCACACTCCAAGGTTTCAAGTTTGAAACCAGCTAATTTGTCAAATGTGGCTCAATCACTTTCTCTATTTGCAATGTCCTTTAAAAATCCGCGCTCCCCACATCTTCTCTCTTATTTCTTTTATTCCTATTGAGTTTTTAAGTGAAAGAAAAGAGCTTGTCAAGTTATTTAGTAAGCTTAGTTTTATTATGGTGCAAAGTCAAAATTATGGGGCACCCAGTGAGAATCAAAACCACTAATAATAGTCCACTAATATTGCTTACTAACTATAACCCCATGTAAGGTACCTAGAGGAGCTCGTTTAGCCATTGACTGACTCCTATTTTTAAAATTTGTTATCACATTAACTTTCTCTTACTTGGACTGTCTTGAAAGAGCTCTATCTTCTTTGCCGTTTATATACAGTTCATTAAATATATATAAGAGAGAGAGATAGTGGGGGTTGATTATGTTGGTTGGTTTTATAGCATATCAATCCTTGTAGGTAATTTAATGACAAATCGTGTTTATACATATATTAAATATATGATTTGTAAATGAATTCTTAATAGGTAACATTTTAAACAAACCAGAGCTCATCTTTTTGTACACTGTTGGTTGGTTGATTGTTTGGGTTTCATGGGGCATATCAACCTTTGTAAGTTATTTAATACCATACCCATTTTTATACAAATAGTCAGTTCTATTTCAAACAATTCAATTTAGCTTGAGTACACAGTTTAATTGTCAAAAATATTTTTATTTTGAGCTATTCAGTTTAGTCAAACAGTTCTAATTCAGCCAATTCAGTTTAGTATAAGTATAGATTTTGTTTACTCACAGATAAATGTCAAAATAGTTCTATTCCAAACAAATCAGATTAATGTAAGTACAGTTTCAATGTTAAAAACAGTTCCATTTCAAACAATTCAGTTTAGCATAAGTACGCAGTTTAAATGTAAGTAAACAGTTTAATTGTCAAAACCATTTCTATTTTATGCTATTCAGTTTAGTCAAATTTCTAATTCAAACAATTCAGTTTAGTATATATATGGTTTTTGTCCACACACAGTTCTATTTCAAACAATTCAGTTCAACATAAGTACAGTGTCAATGTCAAAAACAGTTTTATTTCAAGCAATTCAATTTTGCATAAGTAAACAGTTTACATGTCTAAACAGTTCTATTTTGAGCTATTCAGTTTAGCATAAGTATGTAGTTTAAATGTCAAAACAGTTCTATTTTAAACAATTCAGTTTAACATAAGTTCATAGTTTACTTCTATTTGACCCATAGATTGGGCCCTATCAGGTGGTACCACTCCAGGCCACAGTGGACCTGGAAGTAATGACAATGAAGGGGTACTCTGCATTCCCCAAAGCTCCAGCAATACTGGAAACTCACCATCAGATTGTTTAGTGTCATATCAAGGACACTCACTTTTTTGGGTGTGGAGTCTTACCCCTTTGCAGAAAAGCAGTCAGTGTATTCTACAGCCCCAGCCGAGTGGGTAAGTTTGCACACAGTTGAATGGTTTTAAGTATGGTTATCTACCGCTAATCATATTATATGATATTGATCCTTCGTTTGCACACAGTTAAATGGTTTCTAGTATTCCTATCTAACAGGAAAAATCCTATTTAGTTTTAATCATTTGTTTAGACTTGCTTAAATAGCTACAAGTATTGCTATATAGCACTAACAATTCAATTTAACATCAGTCATTTGTTTGTGCACAATTTAGTTGTCAAACAGTTCTATTTGATACAGAGATGGGACCCTATCAGGTACTACCACTCTGAGTCTGAGTAGACCTGAGAGTAATGACAATGATGGTGTACTCTACATACTCTGCAAAGTTCCTGCATGGGAATCTCAGCATCAGATGGTTTAATGTCATATCCAAGACACTTGTTGGACGTGTTTAACTCCTCTGTAGAAATGCATTTGGAGTATTCTACAGCCCAAGCTGACTGGACCAGTGAGAGAGTGAGTGAAGTGCGTTATATTTTGACCTTCGACCCGGCCCAAAAATACTATTCCAAGGTGATACACCGGAAGGAAGTGACACATTCCAATGGCCAGTAATCGAAAGAGATCGCGTGGGCGGATTAAGGCTTATGATATGGGACAAGGTGAAGGTCCCATTGTGCCACTACAGTGATGCACCGGAAGAGAGTAACCTCTGAACTGCATGACAGTTATTTCCGCTTGATGACGATTAAACATTCGATTTCAAAGATCCAGTGGGCGATTGTGTGGGCATTGAATTATTATATAATTGAGTTGAGTTGGGTGCCAAAGCAGTTGCCAGTAGAATTCCAGACAGCTAGAGACCAGATGTTGCAGGGAAAGTCACACCCGACCAAGGGGGGCCTCGGAACCCCCCCGATGGAGTAGACCCCAACATCAGGAGAACAAGAAAGACACAACGTGACGGTCATAACAGTGGGGTCAAAATATGAAGTTTATGTTCGGTCTCCAGCACCCTCTCACATGCAAACCTTGAGTAACCCTTTTCAAACCTTACAAATAAAGTGAGAGGAAAATATAATTGTAAAGAAGTCTTCATGAATCTTCCTTCATGCGTCCTTCATTCCTGCGTTTTCCTTCATGCGTCTTTATCGTTATGTCGTTGTGAATTATTCTGCATATATATGTGCACGTATGTAGATGTGAATCTACATATGTGACTATATAACAAGTGGTCTCATGCTATTCCAGAGATTATTGACATGAAGACCTAACCAAATCTTGAACTGTTATAGCACCCTTACACCTCAATTGCCACAAAAATCAATTTTTATTGACCATAGATATAAGCTTTAATATGTAAAAAAGAACTTGTCATCTTGGATTTTGCTGTTCCAGTGGACCACAGTGAAAATGAAATAAAGTAAAAAGTATACAAAAGTAGTTAGACCTTACCAGAGAGCTGAAAAAACTATGGAACATGCAGGTGATGGTGATACCATTTGTAGTTGGTGCACTTGGAACAGTTTCCAGAGGCTTGGAAAAGAGACTGGTAGTATTGGAGATCAGAGGAAGAATCGAGACCATACAGATCACAGAACTGTTAAGATGCGCCAGAATACTGAAAAGGGTCCCGGAAATCTGAGGAAACCTGCTGTTACTCAGACTCCTGTGAAAGAACACTGGCTAACACTATAGTGAAAAACTCTCAAGGAGTGAAATAATAATAGAAGTAGCAGAGTAATAGATAATCTTAGATTTGTACATGAAATAAACTTTGGCAAAAAACCTGTGAAACATATTATGATACACCCTAATATATCTTACAATGATGCCAATAATATATAGGCGCCATGAATAATCTGAAAACGGTCTCTGTCTGAAGAAGTTTGATGAAATAAAGTCGAATGAAATATCACACAACTAAATTTGAGTTAAGTGTTTGATTCATCCAACTTTTCGTATATTTCTATCCTACTGTCAGAATCACTACAGTCTATCATTTAAACAATCTTTGATGTTTACATGAAATGAGTTTTCATATAAAAGCCTGTAAAAATACTTTGATACACTCTAATGAAATTAATAATAATAATATTTATAAAAGTAAAATTAGCAACCATAGTCGAGGGCAACCCAAAAGCTCCATTTTCAATAACTACAACACCAAGGTGTAGGGGAGGGCACAACTCCTTTCCTTGGATTGCTACACTTTACCCTTGATATGTATCTTATAGTGCTGAGTTTTAAGCAAGGAGACATCAAGTACCATTTTTTGAGTTTTTCGTATGATTCGACCTAGGATCAAACCCTGGTCTACCGGACTATTGGTGAACACTCTCCCCACTTGTCCAATTGGCCGTTGATGCAACAAAATAACAAATGTAGGTTATTTGTTGATAGAGACGAAACCATCAATCATATAATAAGCAAATGCAGCAAATAAGCACAGAAGGAGTATAAGATGAGACACAACTGGGTGGGCAAGGTGATCCCCTGGGAGATGTGCTAGAAATTTAAATTTGACCATACGAACAAATGTGATCTGTACAATTCAGAATCTAAGGGACTTTGACATACAAACAGATCACCTAATCTCAGCCAGAAGACCAGACCTTATAATGATCAACAAAATAAAGAGAACTTGCAAAATTGTGGACTTTGCTCTCCCGGTTGACCACAGAATAAAACTGAAGGAAAGTGAAAAGAAGGATAAGTACCTCAACCTTACTAGAGAATTGAAAAAACTATGGAACATGAAGGTGACAATTATACCAATCGTGATGGGTGCATTTGATACAGTCACCAAAGGATTATTAAAGGGACTGGAGGAATTTGAGGTTAGAGAACATGTGGAGACCATCCAAACTGCAACATTATTGAGAATGGCCAGAATACTGAGAAAAGTCCTGGAGACTGGAGGAGACTTGCTGTCATTCAAACTCCAGTGAAAGACCATCAGCTTAAACTGATGAGAAAAACTCTCAAAGAGTAAATCATGATAATCATATTTAACTTTTGATGTGTATATGGAATAAGTTTTGATATAAAGCCGGTTAGAATATGTTACACAATAATAATAATAATAATAATAATAATCATGTCGTGCTGCTAGCACGAATATCCCTGACCCTCTCTCGCCACTTTTCCCTATCATTCATCACCTCTGGCAGGTCTTCAGGGCTACATCCTGTATCCTCACATAGCTGCTGCATGTATGTTCTAGCTGGTAATCCTGCTTTTGCTCAGCCATATGTGGGGGTCCATAGGAGTACGTCTCTTATAATAATAATAATAATAATAATAATATAGAGGAATCCTAGATTGTCTTCGATGCATGCATGAAATAAACTTTGGTATAAAGTTCTGTAAAAGTAAAAAATACTTTTGATTCACCCTAATATTTATTTGATAACCAGGATTAGATAATCTTGTGTTGGAAGTCTTATTTTTACTTGTAAACCCCCAAAATATTATAAATCCTGTCAGTGTTGATTTATAATTATCTAAAAAGTTGATTTTCATGCATATAACACATTTTTGTCACTGCTTTGTATTTCATTCTTTGTTTCAAACTTTTGAATCAGCACTTACAAATAAGTCTGTGTTTTATCTTGACAAAGGTTTCTTTCAATCTTTTATCAACGTATACTTTTTTGTTAGACACTTGTACCTTTTTCGTATCCGGTCTGTCTTTTTCATTGATTCCTTATTATTTTCTTTGTATTCCACCCCTCAAAAAAAAAAAACGATCTTCAAGAATTCCATGCATTTAAATTTTGTTTCCTCCCAAATGTATTGGCCATCAATTGTCGAAACATTCCCCAGTATTTTGTCTGCAAATCTTTGTTTCTTTATTTTTCTTTTCTCTTTGTTTTTTCTCTTCTAATGCTTGATGAACAATATACAAATAATTATTTTGTTTTTCTCCTCTCATCAACATTTTCTTCACTAACTTGACAACTACAATGATATATATCCTTCTCTTTTTGTTTTTTTGACAAACATTACTCTCCAGCCTTTTTTTTACTTTATTCAAAATGTTACTATTTATTATTTCGACCAAATAACTATTTATTTATTTTTATAACTTGGACAAATTTAGCAAAACAAAATGCTTCTTAATATTTTAAATAAAACAATAAGCAGTTTTATTGTTCTAAAGGTTAAAATGTTTAGTTTGTAAAACAATGGAAAAAATATTAATTTTAATTTAAAAAGTATACTTTGAATATCATTGCCCAGTCAGCTGGAGCTGTCGAATACACCGTCTGCCTCTCTGCAGAAGGTAAAGATCCCCCGCAAACGAGTATCCTAGATATGATACTAACCAATCTAATGGTAAGGTTCCAGTAATGCTGGAGCTTTGTGGAATACAGAGTACCCCTTCATTCCCATTGATTTAAGGTCCCCTTTGACCCAGAGTGGTAGCACCTGATAGACTCCTATCTATGGGCCAAATAGAACTAAACTGCATACTTATGCCTGAAACAGAAGTGTTTTGACATTTAAACTACATAGATGCAAAAGTTTTCAAGGTGGGTATTTGAAGTGTCATGGCATTAAGAAGAACTAAATTCTTTAGTGCCCTGCCAAGTGGGGTGGGCTTTGAATATTCTGACTGTAACCTCAGTAAGACCCCTCCCTCAAAAAGGGGTGTCCTGAGTATGATATTTAACTGCATCTGGTGGTGAGTCTCCAGTTCCAGAGACCTGGGGAGTGTGAATTACTCCTTCAATGACATTACTTCCAGCTCCACTCTGAGCCAGAGTTGTAGTATTTGTTAATTTTCCATCTACAACTCAAATAAATCTGTTTAAAAATTGTTTGTATTCAGCAGAACTGTGTGCAAAAATTTACTCTAATGAAATAACTGTATATGTAAATGTTCAGTGAATTTAATTCCTTAACTTCTCGGCAAAACATAACCCTTAAGGAGTTGAAATACTATTAAAATCAATCAATCAATCCAGTTCCTTAGTGGTTGGCTGGGTATAGTTATTAAACATGCTCGTATGAAAATAATAGTTATTATTATTATTTATTTGAGTGTATCAAAGATTCAAACTTTGATGTCATTTCTAAAATTATTTTTCCTGTCATTCATTAAAAGTAAATAAAATCTGCATGCTTTTATTTTTTTTATGAGAAAAGGAAAGTATTTCAGTTCCTGAATTCAGACGGTGGTGGAAATATTTCATAATATTTTCATTACAATGAAAACATAGAAGAAATGTTTTTTGTCAGAGGAGGCATCTGACTGCAAGACAATAAATCTGCATTAAAGGAATTTTAAGGACAATAAATATATCAAATGACTAAACTAATTACAAAATGCAATAAAAGCATTTTTTAAATATTCAATGACAGACTAAAGTTTTTAAAACAACTGTCTGCAAATGTTTTTGGCACTGCAGACCAGTTTAATCATAACAATACTCTTCCATACCAACTGACATAAGTAATAGTTTTCTTTTTCAAATGAAAGAACTTTTGTTGATAACAACAAGATGGTGACACTACAACTCTGCGATTACAACAGACGTTAGTATAAAGAAAAAGCATGAAGACCTCACTTTCTTCAAGATAACTTTGAGTTCTGGGGTTAGCCACTGAAGGCAGTTGAGTATGGATCCAGAAGAGACAAGCTGGGTTAGACGTTTGTCAGGGTGAGGTTTGGTGCCTCTTTGCAGCTGCTAGCAGGATTCGCCCTTACAAGTTCTTCCTCTACCTTGTGTTGCATCAGACAGCTAGGGTTGGAGACAGTCTGAATAAAGACTTTTTCATATATCTAAATGACAGAGCCACATTGTTATTTTTGAATTTTGAACATTCAAGATGATACAATAACGTTACTCCATGTAAAATAAAGGACTTTTCTACAAACACACTTTCATTCAGTCTTTTTGAAAGTAAGCTTGGAGCATTGTATACTGTATACTATTTTGTAGTGTCACATTCAGCATGCCCAGGGAATGTCAGGTAAAAAAAGAAGTTTTCTTGCTTTCAGAAATGGAAAAAATGCCACAGAAACGTATGGAATGCTTCAGATTGCTTTTGGACTATCTTGCATGAATCAAGCATCAGTTTTTGAGTGGTATAAAAGATTCTTGGAAGGCAGGGAGTCTGTGAGAGATAATGAGAGGTGTGGGAGGAGTAAGGAAGTCAATAAGCCAGAGTTGATTGGCCAAAGCGTTAGGGTTAGGGTTACTATGTTGAGGTTTTAAGGGCGTTCAGGAAGAGATTCCGTCGGAAGAGGCCAGCACTCTTCAAATTGGGTCAGTGGCATTTCCTGCAGGACAATGTGCCAGTCTACAACTCCATCCTTGTCACAGACTATTTGACCAAGATGGGCATAAAGGCAGTTCCCCACCCTCCCTATAGTCCAGTCCTTGCCCCCTTTGGTTATTCCTTAAGCTCAGAGGCTGTCGTTATGAGACAATTGAGGAGATGAAAGAGGCTGTGATGAAGGTCATTGACACGCTCACACAAGATGACTTCCATGGGGCCTTCCAGAAGTTGTTGGAATAGTACAACAAGTGCATTGCACCCGGAGGAGATTACTTCGAAGGGGACTAGAGTTTCATGTGTGTACTATTAATGAAAGTGCCCATACGATAAAAGTATGGAAACTTATCGTATGCTCTTCATATGTTTGGTACCGATAACCGAACCAAACAATAGTGTTACACATGTGACTAGCCCAAGCAATCAATAAAGGGAATACAGATTTACACACAGCAGAACTGTGTACAAACTAGTGGGAAATTAAGAAAGAAACCAAGTAGATAGTCTAATATACAGATTGTAAATCAGAATTTATTCTCAACACGTTTTCTAGTCAGAAAAAATTGAAAAATCAATGCAGTTAAATCAGAGGATGAAGAACATTTCTCCTGCAAACACCAACATAATCTTCAAAAGGGTCCGAGTCGTCCTCCAATATCAGTTGGAAGGTCTATACTGCACCGTGACACATGTACAACCAAGTGAAATCATTAAATTACAGAAACGACAATTAAGACCACTGGAGAGTATCTCAAGTGAACAGTTAAGCAACAACAGTGCTGTCCTTCATTTTATTTGAAATTGCAGACAAGTTTATGATACCCACAGGGCCAAGAACAGAGGGGACAACTTCGAGGTGGCCTTGCCAAAGCTGTACATAATGGAAGCTAGATGTCACCATTATGATAACAAGACTCATCATCCCAGAAGTGCATGCCCCACCATTTCAGTCTTATATTTGTAAATCTATTTGGCTACAACATTTAGTGCTATCAAACCCTCAAACTACACGAGAATTCATATAGCAGAAACAGGGAGCAAAATATTAATCTATAATGGAGATACCAATGCTAATACTGAACTGTAGTGAAAAGGTTCTCAACTAAATAACCTTCCGAGCATCCATCAAACTAATAAGTTCATCAAAATAAAGCCTTTGTAAGAAGCAATGAAAATGAAATGACTTTAAAATAAAAAAGACCATGGAAAAGGAAAAGTTGATTGTTAAGTTGAAGATAAGAGTCAAGGATACAAGCTGCAAGAAATCATGTAGATTTTAATAAGTTTTTCAATACAGTTGATTTTAGAAGACTTTCAATGTGGTGGAAATTTCTATTATTTCTTTGAGTTTAGAAGCCAATGAGGTAAATATTGGAAAATTAATACAAAGGAAATTCACCAACCTAGAAAGCAGTGTCTCATCAACCAAAAAAGACATCGACACACGGTTAACAAAGGCATGGACAGCTATCGTTAAGCTATCAATCATATGGAAATCAGACCTGACCGATAAAATGAAACAGTTTTTTCCAGGCAGCGGTCATGTCGATACTGCTGTATGGATGCACCACTTGAACACTAACAAAACGGCTGAAGAAGAAGCTAGACGGCAATTACATAAGAATGTTGCAAGCAATATTGAATAAGTCCTGGCAGCAACACCCCACAAAGCACCAACTATACGGCCACCTGCCTCCCATCATGAAAACTATCCAAGTTAGACGAACCAGACATGCAGGTCACTGCTAGAGAAGCAGAGACGAGCTCACAAGTGATGTACTCCTATGGATCCCCACATATGGTCAAGCAAAAGCAGGACAACCAGCTAGAACATACATACAGCAGCTATGTGAGGATATGGGATGTAGCCCTGAAGACCTGCCAGAGGTGATGACCGATAGGGAAAAGTGGCGAGAGAGAAGGTCAGGGATATCCATGCTAGTGGCATGACATGATGATGATGATGACAATGTGATATGCATGTAGAAACAAACAAGTGCGCAATGCTCGACTGAAAGAATTCTTGCAGCTGATATCAGGCTGTATCATTAAAAGTGTGAGATATACATAATATCACTCAAGTTCTTGGGAAACTCTAAATTTTGGCATTAAATTACCAATAAAGAGTTTATATGCCATTAAACAAATGTTATATAATTTAGGAATGATTCTTTTATATTAATCCATTTTTCGTTAATTATATTTTATCATTCAGTTTGGTTTGACTTTGAACTATTCGAGTCTCTTTGTCCAGGTGCATAGTTAGTTGGTGCAGTTTCATGCTCACGCACAAAGGATATGACAATCACCATTTGTCATAATAAACCTCCAAACAGGAAATGGGGCTGGAGTGTGGATGACGTCATGCCCAGAAGTGATGGTCCTGAGAATTTGAGGATATTGAAAAGACGTCAGTTGGGTATTCGACCAATGAAAGACAGAGTTGGGTTTTCTACCGTTGAGGCATGCAGTTGAGTTTTTCAGATCTTGACCAGCAGAGATGAATTGAGATCTTAAACATCACAAGATGCACCACGCATTGGTGTGGGGTCATCATAGTATGGTTAGCATAGGCTTTTAAGAATTGTGTCTCTCTCCTTGTGTCACCATGGACCGAAGCCAGAAATTAATAAACTTGTTCGTATCTGAAACAACAGAGGCCGCCTGTATTTGTAAATGTATTATTATTACTGTTGTGATTGAGATCATTGTGATTATATAATACAAATAAACCAAACCAAACCATTTCATATGGTCAAATCATTTTATTTTCTTGTGGCCCAGTTGTACATGCTTCTTAGCCAAGTGGTTGGGCAGTTTTAAAACATAAAAGTACAAGTTCCCTGAAACTTTACATAGACAACTCAGTGACAGAAAATGGCAGCAAATAAATTTTGGAGATTGTAGAAAAGAGACTGGATGGTTTTGAAAGTTGATTAAAGCCACGAAGGATGGATATTTTATATTCATTTCATTTTACTTTTCAGCCTTCAGACTTTTTTTCATTAAGGTATCTTACTAATGTGATTGCATTTTTATGTGAATTCTTCTGAATCAGGCTTCACTTAAAATGTGCATATTTAGAGAGATATTTTACAGTTATAGATGTATAATCAAAAATTTTATGCCTAAAATCAACCATGTTTTTTTTTATCATTTGTATTAATACGAGTGGTATTATCATGAATTTCACTGCAGTTTCATTTACATAATTAAAGATAATTTTCCTGAAGGGATTATATGATTATAGGATTAAAATTCTGCATAAATTGGGATTATTATCATTAATATTTAAATTAGAGTTCTTTCCGTTTTGCTGGTTCAAATTATCATTTCTTGGAGTAAAGGGGGACCTAATGGTTGATGCTACTGAGAATGAAATGAAATTTCCAAACCAAGTTCAAATCCTTGCAGAAGCAGTGTTCATATCAAAGTATATATTTATCTTACACCTGCATCATGAGCGTGATGTGACACAAGGTCGATTTTCTTCTCTTAAACTGGTTGCTTAACTAAGGTTAAAGAAACCAGTCTGTCCTACATTTTTCCTATCACTTAGAGTGGGAGAAGATGGAAATATGCCTTTCCCTTTAGGCGTTATCACAAAGTGAAATGCAGATAGCCTTGTCCAGGATTTGAACATGGCTTGCTGATTTCTTTTCCTCTGTTGATAACCATTACACTAAATACGTTGAAGTAATTCTCTCATGAGAGTAGCATGAATCCACTTCTTCTAGCGGGGGTCCTCGTGAGGTAATGGTTAAATCGATGTACTGCAGAATCGTAGTTAGTGAGTTCAAACTCCAATCACACTATAACGTTCCCTTTTGGACAAATACCCTTGGGAAATGTATGGACTCCCTTATCCTCCCAGCTATGGGTTAAATAGTACCACTACTGTTCTTCTAGGAGAATGGATTTGGCATTAAATAACCTACAAAGCTTGATATGCCATTAAACAAAGAAACCAAACCAAACCACTTCTCCACTGTGATGGATATATAATGGTATATATAATTTTTAACCATGTAGCATAAACTAGTCTGTCTTGAGTGTTAGGCCAATACTCTAGCATACTGTAAAATATCTACTTGGTACTAACATCAGCAGTAGCATCTCTTGGAGTTGTTGCAGTCTCATTTTTTGTAAAGAGTCTGCAAGAATTACAAGATTACACTTACATCAATCGCTACCCACCCCAAATCTGGACCAAAAAAAAAAAATGCAGCCTCACTTTGGTAGGAAAAGTTAAAACGTGTTTCTGACCAAGTCTGAGCGTAAAACTTCCAGAAATGATGATAACATGATAACAATCATGGTGGGATGAATAGGGAATTATGACGACTGATGCAAGACAAATTGAAGAATCAATAGATTTGAGATATCTACGCTTCACTGAAGCTGCAATGTGTATGTATATGTTCATATACATATCCAAAAGGCATGTACAAGACACATGACATAGAGTTATGGTTTGTAAACTAATCACAGACAATGGTTAGTTGATTGAATTTAATCCTGAGAGTATCACTCTCATAAACATGTACAAGACTAATTTCAACATTGTATCTCTTTTCCCTCTCTCTCTCTCTCTCTTTCTCTCTCATATATATATATATATATATATATATATATATATAAGTTGTATGCAAATATTCTCAACTCCTTTTTTTCTAACCCACAACTAAAAAATGTTTTTTTTTTATAAAAACTCTAGATACTTTTGCTCAAATCTAATATATAATGAACAGTCTCATTTGTTTTTGGTTTGTCTGTCTGTAACTTCTACTCAGAAAAAAAAAAGTAGTTTCTGTGCTCCATGCCGAGCGTTGAAGTGCTGTTTTCTACAACTTCTGTCACAGATCAGGGAGTAATATATGTACTTGTGAAAATCTTTGTAGATATAATACATAAAAAAAAAAAAATTACATAATCATCTACATATTTTTATATCTGTTTTAACTTTATATTCATTTTCTGTACAATATTAAATTAGAAAATGTAAAATAATTACTGCTTTTATTATGTCTTATAGATTTGAAATAACTATTTGATTTCTATGAGTAGAGATTCTATATTCTAAACCTCGACAGAATTGGAAGGGACTTAAACATTGAATTTGAACTTTTTTCTCCTAGACCAGTTGAAGAGCCCAATCTTCTCAACTAATTACCTAACGTCTTGTCCAGGATTTGAACTTGTCGCCATGTCAATTTCTTGTGACAGTATGGTATCAAGGGTGGTATCAAGTACCATTTTTTTGAGTCTTTGATATGACTCGGGCAGGTATTGAACTCGTCTCTAAGACCATTGGTGAGGATTCTACCCACTTGGTCAATATATACACACACACTCACACACAAACACACACATATACATATATATAAAAACATATTTTCATTTTTGCATTTACATATATATCAATTCTTGTGACAGTATCTATTATTACACCACTAATGCCTGCTTTTTCATTATTTGTATATATATATATATATATATATATATATATATATATATAAAGTAAAGTTGGCAACCATAGTCAAGGGGAACCTGAAGGCTCTCTTTTTTTTTGCTACAACACCGAGGTATCGGGAGGTTGCTACTTTCTCCGGATTGTTCCACTTTACCCTTGATTCATACTTTATAATGCCAAGTTTTAAGCAGGGTGGTATCAAGTACCATTTTTTTGAGTCTTTGATATCACTCGGGCAGGTCTCTAAGACCATTGGTGAGGATTCTACCCACTTGGTCAATATATACACACACACTCACACACAAACACACACATATACATATATATAAAAACATATTTTCATTTTTGCATTTACATATATATCAATTCTTGTGTATATGTATATACACATATACATATATATAAAAACATATTTTCATTTTTGCATTTACATATATATATGTGTATTTTCTTTCTTGGTTTTATATATATATATATATATACTTTCTGAATAAAGTACATGCTTGATTACTGCTGCTGTTTATGTAGCTATTTCTTCAATTGAGCTAATCTTGGCAAGCACAAAGCCTTCTGTTGCTTGACTGCCCAATTCTGAATATTGCTAATATTGTTATATATTTCCAATATAGAAATCGCAACTGAAAGCTGATGGCTATAACTAAAAAGCTCCTTCTAACAAAATAAAATGTCCGCTAGGGAAGGGGTCAGCGCACACTGGCGTTGCTTCGAAATAGACTGTTAGGTTGAGGAGGGTGAATATGTTGCTCTGCTGAATTTAATCTACAGCAAATTCTAGAGCACCTGTCTTCTGTCCTCCACCAGCTGATTACCATCATCTGCATAATGATCACCCTACTTAACCCTGAAGCCTCCAACCTACTACTCTCCTCCCCCAACCCTACTCTTGGCATGAAGTTGACACAGTGTGGGGCAGGGAAATAAATCAAGATCAGCAAATCTTTGTACTTGATTCTTTCTTTTACCCCTCTCATGACATGCCATTATCTTTCTCTTACACTCACATACACATACATGCATACACATACACTATCTCTCCCTTCTCTCTCTCTCTCTCTTCTGAGTTTTTATTTTTTTTTCTTTTACTCTGCCTTTTTCTTGTTTTTCTTTTTTCTTTTTCTTCTTTCTCTTTTTGTGTTTTTTTTTTTTTTTTTATCATGTTTTCTCTCCCTTTCTCTCTCTCCCTTCATTTTCAGTTTTTGGCATAGTGGCAATTGTACTGGTCTGCGACATCAACATTATAGTAAGGGAGTTTGATCAGGTTTGGTTTGGTTGTTTAATGGCATATCAACCTTTATAGGTTATTTAATACCAAAGTTATGCTTCTTGAAGAATAGTTGATTTCGGTTTCTTTGTTTAATGGCATATCAACTCTTTTTAGGTTATTTAATGCTAAAGCCATTCTCCTAGAAGAACAGTAGTGGTACTATTTAACCCATAGCTGGGAGGATAAGGGGGTTCATACCTTTCCCAAGGGTATTTGCCCGAAAGTGAATGTCATAGCGCGACTGGAGTATGAACTCACGTACTACGATTCCGCAGTCCATCACTTTAACCATTACACCACGAGGACACCCCTGCATTGAAGAATAGTGGTGGTACTATTTAATCCAAAGCTGGGAAGGTAAGGGGATTCATACTCTTCCCCAGAGTATTTGTTTAAAAGTAATTGTACTGGAGTTCGAACTCGCTTTCTAAGATTCCACAGTCCGTCGCTTTAACCATTACACTATGAGGACCCTCTGCCCAGTTTGAAGTCCAATTGTGCTATTTTGTTCATTTTCCGATAAATACCCTTATTATGAACCCCCTTACCCACCAGCTATGGGTAAATATTACTATTAATGTTCTTCTGCAAAGATGGACATAGCATTGAATAAACCACAAAGTTTGATATGCCATTAAACAATTAGACCAAACTAAGCTATTTTCTTTTATTTTTCCTTTCTTTGTTTCTCTCTCTCTCTCTCCCTCAAACATTAAACAATCTGATGGTGAGGCTCCAGTAATGCTGGAGCTTTGAGGAATACGGAGTACCCTCTCATTCCCATCTATCCACTCTGGCCCGGAGTGGTAGCACCTGCTAGTGTCCTATCTATGGGTCAAATAGTATTGTTTGATCATTTGTGTGTATCAACATATTGTGTTTACAAATTATATATTTTATGTATATGTAAAAAAAAGGATTTAGCTTTAAATAACCAATAATGGTTGATATATCATAAAACCAAACCAAAACAAAACAAATTTATCTTTACATATGTCAATATTCCTTTCTCTCTCTCTCTCTCTTTTCTTATTTTTTCTTCTTTCTTAAACACATTCATTTACATTACTTGACCACTCATATGACTTTCACATACTGTTGTTCTGGTTATACTTGTTATAACATATTGGCCATTGTGTCCACTGGCTATTTTTACATACCCCACATTCAACAGACTGCACCCAACCTCACTTCCATATTCGACCGTCCATTTTCAGGTAGGTGATTTTGGTCAGGTTCAGTTATGGTCTTGCAGTTAGGGCTCAGTCAGCTGGGGTTATAGAATACACTGACTGCATCTCTGCAGAGGGGGAAGATTCCCCCAATGAAAGTCCTGGATATGACACCAAACAATCTGATGGTCAGGCTCCAGTAATGCTGGAGCTTTGGGGAACGTGAAGTACCCATTTATTGTCATCGTTCCCAGCTCCACTCTGGCTCAGAGTGATGACTCCTGATAGGACCCTATCTATGTGTCAAATAGGACTAAACAGTTTACTTATGCTAAACTGAATCATTTGAAATAGAACTGTTTTTGACATTTAAACTATGTACTCATGCTAAACTGAATTGTATAAAACAAATCTGTTTATATGTATAAAATAAATTTGGCATTAAATTTCCTGCAATGGTTGATATGCCATAAAACCAAAACCAACCAACCAACCAGCTAATCATGCAGTTATCAGTCGGTCTCAAACTGCTTGACATGGGTGCTGGGGTCGCCCAACATTCCTGTCTTATGGGCAAGACTGACATACTCATTGAGCCTCTGGGGGCCAACCCACCAGGCTCAAACCCTCCCCAGAGGGGCTAGGTTTATTGCTTGATACCAGAGGCATCCCATTTTAGTGGAATTCCAACAGGACCCAAAGCATTTTTGTGCTTGCTGGATGCCCAGATCCACTTTATAAATGGCCTTCCACCATACTATTTCTTCTCTTTACTTTCATCTTTTTTTTATCCTTACTTTTCTTTCTTTTCCTTTGTCTATCATTTCTTTCTTTCCTTCTAATCTATTTATATTTCCTCTTCTTTTGTATTATGAAATGTTTGACAACACGGGTCGACCTGAAATTTTCATGGTGGTATATGTCAATGTCACACATTAATGTTAAGTGTAGATCAATGATAGTAAGGCATGTGAAGTTAAGTGTACACGTGATTAAGACCCTTTGATGATGACTGCATATTAAAGAAGTCATTTGACCATATTGGTCCATTGGTCAGTGGGATTTGATATTCCGCAATTTGGTCAGGTGAATTTGAAGTTAAAGAGGAAGAAGAAATTTGAATTCAGAGCAGTGAACAATCAGATAGTTGGTTGAAGTAGACATTGCTAAGTCTATGTCAATGTCAGTAGAAATGTAAGAGTTAGATTTCATGTGGGTTCTCCAGAATGTATAGCGATTAGACAATTTCACTCATCCTTCATCAAACCTTACATTCTCTCTCTTGCCAAAATTCTAAAGAAAAGCGTCTAAAACTATTTGATTTGTAGTTTAGTGATCTTTGGACTATAAAGAAGTATGAGGATGATAGTTTATTATCTTAGAATCCTAAAAGACATAGTGGAAAACGTGAGATCTGTGGAAGTGAATACGGTTAGATCAGTGGCAACTCAGGGGGTAGGGGGTTTGGGGGCTCAACTTGCAGAGCTATTCTCTCGAGTTTATCTATTTCAAAGCAATAAAAATTCTCTCAGAACAATTCATTTACCCTTGACTTTTGTTGGAGTCAACAGTCTGCTGGGGCTGTAAAATACACCAACTGCTTCTCTGCAGAGGGTTAACCCCACCCCCCAATGAGTGTCCTGGATATGATACTAAAAATCTCATGGTGAGGTTCCAGTACTGCTGGAGCTTTGGGGAATGCAGAGGACCCCTTCATTGCCATCACTCCCAGGTCCACTCTGGCCCGGAGTGGTAGTTCCTGATAGGGTCCTATCTATGGGTCAAATAGAGCTAAACTGCATACTTATGCTAAACTGAATTGCTCAAAATAGAACTTTTTTGACATCTAAAATGTGTACCTATGCTAAACTGAATTACTTGAAATAGAACTGTTTTTGACATTGAAACTATACTAATGCTAAACTGAATTTTTTGAATTAGAACTGTTTTACTAAACTGAATAGCTTGAAATAGGAATATTTTTGACAATTAAACTGTGTACTCATGCTAAACTGAATTGTTTGAAATAGGACTGATTATTTGTATAAAAATGGATTTGGCATCAAATAACCTACAAAGGTTGATATTCCATAAAACCCAACCAACCAACCTTACTTTTTCCATCAAAAATGATTATTTTAATTCACTAATATGTATTGCTTTGTTTTATTTTCATACCTTAAAATGTTAATTTAGATAAAATGTTGATAAAAATCAATTTGGCTGACTGTGTTCTTAATAATGTTACAAAAAGAAAAAAAATGTGACAATATATTTAGGGCACATGAAAATAATTTGGATTGTGCGGGGCTTGTGATAATCTGATAATTTAAATAAAGGAATAAAACTTCATCCCTCGTACAAATTCTCATTCAATATACAACCAAAATTCTATATATTCTCAACAGTTAAAAACTAAAATTTAAAAAGAATATCACAATAAAAGATATATTTTGACAGGTACATTCTCTGACCTTCTTAAGGTATAATATGCATCTTTGTTAAGAAGGAAACTCTTTTTGAAATATTCTAGTGCAAAACAGAAACTAACTGTTTATTTTTTATTTTTTACATTTACTATTGTTCTCAGATTTTTTTCTCTAAAATTTTTACACTAGTGAAAGCCACAGTCAAGTTAATTCCTTGCTGGTCGGACATAAGCATTTCTCTGACATCTGTATGTGTACTGCTCCCTTTATTTTTCTCACTTTCCAATGGTATTACCTATTTATGATTTGGATTTCATCCCCGATAGAGTAGAGTTTGCCTTTCCCAGCAAAAACAAAATGTTTGAATTGCATTTTTAACTCTCCTACCATCAAGACAAAAATTGTCAACCTCTAAAGAAGTTTGAAAATGAAGCAGTTCATTAAATTTGTATACCAAGAAAAAGTTTATTAATTGCTATGTCAAAAATTAATTATGTAAGAATATTAAATTTATTCTATAATATTTTATATAATTCTTTTTCTTTGAATATTTTTTTGTGTTTTAATCTTTCATTCCTTCTCTTTCTACTTTTCTTTCTTTATTATCCAGCTGTTTTTTAATATTTTTACACCTTATTTTCTTTTGTTTTCATTCCGTCTTTCTCTATATCTATTGCTTTTTGAAAAAAAAAAATTTTTCTTTTTAATTTTTTCTATCTTTTTTTTTCTTCAAGCCACAACCTTTTAAACTAACCATCCCTTATTTTCTTTCATTTTCTTTTTTTCTGAAATTGTCTTTATCTTTCATTTTTACCCTTTTACTTATTTTTTTTATTTCTATTTCGACTTCAATTCCTTTCTGTTCACTTAAAAATAGAGACCCCTTACCTCTTTCCTCTTTCCATTCTCCTGCAATAATCAAGATGAGGACAAATCAATGGACTTTCATTTGTTGGTTGCTAGAGGGACAGCTTCCCTCAAGTGGACTCTCCTCCAGTGCATAATACTGACATTGTGTCTGCAGATGGTATCCACCAAAAGACCGGTACCTGCAAGGAGAATTCTGGGATAAAGGTTTATATTATTTGATATTAACTTTTGTATTTTTACCCATTTTCCCACTCTTTCCCTCCCTTTCTTTTCTATGTCTTTCTCCTTTTATCTTTCTTTTCTTTCTTTATCTCTCTCTCTCTCTCTCTCTCTTTATCTTTCTTTTCATTATCTCTCTTTCTCTCTCTTTGGTGCTTCAGTTAGTTTTTCATTTTTCTTTCTGGTCTTTTCTGTTCAACTTGTCCATTTTCTTTATCCATCATAATATTTATTGAGCTGAGCTGAGTACAGTTCAAGTCTACATGAGTATCAAAAGAGTGTGCAGTATCAATCTTTCTGGTAGAGATAGTCTAACTACATTGAAATTCAGCTTTTATCTGGACCCAAACACTAACTACTGCAAATAGACTGCAATCTAAATCACTTGAACAAGTGCCCTATATCCTTGTCTGTAAACATCTTTCATCGAACTTTCATGTTTTGGGCACCTCATAATATACAATGATTAACAATCGATGGTAGGAGAGTTGATAAGTTTAGTTTTCACTTTGTGCTTTATATTTCTGACCTTGTGCCAAATTAAGTTAAAATTATGACTTTTATTCTTATCACTTTATAAATTATTTTTATTCTTTCCTTCAATTTGTTCTCTCAATTCCTTATTCATTCTTGTTTGTTATTATTTCTCTTTTTACCGCTTTCTTTCCCTCCCTCCTTCACTAAATCTTACCACCTTTCTTTTTTTTTTTAAATTTATTCTTACTGTTTTTCTTTTCCTCTCTTCTTCACCCATTTTTATTGCCTTTCTCTTTCTTTCTTTTTTCTCAGCTTGTTTTTGTTTTCTAACTCTATTTCTTTCCTTCTTTTTTTATTTTTTTAGATATCTAATTTTTTTCATTTTATTCTATCATTCTTTATTTTTGTTCTTTGATGAGTGACATGATTTCTCTCTCATTCATTATTTGTCTCATGACTTATTTCAAACCTTCATTTCTTTATCACTCTTTTATAAATTACCATTTCTCTTACACATTGCCTACCTTTTTCTACTCTACATTTTTTTCTGAGAGAGGAATGGAAAAAATTGATGAATAAACGGACACACTCCTAACACTCATGTGGTTTTGTTTCATTTTGTTTAATCATAGTTGCTTTATTTTTTTTTTATATTCCAAGTATGCCCAATGGTCATTCCATTATTTGTTTGTATGGAAAGCAATTAAGAGAAGAAAATTTAATGTCTGAATATATGGTCGAAATAGTGCAAAGCAATGCTGTAAGGAGGTTATTATCACAGGATGTGCTTCCATGTTAAATATACTAATATATCATAACTAATTCTCTAGATCCCTAGATTTCCCTTGGGATCTGTCTTTATAGAAAAGGAAATATTTTTAGCATCCAAATTACATTTGGTAGAGGTTTTAAAAAATTAGATAAAGTGTTGTATTGATAGACATAAACTATTATTTCCACATTTTCCTCTTCCAAAATACTTCTTTCATAAATAAATTAATTTATTCAACAAATTTATGTACACAAATTCTTGTCATAAAACAAACACTGAATGTATATGTCAAAGAAAGTTCATTCAGCCTTTATTTTTGTTCTTCTGCCATTATGCAATTATCTGCTCATTGTCAATACTACTTGCTGTTGGGGTGGGCAGAAAAACTTTATATTTAATTAGAATATTTTTATAAAATAAAAGGAAAAAAAGAAAAAAAAAGGGATTCCATTCACAATATAAGTAACTTAACAGAAATTAACCGTTTGTGTCGATACTGCTATATGGATGCACCACATGGACGCTTACGAAGCGGCTGGAGAGGAGGCTAGACGGAAATTACACAAGAATGTTGAGAGCAGTATTAAACAAGTCCTGGCGACAACACCCCACGAGACTCCAACTATACGGACACTTGCCCCCCATCACAAAAACTATACAAGTTCGACGAACCAGACACGCGGGACACTGCTGGAGAAGCAAGGACGAGCTCATAAGCGATGTACTCCTGTGGACCCCCACTCATGGATGTGCAAGTGTGGGACGACCAGCACGAACTTACATACAGCAGCTATGTGAGGACACGGGTTGTAATCCTGAAGACCTGCCGGAGGCGATGAGTGATAGGGAGAAATGGCGAGAGACGGTCAGGGATATCCGCGCAGACGGCGCGACATGATGATGATGATGATTATCAAATGTGTTGCATAGCCACATAATACATATGCATATACGTGCGGAAACATATTCAACACAATAAAGACGAGCGGAGACAGTTCTTTAGAAAAATATACCTCTCACTGTATTTGAAAGGGTTATGTGTGAGAGGTGAGTTGGAGACCGAACAGAACTGCAACATATTGACCCTCCAACTCTTCTGGCTATAACAGCATTTCTTTCTCGTTCTCCTGGGCTGCTCAACCGGGGACCTTGGGGTCCCAGCCTCTGCTGGGACATGGTTCTCATTCCGGCATCTTCTCTCCAACTGATCTGAACTTCCTATCGCCTGGGTTATATAATAATTTGACGCCCACCTACTTCTTCTGAGCGTCACATTTCCCACTCAATTCAACCTGTCGACAGTCAAGGTTATCCTCCGATATCTTCAACCGGATGCACTTGTTATTTACACAGGTGCATTTCTTATTTTAACAGCTCGGCCGGGGCTAATATGCAACAAATGTACAGAAATGCATCACACCATATTCTTATGAGCCTTGTAAACTTACAAAATAAAAATCAGAAAGTTAAATATATCCAAATGACAACCATTCAACAAAATTCTAAATTTTTGAATCTTTCTCACCATTTACACAATGTTGTGGACTAGCCTATTATACCTTTTCTAGGAGTAGTTGAACTGGTCCATAACTACTTGTTTACTGCTGCTCAGAGCAGTGGAAAAAACATATAAAATATGGAGTGTGTACCATAGCCAGATATGACTATGTGGGAAATGGACATATAATGTTCATATATATATAACATAGAACATAGGAATCTCAAAATTCGAAAAACAGTTATGACTTCTTTGTTCAGGTACAAAACTTTTTATTACCTTTGAGTTTAAAGGTTTTTCGACATAAGGAGAGAGAGGCACAATCTTTCTATGTTGGCCTTTTCATCTGACCCCCATCTTGTGTGACACCTGCCCAAGGCCTCCGCAAGCAAGTGAAAGTCAACCCTTCTCGTCTGGTGGCTAGTCTCAACTCTCCTAACTTTCTTCAAACTCCCAAAATCCTCCGCGCGCTTCCAGTGCATGACATCATTTGCACTCTGTAACCCCGTTTCCATCTCGGGCTATTGTGACATCTCTGAGTGACACGTCAGCTCCGTGTGTGAACACCTGTGTTAATGTTGCACCCAAATAACCCATGCACTGAGCCAAAAAGTTCTTAGCCTAACTAAATCCAAACGCATGAAATGAAATCCCTCGGCCATTATGTTACAAGTGCTCATCAGGTTGGGGCTCATTTTGGCTGGCCCTGTGGCTCAGTACATGGATCAGGTAGGGTGTGTCCTGGCTTTGGTAGCAGTCAGTTGAGGCCACCTGACATGAGTTCCAGGAACCCGGCATTCATCACACACATGCTAAGATGAGCTCTCCTTGAGCTTCAAGGGGCCGTTTCCCCCGACTCTAAACCTCCTTGGAGGGGCTAAGTTTATTGCCTGGCACCTGAAGTGACCCTTTTTAGAAGAATGCCGACAAAGCCTGAGGCATTTTTGGAGCCACCAGGCTGGTCTAGGCGACTGCCCTGCGCCTGGATCCACCTAAAAAAAAGCCTGGTGCCACATTCACCTGGTCGGTGGGATGTACTACAAATACCGAGACATACAGAGAATAACAGTGTTCTTGGTACACAGACTGGTTCACAGTCTTTGACATTTCAGTTAAGGCTGCCTGACATGGCTGCAGGGGTTACCTAGCATTTGTGTCTGGAGGCTGAGACTGACACTCCCTTGGCCTCAGGGGCCGTCTCACCAGGCTCTTATCTGCTTTGCAGGGATTGGTTTACTACCTGGCGCTTTAGGCGCCCCTTTTAAGGGGAATGTCGACGGGGCCCAGGTATTTTTGGACCTGCCGCACATGATTTTTGATTCATGCCTGGCTCCTTCTTAAAAAAGGCCTTGTGCACTACTTTGTCTTGGTGGGGAGACAGACAAATACCAAGACATATGAAGACATTTACACGATTCGTCTATTGTAGTACCAATTCTTAACACTGTTGCAAACTACTAATTCGTATGTAGTAGTATATCGAAACATTTTAGGTTCCGGTATGCAACAACTAGAGATGAAGATGAAATTCAGAGAATAATTAAACAAATTTTCCTGGGTACAATTTTTACTCCATTTGCGATGAGATTTTAATGTATACAGAACGCATGTTTATCCCTTTGTCACTTCAAAAGAGAATACTAAGTGAATTCCATTCAGTGCATCCAAGAAGGAAGTCTCTCATGGAATCTTAGAAGTTTTGGGCCAGCGATACTGGCAAATACACCCAACCAAGCCGAAACACTACTGCAAAGCTTGGAATGAGCAGCCGCAGGCATAGGCCTCCATGTCAATGCACACAAAACGGAATATATGTGCTATAATCAAACAGGTGACATCTCCACACTAGACGGAACCCCTCTTAAACTAGTAGACAAATTCACTTACCTAGGAAGAAGCATCTCATCAACCAAAAAGGACATCGACACGCGGCTAACGAAGGCATGGACAGCTATCAATAGGGTATCGATCATATGAAAATCAGACCTAACCGATAAAATAAAACGCAGTTTCTTCCAGGCAACTGTCGTATCGATACTGCTATATGGATGCACTACATGGACGCTAACTAAACGACTGGAGAAGAAGCTAGACGGCAATTACACAAGAATGCTGCGAGCAATATTGAACAAGTCCTGGCGGCAACACCCCACAAGACACCAACTATACGGCTACCTGCCTCCCATCACGAAAACTATACAAGTTAGACGAACCAGACATGCAGGACACTGCTGGAGAAGCAGGGACGAGCTCATACGTGATGGACCCCCACATATGGCTGAACAAAAGTAGGACGACCAGCACGAACATACATTCAGCTGCTATGTGAGGATACGGGATGTAGCCCTGAAGACCTGTCAGAGGTGATGAACGATAAGGAAAGTGGCGAAAGATGGTCAGGGATATCCGTGCCTGTGGCACGACATGATGATGATGTTTAGGGTCTAAGACATAGAAAAGACAGTGAGAAACTGTTGAAGTGGTGCTCTGGTAGCAAAGTCTCCCCCAATAAAGTTAAATTCAAGGCTAAAACCAGATACGCCATGGTCTCGGTTGTATATTAACTTTGTGGGACCACTTAATGGATCTATAACATGAGGGCTGATAATATTATCATTTATACAAAATGGCAGTTGAGGTTGTAGAGTTCTGTTGCCTCTTATTATATTAACAGGAAGAACAAATGAGTTGACGAAAATACTGATAGTTTTCAATTTGGAAGTTTTAATAACAGCTCGAGACAAAAAGAAACCCTTAAGCTGTAAGTTGTAGGAAGAAGAAAAACAGTTATAAATAGCTGAGCAGGAATTTAGCATTCAGCCAGAAGTTTCGAGGTTCATTTGATTTAGGAGGAAGAAATAATTGTTAAGGAATGGTCTCCTAAAGGAAGCAGAGGAACAATGTTTAATGTGCTCTTTCGTGTAGAGATATCCGTGTGTCTGCTGCTGGAATCGGCTGGGATAGAGAGAGAGAGAGAGAATGTCCTCTCTCGTGTTGCCTGCTCTGTCTTGCTGCTAGCAAGGAGGAAGCGAAAAGAGATCGAGGGAGCAATGCACAGCCTTTTTATGTTACCCGGGGGAGGTGACCCGGGCAGAATAGCATCTGTCATTCTCATTGGACAAATATATAAATTCGAAGTTCCAACGGCCAAAACAATTCCTGCACTAAAAATAATTTGAGATTCTTTCTTTCTGCTACAGGTAATATTACCTGGTAGTAGTGGATAGTTTTAGTGAATGGCCAGAAATTTTAAAGTGCAGAAAACCAACTTTTACGGTGACTATTCCTTTCTTGCATGAATTTTTGCAAGGTATGGTTTGCCAGATGATAATATTTCTGAAAATGCAAGTCAGTTCACTGCAGGTGAATTCAAAAAGTTTTACGAAGCTTTCGTTATCAACCATATTATCTCTCCTGCATATGAGTAATGGCCGGGTGGAAAGGTTTGTAGAAACCTTCAAAAGATCTCTAAAAATCAGGAGGTGTGAATAATGGGGAGGAAATAATACATCAATTTCTGAGAGGGTATCGGGTGACACCTAATAGAAGTACAATGTTGAACATGCCTCCTGCTGAGCTGATGTTTGTTAAGAAAATAAAATCTGTTTATGATAAGTTGTTACCAATAGGAAAACAGAAGTGCTGCAATAAGCCGAACTACAAAACCAAGGCATTTAATATTGGAGACAAGATGTTTTTCAAGTCGTATTGGAAGGGTAAATGTTTTTGACTGGATGGTGAGATCACGAAAAGGATTGGACGATTTGTTTACATGGTATGTAGCCTAAAATGGAAAAATAAGCGTCATATTAATCAGTTGCAACGAAGATACGTCGAAGATCAGACGAGGCAAGAAATACAGATGGAGGTGTTGCATGACATATTCGAAATGCTCATCCCACAAAGCGTTACTACTGAAGAAAGTCGTTCAGCAAAAAGGTGTAGGGAACGAATAAATTAATAAAAAACATTAAATTTAAAAAATAAATAAATAGATAAAAAGAAAACTATTAAATTTGAAGAAACTCCCAGAGGTCTTTAACGGAAAAGGAGATGACGCATGCGTAAAAAGAAAAAAATGATTTTTCCTCTTGAAAAAGGAGACGATATTATCTTTCCTCTTTCAGACAGTGTCCGTCGAACCAACAACACCATTTTGCTGTCTGGTGTTTTGGGCACCACGCTACGTCCTGGGACGTAGCGTCGGTTAGTCCCTTCACCAAGTAAATAAAGGTAAGTACGGAAGAAATTTTTTCGTCTCTTATCTGTTTCTATCTTTTCTTTTTTTATATTTCTTTTGGGACTTTCTTTGGGCAAGGCATTGCGCCAGCCAGTTAACGTGGGGTGAAACACTTTAACCAAAATATGGAGTCAGATAGCTTACGGCAACACAGCCTTGCCCTTAGCCCCTGACCTTCAAAAGCCTTCAAATCCCACAAAGGAAAAGAAATCCTACAGAATTGTTGGAGGTCAACCCCAAAAGAAAAAAAATATTTCCAGTTGGAAATAAAATAGTTTATCGTACGTTTTCTGAGAGTAGTTGAACTGGACCATGAGTTCGTGTTTACAGCTGTTTAGAGCAGTGGAGAAGACTGAACAGAGACCTTTACGCGAACCATCTGTTGTTATAGCAACTTTTTGTAGGCCCGATAAATATGTCGATCCTGCAAACGTTTATAAATTAAGAATGATTGACAGATGAGACAAATGAGAAGGACAAGTGGGTAAACTTAAATGTTAGATTTTTATCAGGTGTGCATGGGTGTAGAATCACTGTTGCTGTATAATATCTGTGTAGTCTGGGCAGTGTTGAAAGTTGGTGCTGTAGAATGTCTATAAGTTCTTAGTGACAGCGCGTCTAGAAGATGAGGATGGTCTCGGTGCTTGGTGCAGGTGATTGGTGTATCTGTATGGTCAGGTCGTAGACGAAGCTGGAGACGGTCGAAAATATGGACACATATGTCGTAGAGACTGGATGATTGATGTCCCGATTCACCAACCACAGATAAGTTTATTATAATTTTAACTTTGTTCTCTTAAAGACTATCGACCGCTAAAGGAATATGCTTTAGCAACTCTTTCATACTTCTTATAAAAACGTATTTAAACGTCTTACCACGTTGGTTATTCTTTCTTACGACTCATATGGGGGTGTCGTTAATATTTACCATACTTGGTTAACCGGAGGTACGTCGATGTGGCCTCGAAATGCTTATGCTAGTCCGAGCATAGTTATCGCTCTTGGACTGTGTCTGCTGCTTTATGCTACTGGTTCGCTGGAATGTAGTTGGCTGTTGCGTCATCGTCTCGTTTTATCTGCAAAGAGGCGTCTTAAGGAGCCCAGAGGTGATCCCCAGAAGACTTTCTAAAATAGCTTATAAAAAGGCTAGTTTATTACTTTCTGGGATTACCACTGAAAAGAGATGTTTAAAAGGTTTCAGTGATTGGTTGGAAACTGGCATCGGCTGTGCTGAGTCTATGGCTCTGATTGGTTGGATCCCAAATCGGTTGCTGGCTGCTGGCTGGTGGTAGAGGCACAGATCCCACAATTGGCGGCTGGTTGCTAGGAGAGGTGCATATACCTCTCCCCCGGGCACGTATGCTCGGCGATGATATTTGTCTCTGCCTCCCACCCGACAGGACTTGACACAAAGTCTTTTTTATTGTGCAGTTTACACGAGCCAAGGCCCGAACCCTGCTGGACTTATGCTGGATATCGGCTCACTTAATGTAATGTGACCCAGATGAATCTGCTGCTGGACTTGAATGCTCTTAATATATTATATGAGTTTGGCACGCATGCCTGTTCATAGTTTAAACTAGACTGCTATACTGAGCTGTCACTGAGGTTATCACGTACCTGCAGGTGGCTCAGCTGAAGCTGAGGGCAATTCGGCCTCAAATCTGTCATTGATCTTGTAGCACTATCTTGAACGAATGCCAGACGGCCCAGTTAAAAAAGCCATGTGCAGGGAGCACGTATGTCTGATGATGCCTTTATTGGTGGTCACTGACAATTGTGTATATACAGGAGTAACTGGTTGCTTCTTTTATGGCTTGATCGAAAGGAATTCTGTGCTATCGTGTACAAGAATTTCCTCTTTTGAATATAAGTAATAATGAGATATCTCATTGTACTTCGAAAAGAAGCTTTTAGATATTATGTATTTTATTCTATGGTTTATATTAAGACTAAGAAACAAATTCGATGCACTACAGGAGATATCAGAAACACCTACTCCAAATGACGAATATGAGAATTTAGAAGGGCCAGCAGAATGCATACCAACTAAACAAAGTGCTAAACCTAGGAGACATCAGCAGTTAGAAAAAAGCGTGCAAGACATGAAACCGCTTCCAAATGCAATAGGAAGAACCTAACCAATATTAATGTCCTGAAACTTAAGAAGGCACAAAATGAATTAGCTAACATATACCTAAATGAACAAACAGAATACATACAAAATCAGATCAATAAAATAAGAGATTCGGTTGAAGATAGACAATCAAGGATAGCATGGCAGATGGTAAACGAAGTGAGCAGAAGGAAGAGAACTGCGAAAGCTTAACTGAAAGCTGCCAGCCAAGAAGAATGAATACACCTGTGGAATTTTTCGAGAATTTCCTCAGAAAACCTCCGAAAGTTATACATGCACCAATCACAAAAATCATAACTAATCGATTTGACATCAAACTAAGACAGTTTACGCAAGAAGAACTTGACTCAGTACAAAGAAAAATCAAAAATTAAAAAGCAGCAGGGCTTGACGAAATACCCTCAGAAGTATGGAAGACCAGACAAATCGACAACATACTTCTCTGATACTGTAATGCTGTATATAACCAAAACACAACAGACAGATGAACAAAGGGATGCATCCTCCCTTTCCCTAAGAAGGATGACTTCGGAATAGCCAAGAACTACCGAGGTATAACCCTTACATCCATAGCAGCCAATATCTACAATGCTCTACTACGCAACCGAATAGAATCAGAAATTTAGAAGATATTTAGGAAGAACTAAAATGTATTTCAAAGAAATCGATCTACGATATCACAAATTTTGACTATCCATCGAATTCTTGAAGGTGTATGTGCAAAAAAATCTTGATGCAACAATATTATTTGTCGGCTTCTCCTAGGCCTTTGACTCCATACACAGTGGGAAGATGGAGCAAATACTACTCGCCTATGGCCTACCCAAAGAAACTATCGCAGCCACTCCATGGATGGAGACACAGACTACTTCAACATTGTAACATTAGTCCCATACCTGTGCTTAGAACGTCTATTGATATAATGAAAGATAACAGTTTCAAGCTGACAAGGAAAGAAGATACCCAGCACAAACAATTATCAATGCAGACTACGCTGATGACATAACGTTTCTAGCAAATACACCCATCCAAACCGAAACCCTGCTTCATAGTCTGGAACGAGCAACTGCTGGCATAGGCCTCCATGCCAATACAGATAAGACGGAATACATCTGCTTTTATCAAAGAGGTGACATCTCCACACTAAATCGTAGTTCTCTGAAACTAGTGGACTATTTCACCGACCTAGGAAGCAGTGTCTCATCAACAGAGAAAGATATCAACATGTGACAAGCAAAGACATGGAAAGCTATCGATAGGCTATTGGTCTTATGGAAGTCAGACCTGACCAATAAAATAAAACGCAGTTTTTTCAAGCAGCGATCATGTTGATACTGCTATATGGATACACTATAAGAATGCTGACTAAACGTATGGAGAAAAAGATTGGCAGTAATTACACAAGAATGCTGCGAGCAATATTGAACAAGTCCTGGAGGCAGCACCCCACAAAACAGCAGCTGTACGGGCATCTGCCACTTATGACGAAAACTATCTGAGTTAGATGAACCAGACATGCAGGGGGACACTGCTGGAGAAGTAAGGATGAACTCATAAGCGATGTACTCCTGTGAACCCCTTTACATGGACAAGCAAAGGCAGGAAGAGCAGCAAGAACCTAAATACAACAGCTCTGTGCTGATACAGGATGTAGCCGTAAAGACCTACCAGGAGAGATGAATGATAGAGACTGGTGGCGTGAGAGGGTCAAGAATATCCATGCTGGCAGTACGACATGATGATGATGATGATGATTCTATGATTAAGAACTGTTTCTGAAAGGCAGAATTAATCAATTTTGAAAAATAGCTTGTGTGTTGACTACAGAAATTCACTTGTAGACGTTAGCATGCCGTTGTTGTCAGCTGTGGTCATGGATAACTCAGCGTTTCTCTTTTACCAAGGATTTTAGGTTTGAGTAGCTGGGGTGGCTACAATAAATTCTAAGCCCACTGCTATGAAATACTATTTCATAAGTATACCCAAATATTTTAGGTTCCAATATACCACACTTTGTGAATATTCATATCAAAATATTTTAGGAACTTGTTATTTTCCAATTTCAAGTAACAAATTCAACTTTTTTTAAAAATTGATTATTGAATCAACTTTGCAAAGTGGTTGATATATTTTATCATTATGAAATGACTCCTCATTCCAAAAGTTGTTTGAGTCTACATTATTAATTGGGAATAAATGATTTGATGTAGACCTTTCTGATTTGCAATGCATTTTATAAGGAAGTTATTTCTTTAATGTAAACAAATCCAATACATTTTCTTTAGTAAAATCATTTGAAATGCATGTAAAATCATTTGTGATGAATTTTCTTTTATAATATTTTTAAAAACTATTTTATTTAGTAAAATCATGTGAAATGTATTTTCTTTAATAAAATCATTTGCAATGCATTTTTTTAGTAAAATCTTTAATCAAAAATTTAACTGCTAAAATATTTCAGGACTGGGTACAAAAAATAATTTCTCATAATGACCCATGATTTTATTATTCTATGAACTTATGATGTAATTCCTACTGGACTACAATTGACAGGTTAACAGTTATATGGAAATCTGATTGCCCTGAAAACATAAAAAGTAACCATGTCAATACTATTGAATGGTTGCACCATTTGGGCTCTAACGAAACAATTGGAGAAAAATCTTGACGGAAACTACCCAAAAATGTTGTATGCTGTTTCAAACAAATCCTAGAAGCAGCACCCTCTAAAAAAAGCAGCTGTACGGCCACTCACCTTCCATCTCTGAAACTATCAAAATAAGATAACCAAAACATGCAGGGTACTGCTGGAGAGGTCATAATGAGCTCATAAGCAGCATTTTCCTATAGACACACAAACATTCGTCGACTTGGTGCACAGACTGGATTCCATCCAAAGAACTTGCCAAGAGCAATGACTGATAAAAATGGATAGTGAGAAAGAGTCGAAGGAATATATGCTGTCAACTGGCCTTGATGATCATGATGATATGTTGATAACTTATATTGGAAAAAATTATAGAAGACTCGAGAGTTGCTGGTATATAAAGGTCTGTCCAGAATATAATCAGCCATATTGAATATCTTTCATAAAACTCAATTGCAAAGCCTTGATGCAAGTTGGCAACCAATCAGAAGAAACCTTACTGCACATGCACAAAAAAACCTTTCCTGGTTTCTGTGAATTGAATTGTCTGTGTTATACAAGTGACAATGGAATGAATGAAAAAAAGGTTCTTCTTTCTATTTGCATTTTACACCTGCAGAAAATTGCAGAAGAGATTGGCTGAAATGTTGTGTGATAGCAACAAAATTTTGCATTCAGTAATCTGAACAACTGCTGAAATGATAAGAACATTTTTGAAACTTATATAAGATATGTATACAGATTTTTCTCTTTCACTCTCTATCACTCTTTATTTCTTTATATATATATATATATATATATTGTGTATTTTGGCATCGTTCAAACAGGCTTTGTTATTGACCACAGTTTTTTTTCTTATGATGTTCATGTTTAGACATTCAAGTCTTCTTGTTTCTTTTCATACGTTGAGATCCAAATGTTAGGGAAAGTGCCCTATATTTACCCTAGCATTTTCAAACATGTCTCTGGTCATCCTCAGAAGAACTAATGGTTTTAGTTTTGTTTTATATATACAATATATAGATATATATATAAATACATGTCAATTGGAAAATGTGTGCATCAAAATTCTCATTTTATGAAACTTATTTCTCTC